>OX411800.1:1200000-1800000 GCA_948252455.1 Acleris cristana | reverse complement strand
GGAATAGGACAAGATGTATTATGAAACTGCGATTAGTTTGGGATGATGAAGAGTCAAAAGCCACCATTAGAATTAAGTACGTAAAATGTTGACGGGAATACCCTGACAAACTTTTGGATAATTTAGGGTTGCGTTTAGAAACATAATTGAAAAATTTAATTAAAGAATACCTAACCAGTAATCGACAAGGACCTATGATCGACACTGATTCTTATTTCACATAAGATAAGGGTTATTCATTTCATTAATTTGTTTTGTAACACTCAATTTATGACCGTATGATCTTTGAATTAAGAGTTAAGTGTCGATCATTGGTGCATGTCAGCTTAAAGTGTCGAACACTGGTGCCATTACTTAGGTACATAAGTAATACGACTGTATTATACCTTGTTCTATTTGCATATCGATGTTGTTTTTCGATGACCTATCCAAATCCTAACTCAAATGATGATATAACGTACAAGACTACACTATTACTTACTTCTCTTTCCTGTGAGCTCAAACAGGACCTCGCTGGCCTCCTGAACATCTGAAAAAATAATGAAATATGAACTGAATTGTCAATCTTCTAAAAAGTTATTAGATTTGTCCTATACAATGTCAAAGTTAATAAAGTTTGAAGAGAGAAGTTTGAAGGCCGACTAAAACTAACCAAAGTATTTTTAAGCCGGCGTACGCAAAAAAATACTGGAAAACGGAACCCCTATACAATATATTTGTTCCGTCTGCCTGTCTTTCCAGACGTCTTTTCTTACAGCCGTATAATAACTGAATTTAAGTATGAAGCTAGTTCATTTTAACACACGTCAAAGTAAATGCCGTATTGAAAACTGTCTTTTCTGACTCATCTTGTCTTCTATAAAAAAATTACCCCTTTCATGACATTGATTATAACATCCTAGGTCACTCCCACTCTCCCCATGAGACGAATCTAACGACACCTCATAATAATATATTAAAATCCATCAAGCCATTTAGGCTGCAGAGCGTGCATCATCATCAGAGATGAGGAATTAAACTTGAGTTTTTTTTCCTAAAAATATGAACCTAAATTCCCCACACACGTTCTAATGGGTGGTTTTCAAATAAAGTGTTCACAGTTAAGGTTATAAATAAAGAAACTATAACCTAAGTCAGGTGAGTCACAAAAATTAGTCATACATATCTCAAATTCAATAAACGAAGCAGATTCAATCCTCCCCCATTAGTAATATGGTCGCAGTTGCTTCAGGAGTTTTGTCTCAAATACCACCATTTCTCTTATAGCAGTAGGTATAGTTCTGTTAGTATGTACACTTCTTTGAAAACCACCCAACATTTATGATGAAATCGAAAAAAAATATATAACTTTGAAGAGTTTACGATTTTCTGGTATTTGGCATTAGTGTAATTATAATGTAAACATTGTAAACGTACTGGTATGCCCGAACAGTTTGCTGATCAAGTTGAGAGCGACATCTTTGATTCCATCGATCACTGTAACAAAAATTGAGGGTTAAGTTACCAAAAGGAGTAGCATAGTTTCCTATACATTATGAATGATGTAGAATTGTAGACGTTCTCCGCAAGACAAATTCCTCTCCAGAGGCGCTAGACAAGATGAACGCTAACCAGCGTTTCTATTCGTTTCGTTTTTAAACCAATCGCGTCACTGGTAGATCACGTGACTTTTCGTATCACGTCATCTACCTGTGACGCGATTGGTTTAAAACGAAACGAATAGAAACGCTAGTAAGCGTAATGCATCTTGGCAAGGGCCTCAGGTCTTTTGACACAGGTCTTTTTTCAAATTACTTTTCTTCCCTAGGGTTGACATGCATCACTTTCAACCTGTTTCTAAGATAAATAATGGCCTGCTTTCAGAGTATTTAAGAGACATGAAAATATATAAACTCACCTGGCAGAGGCCTTATAGGTATCCTTGGCAGGTTAAACTGAGGGATTGGTAACCGGTCAGGGACAGGCAGGACGGGCTGAGGCAGGTCAGGCAGCTCGGGCTGAGGCAGGTCTGGCAACTCAGGTTCAGGGCCGAAGACTCCAGGCAGGGGAACAGCCGGACCAGGTCCGAAGAGTCCTGGTGGGGGAACAACTGGTCCCGGGCCAAAGTGGCCTGGCGGGTGAACTGGTCCCGGACCAGGGTGGCCTCGCGGGGGAACAACTGGTCCCGGGCCAAAGTGGCCTGGCGGGTGAACTGGTCCCGGACCAGGGTGGCCTCGCGGGGGAACAACTGGTCCCGGGCCAAAGTGGCCTCGCGGGGGAACAACTGGTCCCGGGCCAAAGTGGCCTCGCGGGGGAACAACTGGTCCTGGACCAGGGTGGCTTGGCGGGTGAACAACTGGTCCTGGACCAAAGTGGCCTCGCGGGGGAACCACCGGACCGGGTCCCAAGTGTGGTGGTCCGGGATGCCTGGCTGGGCCAATGGAGGGGCGGCCGGGGGGAGGCGGCCGGAGTACGGGGCCAGGCGGGTGGTGACCTGGACCTGATAAAACACAAAGTTATCAACATGTTAAATTATTTCAAATAGAAGTATTGTTTTATAAAAATCAGGACCCTGTGTGAAATTTAGAAATCTGAAAAAGATGAATAAATGGAAAAGAAAATGTATGCAAATCCTGTTATGAAGACACAAGTCAAAAAAAGTGAAAGTCTTTTGCCTCCCTCTGGTTTTTCTCCTCATACTTAATATGTGTACATAAAGAAAACGTTTCAGATAAGATACTTCTTTAACACCTTGTTCATGTCAAATCACAGTCAGAGGCTTGAAAGTAAACAAGTTCGCAGATACTATATTAGTGTTACCTGTGTTACGTACGTAAATAAAGATAGCTCGATAATGCTTACCCTCTCTGCGTCTGCCAAAGATATCAGACTCATCCTTCTCGCTGAACTCCTGCTTCTCCTCTCGCTGCTCGCTCTCAGAAAACTCACTTGAGGAGCTCTCGGAGCTTTGGCGGCGTGAGCTTTTAGAGCTTTGGCTGCTTGAGCTTTCGTCGATTTCAGATATCTGACTGCTCGAACTTTTGGAGATTTCAGAGCTCTGGCTGCTTGAGATTTCCTCGATGTCGGAACTTTGGCTGCTTGAGCTTTCGGAGCTTTGGCTCAAGCTCTCAGAGTTTGAGCTGGAAGTTTCCTCCGAGAAACTACTGCTGCTGCTTTGCTCCTCAGAGAACTGCTCCTGTTTCACTTTCTTCTCTTTCTTTACTTCTCTTACTTCTTCCACTTCTTGCACTTCTTCTTGGACTTGTTTCCGTTCGACGTGGCGGTGCTCCTCCTGGCGCCGACCACCTGGTGGAAGTTAGTGTTTCAGTAAAGACTAGATCCATTTGCTTACTAGCGGAGACTAAAGGGTTGAACTGTAGATCCACCTCATATCCTAGAGCCTTAATCACTATAATATTCGTTGGTAAAAAGAGTTAAAAGATCATGTTGTGGAAGAGTTAAAAATGAGGCAAGGTGAATTAGTTTCCTAAAACCTTTTAAAAATCGCCGGACTAAAAATCCGGTATTCAATGGATAACTTCCAAATTGGTTTGTAGGAAGGCGTAGAATTTTTTGACAACGCATGACGTTTATTCTATGTCTATATCTACACTAATATTATAAAAAAAATGATATTTATGCTTGTTTGTTTGTATGTTGGGGATAATGTTATGCTATATTTTATATTTATAAGGGAAGCAATGGCGAGTCGTGAGGAGAAATTAAGGCACGATCGTAAACCTCAGCCTTAGTGGATGTATTTCCAAAAATCCCTTCTCAATGCACCCCTAGGATACCCAATGAATATTCCCTCCAAATTCCAAGTCCCTAGGTCTGGTAGGTCAGTTTCTTTTTTAAGTAATACATTATTATATAGATTAAATGTAAAAATTCTTACCGTTGAACTCGCGAACGACATGCAGTCCATGTGGGATACCTGTAAAATGGTGTAAACAGTTTAATAATAGGAGTTGCCAGGCTTCGGCAGTTCATAATAGCTACTACGAGCTCTGATATTTAGCAATAAAAAGTACTATACGTACGATTTGGATCCGGCGACGCCGCCGTTAGGTAGACCTGGACAAAAATCACGTTAGAAACCACACAGAAACAAGGACTGGATAAACATGAAAAAATAACAGGGGGCCTAATATGGATGCGTTTATCGCGTGATTAAATGTGGATAAAACATCCGACACTTTCTGACACGTATATAAGTACGAGAGTGGCGGATACTTTATCCACATTTTGACACGCGAGAACGAAACCATACTAGGCCCGCTTGAGTGCTTTATCGTGCACATTAAGCACTAAGCAACTGCTCCCCGACACCAGCATGGTCCCTAAGAGGAGACAACATGCGAGCGACATAGCTTTATATAGCAAGATAGACAAGGAGAATAATTGGATTTTTTAGGGGGAAAACAATCTTGAACAAATTGTACTAGGCTAAAATTAAGCTCTAAATTTGTACGTCCGGCACTAGATAATATAAATATTAATTATATATGAAGAAATAAGTAAATTACAAAATTCATATAAAACATTCAAAACGTCGAAAAAAATATTCGTGCCCATACAAATGTTTGCTCTTGCCGCCGGGTTCGAATCCGGGACCGTTAGCTGTCTATGGCAGGGTCTTGGCAGTGCGTCATCAAAAAAAATAAACGCGGATTAAACACAAAGAAAGTAGTTAATTTAAACTTGAGACACTATAAAAACAAGCTTCAGAAATTTCAATGTCACGCCTCTTTTCAGGAGTGGAACTGCTGATAAGGCCAGGACTCAAACTCCCAAGGAAGACGTTTCATTCTCAAGGAAAACAGCCACGGCTTAGTCTTATATCTAACACTGTAACTTATCTTATTGTATCTTGTAACACTGAATCAAAAACTTACATCGCAAAGCGCTAAGAGCGCTAGCCCCCAAATTATCTTCATATTCGTTTCGCCAAGTGGTCAGATTTCTACCTCTGGGTCCACTAAATAACAAAATACGTCTGCGACCATTTATATTACCTCTCTACGAAAATAATAAGGCAACTGTGCAAATAGTGTTTGTTGATTTAAAACTTGATTAAATAAGCTTATAATGGCGTAGAACAAATTGCAGCATGCTGATTGGTGGGTTAATTACGTGGGGCGTAGCAAGCCGTGCGCGGGACGATTTTAAGTCTTTCTGTAAAAAGACTGTGATAAAAAGAGGTTACATTGATATCAGCCAAACGAGGGCTACTTCTCTGAACATACCCCCACAAAATGGATCGATCCTCTCCCGGATCGATCGGATATCATTGCATCGTCCTTTACAAGGTCGTTGGTCCACATTATGAAGAATCTACCCACAGCGTCTTCTGGTATTGATTGGCAACTATGACTTTGAAGTGGGCCTTGTGGAATCTAAGTTTTTTTGGAATTTGGATCAGTTGGCCACATTTTCTCTACTCTTTTGTGCCAAACTTTAAGCAGCTGAATTTCGAAAACTGCTATCGGCTATCAGGTTTTCGAGGCATAAGACTCATCCATAATCCGTTCTGCTTCTAAAACTAAAACAAAGATGCACGCCGTGTGAACTCCAGACTCTTACAAATTATAGATAGCTACAACTTGGTGAGGTATACCTACTGCCTTTAGTTACACCATATATTTCTGAACGTCACATTTCGCTTTTCACACCGTTTATGCTTTCCTCGTGGACCTTCATGCCACTTACCTTCCTCATCGGGGTATTCTCCGTGGTCCACCTATGTTGGTCCACCTATGTGGATTACGGAGAGTAAACTGGACAAAATCAATAGGTAGGTTTAGGTTATGTTAGTTCTTCAGAGGGCCCGAAGGGCCAAAATAATGCAGAAGTAGGAGCTCCGCGAGAGCGGAGCTCCGTCGACCAGCTAAGGTTTGCTAAAATACCCAGGTGGACAACATAGGTGGACCACGACTAACGACTGTCCTCATCATCTGTATTTAGCTTAGCGTCAGTATTTTCGAACCGGTACGACTTGGAACCAGTTCATAGAGAGCGTCCGTGACCTTAGTTAGGGTGATCGTGATCGTAAAGTACCGATTTCAAACCTCAGCGGTAGCTTTGTACCAATAAGTTTTTCTAACTTAAGTACATTATCCGATGCTCTAACGGAGACGGAAAATATCTTGAAGAAACCTGCATATTCTAGGAGCTGAATGTATAAGAGAGGCAATTTCACAAAGGATCCTGCAGGATGGATGTGTAAAGAGGTGGAACAAAAAGTTGGAAAAGCTTCGTAGTTCCACACGGCGTATATTCAATCACTGCTCTATACCGCACGATTGGGAAAAATACTATAAATCATTATAAACTCGATGTTTGAAAATAAAATGATACCTCTATAACTTTACAAAAATATACTCCAAAGACATTATTCTACGCAGTGACTAGGATCCTAACTGGCCACTCCAATCAGAACAGAAATCTGTTTCTAATGGGTATGAAACAAGACGCGACATGCAGGTTCTGTCAGGAGACAGAGGAGACGGCAATGCACATCCTCTGCTCATGCGGAACACTATTGCGCAACAGAAGTATCTACCTAGGTCGACATTATATCATCGACCCACAAGAAATAGAAATCCTTACTGGCCAAAGCATCTGGGAGTTCCCGAATGCAACAGGTCTTTGCGGTGAGCTCTAAACAAAAGGCTGCCACAATAGATCAGCAATAGTTGAAGCGGCACATAAGGCCCATCTCAACCCCCCAATAATAATAATATGATGGCTAGGAGAACATGGTCTGCCGTGCTCAGCATTTTAGTCTGTGTGACTGATTTTAGAGTCCCATTCGTTCGGATGTCATTGTACGTCATTAAGTACCAGCAATACCGTCATGTAACATACTTATTGTTATGTTATACGTAATATCCTGGACTGCCGGGGTAAACCCTGTTGGTTTTCTCCCTAACCGTTTTTTGGTGTAGTAACGTAACGTCGTCAATGTATACAAAAATAGAATCGGGTGGTTTTAAAAACTAACAGGTTCTAAACCAGGAAACTACATTATAGATAGGCCAAGGCCACAATGATACGTATTGCTGGCTGGTATCGCTGGCACTCAATGATATAACATCTTGAAATGGGACCCTAAAATGTATAGGCCTATACTGCATGCCAATTCAGGGCGCGGTGGACCATGTTTTTCTAGCCATAGGCACTTACTGATTTGGTATTTATTCATTTATATATTCGAACATACGACCGAAGTTATGTGTTAAGTCATATTGCCTTTATAACGCAGAAAATTTGGCCAAATCTCACGTAGATCTTCATAAAAACGTATCTCGAAATGATCGTGAAATTGTGACAAAAATAACATCTTCCATTAAAATCGATTAACCTGCTTTGAAAACTTGAACGCGTATGTATAGACTGTGTGTAAATATTAATTCAGCCCATTACGCTACTTACGCGTCATGGCTTTGTTCAAGATCAGTATAATAACATGACGCGAGAAATTTATCGAATGGGCCCCAAAGAACGCGCCTGTAATGTTTTCATTGTTTTAAAGAACATTCTAGAGGCCAATATCGAATGAAACAGAAAGTTCTCGGTCAATTTGACAAGTATGAAGGTCAAATGATGTCTTATGCCAAAAAGTATTCTTTCCCACCTAGCGTTTGCCTGCGACTCTTTTGTGATTTAACACACTTTTCTCTGGAACTGTTCCACCACTGTCAAATCCCGCTAAAAAGTGTTTGATAATTGTGTGTTTACTCGGTATGCCCACTTCGGTAGCTTCTTACATTTCATGAAGTGATACATTATACATGGAATATATACCGAAGTCGGTGGCAAGAAAACAAAAGCAATATACCTACGATAGTAACCAAATTCTTTGAATTCTTATCACTTTTTAGTAACCATCTAAATTTGCTTCGTCATAGTCAATCGTTTCTCAATCATATCTTTTCGCCACCCTTGAAATTGGTATCTTAAGGTATGTTCGAGAAGTTCCAGAGGCCATCTGTGATCTTCTTCATCAGTTCCACTTCACAAATGATACTTTCTAAATACTTGTTAAAGAAAAAAACTGGTGTCGATGTATAAATGTGAAAGAAGCGAAAGAGATTTGTCAGGATCGTAGTAGGTAACAGGTGGAAAGAAGTGGTCTCTGCCTACCCCTTTGGGAAACAAGCGTGATTTACCTAATGTATGTAGCACATAGCAGGAAAATACCCAAAATCGCTATGTGCCATAGGTATATATTTGAGGAGTTCCCTCTATCTACACTAATATGACAAAGAGGAAAGATTTGATTATTTGTTTGTTTGTTTGCATTGAATAGGCTCCGAAACTACTGGACCGATTTGAAAAATTCTTTCACCTTTAGAATGCTACATTATCCTGAGGCCCTACTTTGAAAATCGAAGTTCGAAATTACGTTAGCTCCATCACTTTCTCTCAATTTGGTCTCGAATGAAGAGTAACAGGGATGGAGCTAACGTAACTTCGAACTTCGATTTTCAAAGTAGGGCCTCTGGAGTAACATAAGCGGCCTGCACACGTAAAATTCGGACCGCGGGAAACGCCACGCGCCGTTCTAATCTTTGTTCCGAACCGTACATTTGTATAGACTTGTAAAAACAGATAAGTCTTAGGCTTCCTTCCCACGGCAACGTCCCGTTTTTTGAGGAGGATACAGCAAACCGAATACTGGTGTGAATGTTACCATAGTAGCACGTATGCTGCTAAACTGGATCCTGCAAAAAAACGGTCCTGCAAAAAACGTGACGTTGCCGTGGGAAAGAAGCCTTATTCCAAGTTTGGTAAAATGCTGCCTTATAATAGGTACAAACCTAACCTAACCGCTGGTATTTTTGGAAAACTCAGTCTGACTCAGCTGAAAACCAGTTTAGGATAAATGATAATTCGGACTCGCGAGCCGTTAGGACTAACGTTATTATCGATTGCGAATGACACCCAGAATCCCGAGCTTTCTTCTTTGTCGTTTTACACTCTTGGCAGAGTGGTCGTGGTCATCACTCCAGGTTTGGTAACCCGCTTCACTATTCGTCGCCATTCTTCTCGCTCGGGTGGAGGCCTTCCTGGTGCAAACGTGCAAGCGGTGGTCAACTGCTGCTTTCACCTGGTCTTTGCAATCCCGAGTAGGTATTCGTACAAACCACTGTCATGATTTTAATAAATTTAATTTATCTGAGAATGTTGCGGGTATCCGTGACTCCCACTTACCACCAGGTGCATATAATATGCTCGCCTTGACGATGCTATAAAAAAAAACAATTAAAACTTGTCATCTTCCATCAAACATTAATACTTATTACATTGAAATGCAAATACCTTTTGACGTCATACGATAAAGTCAATATTTAGAATACATAAGTACATACGGTACATACACGTTATATTTAAATATGCAAAGAGAAATTAAATTTATTAAATTCATGACAGTGGTTTTTACGAATAAGTTTGTGTACGAATAATTAGTATAGTCGGAATTCTGGGTGTCATTCGCAATCCATAACAACGTTGGTCCTTATCCTAAACGAGTGTGGCGATATTTTTCCAAAAATCATTTTTTCTGTTAGCAATTTTTCCAGTCGCGATTTTTCCGATTCGTGATTTTACCGAATGACTTTTTTTCCCATTCTTAAATTTTCCTGGTCGCATAATTTACCATTCTGTATTTTTTCCAGTCGCAAATTTCACCATTGTAATTACGCCGAAATAGCTACCTAGGTAGGCTTAGATTATGTTAGTTTTGTAGCAGGCCCTAAGGGCCGAACCACCTAGAAATAGGAGCTCCGCGCTAGCGGAGCTCCGTCGACTCCGTAAAAATGATATAACTATTCAGATAAATAGAGATTGGGAAATTATGATACTGGAATAAATAAGAGATAAATATCTTTGGCAAAATATGCTACTGAAAAAAATAAATTGGTAAATTTTGCGAATGAAAATATCGCTTGCAGTAAAATTCGATTTTCGGAAAGTCATCGCCACATTCTCCTAAACTGGATTTCAGCTGAGTCAGACCACATTAGAACCATCTTGTTCGAATAACGTAGAATTAAAAAAAAACCTTTCATTATTAAACCAACGGGGTCAGGGGTCTTGCCCCCAACGCTGAGTTTGGGGGCAAGTGATGGGGCAATTTCGATAATCTGAATCGATAAAAAATTTAATTGATTTACTCACTCCCTAACATATCAAAAGATTTGATTCGTACTTAACAGAACTTTGCCATAGTGATTCTTGAAATTATTATGAAATTTGAGAAACCTTTTTTTTTCGTTTATATGATTGTATGTTTCATAATAAATTAGCAATCTTTTTTCCAAATGATAAAAAGTGAAACTTCGTCGCCTGCCAGTAAAAATATTTTTTAAAAATGAAAATGATTTTTCGACCTCTACAGATGTAACTCGCAAAAACTGTAGTTTTTTGTAATGCTCTATGCAATTTTTCTTTACAATTCTGCTATCAATTTGAACTTCCTTTTTTTCTATCAAATGATTAATATTTTTTACAGAATTAAATCCTGGATTTTCATGAAATATGTTTGTTAAGCAACATAACTATTTTAGCGTGCCCCCAAACTGAGCTTTAGATAACGGGGTCGATTCATCATCAATGTTCTTGGTCCACCGCCGAATCAACAGCAAGTCCCCGTCGGAAGGCAACCGACCGACGTCATATGGAAGACTAATATTGAAACAACTGTCGGAATTATTAGAACCACGGGCGAAGTACATGTACTGATTCGTGGTATAATTTTAAACAATTACTTTTATACTCGTTTTATTAGTAAGTGTATAATAATTAATTACTATCCTGATAAAAGGAGTGAAAGCCGTTCATTAAACCTTCTCAAAATCTGGGTAGTTATATTTAATGGAATTTCATAACTGCTCTATTATCAGCAGTATAATATCGTATGCACGTCCATTATTAACTTCGTTTTTCTAAAGCCTACGTAGGTATATGACAACGTTGTCAATCAACCCTTTAACGCGCACGCAAGTTGGGCCCTGCGGATTGGGGCGTCTTTAAACGATTTTCTTCTTCTTCTTTACCTTCTGTAAATTCTTTTGACGCGTTAACTCTACGGTACGCTAAAATTATTGCTGGGTGATGGCGCGATCGTGCTTCTTTAAGAGTTTTTTTGTTGCTTTTGGATTTTATTTATTTGTATACAGCCGTACCCTACGCGTTGTTACCTACAGATTACTAAACTCGTGTTGGATAACGGCCCGCAAATGCACTCTCGATTAGTAATCCGTGCCTTACTCCCCTTGGTGAATAATAGTACATTGTTGCCTAGGCCCGGAAAGTAGGGAATGGCCTGACGAGGTGGTTGGCGGGCCGAGCCGAGTCGGCCGTTTTCTCGTGGTCCTACTACTTTTGTCCTACTGACTTTCGACGGAGCCCCGCCCAAGGGCGGGGCTCCTGCTTCTAGGTGGTTTTGCCCTTCGGGCATCTGAAGATACCTAACGAACCTAACCTACCTACTTTTACAACCACAATTAGTATTTAGTGATCAAATCTAGGTTCACTTTTTGACTAGTAGGACAAATTAGTAGGACCACGAGAAAACGTGTGAGAAAACGTGTGCCGAGTCAGACAATCCCCGTTTCCGCTGATATAATGCTTTTCTCAAACAATGCGAGAAAATGATACAAATTCATAATTATAAGTATTAGTATGTGTAAAATAAAATCGAATCCTTTTTTGAAAATTACGAGTATTAAGATGAGAAGCACGACGCACACACAGTGATGCACAATGAACCGCAAAATATGGCTGAAGTTAAAGCAGATGGGTTTTTTTCTCCATTGTATCTTTAAATACACTAAACAAATAGTGAATTCGTACATCGGCCAAGCTATTCGTATAAGGTGTAAAATAAAATAAAAAAACACTTTAAAATAATTTATTTCTGCGTACATCTTACTAATACAGTTAATTCTAATAATATACTTTGGTACATTATCTATACATACATTGCTACTTATTTATTTTATTTATTACTTTACACACAGTCATACATTTTAGTAGTGACGTCATCAACCACGTTTATTGCTCACCATACAACGAAATGCAAATAATCTGTGGAAACAATATGAGTTCTTTTGAAATTAAATCTTATCTTTTTTCAATAATAATGTACATTTCATTAATTTTGCCGTCTATATAAGTGTCTACATTTGCCTGCGCAAACTTCTTACAGAGTCCTCCTTAGACACTTAATTATTACTTGTCTATCATGAAATTGTCACTTCATTATTTAAATCGTGTCATATGCTACTTAGTACGATCTGTCCTAATACTTTTTAATCCTGTAAGCACGTGTTCGCGATTTTATTTGACTGTACATTGACGACTTAGGAATATGACGAATCAGGAATATGACGAGTTAGGAATATGACGAATCAGGAATAAATTCCCAGTATGATGTTGAACACTGATAGTTATATTAATAAACAGAGGCCTGAATTTTCGTGGCACTTCTCAATAACGCTAGTAACTTCTCGTTTATCGATTTTCGTTATACATAATAATAATATATCGATACAGAAATAAAAACAAAATCTTTTGGTACCCCGTGGCTACCAAGGGAGCCAGTGTCCAAAACTTCGATGAGGAAACATTTTGGAAATCACTTGGCGAATGTATTGTCCGTGATTGCTTTATTTTATATAAAATAGCTGTTTCATACAAAAAACGTTGCATTTTGAGGTTAGAACAGGGTTTATAGTCATTTATTGTTTGTCGATTGGAAATAATTGTCTGCATTTTACTTGTTTACTGTTAAATAATTGTTCAGTTTATTTTGCATTTCTTCCAAAATATATGACTATGTG
The DNA here is from genome assembly GCA_948252455.1 of Acleris cristana. Classification (NCBI taxonomy): domain Eukaryota; kingdom Metazoa; phylum Arthropoda; class Insecta; order Lepidoptera; family Tortricidae; genus Acleris; species Acleris cristana. Next base: position 1,787,170 of record OX411800.1, on the reverse strand, counting down.
TCTCATAAAAACATTTGGATATGATTTGATAATTAACATTAATTATATTATTTAAAGAGTTCTTTGTAAAATTCGAGTTGGGAACATAGGGCACTATATATTATTGCATTCCTTTAATTTAAAATGTATAAATGACGCATTTGCCCCGGTTGACCTTAAAATTAGCATGGACCTATTCTGTTTTCATTTAATATTTATTGCACAAAACGTACATGGCGGACTTAATGCCTTATTTAATTCACTACTCTTCATATGACGTCATCTACCAGTGACGCGATTGGTTTAAAAACGGAACGAATAGAAATGCTAGTTAGCGTAATGCGTATTGGCTAGGGTCTCTGTCGACCCAATTACCAAGCAGAAACGAACACAGTTGGTATTATCAACTAAAATTAACGAAAACTAGTTCGATCTCGAATTTTACAAGCACAATTCTTCCAATCTAATCGCAAGAGAGATGAAAGTATAGGTTAGAGCGAGAGATATGACACGACCATTTGTAATTGTTTTTGAGAACGTGATTCATGCTCTCGTTATCTTTATCCAAATACTTAACATATAAGAATACGTTTGAGATACGAAAGACTAGAATAAAGTGTTATGACACCCGTAGATCTATAAATTATCAACGACATTACCTTATAAAAAAATTAAAGGCCATGTTCTTTTAAACCCCCCCATACAAAAAGGGGGGTGCTATTAGTTTGACGCCAATGTCTGTCTGAGCCCTTATTTTATTATATAGCGGGTTTTTGATCTTTTTAGTACCTAATTATTACAATTTACAAATGACCGTGTCGAAGATTATCACTGAACAGTGACGCTAAATCATAACACAGTAACTCCAAATGCAAGACTGACTGTTCACAACATTATGCAACTAGGTAATAAGGCTGGATATCGCTTGTCTTGACTTTGGAGTTACTCTTAATCCATCTAAAGTACAGAATTTTAGTTAGAGATTTATATAAATTACTAAATGCACGTTCCTAATACACAATTGACTAAATAATTAATTATAAATTATACTTAATCTCAATTAAAATTCTATTAAGATCATATTTTAGTAATAAAACCTAAAGTAGAAAACTGTAGAGAAAGAAAAATTAGAATGCAGTTGAAGTTTTGATATCTATCTATGTATACTATTATACCACTGTGACGGGACTGACTGTACATTAAATATCATTATTGCCACTATTTAGAAGAGTTTAAACACAGAACGCCAAAACAATCATTTCAATCATTCATAAAAAACATAAGACCAACCCCTATCATGTACAGTCACGAGATTTAATTTGGTACCCACCTTAGATCCAAAGTCAATCTGACATTTTACAACAATAAGGTTGAGTTTCCTATAAGTTACAAATTACTGGACACCTCTAATGACATTGACGACTTCAAGCATATTTTTCTTGAAATGGGTCCCAAATTAACGCTCGTGACCGTACTTATGAGCTATACATGGTGTATTCATTTGTAAAAAAAAAACATGAGATTTCAAGACAATACTTTGGTTTGTTAGAAAACACAATAATAGTGATGAGGACGCCACTGGACGCTCGGTGCAGTCTTAACGCATTCACTGCCTGCAACGCATAAGCTGGTCCACATTTGTATCATTTTGCCGATCACGATCACGCGTATCGTATCGAGCTCGCGTATCCTAAGTATGGACGCTTGTTTTGGGCACACCGTATCTATACTCCTACTAAAAAAGTGTACCTATACTCCATTTACTTTAACAACCTAGTATAGGCTTCTCTCACTCGCACAGTGTCGTACAAATGACAAGGACAAAAGATAGAGGCAGGTAGCCAAGTGGGCGGCAACAAACGATAATCTTCTTAGGGCTCGTTCACATTGGTATTTGAAAAAAAAATGGTATAAGGAGACATCGGTCGGTTTCGCTGGCCAAGTCAAAGGTAAACGATAAACAATAAGTCGCAAGAAGGGAAACAAACGCGTCCGCACCGTACAGACGTAAGAGCCGACTGATCACCTGCTCCATTGTGAGCGCGGCTTTAGCGGATTCTCATTAGACAATCACGTGCAACTGCACGTTTCCAGTACTAGGTTAAAGTAAATAGAGTTATATTTAGAAACGATAACTTTAGTCATTGAGTGACGATAATTTGTCATACATTTATATTGTGCTCTCGTTCGCCGATAGGCGGTATATCAAATTCAATAAACAAAGCAGATTCAATCCTCACCCGTTAGTATAGATGAATTACCGAGAGCGTGGAATTGCATATGTAGTGGTAACATGTCTTTACAGGCATTCTATATTTAAATTTCTTCTACTTCTTAACCATCAGCATAAAAAGAGTTTTGTTATATATTAAATAAGTAAGTACAAAAATAATGTCAGTGTCAAATTCTTAATACTTTGCAATGCACTAAAATATACGTCTTTTTTATTGTACATACATACATACCTTTACGCCTGTAATCCCAGAGTGGGGTAGACAAAAAGTAACAGTAATTTTGGTCAGATTGAGAGTCATAGTAAACATAGTACATTACTGCAAAGACCAGTAAGTGAGGCTTCCTGGACGAGTATGAGTTAGAAGCCCGAGCCGCCAGGCGAGGGCTTTTATACATACGAGTCCAGGATGGCTCTTAATGGTCGAGGCATGTATAGTGCTTTACTCAAAAATAGAACAAGTAGAAAGATTAAAAAAAAAAATGTTAAAATATTGATGACCACATGTGCACAACCCTCAGGGCGCTAGTCCGACTCTTAGCCGATCGCTTACCCGGTTTTTTTCATTTTTTTTAACGATTCCCAACTCGTCATACTGGCCGAGATGTACTAGGCGCACATAAAACTGAGATGGTGCGGAGCAAGCGATGCTGAAGTGAAGAGAAATCGCGCGATGTCTGGTCTGAACGAGATAACGCTTTTGGTTTCTGATGCCCTGGTACTTTTGGAGCTGAATGATCAGCTTTTCATGTAGTATAAGTAGCCTTTTTGAAGGCTCTCACAGTCTTTACAGATAGTTCCAAATTCAAATAATATGATATGTTATGGAATTTCCATACTTACTTACTGGACACTTTTTGATTCCAAATTCGAAATTTCTCAACTTTACTGGACACTTTTCCAGTTGTCCAGGAACGTCAACCTACTGGCTCCTTTTTACTGGTGTTATGGCAAGATTACATAGCATTTTTGAGTAAAATAATTTTAAATGTCCGAAATATTTTGAACTCGAAGTAATGAAAAAATTAAATTCACCTTACACCGCTGCCCAATTCGTTAAAAAAGCTACAGGTAAGACTAATAAGTAAGAGTGACAAATTCAAAGCAACGAAAAAATTCCCCTCTCCGAGTAAGAAAAAGTTGCGTACGGTCCGTCGGCAGTAGATGATTTTGATCAAGAAGTCATCAGGAGAACTATATACATAATTTTCATCTGTCCCATAAGCAATTTCAAATAAGAAAATTTAAATAAATGATAGCGACTAAAAGCAAAAAAAGGACATACTTATTCCACTTGTTTAGGGTAATCTCATTAAATTAAGAAGAAAACTTAAATGGTTTTCCTTTCCATGCGAACGGTACAACCACTACATATGCAATTCCACGCTCTCGGTAATTCATCTATAATAATATATGGTCGTACTTGCTACAGGAGTTATGTCTGAGATACCTCCAGTGGCCTGTTTTATAAAGCTACAAATTACAATTTACATGTTACAAGTTTCCATTTGACACAACCTCGACTAATGACGACCAGCCATTTGAGCAGTGTTGCCAGTTTAGGCCTGTAAAATTGTAACTTGTAGCTTTATAAAACGTGCCCCTGTGGCCTGTTTTATAAAGCTACAAATTACAATTTAAAGGTTACAAGTTTCCATTTAACACAACCAACCAATGACGACCAGCCATTTGAGTAGTGTTACCAGTTTAGATCTGTAAAATTGTAACTTGTAGCTTTATAAAACGTGCCCCAGTTGTCTTATAGCATAGTTAATTTTAGTCACGCAGCTGACTAAAGGTACCGTTTCTTAATTTTAGTCCTTAACTAGGTACACTTTTTTGAACAACCCAGATGCATCTGGCGAAAGTTTCTTCAACAACGGCGGCAGTGAATGCGAGGCGAGTAACAATCTTGTTAGAAGCAACCATTTTTTTTAGTGTTTTCTGTAAAACCATAACGCTTGTGACATGTCATCCTTGTCAACGTTATGATAGCTCACACAGACAGTAACGCCGGCCGAGTTAACCTCCTAGGGCCGATCATACAACGGAAATTCCACTTTGCTTCCTTTGCACTAGATCTTTATATCAATGGCGGTATTATGTTCTATTTTTAGTACAAGGATCCTCAGGAGGTTAAAAATATACAACATTTCTAAAGCAATATCGTTTTACAGAATAGAATAGAGCCCAGGCGTTATGGGTATTGAGATCCAGATCTCGGAACACTACCAACTTTAACATAATGTGGCCTCTCAATACGCGTATGAGTGAGCCGTAGCAGTGTTTATATTGTTCACGCCATTTTAAATTGTATAACTTAACTAATAGAGCTTAAATTATAAATACAGTCTTTAAATTTTAATTTGGCTTGACAGATTTGATTTTAAAGCTTTTCTAAACGGTGTTAACAAACCGCACTCTAGGTTTTTGTCATAGTTATGCATGTCATAGTCGTCTCCAAAAAGGAAATTGAATCATATTCCTAAGCAAATAGGGTGCATTATGTGTAATAAAAAAACATACTAATTTAAAGAAAACTCGTTTTGATTTTTTTTTACTTAAATACCCTATAAAACCATCGAAATATAATAAGTATGGAAGAGTAACGTCTAACAAAAACGACTGACAAATCAGCTCCAAAACGCCCACTTTTTGAAATGAAAAGATCTTATGTATCGAGTGGTTTCAATAATCAACTAAATATTAATTGAGTTAAGGTATGAAGTCATTTATGTCAGACGCTGGTATAACGTTTGAGTAGACAGTAATTTCAGTAAGGTTTTATACCGTTTGAAAGACAAAAATCTGCAATTGGTTACAAGCTCTCTGACACAAGATTTCCATTGGTCAATATTTTTTTTCATAAGGGTTACTTGAACGCGGCCATGTCTTTCAACATTTGACGTGGATGGTTTAATACAAAAACAACACAGTAATTGAATAACGAATTTTATTAATATTTTTTTATATTATTGAATGATTGTTCCCCTTGAATCATTTAACATACTTACTTATGTTACACTATTATAAAGTTGTAAAATAGTATATCAGAAGATATTAATTGTTGTAAGAGTAGTCAGCGTCAAATAGTCTTTAGCATCTAAAGTGCCAAATATATTGCAACCCCTTTTTTATTCTTATAGGCATAAAGATACGTGACAGCATAATACCTATATATAGGTATATAGTCGCTTTGGATGGTACAGCCTATTTGATGCTGCCGAAAAAACATGACAAAAATTAACTTTATACGAGTAGTAAGACGGAAACATCACAAATAATCCATTTGGCACTGTTTCTATTCTACAGTTAGAGATGTGAAGCCAACTCTTAAGTTAGATCATATACAATAGAGTATAATTTATATTAACCGACTGTTTCACAATCGACAAGTAAAGCGTATTTGACAGATAAATTTAGCCCTTTCTCTTTCTTACACTTGAAAATAGACAAGGAGAGAGCCAACTTTAAATGGCAGATGAATTTACTTGTCGATTGTGAAACAGGCCCTTACAATCTTAGCTTTACCAACTCAGTTATTGTACAAGTATCAATTAATATTAAGCCTATTGCTTTTTAGCGTTCCGCACTTCGAAAGGAAAAGGTCATATTTCGTTTTTTTTTATTATGTACATAAACTAACGATAGTAAAGATGACATAAAATTTAATTTCCTATTCATTCGAAGTAGTTGCTTGTAATTCACATTTTTCAAAGATATATTGCATAACATCGGCCATGACATTTTGGTATGGAATATTAAAAATTAAATAACTTACTACTGAAAATAAATATCGCTTTGTTTTGCATCTGTGTGGGTACTGCACCAATTTACAATGCAACTTGGCATGGTTGCAGCGTCATTTAAATCCGGTAATCATTAATATCGATTTTTTCTTTTGTGATTGTAAACAACTGTTTGACACTACGTCAGAAAGTCGACTGATAGACAGTTCGGCACTCATTAATAGCTCCACCCCCGCCGGCACTAAGTCAGTGGGGCAGATTTTGAGCGTCGATTACTCTTCCATACTTATTATATTTCGATGTATAAAACTGAAAAAAAGTTCAGAAGAATGATTTATTGAGTGTTAACTGTGGTGACGTTCGCCTTCATAAGTGCGGCTTATTGCCATTGGCCAGAAGTGTACCAAGATATCAGGTTATCAGATTATTTTTTAAAACGCCGCAGCTGAAAATATCGCAACAAAAAAAAACTACTGTTTAAGTAGTTCGTCTTCAAACAAAGGTACACGCACGCTTGCATGTGTGCGTGCCTCGACCGTACGCGCCGCGAGCCACCACAGGCAAGCTCAACAGGACGGACCGAGCCGGCTTAGTCGGGGCCGCGCCGTCGTCGTCAAGTAACATAATTTGATTTTTGTAGTCGTTGGTGGATGCATTGTCTAGCTCCACAGTCAAACAGTAAGTCACTTGCCTATGCCCATTAGCTTTTCCAAGAACTTAAAAAGTGTGTACAAAAAAAATCTTATAATGTTAATCATTACCAATGTAACCTGATACCCTGGTCTACATATAGCAAGCTTCATATCTGAGTCATGGAGTTTGTGCAACTTACAAATTAAATAACCTAACATGAGAAAATACGTTTTTATTTTTGGTACTTTATCATTGCATTGACATCCAGTCCTGAGCTACGACTTAAGTTTCAAGTCTCAAGCTCATCGGGAAGTTAGTTAATAAAAAATATACCAAACATACAAAGGCACAAACAGACCGACAAGAAAACAAGCTAATAGAAACGTGGTAAAAAATAGAAATAATAATTAAAAATAATATTTTACAACGTACTAAGTCTTGCATTTCTGGCGTGTATTTCTATAAAGATAACTAAGAGAGGACCGATTGCCGTTAATTAAAGTTAAAAAAAAGAGCATTTTAACTAACGGACTGGTGCGGCCCCGCAGTGCGGGGCTACGTTTTCTGTGTAACACAAGCTACAACATTCAGACCTATCAGTACTATACTCTATTTGTTTAGGAACTTAACTAAATGTAAACAAACCAAACCACGTGGCATTGTTCTTAGGAAATAAACGCGGTTTTTTGAACTTTAGTTAATTGCCTGAACAAACGGGATATAATTACAGTAGCTAGCTAAAAAACCACTGTTATTTTCATTACCTTGTACTTAAAAAACGACAGCAATTCCCACAACAAACCTATATTTTTTATATATTTTAAATATATATAACATCCATCGTATTGTCTAGGCTACCGATTAAAATGTATTTACATTAGAAGAAAGGCAGTAAGTAACGCCCCCCTTAGCCAAAAATGCACCTTATATATAACTCTAAAGGTCTTATTAACCTTTGCTATAAGATTTCAGGTATGCCCTTTATTTACTAGCTAGGAGGGCAGAAGGTACCTAAGCGACAGTCTTATCATCTACTTTGGTACAATGAGTCTAAGAAAAAAACGTTTGTCGGAAAGAGAACCTGCTCTTTAAAAATGGCTTAAATATATTCTCAATATGACGGCGCCAAAAAATGCGCGATACTTAAAAATGCGTCGAATAAACCGATCATCAAAATGGACTTACCTTCTTTGCTTTTACTGAACCCAATTAAGCTAATCGAAATATCAAAATGTTACGACAATTTAGAATTATGAAAACGTTTACACTTGAGATAGTCTTATACCAATCAAATGAATCTTATCTTATATAATAGAGCGGACATTCGGGGTTTTCAATCGCCGCCATAGTTGTCTTTAATGACGCAAAATAGTGACAATGACCATCAACTTCCAAAGTAAGGTGCATCTCATTAAAAATAAAAATAAACTTGTTGATTCAAGCTGGACCTAGAGAACGCCCGCGATTTGTACGCGTGGAAATAGTTCAATAATTTTTCGGCTACTCCCCCTATTTCTTGCCGTTGGGGGACGATTTTTGGAAAATCCTTTTTTAGGCACCCCTTAAATACCCATCCACTTTGAAGCCGGTTGCGATTGCGAGTGCGTTAGACGATAAGCCCTCAGGTCTTAGGATTTCAGTATTTTCAAATCTTCTTAATTACTTTTATTACAACATTTCAAAAGGCCTTTTCAAATCAATAGAGGCACCTTAAAGTCAAATTCAAACATATTTTGAGCTTACCAAATACCATAATAATAAAACTATTTATCTTTGGGAGTTTACATCTTAACCAACAACGTTGTAAGTCCAATAATAAACCTTATACAGTTAGGGTTAGGGCATTTTGTGGCCATTGTTCTAGAATCCATGGAGTCGCTTTTCTAATTATTATATACTTTGCCACCTTCGGTATTGTCATATTTCAAAATTAATTTATTCAACCGCTGAACCAACTTAAACCTTGTTATAGAGGATCTCTCCGCTGTAAAAACGTAATTAAACCGAACTAATTTTGTCTTTAGTTTTGTAATATGACAATACTCAAGCTCAAAATCAATGGTGTAAATAATAATAAAAAAAAATAGCGTCTCTATGGATTTTAGAACCATGGTATGCGACCAAAATCCTATCCTTCAGTAAGTTATTATGACTGACTTGGCCAGTTTCCAACAAGCACAAGCGCTTACGACAGCTTCTCCAAAAGCTTTGACCGGCAAAAGCCATCGATTTGAATGGCTTTGTATCAAAATACATGAGATACCTGAGCTGTGTGTATGTTTGTTAGTTGCTCGCCGTCTCCTTGCGGGCAGTGAAGGATACGATCGAACGGATCCCCTTGACGGAGGTCTGTGGACAAACGTAGGTACATACATCAAGTGTAAACTTTAACCTACCGCCAAGCAGCAGTGTTCACATTGTTGTGTTCACCGTCTTTGGAATAAGATCGAAATTAATTAACACCACAAATACGAGGAGAAGCTTGCCGGGATTTTTTTGCATTAGTTTTGCATTTTCATTCTCAAGACCACAATCTCAAGACTGCAATCCTAAGACCGCAAATGCGTTGCAAACTTTGAGAACTAAGATGTAATATGAATATGCCTATAATGTTGTCTTCTCCACCACCAACATTGCAGTTTGTGTGATATTGTCTAATTATAATTTTTGTAGAAAAATATGTTTATAGAGAGATCTCTCCAGGCTGATGTTATGTCAGGGGGCCGAAGTCTAATGGGATGAAATAAATTGGAAGTTCTATATAGGTCATCTGACCGGGGAAACTTCGCTAGCGCAATGTAGCGCACTGTCAGATTTAGTTGCGCTGTCTGCCGCTGGTGGCGCTGTCATAACTGGTTGTTACAAGTTATCGCTAGATGTCACTACACTCCGTTTGTTTAGGTACTTAAATAAATGTAAACAAAACAACCACATGATATACTTCGTCAGCCAATAGAAGCAGAACACTGATACGTCAAAGTGCGATAAAATAGTTTTGATTAGTTTTTTAACAATGCCACAATGTTTTGGTTGTTTACATTTTTTAAGCACCTAATCAAACGGAGTATAGGTCACCGCATTTTGATCGGCACCTCAACCTCGCTAGATCGATATTTATTCGTATTACCTTCTTCTTGGATCCGTTCAAGTAGTCCTTGTACATCTCGGAGCGCAGGTAGCGCGAGTAGCTGTCGGACTTCATCAGGTGGTACACGTGGGCCTGGAACCACGCACGATTACATTACATTATTATTAACAGAGGCCGGAATTTTCGTAGCACTTTCGAGCTGTCATAGGGACTTCTCGTTTATCGATACATTATAGAACACAACGTATTAAAGAACATTGAAAGTAGAGAGCGATCTCTTTGAAATAACTTTTGAAAATGTGAAATAGAGATTGTAAATGAAAACAATCGATAGCAATCCTTGTTACAATTTCTTTCGAAAAATGTTTAAAAGATATACGAAATCCACTAATTATTAATAAGAAACAATAAAATATTATTATTTTAATACCTATTTAAAATTTCCAAAAAGTTGGTATCCAAAGGTTATCTTGAAGAGACCGCCGCGATAAGACTGCCTGTTGTTTACTTCTACTCGTAGTCATATTTTAAAAATGGCATTTTGTATTTTTATCGATATACATAATGTATATCGGAAGTCGATAGACGAGAAGTCCCTATGACAGCTCAAAAGTGCTATGAGAATTCCGACCTCTGATTATTAACTACTAGCCTAAACAACGAAGCAAAATCAAGGGAAAAAAAAAACATGTATAAGCGAATTTTGGCATAGCTGTAGGGAATGATGTTTTAAACCACATACTAAAAGTACTGATGGGTGGGGGTGGAGCTAACGGGTGGAGGGGGTGTAAAGGTCCCTTTTTTAGTTTTTCGTAAATGAGTGGATCAACTTTTTGTTGCTGTTATTCTGTCCCGTAAGCCAGGAGAAAACAGTGATAGAGTTTCTTAGAAAAATGGTTATAATATAGACTACTAATACGCTTGGAAGAAAACCCATAACAGAATGGGCTTGTAATTGACAAAAAAATTGATGTTTGCTGGATTTATATACTTTAAAATCGTGATTTTAAAGAGTGACCCAGGAGACGTCACCATGGCAACGAGGCGCAAAGAAAAGGTGATTGACCCAAATAACTCATAAACGATGGCCCATAGCAAAAAATATTCTATCACATGAGTAATCTGCATAACATTCTCTACAAAAAAGATATTTCTCATTTTTTCTCTGGGATCAATATTTAATGAGATATGGAGGGAAGAATGATTTCCGAAAGGCCATTTTCGGGTTTCCATTGTAAGTCGGCCCTTACATCAAATGGGCTCGAGTTTTTTTTGTGAGTACCTCTTATTATGAAGAATATTTATGCTGAGTATCAACATCATAATTGTGACAGTTCTCGAGTTATGTCTTTTTTGTTTTTTTTTTAATGTACTGTTTTTCGGGATGTATTCAAGCGATTAGCTTCAAATTTTTAAATGATGTTCTTTAGTTATCATAATGTATTGTTATAAAACTTACCTACAGGTTGTATAGTTATATCTCTTTAAACATTTTAAAAGGTAAACGGGATCAGGGAAACATGATTTTCGGGCAAATGAAAATTTCGGACAAACGGACAAAAGTTTTTCGAAACATCGATAGGTTAGCGATACGTGCTTTGAAATGAGAGTCGACAAAACAAGGGTAAACCAGAGGGGCTAGACAAGATGCACTACGCTAACTATCGTTTCTAATCGCTTCGTTTTTAAACCAATCACGTCACTGGTAGATCACATGACTTTTCGTATCACGTCATCTACCAGTGATGCGATTGGTTTAAAAACGAAACGAATAGAAACGCTGGTTAGCGTAATGCATCTTGTCTAGCCCCTCAGATTACAATATTACCTGCGCTTGATCGAAGCAGTATCGGTCAGCGGTGCCGGATTCCACTTTGACGCGTGTCATCTCCCTGAAGAAAAAAATCGCTTTACTGTCAACTTGTATTAGTAGATTGTGTCACAAGGGATCAAAATGATATATTTACGGCGAGTTTATTGAATCCTAAGCGTAGCGAGAAAATATTTTGTAGGATTTAAAGTATTAGCGACTATTGTACTACCGTCAACACCAAAACCGTCTCGTACCGTAACGTCAAAATCTTCATTTTAACCGAAATTATATTGCGATACAATTGTTTTTGTAGTCAATGATTTAGTGCTTTCAAAGCAGTCTAAGGTATTATTTGACTCCTAGTCATATCAAGTATTCCTCATAGGAATATAGATTTGTTTTCAAAGTACTAATGATATCTAACGTTAATTCTTGTACCATTTTTCTGTTAGTCAAAATGGTAGGTGAGAATGCTTTATACTTTCAAATTATTTCTGTAAGAGGTAAGTAAAAAAGCAAAAAAAAATTAGATTATGGTATAATTTCAAAAGAACTTATAGATATATAGGCTGTGTGGCTATCACAATAGATTTCTTAATGGCATAGACCTATTTTCATAATCCCGCGCCCAGTTTAAAGCTTCTGTTGTAAATTTACACAAGCATTAATATATCACTGTGTTTCTGTTGTTTAATGTCTTTTTTTATCATTAAGTCTTAATTAAGTACATTGCATGCTGTAATTTTAACTTAGTATCTCTTGTGTTCATAGTGAGATACATTCAGTTAAGCATCTGTATCTATAGTACCAATTTACAAATTATGTTACACTCTATGTATGTATGTCTCTCCTAAATAAATAAATAAATAAATAAACTTAAAAAAAAGTCGAGTTATTTCGTAATGGCCGTATAATATTCTTCCATTATCTAGAAAACAGTCCAAATGGCCCCATCTGAAGCCATGATACAAGTGTAACGTTTTAGATTAGATGATTAGTAGTGACCTGCTGGCGGCGTCGATGTTGACCGGCGAGGGCGCGTCGGCCGCGAGGAACTCCTTCCAGATCTCGCGCGCGCGCGACGCCACGCGCCGGATGGGCTGCGCCTTCAGGTCCTGCACGGCGAGCCAGAATCTAGGCCAAATATTGAGTTTTGAGAACGTTTCAGAATTGCGCCTTACGTCGAATACAAAATGTCACGCCAAACATGTTTGCTATGCTAATACGAGTATGTTAATAGTTTTATCTACATCCATATCATAATTTCAATATAATATGTTCAGAAGCGATAAGCAAATGCCCTATATTATGTTACCTGTATCTGTGGTTGTACTTTAATGTTAACATTAAAGGATTAAATGTCATTAAAGTATCGGTTATCGCTGTAGTTGCATCTTAATGTTCACTTTACAGTATCGGTGACCCCTTTAATGTGAACATTAAGATGCAGGGATACAGGTTTCTCACATATTGTAGAAAACCTATGATTTGTATGTAGATAAAGTTATGTATGCGACTGTACGCATAATTAGGCATTAAAACACTCGTGTGATCTTATTATGAAACCACACTCGTCCCTACCCTGGCCCGGTGTGGACTAGAGATTTTCTTAGAGTTCTATTTCAAATAGATTTGATCATATCGTAGTTGAATCATCATGATAAACCAAGGTTCGTTTGTTATTAGAAATTACTAACATTAGCTAATAATTTAACCTCAATAAATAAATACCTAATTAATAAAGGTTTAGGACTACTGCTTCTTTGTTTACATCGACGGTGGAAATTTAGTTATATATATCGTTGGAATCGGTTTTTTTTTCTGCGTCTTTTGAGCCGAGTTACTAAATTTCGCCCATCATGTTGCTTAAAGGGTTTCTCCTTTCCACCGTCGATATGATTTCTTTTGTTAAAAACTGAAATTGGAGCCGCCCCTAAAATTCCGGGCCATAATAATCAGTGTTTGAATAGCTGTATCCGGGCGATTCGACGGGCGTTTCAGCCGCTGTCAGTCCCTAGTAATAGTATATTAAAGAAATCTGTCATAACATGGTTAAAATTCGATCAATTGCGACTAGAAATACGGTTACAGTACATCTTAGTGTGAAAGTCTGCTGCTTGGTGTAGGTCATTATTTAAATATTTATGACCACACATCGGTAACTAGTGGCATTTAGGTAGCACTTGACAGTTTCTAACAGACTAGTGATGTGACAATGTTCTTCCTATACGAGTCGAGAAAAAGAAACCACTAAAAAAGGAATTTTAATCATTTAATATATGACATTCGTGATAAACAATTATATTTGTTCTAAATTTTCACTTGTCAGTCTACGTCTTCTACTTGAGTAAATCCACTTTGTGTCAGAAAACGATCTTTCAACCTTCACTGACGTAATGGGTAAAAAAAGCATTTTATTGTAAAGTTAGCGTATTCTTATTGATATTCTCTTTGATTTCAACTTCTTTATTTTGTAATAAGTTATTAATATTTTTTGTTGTAAGATATCCTGGATTTTTTGATAACACTATTTTCAGCTTTTGATATACAAGAATACCTTTGTGGTGCAGTCTCAGTAATGAAAGTGACTTTTCAATTTTAAATACGATATTATTTTATCTTATCTGAAAAGATACTTAGAAAACGTGTCTCATCACTAATCTTTTAAGTGCTACCTAAGTGCCACGAGTTACCGATGTGTATTTATGACTAGGGACTGACGACGGTTGAAACGCCCGCGGAATCAGCCATCCGTGTAAGTGGGTGTCGTGTGAGGTGTGGAGGGCGGGCCTCACTTGAGGTTCTCGCCGCTGAACTCCTTGGACAGGAAGCGCGCGAAGTGGTCGCGGCCGGCCGGGTCGGCGAGCAGCTCGCGCAGCCCGAACGCCCAGCGCCGCACGCGCCGCAGCGGCAGCGGGTCCTTGCTGCACGACCCACACAAACAACGATCGTTTTGAGATTACAAACTTATTTAGACAAGTAACAATGAACGCGGTATACAGGTTTAAGCTGCGACCACACCGGTGCTTAAAATACGGTGACGGTACGGAATCGCAGTGACGCGTCGTATCAGCACCGTTTTTGACGCATGCCCTCCACACCAATGCTTAATGGTGCGTATATTACGGTACGTCAAAAACGGCGCCATGTTGTTACTATGACCCCGTCGTTTGTTTAAGCAACAACACCGTTTTTTAAGAAGCGGTGAGGGGAGCGTGCGTCAAAAACGGTGCTGATACGACGCGTCACTGCGATTCCGTACCGTCACCGTTTTTTAAGCATTGGTGTGTGGAGCTTGCGTCAAAAACGGTGCTAATACGACGCGTCACTGCGATTCCGTACCGTCACCGTTTTTTAAGCATTGGTGTGGGCGTAACTTTAATGAGATAATAGTACATTACTGCAGAGGCCGGGAAAACGGCTAGTGCTTTTCTCTAAGGCCGCTTCCTGACTTGTCGGTATACTTGCAGTAAAACACGGAATCGGTAAGGGTTGCTAGGCAACTAGTGGCATCTACCAATCAACGCGCAGCGTTTATGCCGACAGTAAATTTTACTGCACGCATACCGCCAAGTCAGGAAGCGGCCTAACAGTGCGTGAAACTATATCAATAATAATATAAAACACAGTCCCAAAATTTACTAGAAAAAAAAATTACTTCGTCACCACCATCATCATTACTAATTTTTTAAGGTTCCGTACCAAAATGGTAAAAAAGGAACCCTTATGGTGAGACTTCGTTACCTGTCTGTCTGTCTGTACATATGTCACAGCAGGTTTTCTCAGCAACTACAAATGCGATTAACTTGAAATTTTACATAGTTGTATAACTTGCTTGCCCGCATCTGTTTTAGTAAACAAAATATTACATTAATTTTATAAATTATTGTAAAGGAAAGGGGTCTAAAGTGGGGGTTGAAAAAGAAAAGTGGTTTGATTATAGCAAATGGGACGTTATATGAAAGGTCTTAACATGTAAATTTCAAAACTATTTTTTTTTTATTTCTGTGATGTACTTTTTAATTTATAGCCAAAAATGTACAAAAAATGACCGTTTCCCCACCTAATCTCCGAAGTTTATGAATCAAAAAATCAAAAAAAATCCCGCCATTACTTCTCCCTTATATTTTATGGGAAAAATAAAATTAAGTGTTCATTATTTTACAGTGTTTGTAAAATAACAAAAAAGCTTAGAAAATGTGTATATAAAAAATTTAGGGTAGTCATAATGTACCTCATTACATAGAAAATAAAGTTCAAAACAAAATGAGTATAATTTTTTTCAGTAGCAAAATAACCTTAATACGGAACCCTAGGTGCGCGATTCCGACTCGCACATGACCGGTTTTTTTTAATTTTATCCACTCATTGTATACCAGTTCTATCAGCGACCTACCCCCACGTCCGTAACATATACTTGTCTCGCTCACCACTGTTTCTCCATCTCCCACAGCTCCGTAGTCTCGTGTATCCAGGGGTTCGGGTACTCCGGCGGCGTCAGGAACATGTCGTACTCCGCATACTGCTCGCAGTACGATATGAAACTAGACAAAATACAAAGATATCCAAATTATTGCAATTTATTTAGGCTTTTATGATTGCAATGAAATTAATTAAAAGTTAAGAATCATTATTGACCTTGAAATTGCCTGTGACCTTGATTTTTACTACAGCTCTGACCTTGACATTGACCTTGTAAAACGTACACTTAATACCCTTAATTTGGTGATGTAAAACGAGCTCACCAATTTAAGAATTCACTTTTTGATATTGTTTTGTAACTATTTCTAAATGAAAAGGTTATATAGTTCTTGTTTATTTTAAAATCGAAATGATTGCTAATGGGTTTTAGTCCATTTACTATCGCTTAATTTCGTGGTTTGTACGAAATAATGTATCTTGACAATATCACTATTAAAACATCGAAATATAATAAGTATGGAAGAGTAACGTCTAACAAAAACGACTGACAAATCCGCTCCAAAACTCCCACTTTTTGAAATGAAAAGATCTTATGTATCGAGTGGTTTCAATAATCAACTAAATATTAATTGAATTAAGGTATGAAGTCATTTATGTCAGATGCTGGTATAACGTTTGAGTAGACAGTAATTTCAGTAAGGTTTTATACCGTTTGAAAGACAAAAATCTGCAATTGGTTACAAGCTCTCTGACACAAGATTTCCATTTGTCAATATTTTTTTTCATAAGGGTTATTTGAACGCGGCCATGTCTTTCAACATTTGACGTGGATGGTTTAATACAAAAACAACACAGTAATTGAATAACGAATTTTCTTAATATTTTTTTATATGATTGAATGATTGTTCCCCTTGAATCATTTAACATAAGTACTTACTTATGTTACACTATTATAAAGTTGTAAAATAGTATATCAGAAGATATTATGTTGTAAGAGTAGTCAGCGTCAAATAGTCTTTAGCATCTAAAGTGCCAAATATATTGCAACCCCTTTTTTATTCTTATAGGCATAAAGATACGTGACAGCATAATACCTATATATAGGTATATAGTCGCTTTGGATGGTACAGCCTATTTGATGATGCCGAAAAAACATGACAAATATTAACTTTATACGACTAGTAAGACGAAAACATCACAAATAATCCATTTGGCACTGTTTCTATTCTACAGTTAGAGATGTGAAACCAACTCTTAAGTTAGATCATATACAATAGAGTACAATTTATTAACCGCCTGTTTCACAATCGACAAGTAAATAATCCGATTCATCAAAATGGATGCTGCAAATCCTGCAATGTTTGCTTGGCATCCAATTCTCGTTTCGCAATTCGCGACGACCTGCATCCACCCAAGCCAGACGGCGTTCTTCATTTTTTGGAAAACTTAAAAAGGTCATATTTCGTTTTTTTTATTATGTACATAAACTAACGATAGTAAAGATGACATAAAATTTAATTTCCCTTTCATTCAAAGTAGTTGCTTGTAATTCACATTTTTCAAAGATATATTGCATAACATCGGCCATGACATTTTGGTATGGAATATTAAAAATTCAATAATTTACTAATGAAAATAAATATCGCTTTGTTTTGCATCTGTGTGGGTCCTGCACCAATTTACAATGCAACTTGGCATGGTTGCAACGTCTCATTTAAATCCGGTAATCAATAATATCGATTTTTCTTTTGTGATTGTAAACAACTGTTTGACACTACGTCAGAAAGTCGACTGATAGACAGTTCGGCACTCATTAATAGCTCCACCCCCGCCGGCACTAAGTCAGTGGGGCAGATTTTGAGCGTCGATTACTCTTCCATACTTATTATATTTCGATGTATTAAAATTGTAACAAGAATTCATTATTGTCACGAATAAAAGCGCCATTTATTTCAGCTTGACTTTAGAATTGACACCACAATGACAATTTCTTCTCCTCTGACTAATATGTTATGTTGAAAAACGGATATAATATGTTACGATCAACAGCGTCGAAAAGACATTTTGTGTTGAAAGTGCTGCATTTTTGCAGTCAAAAGGTCAACTCTAACCAAGTGTGACCTTGAACATGAAATATCATTTGCCCTTGACCTTGAACTAGTACTCACATCTCGGCGACCTTGCTGACGCGCACGTTGCGCCGCTCCATGCGCGCGCGCAGCATCGCCAGCTGCCGGCGCGCCGCCTCGATCTGGCGCTCTATGCTCGGTGTGCACACCTGCCACAACACGGTACATGGAGGCACTGGTCCCACCAAGGGCGGGGAAGCGATTAGCTATCGACTATTCTCGCTCAAGAAACGAACAAAAGATATAGATGCCGTGTCAATAGACACGTATATTAAGAGTTGATCGCTGACTGTTTACACTGCCGGCGAGAATTCTTTCGACTACTTTGTCGAAACAAAAAATGTAGATCGCGTGTCAATAAAAGAGACACAAATATTAATAGTTGATCGCTGGCTGTACTCGCTTCCCGCTCATCGTCGGCGGTGGGACCAGTTCCGAAGGCGGTATTCCATTAGGCAAGTGCCAAGTGCAAGTTGCATAAAGTAAGACGTCACTTGAATAAAAAATATGACGTGTTTGTGTGTTGACAAGTCATCTTGCAACTTGCATGCAACTTGAATATTGGAATGGTAAACCTGAAGTAGTAGAAGTTGCATGTACAAGTTCGAACCTTGTATTCAAGTGACGTGCAAATTGAACGCGTAAATATTTCGAATTGCGAACGAGTGCCGTACGCGCATATTTGGTGTCTCTCGCTGTACAAAATAATCGAAAAATAATGGGTGTTAGGTGGAAGCACGAGAAACTGTCGGCGTCTCCACTTGTACGAGAGTAAAACCTGCATGCAATTTGTATGTCATTGTGACATCACAAAGATAGATAAGGACGAAGCATGGCTTAGCTACTCCACGTTTATTAATAACGGCACTATAAGTAGATTAGTTTTTAAGTAGATTAACTTGTGAGGAAACGCCGATGATATACGTATATCAATAACGTGCGTACCTTGTTGGCATCAGGAACGCAGACTGTTATTTCGGGCTGCGATGGTTCACCTGAAATCAATCAATTGTATTTAATATAACAATACCATGTGCGGTGGTACGGAACCCTTAGTGCGCGAGTCCGTCTGGTACAACTCTTCATAAAACTGATATGAAAAATGTACCGTTTTCTTTGACGGCGTTTTCTGCCTTCTTCTGTATTTCCTCCTCGCTCTCCTCAGGGTTGGTGATCGTCACTATCGGGTTGTTCTGGAATTGATATAAAGTTTATTAATAAAGTAAAGTTAGGTGATAATATTGATAAGATAACACAATAAACCTATTTTAGTTTTGATTCCGGAAATTAGGCACCATTTCCGTTTTTTTTTGTCTTTTAAACAAATAACAAAGTATATTAAAGCGAAAAAATTTCGTCGGTCTTAGGCAGTATGAAAAAGTAAGGGGTCTATATCGGGATCGATAATATTTTTTGTCTTATATTTGAATTCCCTAATATCGTTAGTCATGTCAGTATGAAGGCGTGAAGGTATGTATGTATGTATGTATTTTTTTAAATCAAAAAATATTTTTCTAAACTTTTACATGAATCAGCTTTTATCGAAGCTGTGAAAAAACCATGAATATTTTCTTTTCCGTTACCTTCAGGTTGTGCTGCTGGATGAGCTCCTGGCACTGCCGCAGCCGCTTGGCCTTCAGCACGTTGATGCGGGTCAGCTTCTTGGGGTCCAGCTCGGTGGTGTTCACGCACCCTGGCTGAAAAACAGACCACATTTATAACCAGACGTCGGAATAGGTTGTGCCTGATTACCTAAACTTCGTGGGAGGACGTATCTAAGAGTTATTGCTTTAGAAGTCAAACTACATAAAATAAACTACAAGAAACACTTACCACGGTGCTGTAGCTAAACCATAATTTGTCCTTATCTGTCAAATTCAAATGTCACAATGACAGATAAGGACAAAGCATGGTTTAACATTCTTATGGTTTAACTACACAACGGTTACTCAACGTTTATTAGTAAGGGTGTTAAATTATTACTATGTTGAAATAAAATCTGTACTTATACATACACAAAAATACATAAAGTAAATAATTTAAGAAGCATGGAGTAAATAAAAGCTATCTTGACAATACGTTAACATGTCAACATCAATATGGTTTTAATAAGTGGAATGATGCCTCTTGAACGTCGTCATAAGGTTTGTATCAGTTTTATATGATCAGTCACCGGGATCATCTTGCATTGACCCACCTATAGGTAATGGTGGATAAGTAATACCTCTTACCACGGAATAGAAAAAACAATGGAAATGGCATGAGCTTCGCTTAGTATCAGTCTGTTGTCGCCAATACTCAAACTATCATAAAACAACACGCCACCATGGAAATATATATATTTTTTTGGTGCGGCTATCGTTTTACACTCCAAAATAGCACATTAAGACATTGAAATATCCAAATATCGAAATAAGCGATCGCGGTAAAAGTATGGTAGGTTATGCGGAACTCCGCATAAGTATGCCACACATTACACGCCCACTAGACACTTCTACTGTTTTTTCTGTTCTGTGCTTCTTACCATAGGCCGATGCACATCCCAAAAAGCTCTCTCTTGGCTATCCAAGACCTTCCTCTCCAGCTTATCGCGTTTCTTATCCACCTGAAAACCAAACGGGAGAAATTATTATCATTATAATATCATACATAATAATAATGTGTAATGATATTAAATAATAATGTATGAATGCATAAATCGTTGTACTTTGCTTTTTAGGGTTTCCGTAGTCAAAATGGCAAAGAGCGAAACCCTTGTAGTTTCATCATGTCCGTCCGTCCGTCCGTCCGTCCATATATATATATTGATGACAAATTAAGATGTATAAATTCGTATATGTCTTGTATAAACCGCTACTTAGTTTTTTAATTAATTAACAAAAATTAATATATCTGGGGGCACTCCACACATGTAACAGAAGTTTTTTTCCAGCAAACATCAACGTGTGGCACATATTTCGACAGTTCTTTTAAAAACAATTTAAGGTGTCTAAGCATTTTTTTTATTAAGTAAATATTTTTAGATATAATCGCTCCGACAGTAGCATAAATTGTGTCCCCCCTTTATCTTTGAAACCGTAAGCCTAAAACGTATAAAAATGAATAAAAAAGTACCGGTTAATATATACATAGGTACATAAACTCACTCCTTCGTTCCCAGAGTGGGGTAGGCAGACCTACAACTCTAAAAACTTGTCGATAATTATGTAACCACATTTTGCACAATTAGGCTAAGATGTTTACTAAATAAATGTTACGTTTAATAAATAAAAACCACGCAAATTAACTGCAATACACTGACCTTGCTTTGCGCCTCGGCCTGCATGAATATGAACTCCCATTTGCGACTAAACATCTTCTGCAAGCGGGCCAGCGACTCCGCCTCGTAGTCCGCCAGTTCGAGGCGAGTTTTGTTCTGCATAGTTCGCTTGCAGAGATACACAGCTGTCAAATAAAGTAGCCAGTCAACCAATGGGCCAAACAGAAACCATATAAGATTGGTGCTGACTACGTTCTACCTAAATACACTCGCGAGCAAAACAATAGGGAACATGCATGGATTTTTTAAATCGCATTTCTCAACAAAATAATGATAATACCGTAAAATCGGCCAATAAATATATCAGGGGGACATATCGGGGGACAATGTCACACCAATTTTGACCTAGTTCCAAACTAAGCTCTAGGCTTGTACTATGGGTACTAGACAACGATATAAATACTTATATAGAGAAATACATACTTAAATACAAAGAAAACATCCATGACTCAGGAACAAATATTCACGCTCATCACACAAATATTTGCCCTTACCGGGATTTGAGCCCAGGACTGCTAGCTTCGTATGCAGGGTCACTACCAACTAGGCCAGCGCGTATAAATACGAATGATACAGGCATTTTAAACTGCTAATTAGACAGCGATTAGACAGAGAGATCCGATATGCAATGTGACGTCATATAACACGTCGGCCATATAAACTCCATATTTAATTCTGTTTTGCTAGAAAGAGATAGGAACAAATCTTTGTTGGCTTATATCTTGGTTATTTTTATACATATTCAAAAAAATATTTTTCTTAACTGTTTGTTACATGATTCAGCTTTTATTGAAGCCGCGGAAAAAAATCCCTATTCTACGCGCACAAAGTTTCTGGCGTCCTCTAGTATTATCACCAGTGATCGGGGAAAACGGTGCAAAACTTTAACAAAACTTGTAAAGCTGACTGTAAAGGAGAACTTGCAACCAAGAAAAATAAGAATATTATTGAAAAATAAGAACATTATTGGCAGATTAGTGTTCAATTGAACTCTAAATCAGAGTCTCGGATTCGGTATAAGGATATTAATAGTTTCATGGCTGTAATGTAAGTTTTGTTAAAGTTTTGCATTGTTTTCCCCGATCACTGATTATCACGCTCATATTTTAAGGCGTCGAAGCAAGCTAGACACTTACCATAATCAGTGTTTTCCGGTTCCCATTGGTTCGAAGGCCAGAAGTATGGAGTTTGGAACCTAGGACGCAAAAAGATGAATCATTAGGATGCATTTCCGATCAAATAAGGCTGAGCGAAGCGAGGGGAGATTTTATGACGTCTTTTGAACTTCCCTTGAGTGGAAAAGGCACTTCCACACCTGAAGAGTCCAGGCGGTGTCGAGGCGCGGGCGTGCAAGTGGCGCGCGGCATTTAAGGCAGTATTCCACTAGGCAAGTGCCAAGTTCAAGTTGCATGGAGTATGACGTCTCACATGCGTACAAGTCGTTTGCATTAGAAACATATTTTCGAGAGCAAGTTAAACGTGCATGCAACTTGCACATACAATGCCATACAATGCTCTTGCCCCGTTTTATTTTTACCCGACTGCCAAGAAGGGTAATGTTTTTCGCGCGTATCTATGTATGTATGTATGTAACATTATTTATTACCTCGTATCATACAAACGGCTGGACGGATTTCTAAAATTAAGGTGTCGTTAGATTTGTCTCAGAAACCCAAGTGTCCTAGGATAAGTGACGTCAAAAAAAAAACAACATGGCGGATTTTAGGCGCCATAATGCGTGGATCGAAAAAAATCTTTTATCGAATGAATCCAATAGAGTATCAAAATGAAGAATATTAAAAGGCGATTACAAAAATATACAAAACTCATACGTTTAAATGTAATTTGGTAAAGCAAATTACAAATCAAAATGAAATTATACTTTAACCTTTTTAAAGTGTCGAAACTCAAACTATTGGGCATATACAAAAAGTTACTTATAAAACTTGAACAAAAAATTACATTATAAATAAATTAGTAAAAAGAATAAAAACTAAAAAGAGTGAAATAAATTAAATTATTAAAAAAAACCCGACTGCAATAAAAAAAATCAACTGAAAAGCGAAAAACAAGCTCTATAATCCATAGAACATTGTAAGAGTAATGTACTTATTGATATTTATAACAATTTAAATTTAACTTGATTAGCCTGGTTTTTTTTAATAATCTTTTCTATCTTACCTGTAGTAAGTGTTGTCATTTCGGACTGTCAAGAAATGATCGTCGATCGGGAACAGGTAGCCGTGCGCCGAGAGCAAGTGAGCGAGGTGCAGCGCCTCCCGCTCCTCCAGGGTCAGCTGCCGCATCAGCCAGGCCACCAGGTCCGTGCCAGTGAACACCTGCAGGAACAAACACGTAGATATCAAGGGGCCGCGCGGATCGCTACCACCCTACCGCAAAGCGGCAGTGCGCATTGTTGTGTTCCGGTGTGGGGATAAGACAACTGGAGAAATAAGGATAAGTTTGGCCACGCGTTTGTTGTCTAAGAGCCTTATTAATAAAAGGTTAGGGAGCATAACGTCCCACTCGCAAATCGTCCCTCCAGCAAAATTACGTCCCATTCGCAAAACGTATTCTCTGCGAATGGTCCCTTATGTAAAATACCCCATTCGCAAAATGTCCCTATCTCAAAACGTCTCATCCCTTTCGCAAAACGTCCCTTCTGAGAAAGCCGCTTTCGCTGAAAGTCCCTACTGCATAACGCCCCTTTCGCAAAACACGTCCCGTCTGCTAAATGTCCCGCCTGAAAAAAGCTTGTTTAAGTATAGGCTAGGAGTCTTCTCATGGGAAGGAACGTTTTGCGAACGGGTCATTTTGCGAAAGTGACGTTTTGCGAACGGGTTATTTTGCGAAAGGGTCATTTTGCGTAAGGGACATTTAGGAAAGGGACATTTCGCGAAAGGGACTAAGGGACATTCTGCGAGTGGGACGTTATGCGGCCTAACCGGCGCGTTTAGTATCGCAGTTTATGATTGTAGTCTTGAGACTTCAAGTCTATTGTTCTCAGACCCCACTTACCATGGCCTCTTGCTTTCTTGCCATAAAAAGAAATAGTAGTGACTAATTACTTACCGAAGGTATCTTGGTCATGAACGTCTTCACCGTTCGGACCGGGACCCCAGTGGTTTCGTCCTGCATCTTCTCAATGATAGCCTCCATCTGAAAAACAAAACATCATTGCAAAATATCCTTCTATTATTTTTACACTTGTGCTTTTGAGCTCAAGTTGTCTTTTAGATTGTAACCCCTGACAGAAAAAGAGGGGTGATAGATAATGTATCTGTGGATGTGTGTGTTTGGTTGTGATATTGTTGCTCCTAATTGAACCAAAATGGAGGCAGTTGTTTTAAAAAAACAATTTAGTTTAATTATGATAGTAAGGTGATGATATGACTGACAACGTTGCACCAGTTCACCCGGCGTCGCCGGCGACACTTTTTTTAAATATTATTGCCATCGACGGACAAACATGTAGCGGGATATTTGTTCCCTAGTGACTCCAAGGCTTAATAATCACGATACAATTTTATCTATTTAATATTTTATCCACACCGCGCTCCAAAACACGCATAGCTTACGTAGGCGAAAAACCGCCAGGCTTAAGTGAGATTGGGCTGGTCACGTCTGCCTAATAAACCCGGACCGGTGGGACAGCGTGGGTGCCGCCAAATGGGTGACGTAGACAGGCCTAGAAGGAGATGGCGGGACGACTTGGACGCATTCCTCAGCAACTGACCGGAAGAGGGACCAAATAGGGACTCATGCGGAAGCGGGACACTCATATAGGCCGGAAAAAAATGTATAACTAATCACTTTATAAACACGTTATAGACTTTCTCCGAAATAAATGAATGATGTTTTTTGTTATTCAAACAGTTCAGGGGTTGAGAGAAAGGGACAGAGCTATAGCAGTTATATAGCTCTGTCCCTGTCTCTCAATCTAAACTGAACTGCTTTAGAATGTCATGGTAGTTAAACCCCAGGTTAATAACCTAACCAACAAAAAGTTAGAAAACCCCCGACATTGACATTTCAAAGTTCAATACTTCAAAAACGGCTAAACTGATTTCAATATAAAATATCTAAGAACCACCGCTAGAAAACCTGCTTTCGAATTAAAAAAACCGCATCCAAATCGGTTCATCCGTTTAAGAGCTACGGTGCCACAGACAGACACACACACACACACAGACACACACACACTTACACGTCAAACTTATAACACCCCTCTTTTTTGCGTCGGGGGTTAAAAAGAACAATATTTCTAGTTTTATTTTGCAATATTGACAATTATAAGTTTTGAACCCAACCTTCTTATAGATGAGATAGTTGGGCGACTCCTCGGGCGACGGGATGGTGGACATGAGGGCCTGCACGCTCGGCGGAACCTTCGAGACATCCTTCTTGTCTTTGTCTTTCTCTTCTTTGACAGATTTCGAGTTGTCTCTGAAACAAAATTTGAAATACACTGTTATATATTTATTAAGCGTGCGTGTGTGCTGCGTGCGTGCGTGCAAGCGTGCGTGTGTGTGTGTGTGTATGTGTGTATCTACTGTGTGATCGTTGCGCCGCGCCCACGTCACGCTAAAAACACGCCGCGCTACCGTTGCGCCGCGCCACGCCGCCGGTTGCTTGACGGAGTATGAAAAAAATAGCTACTCTAAGGGCCTGTTGTTTGATCAGTAGTTAAACTAACTAATTGTTAAAAATCGTTACTAATAGTTAAATTCTCAAGGAAATGTGTCAACTAATTGATTCCTTTTTCGAATTTTAACAATTAGTTTCTTTAACTACTGATCAAACAACAGGCCCTAAAAAATACATGTTAACTATGATAGTTAACAAATATAAATAAAAAGTATATACCTACATAACATAGAATAATATAAGTATAATATTAATATGTACATAGTGTAGGGATATTTTTATCCTTGGTAATTTTTGTTTGAATTTTTGTATTAGTTATATTATTTATATTAAGAATAGAACAGTTTTAATAAACATTTTGCTACTGTCAATAATAGTTGAAATTTTCTAACTTTTATTCTAAACATGCAATAAAATGCAATATCAATCTGGCACAAAATAGGTGATAAATTTACCTAGTTATGGAAAATCAGCCCACTTTAAAATTACAAAATAAAATATGTACTATATTATTTATTTCTGTTCTTATGTGTTTATAATTATTTAGGACTAGGTTTAGTCTAAAACTTGGATTGAAAGGTCAATTTGTATGAGTTTGAATCCCAGATATTTATTATTTTTATATAAAACCAGCTGTTGCCTGCGGCTTCATTTGTGTAGAAGCTATCTCCATACCAAATTTCATTACAATCGGCTCAGCGGTTTAGCCACAAAAGTGTAACAAACGGACAAAGTTGCTTTCACTGTTAATTAGTATGGATAAACTATGTATGGTACAAAATGAACCAGCAAGAAGCCTTAACGTGTATGTATGAAAACGGGATCCTAGTAAAAAATGGTATAAGTCAGCTTAACTTGTACTAAAAAAGGTTATATACATAAACAGAGTATACTAGACTTAAACCCTTTTTCACTTGATCTTCGGGATAGTTATTTCTATTTTTACTAGAACCCCAGCAAACAAAAGAGATAGGTAACAATTATAATACTTATCCCTTTAAGGTTGGCATAAATGGGCAAGTTAGTGCCGCCATCATTAGCTGTCTTAATCTAGTTTGGTGTAATAGAATGGGACATCCATACTGTTGGGCAATTCATTGCCCATGTAAGTGCAACATTACATATACTGACAAACAATTGAAGTTAGGTGAGCACACAGATACAAATACACATAGATAACGTAAACACCTCAATCGGTATAAAAACCAACCATGTCACAAGAGCAATAAGTGATGTGAATTCCCCGTTTTCCCTGCAAAATCGATTCAAAGTCTTTGCTTTTTTGTTGCTATTGCAGTTAATTATCACGCGACGAAGCATTTTCTTAATTTGAATGGCCATCAGGCTGCATCAGCAGATGTGCGCAGAACGTCAATACCGATGGCCAACCCTGATGCTTGCTCAGGGTTCGGACACACGAAGTAGATGTATTTGCATTATTTATGTGTATTTACATCTGTGGGTGAGCACTAATAAAATGGGAGCTATATGACCAAATACTCCCAAAGAATGGGCCCATGTAATAATATATGTATATACAAAGTTTACCAATACGAACCTGGACGGGCCCTGTTGGCAGGCCTTCTGTGCCTTCTCTGAAGAATTCATCGTAACCATTTTAATTTAAATATGCACTCACTTTCTCAATGTGTAACTACTTTAATTTATACTTTTTCAGAACACAAAATGCACTCCATTGTTTAGGTTTCTTATGCCAAAGTTTTATTTTTAAACTCACAGTTTTATAAATGGGTATTTTATGCAAAAATCAATATTTTTTAAGTACGTAAATATATTACTATTCTAATCTAGTTTCACTGGGAGGAAGCTCGACTAATGTATACCTACTTCTGACTATAGACTAGGCACTGGCACGAAAATAACTTGTTAACTTTGACACTGAGACTCTAAGTTAGATTAGAAACAATTTCTTACAGTAAATGATAAGAAATTACGAATAAATCACCGTTTTTTACAGCTGAATCACGTAAATTTATGAAAATGTTTTGTCCCGCCTACTGTATCGATTCCAAACACGACACAGGTCATCTACTATTCATAATAAAGTGCACATCAATTAATTTCATGTTTTATTCATGAAATATAAACAACAACATCGCTTAGTTGAACTTTATCATTTTTAAAATAAAGAACGAAATGTCAAACGTTCGCCATTTATCTATTTTTCTTTCCTCTGTTCCTTTTTAAACAGGGATAGAATAAGGTCAAAAACAACTTGTAAGACAGAGATGACAGATTCAGCTGAATATAACCCTACCAAAATGACATGCGATTATCTCTTCTGTCAAAACAGGACAATGTTTCAACTTCTAAATTTTGCCGAATGTAGTACTAGAAATCTAGGGCGCATGTGTTTACGAGTGTATTGAACGCCTTATTTAGTGCTATTTTTAGGTGAATCCTCCGGAAGTTTTTAATTATTGCACTCCCGCAGTGTTAAATATTAATAACAAAGGAATGTTCAAGAGACCTAAAAAGAAAAGTACTAATACCTTCCGTTTGATTCAAACATAAATTTCAGTCGGCCAACATTCTTAATCAAAAGATGGCGCTAGTAGTCACTATTTTTCTACCAAACTCGCCGGTTAGGCATCGGTTAGGGCGCATAACGTCCCACTCGGAAAGCGTCCCTTCAGCAAAATTAAGGGTTAGGGCGCATAACATCCCACTCGCAAAACGTCCCTCCAGCAAAATTACGTCCCTTTCGCAAAACGTCTTCTCTGCAAATGGTCCCTTATGTAAAATACCCCATTCGCAAAACGTCCCTTTCTTAAAAGGTCCCACCCCTTTCGCAAAACGTCCCTATTGCATAACGTCCCGTCTGCGAAATGACCCATTCGCAAAATGTCCCGTCTGGAAAAAGCTTGTTTAAGTAGTCTTCTAATGGAAAGGAACGTTTTGCGAACGGGTCATTTTGCGAAAGGGACGTTTTGCGAACGGGTCATTTTGCGAAAGGGACGTTTTGCAAACGGGACTTTATTTGTGTGAAGGGACGTTTTGCGAACGGGACCTTTTGCAGAAGGGTCATTTTGCGTAAGGGACATTTAGGAAAGGGACATTTCGCGAAAGGGACGAAGGGACATTCTGCGAGTGGGACGTTATGCGCCCTAACTAAATTATGTCCCATTCGCAAAACGTCATCTCTGCAAATGGTCCCTTATGTAAAATACCCCATTCATAAAACGTCCCTTTCTTAAAAGGTCCCACCCCTTTCGCAATACGTCCCTATTGCATAACGCCCCTACCGCATAACGTCCTGTCTGCGAAATGACCCATTCGCAAAATGTCTCGTATAGAAAAAGCTTGTTTAAGTAGAGACTAGGAGGCTTCTCATGGGTAGGAACGTTTTGCGAACGGGTCATTTTGCGAAAGGGATGTTTTGGGAACGGGTCATTTTGCGAAAGGGACGTTTTGCGAACGGGACTTTATTTAAGTGAAGGGACATTTTGCGAACGGGACATTTTGCAGAAGGGTCATTTTGCGTAAGGGACATTTAGGAAAGGGACAAAGGGACATTCTGCGAGTGGGACGTTATGCGCCCTAACCAACCCGCCAGCGCCACCAGCGTCAGACAGCGCAACTAAAGTGTTCTACATCGAACTAACGAAGTTTCTCCAGTCGGTTGACATATCAAAACAGTATAGCCTATGTTGTTGCTTAAAATTGATTCTTTGACGAAGCTTGTGGCGGATTACATTTTTGTCAGTATCTTATAAGATTATTTGGAATGAATAAATATATATACAGGGTGGAAAGTTAATATATGGGGCAGTAAGGGCAGCTACTAGATCACTTGCTGCTACGCGAAAATGCTCTTAAAAGACCTTTACTAACTTTTTAAGTAGTGAAAATCGACATTCACAGATTTATAAAAAAATGTACAGTCAGCGAGAAAATCAAAACGTCCCTCCACCAAAATTACGACCCATTCGCAAAACGTCTTCTCTGCAAATGGTCCCTTATGTAAAATACCCCATTCTAAAACGTCGCTTTCTCAAAAGATCCCACCCAGATCCCACCCCTTTCGCAAAACGTCCCTTCTGAGAAAGCCCCTTTCGTTGAAAGTCCCTACTGCATAACGCCCCTTTCGCAAAATGCCCCGTCTGGAAAAAGCTTGTTTAAGTAGAGACTAGGAGTCTTCTCATGGGAAGGAACGTTTTGCAAACGGGTCATTTTGCAAAAGGGACGTGTTGCGAACGGATCATTCTGCGAGTGGGACGTTATGAGCTCTAACCGTATGAAGGCCGACCTGTTGGTGTTTATTTTTTCTACCGCCTCTTTCGAACCCGCTCTTAGTTCCGTTATCCTACTAACATCATAAATGCGAAAGTTTGTGTGTGTGTTAGTTTGTTACTCCTTCACGGTGCAACGGCTGGACGGATTTCGATGAAATTTGCAATGGAGATACGAGTAGCTTATACACTGGATTAACATGTAGGCTACTGTTTATCCCTGAACTTGAATCCTGTCAAATTTGGTCAGTTATGTTGTAGACGCATAGACAGACTGAAGCAGGGAGGAATAAATAAAATAGGACGAAACAGAATAAGTTTAGAGTTCACTTGCGCGGCCGCCAACAAGTTCCTAGAAAGTTCCCAACATCTAGCATTTATCCTATCCTTTAGCGTCTGTAAAATGTTCATTCTACGCAGGGTTCCAAAAGATTTTACAAATGAGAAGACTGTCGCTGGTGTGTCGCCAGAAGGTTTCGGTAAAGTATTAAAGGCCAGGCGACTTAATTCTAAAAGAAAAATAGGTGATACACACGGATGGATGCCATTCTAGACTGTGGCACTCACAATAGGGTATTTGTCAAATTTTTTATTACTATTTAAATTGAAGCTTTTTTACCTTCGGAATAGCCTAGTATAAATATTTTTATCATATCAGCAGAGTAGGGTATGTCTTCTAGTGTAGGTATGTTTATTTAAATCTTAAATGTAATTGTTCAAAAATTGACGAATAAACTATCCTATTCTATTATATTCTATTATTTTATCGAAACATCTTTCAACAAACGTCTCATTACGCAGAATTTTAGAAAAGCATTTCTCGCCTATTTTGTAACCTAACCAATTTAATTATCCCCTTACTAATAAACGTTGAGTAACGGTGGTATAGCTATACAATGTTTTGTCCTTATCTGTCAAATTCAAATGTCACAATGACAGATAAGGACAAAACATTGTATAGGTATACCACCCTTACTCAACGTTTATTAGTAAGGGGGTAGTTTGAAGATATACTGAAAACGTCACGGTTTTAGCAGAAAGCGTTCATCATCATCATCATCAGCCAATATTAGTCCACTGCTGGATAGAGGCGTCTCCCATTGCACGCCAACGAGCACGGTTCGTGGGCACTCTCATCCAGCTCTTGCCAGCCACCTTGCGAAGATCGTCGCTCCACCTAGTCTGAGGGCGTCCTACACCCAGAAAGCGTTCGATGAAATAAAATTATATGAAATGATGGGTTACTCACAATACTCACACAGCAATTAATAGCTGCAATAAGTTTAAAAATGATTTTGGAAGGTGAAAAAAAACTCGTGTGTACATTAAAATTCATGTTTATACCCAGTAAAGTGTGCTACTCTGTTAAATACACGATTATTCCATATGTAACAATAAAATCGAGAGAAACCTCCGCCATATCAATTTGATACGCCGGACCAATAAACGCCATATACTCTGAATATATTTACTACCTGTACAAGAGGAATATATTGGATTAACTTATATTTATATAAAAGAACGCACTGTACAATATTGATCCACATGGGTTTAACAAAGACTCTAGAGGTATCAATTTCATTCACACGTACATTAATAATTACTGCTTCCAACTGACTTTTCAATGCTTTGTACTTAATACTAAACATTTTCAATGCTATCAAATATATCGTCGCCTTCAATAGAACTTGCAAAAGATGTAAACAAATTCACAATGATTACTCGATAATCACGTACTTTTAAAGATCAAGTGAGGTCTTTGCAATGATTTATACACTAGATCGTTATTTTCATATTAAGTTTAAGATGAAATAACTTTTCATTATACGTTATTTTGAATAAAAACACGCTTGGTGGATATTTGAGGTTATGTGTCAAACAGTACTGATTTGTTTACGTTCACAAGTTCTATTGACGGCGACGTTAGTGGTATTTTTCTAAAATGTCCGAATGATCATAAATAAGAGTCGCTAACTTCAAACTCCGATAAGTCCATGCAAAAGGACAACGGAATTTGCGTCTTTTTCAAATAAATTAAGTTTTAAATTCGTATACCAAATTTCAAGGACATATCTGAGTTTGTAGTTCAGCGACTCAATTTATCGATAGCAGTTCAGAAAGGAAAAAATTAAAATGATAATCCGCTCAAATAGCTTCCTTCCGTTCTAAACTATAAGGTTCAAGTAATACTAAACATTTTCAACGCTATCAAATAATAAAGTCGTCACGCGCCAGTGAATTTATTTTTATAAGGGGCTTCTAAACGGGTCATATTTTCACTGCAATATGTGGCCGGCAACTATTGGTGTCTTTCTCTAACATACGAGTAAGAGAGGGACACCAATAGTTGCCGGCCACATATTGCAGTAAAAAATATGGCCCGTTTAGAAGCCCCTTAATAAGAAGAAGGCGAAGGAGCACACAGGCCACCTGAAGATAAGGGGGATCCATACTCACGACTACAATCTTAAGACTGCAATCCTAGGACCGCAAGTAATTGCCAACCCTGAGGACTAAAATAGAATGCCTATAAGCTAGTAATTTCACCGGTTGTCTTGTTTTTTATAGGTATAATCACTTATCGATACTAGTTTCCCGTTTCTCTTGCTATTTCTTCCCTATATGGGTAGATTATCGAAAAATCCTTAGTGCATCCCTAGGGTATCAAAGGTATGTTCCTGCTAAATTTGAAGTCGGCTGTGCGTCGTCAGTCAGCCATTCAAGGAAGAGTTTTAATGTATCTGAGTAGATAACATTTTATTTTCCTTTAATTAAAGTAATCGCAAATAGAGCTGCGTTGTCGAAGACATTGAATATTATTAAAAAGATATATCAATAAAATGTAACCCAAGAAGCAAATTGTAAAGTTAATTTGAATCGATTATATCCAATTTTAAGGTTAGGATGCATAACGTCCCTCCAGCAAAATTACGTCCAATTCGCAAAACGTCTTCTCTGCAAATGGTCCCTTATGTAAAATACCCCTTTCGGAAAACGTCCCTTTCTCAAAAGGTCCCACCCCTTCCGCAAAACGTCCCTTCTGAGAAAGCCCCTTTCGCTGAAAGTCCCTACTGCATAACGCCCCTTTCGCAAAACGTCCCGTCTGCGAAATGAATGACCCATTCGCAAAATGTCCCGTCTGAAAAAAGCTTGTTTAAGTAGAGACTAGGAGTCTTTCTCATGGGAAGGAACGTTTTGCGAACGGGTCATTTTGCGAAAGGGACATGTCGCGGACGGGTCATTTTGCGAAAGGGACGTTTTACGAACGTGACTTTATTTATGTGAAGAGACGTTTTGCGAACGGGACCTTTTGCAGAAGGGTCGTTTTGCGTAAGGGACATTTCGCGAAAGGGAAAGGGACATTCTGCGAGTGGGACGTTATGCGACCTAACCAATTTTAATACTTATTGTATTATGTATCTTAACATTTTTAACAAACAAAACTAGCAGCGATTACTAGTTAAGGTGTCGAGTATCGATAAGTGATTTTATCGACATATTAAACCACTAGTCGAATGATTTTGACAATAATTCCGATGTCTGCGGGTCTGTTTCGCTCTGCTAATGTCAAACTTTTAAATACATATTGAATTGGTCATGCAGATGTATCTGTCGATAGTGTTGAAAGGTCATATGAAGCACTGACCAATCTAAGCGAACGAAGTGATTGGAACCAAATGCTACATACTAAGGTTGAAATTAAAAGGACTACTAGCTTTTCTATACTTTCTCATGTTAAATATCTTCAATTAGAAGAAAATGATTCCATAAATTTGCAAACGTATTATTGTGTATGAAGAATATACATTTTATTTATTTATATACGTGTAGGAGTGAGCGGGTTAGACGAATGACCGATGATTGAGTGATTGAACGAAAGGATTAGAAAGGTTGAGAACGATGGGTGAGTGAGGGGAATAGATGACGACTACGAGAGTGATAGGACGTGTGCGCTGCAATAGCTTTAATATTTCTTAAAATTAGTTAATTTACTACCTTTTGCTTAAAATAAATTCAGTTAAATATTATTCAGTTTTATTCCTGAAACCCTGAGGCTACAAATTTGGGGGCTCGTCCGGGATCGAGAGGATCCAACCTGATTTAAGTTGACGACGAACGTGGCAAAGACGACGGGTACAGGAATTTTTAAATTCAAGCTTGGCAGCGTTACAAGACTCTCAGACGACGAAGACGACCTTTTAACGACGAAAATGCCGAAAGACACAAGACGGGGCAGCCGGCAAGCAGATTTTGAAGACGCGACGGCGCGGCCGTCAATGGCGCAAGGTAGCGGTGCGATGTTACACCTAACAGAAGGCCTAATCCCGACATTTACCGGACAAGATAAGACGTATCCAGTGAGCCGGTGGATTCAGGATGTTGAAGACAACGCCGAGGTCTTTGGCTGGACGGAGGTGCAGCAGCTGCTCCTGGCGCGACGTGCATTGACAGGCACTGCAGCGCTGTGGTTACGGGCTGAGCGTATTTGCAAGACCTGGGAGGAGCTTAAAACTAACCTAAGTAAGGAGTTCCCCGACACAGTTGACGTAAAAACCATACACGAAATGATGAGCGCTAGAAAGAAGAAACAGGACGAGACATGTCAAGACTACATGCTAATTATGAAGGAGCTAGGCAAGAGAGGAAAGATGCCAGATTATGTCGCGATCAAGTATATCGTAGAAGGGATACGCGACGAAGAAATCAACAAAATTATGCTGTATGGCGTTACGACGTATGCAGACCTAAAAGAAAAGCTGAAAATTTACGAAGCTATTAAGGAGAAGACTAAAGGTACTGTGAAGCATGAAGCAAAGATAAACAGGCCCAGAGAAAATGTAATTACGAAGAGGTGCTTTAATTGCGGAGAAAACAATCATGTGTCAAGCGATTGTCCGAACAAGCTAAGAGGGCAAAAGTGTTTCCGGTGTAATCAGTTTGGTCATATAGCGCCGAATTGTCCATCACCGTCGACATCGGGAACAAGCAAGCCGAATTTTGCACCTAGAAAAAATCAAACTC
This sequence comes from Acleris cristana, assembly GCA_948252455.1. Taxonomy (NCBI): domain Eukaryota; kingdom Metazoa; phylum Arthropoda; class Insecta; order Lepidoptera; family Tortricidae; genus Acleris; species Acleris cristana. The sequence continues at coordinate 1,751,883 of OX411800.1, read as the reverse complement.
ATGCAAGTAATAAAGATGGCGGATTTTCAAAGCAAATGTACGTTCAACAAAAAGAATGGACGAACGATTCACCGAATGAAGACCGAGAAGAGCGGATCGGGTTCAACTATGCAGCGAACTTAGCAGCGAACGAGTTGAATGAGTTGAACGTGAACGAGATCGAGAGCGGAGCAGGTGACCGATTGAACGACGTTGCGACCGGAATGAACATAAACAACAATGATGGCGGCGGCGGCTATATACCGGCATCTCGTAAGCCGATGAAAGAGGTTATTTTGTGTAACAAAAGTGTTTGTGCGCTAATAGACTCCGGTAGCGATTTAAATTTAGTTACGTGGGACTGCTACGTGTCTTTAAGTGCTCCAGTTTATATAAAGGACGAGATTTCGTTGACTGGACTTGGATCGACGCGAGTGTTTTCGTTAGGTTATTTCACAACAAACATTACGATAGACGGTCAGTGCTACGAAAACATTGTTTTATATATTGTACCTAAAGATGTCATGCCATTTTCTATGATTCTTGGTCAGGAATTCTTAGCGAATGTTACTGTTGTTATGGAAGGCAGTCGGGTACTACTTGTCAAGTCACTTGAGAGTTGGCTACGTAATCTTATGTGTGGTGTGGTTAATTCTGATGTTGTAGGTTACATGGGCGATCAGGCGTTACAAAATGAGGTGAAGCAGCTGGTGGACACCTACAAGCCTGCGAAGGTGCACGAAGCCCCGGTGCAGTTGCGCATCACATTAAAAGACGATGTACCAGTGGCGCAGCGACCGCGGCGGTTGGCTTTTGCAGAACAACAAGAAGTGGATAGACAAGTAAAACAATGGCTCGAAGAAGGCATCATTCGGGTAAGTCATTCCGAGTATGCTAGTCCGTTAGTGTTGGTGAAGAAAAAAGATGGCAGTATAAGGATATGTATCGACTATAGACAGGTCAATAAAAAGATTGTGAAAGATGAGTATCCCTTGCCAATTATTGACGATCACATTGACAAGTTGGCTAAAGCGAAGGTTTTTAGTACGTTGGACCTAAAGAATGGCTACTTTCACTTAGCCGTTCATGAAGACTCGGTGAAATATACCGCATTTGTGACGCATAATGGTCAATACGAGTTTCTGAGGGCTCCATTTGGACTGTCTGTGTGCCCTAAGGTTTTCATGAGATTCATAAATGCAATTTTCAGGGACCTGATAGAAAAAGGGTTTATTTTAATTTTTATTGATGATGTCATAATAATTGCAGAGGATGAGAGACAAGCTGTTGAGCGACTGAAGCTGGTACTGCTGCGTGCATCTCAGTATGGCCTACAGGTGAACTGGAAGAAGTCTCAACTTGTACAACGAAGAGTAGAGTACCTCGGTCATGTGGTGGAAAATGGAACAGTGAGGCCGTCACCTGAAAAGACAGATGCAGTGTTGAGATTTCCTCGACCTACCACTTTGAAGCAACTTCACAGCTTTGTCGGTCTGGCCTCATATTTTAGAAAGTTTATTCCATGTTTTGCACTGATTGCACGACCCTTGACTGATTTGCTGAAGAAAGATATGAATTTTACTTTTGATAGTGAACAGAAAGAAGCATTTGAGGGGCTAAAGCGTAGACTAGCTAATCATCCAGTGTTGAGAATTTACGACCCATGCTTGAAGACTGAATTGCACACGGATGCGTCAATTGTGGCATATGCTGCGGTCTTGATGCAGCATTGCTCCGAAGATGGTGAATTGCATCCTGTACATTACATGAGTCGCAAAACAAGTGATGCAGAAAAGAAGTATACAAGCTATGAGCTAGAAGCGCTGGCTATTATTGAAGCAGTGAAAAAGTTCAGGCCTTATTTGTTTGGCATTAAATTTAAAATTGTCACGGACTGTCAAGCGTTCGAGTTGACATTAAGAAAAAAGGATTTGAGTACACGAGTGGCCAGATGGGTGTTACTCCTACAGGAATATGATTATGAGGTTGAGCACCGAAAAGGATCACATATGAAGCATGTTGATGCACTAAGTCGATCACCATTCATTGGCACTATCACAAGGGCCTTATGGAATCAAATCAAGAGGGCTCAGGAGTTGGACGATGGTTTAAAGGCGATCCTAGAGGTTGTCAAAGAGAAAACCTACCTAGACTACAGCATCCAAGATGGAATTTTATATAAAGGTTTGCAACTAGTTGTGCCAAGAGGTATGGAGGATTATGTGATAAAGAAAGTACATGAAAATGGTCATTTTGGGAAAAAGAAAATGATTGAAACAATAATCAAGGATTATTTCATAAAAGATTTATCTCAGAAAATAGATGAATTTTTGGTAACTTGTGTTCCATGTTTGCTAGCAACCAAGAAGACTGGAAAGCAAGAAGGTTTCCTAAACACAATTGAAAAAGGGAGTGTTCCTTTGCACACATTACATTGTGACCATATAGGACCGCTGTCAGAGACAAAGAAAATGTATAATCACATATTAACAGTAGTAGACGGGTTTACAAAGTTTGTTTGGTTGTTTCCAGTGAAGACAACGACCGCCAAAGAAACTATCGAAAAGTTAAGAATACAGCAACAAACTTTTGGAAATCCCACAAGATTGATTACTGATAGAGGTGCCGCTTACACCAGTAATGACTTCAAAGAATACTGTGCTGCAGAGAACATTCAGCATTCAGTCATTACGACGGGTGTGCCGCGCGGAAACGGGCAAGTCGAGCGTATACACCGCACCATGATATCTGTGCTAACTAAACTTTGTATTGCAGAACCAGCAGCGTGGTACAAACATGTCGCCAGGGTGCAGACGGCCCTGAATAGCACGTATCAACGTAGTATCGATATGACGCCGTTCGAGCTAATGCTAGGAACCAAAATGCGATGCAAAGAAGATATAGAAGTTTATGACTTGTTGCTACAAGAAGAGCGCGAGGCTCACATCGCACACAGAGAAGAGCTGCGGCGAACAGCAAAGACACAGATACTAAAGGTACAAGAGGAGAACAAGCAGACTTACAACAAAAGGCGTAAGAAAAGCACGCTGTACCAGATCGGAGATCGTGTTGCTATTGCGAGGACGCAGTTTGGTACTTGTTTAAAGTTGAAACCAAAATATTTGGGACCATATGAAGTAGTAGCGGTTCGAGGCAAGGACAGGTACGACGTCGTGAAGTTGGATGGTTCGACAGAGGGGCCCCTGCGCACTTCCACATCAGCTGATCTCATGAAGCCGTGGCCCTGGGGTCAGTGACCTCTGCACCATGCATAAGGTAACTTTTATAGTCACTTTCATCCCGACTGCCTCTATAACCATTAATTACTGCTACAGTATAAGTACTGTGTTATTTTATAAAAGTTTGTTATTATTTTTTATAGTGTTGTGTTAAGTAAGTAGATATAGTTATGTTGAAAGGCTGTTACATAATGTTACTGATGTTATACCTAAGTCTCTCCTGTTCTAGTTGTAAGTTGAATGAGCAAGACTGTGTGAAAGTGTTATTGTAGTATGGTTGAGTATGAGTATGAGTGTGTGATAAGGATGTTAGTCACTAGATTAAGATGTAAAGATGTACTTTAGACAAGGAATGCCTGGGGACAGTCAAGGATGTAGGAAGGCCGAGTGTAGGAGTGAGCGGGTTAGACGAATGACCGATGATTGAGTGATTGAACGAAAGGATTAGAAAGGTTGAGAACGATGGGTGAGTGAGGGGAATAGATGACGACTACGAGAGTGATAGGACGTGTGCGCTGCAATAGCTTTAATATTTCTTAAAATTAGTTAATTTACTACCTTTTGCTTAAAATAAATTCAGTTAAATATTATTCAGTTTTATTCCTGAAACCCTGAGGCTACATACGGATTTGTATAATATCGCAAACGGGAAAACAAGACAGAGATATGTATGTGGATGGAAAATGGAAACACGATTCTGGAATTGATCAACTTTCATCATAAGGTGCTTCTGCACTGAAGTCAAATTTTATGAAGCAACAAGTCTCACGTGTCCACATTGGTTAGTAAAAAAAAAAAAGACATGAGAAGTTGTAGAAAGTTACTGGTATTATGGTGAAAAACTTTGCTCGACAAAAGACAACTTTGGTGCAGATGCCGAAAAAATAAACCACTATCAATTTCCTATATTCATACAGGTGTTTTTTTGTATTCATTAGAATATAATACAATTGCCTATTTTATTTAAGATGTTGATAACAGGTTTCATTCATTTGAGGTATTTATAACATCGATAAAATAATCTTTTGACATATTTTTTGTTGAAAGCCTTAAATATTATTATTAAATACAAAGTTATGTAGGATAAGTAGTTTTACATCTATATACAGAAAAGTTAACAATTTTAATATAGAAATGAATTACAATACATATATTAAATGATTGAATTGATTGACCATACCTATACTCCCACTTGTTTAGATATTATAAATGTAACGAAACGAGCCAATAGAACATGTGTTTGCACACACAAACATATTAAAGTTCTTTTCACTGACAATCTATATCACGTGGCTGTTTGTTTTCATTTAAGGAGCTTCTAAACGGGCCATATTTTCACTGCAATATGTGGCCGGCAACTATTGGTGTGTTTCTCTAACATACGAGTAAGAGAGGGAGACCAATAGTTGCCGGCCACATATTGCAGTGAAAATATGGCCCCTTTAGAAGCCACTTTAGACAAATATCAAATCAATTGAAGTATAATGACTTGTTATATCAGAGCCTAATAATATTCCCGTTAATAAATATTAGATACATATACATTGGCGATACTTTCGTTTGTGATTACCAATTAACACATTTGCGATCGATTATTTAACGGATGGAAAAAATAAACAATCGACCCACCTTTCGACTCACGAGCAAGTTGCATCAAAATCCAAGAGAAGATTTTTGATAGCGAACGTGTTAAAAAGAAGGTAACGATCAACTTCAACATCATCAATTTCTACAAATCATTGCGAAATTCGATTTCGACATGCACGATTCAAATAAGTAAGCAGAATCAAAGTCAGCACAATATTTGATTACATACTTGAAATTAAATTGATACCTCCAAGAACATCTAAAATTTTAAAGTACCAACCGATTATCTCCCAGAGTGGCTGGGCCTATCGTTGTCGACGCACCGACACTCCTCGTTGATGGAGTCGCACGACATCAGGCTCTCCTGCGACGTGCGCAGACACGACCTACACCTCGAGTCAACAGAGTTACTCTGTGAATTGGCATCTTCGGAAACCGACTCCAAAGATCTTAAGCTTTCGACCGAAGTAAGTTTATAAGACCTCCTAAATTCCGCCATTTCTTCCTCGCTCATATTCAACGCGAGCAGGGAATCCCTTGCTATTTTACCTAATGAGGACACCTTTTTCTTTTTCTTGGATAATATAGGATCCATTTTTGATAGAGGTGATGGTTTGTTCAAACTTTCTGGCAACGATTTTGGACTGGTACCGCTTTTTGAGCGGAGTTTCGATCTTCTTTCAGGTATGTCGCGAGGAGTGGATACTACAGGCACTTTGAAAGCTATCGTCCTTTTTTGATCAACTTGGTTTAAAAAATCTTCCACAGAGGAAGATTTCTTGAGCTTCGCTCGTTCCGGTATTATAGGCGACGTGACACCGATAGCCTCTTTACTAAACACTTCTGGAACTTCTTCCGCCGCATCCACCACCAATTCTGGTGATAGATCCAACAGTTGCTCTTTGATTTCGGCTTCCCGTAACTCTTGCGCTAATGAACCAGGCTCTACTTGAGTTTTCACCGTAGTTTCTACTCCAGGCTCGAAGTCCTGATTTTCATAAATAAGGTACGATAGAGCATCCTTGCCTAAATCGACATGCTCCAGCTCTCTAGCTACTTTAACTTCCGAAGTGCTTTCAAGAGTCACCCCACTGTCGCCCGAAGCATTTTTCTCATCAATGAATTTGATATCGTCAATGAAATCTAATTGCGCAGTTTCAAAGGTTTCGTCACACGTTTCTTCTATAGTAGCTATAGGTGCCAGATCAGTTTGAGATTTGACTTCATCTTTTTTAATTTCATTATCAAGCGTGACTTCCCATAGCGCATTGACTATCGGTTGATTCTTTATCTGCTTCTCCGTAACTTCAAAGGCTAGTGCTTTAGTCATGCATGAAGTCAACGTATTTTCAGGGCTAATATTTTCTTTGATATCCCTTATAACCTTACTAGGTAATTTATCAACAGATTGCCCAGTCTCTGGACTCTGTTTTTCTAAAGAGTTTTCCGTGCTAGAAGCTTTCAGAACCGCCGCGAAGGACCGCGGTATCACTGGTTCTATCTTTTCTTCTTTCACGTCAGTTTTGGCTTCCGATGCTGGATTCTTGATGCTTTCACTCGTTGTCTTCATATCGTAATTTTTATTTAAGTCGTTGGGCTTATTGAGATCTACTGTATCACACGCTATCGCCACGTTTCTATTGCCGTTGGCGCTCGCGTCATTCAAGCTTAAACCTATACATTTTTGTACTAAATTGTCATCGGTGGTATTATCGGTAACTTTAAACTTATCAGGTTCTGCTTCGCTCGTCTCAGAATTCCCCTGGGGGAAGGATTGGAACTCGCTCAGCGTATTATCAGTGTCCGTTGAGGGCGTTTTGCTGTCAAGTTTCTTGGAGAAACTCTCATCTACGAAAGAAACTTGAACTCTTTCCGACAGAGTGGAATCCGTAGCTTCAGAAAGACTATCTCTGTCTTCCCTATCCTCCGACTTCTCCGTGCCGCTTCCCCACGCCCAGAAAGAGCTCGTGAGCGAAGAATCTTTTCTAGGAGGTGTATTTGAGTTTGATTTCTTCTCGTCTTCGCAACTCCTCGAGAATATACTGCTCGGATGTTGAAAGATGCTTAGTAATTTTTCTAAATGTCCTGGCAACTTAGACTCTTTCTCTGGTTCTGGCCGTGGTATATGGAAGCTGGCGGACGGAGCAACCCAAGATATCTTCCTCATCCGATCCAAACCCTTGGTCTTCAAGGCCGGCACGTCAAGCAGACTGGAAGTCCTTTTCGGCGAACATGTAAGCGTATCCTGAATTTGAAAATTATCCGTCTTAACCGTTTCTTTTAAACTAGAATTATTAGTCAAGGTACCTTCGTTTGAAGAGTTGTCCTCTTTATTTTCTGTGGGATTTTGTAAAGAGTACTCTATGCCCGAATCAGCTGATGTTAACATAACTTTTTCGTGTTTCGATTCTAACGAGCTCACGCTTGCTTCCAAGCTAGATAGCGACCCGTGGATTTTCTTGTTTTTGCCAAATATGATTGGGGATACACTATCATTGGAGCTGACGGACATGTTCAGGAAATTTCCGCTATTAACTGGAGTGACTTCACTCGTGGACTCTATACTGCTCTCGGTGGACAGGACCACGTCGGATTTTCTCCTGTCTAGCTCCGAATCAGACTCGACCGACTCCTGGACGATGATCGGCTTGGCCGTCTGATTATCCAAGGCGTTCAAACTTTCCATGGAGCTTCCAGATATTTCCAATGAGGAACTGCTATCGAAAAACGGGCTGCAGACCAGCTTTTTGTTCATAAGCCTAGAGACTTCCAAATCCGGACTGTCCAGACTGGATTCTGATTTGTTTTTCTTAAGAACTACATTATCTCGATTAATAACAGGTACATCGTCGAACGTATCTAATTTACTATCTATATTTACATCTGTCTGCGTGCAATCACTCACTGTAACAGCTTTGACAGTTTTGGATCTGTCGCGCATCTCCTCAATTATACTACCTAAATTTTCTGTGAGCGCTTCGATCTTTTTGAAAGCGACGTCATCGCGTTTCTCGACGACCTTCTCGTCTATATTTCTAAAGTTATCATTGATTCGGTCACCGCGCTTCGCATCATCGACAGATTCCTTTTTAACAACAACAGATACTTGGACATCGATTTTCTCATTCTCCCTCACCGCTTTGCTACTTTTAACTAATTTCGTCTCGGTCTTTGTTATTATGTTATCACCTATTACACTAACGGCCTCGTCGTGGGACAAGGCTTCGGATTTATCGCGGAACACGTCCTCGTCTTTATTTACACAGTCTTTATCACTAACCGTAACGGCCACACTATTTACATCTTCACCGATAACTTCACTTAATTTAACGCTCGTCTTTTCGAGTCCATCACTCTTTTCTTTATTAACGTCGGGTTTCGCGACCGCAACCGCAGCACTGGCGCAATCTTTAGATTTGTCTTGATGCGGGGTGGGCCCGCAGTGGCTGCGCTTGGCCTTGGTGGGCATGGGCGTGGGGGGCGGCGAGGGCACGAAGCCGGGGTCGTACATGGTGTCGAGGTTGCGCGTCACGGAGAAGCGCGACGCCGAGCGCCGCGGCTGGTCCGGCGTCGCCGACTGCACCTGGATCTGCGGCGGCTCGGCCACCTGCCGAAACATACTAAATTAAAATCATACATAGAACAGTCATTTCCAAAAGACTTTAAACTAGCCCTATTTTATCAGTTTTATCCTATTTAAGTATTGTATTATCTTCAAGTTACACATGACTAAGGAAATACATACTTAAATACAAAGAAAACATCCAAGACGTAGAAACAAATACTCGCGCTCATCGCACAAATAATTGCCCCTACCGGGATTCGAACCAAAGACCGCTATCTTCATAGGTAGGGTCCCTGCCAGCTAGACTAAACGTCGATGTTGCAAGCCCAGAGCACTAACTAATATGGAATGTGTCTATGCTATACTCCATTTACTTTAACGACCTAGTACTGGAAAAGCAGTTGCACGTGATTGTCTAATGAGAATCCGCTAAAGCCGCACTCACAATGGAGCAGGTGATCAGTCGGCTCTTACGTCTGTACGGTGCGGACGCGTTTGTTTCCCTTCTTGCGACTTATTGTTTATCGTTTACCTGAGACTTGGCCAGTGAAACCGACCGATGTCTTCTTAATCTTATATTCCAAATACCATTGTGAACGAGTCCTAAGAAGATTATCGTTTGTTGTCTACTTGGCTACCTGCTTCTATTTTTTTTATAGCATAGATAAGGCAAACGAGCACACAGGCTACCTGATGGTAAGTGGAAACTGTGACCCATAGACATTCGCATTCACAAGACTGCAATCCTAAGACTGCAAATGCGTTGCCAACCCTGAGGACTAAGATGGAATGCCTCTATGCTAGTCATTACACCGGCTGTCTTATCCCCACACCGGAACACAACAATGCGAACACTGCTGTTTGGCGGTAGGTTAATGGATAAGATGGTGGTAGCGATCTGGACGGACCCTGCACAAGGTCCTACCACCTGGATGGCACTGTGTGAGTGAGAGAAGCCCACCAGGTCGTTAAAGTAAATGTAGTATAGTGATTTGACCGGTGATGTTATCCCCACGTGGCGTGGTGCGAGGGTCACTTGGCGTCGAGAAGTACCTGCACGACCTTGAACCGGGACGGCGCGTTGTACCCGGCGCGCAGCCCGGACGGGCTCGAGAGCTCCGGCGTCGGCGCGCGGTCCGGCGTCACGCGCGTCACCTGATCACGTCACACATCATCATCATCACCATCATCATCAACATCGTCACATCATCATGTTAATTAATCTTCCAGTCATCTTATCACCTTTTTTCTGCCTGTTGCCTGCCTTTGGAGAATTGCATAGTCATGAGTCATGAAAATTGATTCAAAAAGTGGTCAAAGTGTGAAACCAACCAATTCTATTGTAATTTTGATTCCTGGTATTTTAGATAAATAGGAGCGAATGCGAGCGAATTCATTAAAAATGGCAACGTTTGAATAATGAAACACTAATCTCTACCTGTTGTGTGGTAATGAATGCTGTATCGTTATGTAATTTCAAAATCTGGTACTAAAAATGACCCCTTACAACTGATACTTTTTGTATTTTTTATTAAAATAATTTTGTGCGTATAGGAGAAACGTAATGAGGCTAGAATTCAGTTCTATTTTTAGTTTTGCCCTATAAATGGTTAAAAGGTTGGGGCGCATAACGTCCCACTCGCAGAATGTCCCTTTGTCCCTTTCGCGAAATGTCCCTTTTCTAAATGTCCCTTACGCAAAATGACCCTTCTGCAAAAGGTCCCGTTCGCAAAATGTCCTTTAACATAAATAAAGTCCCGTTCGAAAAACGTCCCTTTCGCGAAATTACCCTTTCGCAAAACGTCCCTTTCGCCAAATGAGCCGTTCGCAAAATGTTCCTTCCCATGAGAAAACTCTTGGTCTCTACTTAAACAAGTTTTTTCCAGACGGGACATTTTGCGAATGGGTCATTTCGCAGACGGGACGTTTCGCGATAGGGGCGTTATGCATAGGGACGTTTTGCGAAAGGGGTGGGACCTTTTAAGAAAGGGACGTTTTGCGAATGGGGTATTTTACATAAGGGACCATTTGCAGAGAAGACGTTTTGAGAATGGGACGTAATTTTTCTGGAGGGACGTTTTGCGAGTGTGACGTTATGCGCCGTAAGCCTATTATTGTGTAATAAATAAATAAAAATAAATAATTGACAAGTATGAGTTGGGCTCGCGCTGATTCGATTCGAAATCGAATTCAAATCTGAATTTCTACGGCGGTAGGGAACCGCCAGCGCGCGAGTACGACTCGCACTTGACCGGTTTTTATCAGTATATATAATATACTTACGGAGAACCGCGAAGGATGCGCGTTGGGGATGGGGCTCCCGGCGGGCGAGGGCGCCGGCGAGCGCAGCCGCCCGCCGCGCCGCTCCTCCTCCGCCTGCAGGCCCTGCGCAACGACGACGGTCACACTACCAACTCTCACGCGCTTATCGTAAGGCCGGCCTTAAGGGCCCCATATACGGTACGATTTGTCTGTACGATCGAACTAATGAAAATCATGAAGATTGATCGCGAAAAATGACGCCCATACACGAAACGATTGCTCGTAACGATCGATCATTTACTTGTTTGAAACGAATGATAAAGACGCGTTTAAATGTTCGTGTCAGAGTGAGATAAAATCAAAAAGACAAAATCGACTCGTTGCATGGGTTTTTGTTTGTTTTGGTTGCGATTTCCGACATCGTCTTCGATGAACTAAATCGTTAACGATCTTGACATACACAATCGATTCGTCGGTTCGATCTGTCTGAAGCGACGGATCGTACAGACCAATCGTACCGTGTATAGGGCCCTTTACACTGAAACTTACGACTTACGTAAGTAGGGACGCAGCCATCTGTTGCCAATGAGAAAAAAAATCTATCTAATTCCAACAAATAGCTGCGTCCCTACTTACGTAAGTAAACCTTAAGAGTGTAAGGCCGGCCTAACACTAGTTGTACATAGTACAAATATAAATTACGTCGGCAACCTTCGGCCGCAGACAGGTGCCGAAGATAAACGAACGTAAACATCAATCCAATACAGACCTTGTCGTGTTACACATAACAATGACAGTTAAACAGCTAAACAAAATGGCGGTCGACGGCGTCGACGCAATGGCCGCCAAACATTTGATCAATAGCCGCCGTGTTAACCGAGCACCTCGCGGGCGTCCTGTAGTGTCCCATGTAACTGTTAGAGTAGTGACTGACCCGCTGCAGGCAGCTGGTGTGGCTGGTGTGGCAGGTGAGCGAGATCTTGCGGTGCACGCGGCGCTGCGGGGCGGCGGCGGGCTCGTTGCGGGCGTCCTGTAGTGTCCCATGTAACTGTTAGAGTAGTGACTGACCCGCTGCAGGCAGCTGGTGTGGCTGGTGTGGCAGGTGAGCGAGATCTTGCGGTGCACGCGGCGCTGCGGGGCGGCGGCGGGCTCGTTGCGGGCGTCCTGTAGTGTCCCATGTAACTGTTAGAGTAGTGACTGACCCGCTGCAGGCAGCTGGTGTGGCTGGTGTGGCAGGTGAGCGAGATCTTGCGGTGCACGCGGCGCTGCGGGGCGGCGGCGGGCTCGTTGCGGGCGTCCTGTAGTGTCCCATGTAACTGTTAGAGTAGTGACTGACCCGCTGCAGGCAGCTGGTGTGGCTGGTGTGGCAGGTGAGCGAGATCTTGCGGTGCACGCGGCGCTGCGGGGCGGCGGCGGGCTCGTTGCGGGCGTCCTGTAGTGTCCCATGTAACTGTTAGAGTAGTGACTGACCCGCTGCAGGCAGCTGGTGTGGCTGGTGTGGCAGGTGAGCGAGATCTTGCGGTGCACGCGGCGCTGCGGGGCGGCGGCGGGCTCGTTGCGGGCGTCCTGTAGTGTCCCATGTAACTGTTAGAGTAGTGACTGACCCGCTGCAGGCAGCTGGTGTGGCTGGTGTGGCAGGTGAGCGAGATCTTGCGGTGCACGCGGCGCTGCGGGGCGGCGGCGGGCTCGTTGCGGGCGTCCTGTAGTGTCCCATGTAACTGTTAGAGTAGTGACTGACCCGCTGCAGGCAGCTGGTGTGGCTGGTGTGGCAGGTGAGCGAGATCTTGCGGTGCACGCGGCGCTGCGGGGCGGCGGCGGGCTCGTTGCGGGCGTCCTGTAGTGTCCCATGTAACTGTTAGAGTAGTGACTGACCCGCTGCAGGCAGCTGGTGTGGCTGGTGTGGCAGGTGAGCGAGATCTTGCGGTGCACGCGGCGCTGCGGGGCGGCGGCGGGCTCGTTGCGGGCGTCCTGTAGTGTCCCATGTAACTGTTAGAGTAGTGACTGACCCGCTGCAGGCAGCTGGTGTGGCTGGTGTGGCAGGTGAGCGAGATCTTGCGGTGCACGCGGCGCTGCGGGGCGGCGGCGGGCTCGTTGCGGGCGTCCTGTAGTGTCCCATGTAACTGTTAGAGTAGTGACTGACCCGCTGCAGGCAGCTGGTGTGGCTGGTGTGGCAGGTGAGCGAGATCTTGCGGTGCACGCGGCGCTGCGGGGCGGCGGCGGGCTCGTTGCGGGCGTCCTGTAGTGTCCCATGTAACTGTTAGAGTAGTGACTGACCCGCTGCAGGCAGCTGGTGTGGCTGGTGTGGCAGGTGAGCGAGATCTTGCGGTGCACGCGGCGCTGCGGGGCGGCGGCGGGCTCGTTGCGGGCGTCCTGTAGTGTCCCATGTAACTGTTAGAGTAGTGACTGACCCGCTGCAGGCAGCTGGTGTGGCTGGTGTGGCAGGTGAGCGAGATCTTGCGGTGCACGCGGCGCTGCGGGGCGGCGGCGGGCTCGTTGCGGGCGTCCTGTAGTGTCCCATGTAACTGTTAGAGTAGTGACTGACCCGCTGCAGGCAGCTGGTGTGGCTGGTGTGGCAGGTGAGCGAGATCTTGCGGTGCACGCGGCGCTGCGGGGCGGCGGCGGGCTCGTTGCGGGCGTCCTGTAGTGTCCCATGTAACTGTTAGAGTAGTGACTGACCCGCTGCAGGCAGCTGGTGTGGCTGGTGTGGCAGGTGAGCGAGATCTTGCGGTGCACGCGGCGCTGCGGGGCGGCGGCGGGCTCGTTGCGGGCGTCCTGTAGTGTCCCATGTAACTGTTAGAGTAGTGACTGACCCGCTGCAGGCAGCTGGTGTGGCTGGTGTGGCAGGTGAGCGAGATCTTGCGGTGCACGCGGCGCTGCGGGGCGGCGGCGGGCTCGTTGCGGGCGTCCTGTAGTGTCCCATGTAACTGTTAGAGTAGTGACTGACCCGCTGCAGGCAGCTGGTGTGGCTGGTGTGGCAGGTGAGCGAGATCTTGCGGTGCACGCGGCGCTGCGGGGCGGCGGCGGGCTCGTTGCGGGCGTCCTGTAGTGTCCCATGTAACTGTTAGAGTAGTGACTGACCCGCTGCAGGCAGCTGGTGTGGCTGGTGTGGCAGGTGAGCGAGATCTTGCGGTGCACGCGGCGCTGCGGGGCGGCGGCGGGCTCGTTGCGGGCGTCCTGTAGTGTCCCATGTAACTGTTAGAGTAGTGACTGACCCGCTGCAGGCAGCTGGTGTGGCTGGTGTGGCAGGTGAGCGAGATCTTGCGGTGCACGCGGCGCTGCGGGGCGGCGGCGGGCTCGTTGCGGGCGTCCTGTAGTGTCCCATGTAACTGTTAGAGTAGTGACTGACCCGCTGCAGGCAGCTGGTGTGGCTGGTGTGGCAGGTGAGCGAGATCTTGCGGTGCACGCGGCGCTGCGGGGCGGCGGCGGGCTCGTTGCGGGCGTCCTGTAGTGTCCCATGTAACTGTTAGAGTAGTGACTGACCCGCTGCAGGCAGCTGGTGTGGCTGGTGTGGCAGGTGAGCGAGATCTTGCGGTGCACGCGGCGCTGCGGGGCGGCGGCGGGCTCGTTGCGGGCGTCCTGTAGTGTCCCATGTAACTGTTAGAGTAGTGACTGACCCGCTGCAGGCAGCTGGTGTGGCTGGTGTGGCAGGTGAGCGAGATCTTGCGGTGCACGCGGCGCTGCGGGGCGGCGGCGGGCTCGTTGCGGGCGTCCTGTAGTGTCCCATGTAACTGTTAGAGTAGTGACTGACCCGCTGCAGGCAGCTGGTGTGGCTGGTGTGGCAGGTGAGCGAGATCTTGCGGTGCACGCGGCGCTGCGGGGCGGCGGCGGGCTCGTTGCGGGCGTCCTGTAGTGTCCCATGTAACTGTTAGAGTAGTGACTGACCCGCTGCAGGCAGCTGGTGTGGCTGGTGTGGCAGGTGAGCGAGATCTTGCGGTGCACGCGGCGCTGCGGGGCGGCGGCGGGCTCGTTGCGGGCGTCCTGTAGTGTCCCATGTAACTGTTAGAGTAGTGACTGACCCGCTGCAGGCAGCTGGTGTGGCTGGTGTGGCAGGTGAGCGAGATCTTGCGGTGCACGCGGCGCTGCGGGGCGGCGGCGGGCTCGTTGCGGGCGTCCTGTAGTGTCCCATGTAACTGTTAGAGTAGTGACTGACCCGCTGCAGGCAGCTGGTGTGGCTGGTGTGGCAGGTGAGCGAGATCTTGCGGTGCACGCGGCGCTGCGGGGCGGCGGCGGGCTCGTTGCGGGCGTCCTGTAGTGTCCCATGTAACTGTTAGAGTAGTGACTGACCCGCTGCAGGCAGCTGGTGTGGCTGGTGTGGCAGGTGAGCGAGATCTTGCGGTGCACGCGGCGCTGCGGGGCGGCGGCGGGCTCGTTGCGGGCGTCCTGTAGTGTCCCATGTAACTGTTAGAGTAGTGACTGACCCGCTGCAGGCAGCTGGTGTGGCTGGTGTGGCAGGTGAGCGAGATCTTGCGGTGCACGCGGCGCTGCGGGGCGGCGGCGGGCTCGTTGCGGGCGTCCTGTAGTGTCCCATGTAACTGTTAGAGTAGTGACTGACCCGCTGCAGGCAGCTGGTGTGGCTGGTGTGGCAGGTGAGCGAGATCTTGCGGTGCACGCGGCGCTGCGGGGCGGCGGCGGGCTCGTTGCGGGCGTCCTGTAGTGTCCCATGTAACTGTTAGAGTAGTGACTGACCCGCTGCAGGCAGCTGGTGTGGCTGGTGTGGCAGGTGAGCGAGATCTTGCGGTGCACGCGGCGCTGCGGGGCGGCGGCGGGCTCGTTGCGGGCGTCCTGTAGTGTCCCATGTAACTGTTAGAGTAGTGACTGACCCGCTGCAGGCAGCTGGTGTGGCTGGTGTGGCAGGTGAGCGAGATCTTGCGGTGCACGCGGCGCTGCGGGGCGGCGGCGGGCTCGTTGCGGGCGTCCTGTAGTGTCCCATGTAACTGTTAGAGTAGTGACTGACCCGCTGCAGGCAGCTGGTGTGGCTGGTGTGGCAGGTGAGCGAGATCTTGCGGTGCACGCGGCGCTGCGGGGCGGCGGCGGGCTCGTTGCGGGCGTCCTGTAGTGTCCCATGTAACTGTTAGAGTAGTGACTGACCCGCTGCAGGCAGCTGGTGTGGCTGGTGTGGCAGGTGAGCGAGATCTTGCGGTGCACGCGGCGCTGCGGGGCGGCGGCGGGCTCGTTGCGGGCGTCCTGTAGTGTCCCATGTAACTGTTAGAGTAGTGACTGACCCGCTGCAGGCAGCTGGTGTGGCTGGTGTGGCAGGTGAGCGAGATCTTGCGGTGCACGCGGCGCTGCGGGGCGGCGGCGGGCTCGTTGCGGGCGTCCTGTAGTGTCCCATGTAACTGTTAGAGTAGTGACTGACCCGCTGCAGGCAGCTGGTGTGGCTGGTGTGGCAGGTGAGCGAGATCTTGCGGTGCACGCGGCGCTGCGGGGCGGCGGCGGGCTCGTTGCGGGCGTCCTGTAGTGTCCCATGTAACTGTTAGAGTAGTGACTGACCCGCTGCAGGCAGCTGGTGTGGCTGGTGTGGCAGGTGAGCGAGATCTTGCGGTGCACGCGGCGCTGCGGGGCGGCGGCGGGCTCGTTGCGGGCGTCCTGTAGTGTCCCATGTAACTGTTAGAGTAGTGACTGACCCGCTGCAGGCAGCTGGTGTGGCTGGTGTGGCAGGTGAGCGAGATCTTGCGGTGCACGCGGCGCTGCGGGGCGGCGGCGGGCTCGTTGCGGGCGTCCTGTAGTGTCCCATGTAACTGTTAGAGTAGTGACTGACCCGCTGCAGGCAGCTGGTGTGGCTGGTGTGGCAGGTGAGCGAGATCTTGCGGTGCACGCGGCGCTGCGGGGCGGCGGCGGGCTCGTTGCGGGCGTCCTGTAGTGTCCCATGTAACTGTTAGAGTAGTGACTGACCCGCTGCAGGCAGCTGGTGTGGCTGGTGTGGCAGGTGAGCGAGATCTTGCGGTGCACGCGGCGCTGCGGGGCGGCGGCGGGCTCGTTGCGGGCGTCCTGTAGTGTCCCATGTAACTGTTAGAGTAGTGACTGACCCGCTGCAGGCAGCTGGTGTGGCTGGTGTGGCAGGTGAGCGAGATCTTGCGGTGCACGCGGCGCTGCGGGGCGGCGGCGGGCTCGTTGCGGGCGTCCTGTAGTGTCCCATGTAACTGTTAGAGTAGTGACTGACCCGCTGCAGGCAGCTGGTGTGGCTGGTGTGGCAGGTGAGCGAGATCTTGCGGTGCACGCGGCGCTGCGGGGCGGCGGCGGGCTCGTTGCGGGCGTCCTGTAGTGTCCCATGTAACTGTTAGAGTAGTGACTGACCCGCTGCAGGCAGCTGGTGTGGCTGGTGTGGCAGGTGAGCGAGATCTTGCGGTGCACGCGGCGCTGCGGGGCGGCGGCGGGCTCGTTGCGGGCGTCCTGTAGTGTCCCATGTAACTGTTAGAGTAGTGACTGACCCGCTGCAGGCAGCTGGTGTGGCTGGTGTGGCAGGTGAGCGAGATCTTGCGGTGCACGCGGCGCTGCGGGGCGGCGGCGGGCTCGTTGCGGGCGTCCTGTAGTGTCCCATGTAACTGTTAGAGTAGTGACTGACCCGCTGCAGGCAGCTGGTGTGGCTGGTGTGGCAGGTGAGCGAGATCTTGCGGTGCACGCGGCGCTGCGGGGCGGCGGCGGGCTCGTTGCGGGCGTCCTGTAGTGTCCCATGTAACTGTTAGAGTAGTGACTGACCCGCTGCAGGCAGCTGGTGTGGCTGGTGTGGCAGGTGAGCGAGATCTTGCGGTGCACGCGGCGCTGCGGGGCGGCGGCGGGCTCGTTGCGGGCGTCCTGTAGTGTCCCATGTAACTGTTAGAGTAGTGACTGACCCGCTGCAGGCAGCTGGTGTGGCTGGTGTGGCAGGTGAGCGAGATCTTGCGGTGCACGCGGCGCTGCGGGGCGGCGGCGGGCTCGTTGCGGGCGTCCTGTAGTGTCCCATGTAACTGTTAGAGTAGTGACTGACCCGCTGCAGGCAGCTGGTGTGGCTGGTGTGGCAGGTGAGCGAGATCTTGCGGTGCACGCGGCGCTGCGGGGCGGCGGCGGGCTCGTTGCGGGCGTCCTGTAGTGTCCCATGTAACTGTTAGAGTAGTGACTGACCCGCTGCAGGCAGCTGGTGTGGCTGGTGTGGCAGGTGAGCGAGATCTTGCGGTGCACGCGGCGCTGCGGGGCGGCGGCGGGCTCGTTGCGGGCGTCCTGTAGTGTCCCATGTAACTGTTAGAGTAGTGACTGACCCGCTGCAGGCAGCTGGTGTGGCTGGTGTGGCAGGTGAGCGAGATCTTGCGGTGCACGCGGCGCTGCGGGGCGGCGGCGGGCTCGTTGCGGGCGTCCTGTAGTGTCCCATGTAACTGTTAGAGTAGTGACTGACCCGCTGCAGGCAGCTGGTGTGGCTGGTGTGGCAGGTGAGCGAGATCTTGCGGTGCACGCGGCGCTGCGGGGCGGCGGCGGGCTCGTTGCGGGCGTCCTGTAGTGTCCCATGTAACTGTTAGAGTAGTGACTGACCCGCTGCAGGCAGCTGGTGTGGCTGGTGTGGCAGGTGAGCGAGATCTTGCGGTGCACGCGGCGCTGCGGGGCGGCGGCGGGCTCGTTGCGGGCGTCCTGTAGTGTCCCATGTAACTGTTAGAGTAGTGACTGACCCGCTGCAGGCAGCTGGTGTGGCTGGTGTGGCAGGTGAGCGAGATCTTGCGGTGCACGCGGCGCTGCGGGGCGGCGGCGGGCTCGTTGCGGGCGTCCTGTAGTGTCCCATGTAACTGTTAGAGTAGTGACTGACCCGCTGCAGGCAGCTGGTGTGGCTGGTGTGGCAGGTGAGCGAGATCTTGCGGTGCACGCGGCGCTGCGGGGCGGCGGCGGGCTCGTTGCGGGCGTCCTGTAGTGTCCCATGTAACTGTTAGAGTAGTGACTGACCCGCTGCAGGCAGCTGGTGTGGCTGGTGTGGCAGGTGAGCGAGATCTTGCGGTGCACGCGGCGCTGCGGGGCGGCGGCGGGCTCGTTGCGGGCGCACGCCGCGCGCACCTCGCGGGCGAGCCGCGCTGCTACCGCGCCCTCCGCGCCGAGCAGACTAGACGACTCCTGGAAACAACAATACTACATTATTGCCTAGGCCAGGAAAGTAGGGGATCGCCTGACGAGGTATCCGCCGAGACATATGTAATACTTTTTTCAATCAAAGTTAGCGACATTAGTGACCCACCGCGAGCTCGTCCAGGTCCACCTGCGTCAGCGTCTTGTTGGTCTCCATCGCGGCGAGGATCGCCTGCAGGCCCTCCACGCCGAGCCGGTTGTCGCGCAGGTCTATGTAAATATTTGATGGCTAGCGTGGCATTAGTGACTCACCGCGGGCTCGTCCAGGTCCACCTGCGTCAGCGTCTTGTTGGTCTCCATCGCGGCGAGGATCGCCTGCAGGCCCTCCACGCCGAGCCGGTTGTCGCGCAGGTCTATGTAAATGTTTGATGGTTAGCGGCATTAGTGATTCACCGCGGGCTCGTCCAGGTCCACCTGCGTCAGCGTCTTGTTGGTCTCCATCGCAGCGAGGATCGCCTGCAGGCCCTCCACGCCGAGCCGGTTGTCGCGCAGGTCTATGTAAATGTTTGATGGTTAGCGGCATTAGTGACTCACCGCGAGCTCGTCCAGGTCCACCTGCGTCAGCGTCTTGTTGGTCTCCATCGCGGCGAGGATCGCCTGCAGGCCCTCCACGCCGAGCCGGTTGTCGCGCAGGTCTATGTAAATGTTTGATGGTTAGCGGCATTAATGACTCACCGCGGGCTCGTCCAGGTCCACCTGCGTCAGCGTCTTGTTGGTCTCCATCGCAGCGAGGATCGCCTGCAGGCCCTCCACGCCAAGCCGGTTGTCGCGCAGGTCTATCCTCTGTTACATAACATTTATAATCAAAACACCCGACTGCGTAAACAAGGGTTAGGGCGCATAACGTCCCACTCGCAGAACGTCCCTTCGTCCCTTTCGCGAAATGTCCCTTTCCTAAATGTCCCTTACGCAAAATGACCCTTCTGCAAAAGGTCTCGTTCGCAAAACTTCCCTTCACATAAATAAAGTCCCGTTCGTAAAACGTCCCTTTCGCAAAATGACCCGTTCGCAAAACGTCCCTTTCGCAAAATGACCCGTTCGCAAAACGTTCCTTTCCATGAGAAGACTCTACTTAAACAAGCTTTTTCCAGACGGGACATTTTGCGAATGGGTCATTTCGCAAACGGGACGTTTTGCGATAGGGGTGGGACCTTTTAAGAAAGGGACGTTTTGCGAATGGGGTATTTTACATAAGGGACCATTTGCAGAGAAGACGTTTTGCGAATGGAACGTAATTTTGCTGGAGGGACGTTTTGCGAGTGGGACGTTATGCGCCCTAACCTAAACAAGCTGTGTAGCTTAGGGTGGTATTCTATCTATCTAGTATCTTTGTCCAATTTCTATATCCAATATTTGAACTAATTTCTTTACACCTTAAAATATCAAGACCTTTGAATCGTTATAAATCGTAAATGATCATACAAAATGAAAAATGACAAAAGAAATCTATAGATGATTTTAAACATTGAAATACCTATTCAATGATACCCCACTTGTCATAACTCGACACTTTTTTTTCATTTTCACAATAAGCGTCTGGTTGCCGCCATATTGAATTTTGATTACAGTTAAATTATCTTTAGTGACACTCACAAGATTAAGACAAATCGATTGACATAAGAATCATTAAAATGGTTAGGGCGCATAACGTCCCACTCGCAAAACGTCCCTCCAGCTAAATTACGTCCCATTCGCAAAACGTCTTCTCTGCAAATGGTCCCTTATGTAAAATACCCCATTCGCAAAACGTCCCTTTCTTAAAAGGTCCCACCCCTTTCGCAAAACGTCCCTATTGCATAACGCCCCTATCGCAAAACGTCCCGTCTGCGAAATGACCCATTCGCAAAATGTCCCGTCTGGAAAAAGCTTGTTTAATTATGGCCGAACCCTATATTCAAACCGCGGATAGATAAGCCTACTTCGGATTAAAATTTGACACATTTTGTATGGGCAAGTGGCAAATTTTAACCCGAAGTAAGCCTTATCTGTCCGCGGATTGAATATAGGGTTTGGCCGTTAGAGTCTTCTCATGGAAAGGAACGTTTTGCGAACGGGACTTTTTGCGAAAGGGACGTTTTGCGAACGGGACTTTACTTATGTGAAGGGACGTTTTGCGAACGGGACCTTTTGCAGAAGGGTCATTTTGCGTAAGGGACATTTAGGAAAGGGACATTTCGCGAAAGGGACGATGGGACATTCTGCGAGTGGGACGTTATGCGCCTTAACCATTAAAATCAGCCCACGCGTTTAGTTTGAAACTAACTCACAAAGGGACAAACGTACATACATAAATACATGTACTATCACGAACGTTAATTTGTGACCCATTTCAAGAAAAATATGCTTAAAGTCGTCAATGTCATTAGAGATGTCAAGTCATTTGTAACTTTGAGGAAAATTAACCTTATTGTTGTAGAATGTCACATTGACTTTGGACCTAAGGTGGGTACCAAATTAAAGTTCGCGACGGTACAGTGGTGGTCCTATACAATTGCCTACAAATAGGACTTTTCATGTTTGACAACCATTCAAAAAGTTCTTAACCAATTTAGTTTTAGTTACATTTATCAATAATTAACAAACTAAGGTTCAAATGTAGGAACGTATATTTATGTCTGTTGAAACCGAATCTTTAATTTAATAAGGTTTTAAAAAAACATGTTTGGTATTCATCCGAAGTTGTAAAACTTTGTATGGACGCGTCAGCACTAAGTTTTTAAATGCCTATAAAATTTAAGGTCCGTTTTTAAAATAACTTCAGTGTACGTTTAACAATAAAATTGGTCAAAAACATTTTAATTTCCAGTCAAAATTTAAGAGTGCGATAGTCCCATACAATTGCCATATTTGTAGGCAATTGTACGAGAAAAACGCAAGCGTCCCTAACACATGATTCTCCTTCATAGCGCAGTCGGGTAAAGTGCATATAAAGTACCTGGAGGTGCGTGTCGGCGGCCAGCGCGGCCTGCAGCAGCGGCGCGGCGTCGGGCGCGAGCCGCACGCCCTGCAGCCCGAGCGACAGCAGCGCGCCGGCGCCCAGCGCGCGCACGGCCGCGCTGCCGATCGCGTTCCGGCCCACGTTCAGCACGCACAGGGACTTCGTCGCGCGCTGCAACGATACTACATTACTGCACACACACACACAGCGGGAGCGGGAGGAGAGCGGCTAAGGGACGAGTATGAGTTAGGTATATACGAGTACAGCAACCGCCCTTCCCAGCCGATGCTCATATAGTGGTTATCTTCAACAATGCAAGGAAATATAACACAATAGGGATGCGTCCTGGGAAACAAAATAATAATTCTAATAAGTCCGTCAGTTAGATTATCAAAAAATATTGAGGACGTATTTTTTGCTTTATCAATACAATCAAAATTGACAAAGATAATGCGCTTCAAAGTTCAGGGGTGGGGGCTCGTGACGTCACAACGTGGTAAAAAGTGTGCCACGGCGTGACGTCACGCGGAACTTCAACGCACTATATCTTTTTAATTTCGCCTGGGCCTGGAACTCGAAACTTCGCGGACTGATTTTACAATAAGTAGTAACCAGTAAGGTTAACATCTCCAAGCATGTGGGAGAAATCGTACATTACTGCAGACACCGGGAAATTGGCTGATGCGGGACGAGTATGAGTTAGCGCGGCCGAAACGCAGCCGAGGAGTCGCAGAAATGTCTATGACTCTCAGATCCCACTTACAACAGTACATCAACATATTGAAAGGTGGTAAATACTCACCACCATCTTGGTAAGATTATGCACACAGTTCCTGGTTAGCTGGTTGTTCCAGAGGACGAGGTACGCCAGGCCCCGGCTTTCAAAGCCACCCGCCACTGGAAATATAACAGAATATTATGGTAAGACTTCGGTGTCCGTCTGTCTTTCTGCATGTCACACAGCAGTTTTTCTCTGAAACTATAGAAGCTATCAACTTGGTCTTTCCCCCCATGGCCATAATCATTTCAACCCTCAGGTCCCACTATAACTAATCATTATAATCTCTGCCATCATTCCCCACCCACGCCATAATGATCTCTCACTATAACGAATCATCATAATCTCCACCATCATTCACCACCATTGCCATAATCATAGCCCACTTTCAATAATTATTACAATCTCCTCCGCCACCCCCTGCCTCGAGGGCTAGCACATGTTGTCCGCGACTTGTTTGTCACTCGGATTTCCCTTTCTATCTAGAATCATGACTTATTATGCTATTTTAGAATGTAAAAACGATATCCGCACAAAAACATTTTCCATGGTGGCGTGTTGTTTTTATGATAGTTTGAGTATTGGCGACAACAGGGGCCCGTTTCAGAAAGCCAATCTGCAACTCTGCACTCTGCACTTTGCAAATCCACGATAATGCAAAGTGCAGAGTAAACGTGTTCCAGAAAACACTCTGCGTAATTTTCAAACTCTGCAAAGATTCTGTTCCTAAAAGCTATTTTGCAAATTCTCAAATCCACACTTAATATGTAACTCTACTTCTTTAACTCTGCAATTGTCTTGTGGGATATAAATACTTCGCAAATCCACAAATCTACACTCTGCATTTGACTCTGCCTCTTCAACTCTGCAATAGCTTTGAGGAACAGAAATTTATACGTTTGAAGAGTGGGATTTGTGGAGTGCAGAGTTGCAGGCTTTCTGGAACGGGCCCCTGATCTGATGCTTAGCGAAGCTCATGGCACTTCCACTGTGTTTCCTATTCCGTGTGATCTCACTGAGCGACAAGCGAGATAATACAAGTGGTGGTACGGGCGGCGGACTCACTGGGGCACTGGTGCGGCGACATGGGCGAGCCGGAGGGCGACGGCGGCGTGTGCGCCGCCTGCTCCACCAGCGCCTCCGCCAGGTGGCCCACGCCCGTGTCCTGCGGCAACCACTCACCGTTCAGAGGTATATTAAGACTGCGCCGAGCAAACGTCGACCGTCCAGTGGCGCCCTCATCACTATTATTGTGTTTTCTAATTAACTAAAGAATTTCCTTGCAATCGGACGATGCTTTTTTGTAGCGGAAGTAAAAACACAATTTATGGGATACGTAACAAACTTTGATAACAATTACCCTATGAGTAGTCAGCTTAACGGGAAAAGGTGGCAACTTTTTTCCGTTAAGTTGATAACTCAAAGGTCAATTGTTATTAAACTATGTGATATGTCCTATAAGTTGTGTTTTCATTTGTAGTACAAAAATGCACCGTCCGATTTCAAGAAAATACTTTATTTTATTAGAAAACACAATAATAGTGATGAGGACGCCACTGTACATCCGGCGTACGCTCGGCGTAGTCTTATAGTGTAGAGGGCTACACGTCGGCGGAACATGGGCGTGCGTAAAGGACGGAGCAATACGTAAGAGTGATATGCAAGAATATGTTGCTCACTCTAAGGTATAAATGCGTCCCTTACGCACGCCCATGATCCGCCGACGTGTGGGGCCTTTAGTATAATGAGCGGACGACGGATGCAATTTACGTCAAAATAATGTAGAACGATATCCGTAATATGGATATGACTAGAATTGATTAAAAAAAAGAGAATATCACGGCAAATAAAGTTATAGAATTTTATTGTTGAAGTAAATAAAATAATGATATTTTTTCTTTATTACGTATTTTCAGTACATTCCTTTTATAGTTCACGATCTACTTGCATAGGGAAAATGGCCTGTCCACATCTACAGTCGTAAAGAGGGGCGTATTCGTAAAGTGATACTTCAGTACTTTCTCAATATACAAAATATGTACTGATTTATAAGAAAATGGTACTCGAAATTTAATAAAAGTCTTATCCATCTTGTGCTTTCGTCACCATATTGCATCCGCCATCTGCCCATTACTTAGTACCCATCTGCCCGATACCTACTAATAAAGTCAAGCAGTAGTATTATAAGCATTTTCGTATGGATGTCAAAACAGTGAAATTACTAGTATCCGACCGAAGTTTCGGTTTTGGCATAAAAAACATGTTTCGGCCGGAGGTTCGGTTTCGGTCAAAAAAGTGCCGAACCTTTCGATCGCGCCGAAACTTACCTACGGGTAAGCGTTTGGAACGTAAGGTCCCTTTCCATTGTTGATTAGTGTTAGAAAAATGTAATCATTTTTTTTTTTCATTAAAAGAATATAAATATATACATACAGGGTGTCCCAAAAGTACCACGCCACAGTGACACCGGAGGTAGGTCAGCTCAAGAGGAACCTAACCAGCCTAACATGACCTCAGTAAAATGACTTTATTTTTTTCAAATTGCTAGACCAATTGCAAATTAAAATTAAATTGGTCTAGCAATTTGAAAAAAATAAAGTCATTTTACTGAGGTCATGTTAGGCTGGTTAGGTTCCTCTTGAGCTGACCTACCTCCGGTGTCACTGTGGCGTGGTACTTTTGGGACACCCTGTATAATTGAATACATTTACTTTTATTTGTTTGCCTTCTTTGTTGCATCTAACAAAAAAGAAATTTAAAACTATTTAAAACCAGGATTATTACAAAATCAACGTATGGCAGTATAGCGTTCGACCTTAGTTAAAAATGTCACGCATAAAATTTCGTAACCTAAGGGCCTGTTTCACAATCGACAAGTAAATTTATGTGCCAGTTAAAGTTAGCTCTCTCCTTGTTTATGTTCAAGTGTAAGAAAAGGAAAGGGCTAAATTTATTTGTCAGATATGCTTAACTTCACGATTGTGAAACAGGCTCTAAACCTTCGGTTTCGGCAAATAAAAAAATCTAATGTACAATTTGACATGGTCACGAGCAGACACAGAAAGGCTTATGCTCATTTATAATACATATAGTAAGATAAGGTTGTCCAGCGAGTGTCGTGGGTGCAGTACTCGCCTGTATCTGGTTGTTGGACAGGTCCAGCAGCTGTATGCGCGTGTTCAGCTTGAGCAGCGCGGCGAGCTGCGCGGCGTCGGCGGGCGTCAGCCGGTTGTCGCACACGCGCAGCTCGCGCACGGACCGGTTGCATTTGAGGGCTATCACTGGAACATGCCACACACACTTTTGTCAAATAAAGATGCTTAATATTCACTTATGTAACTGATGCATAATGAAACAGTGTGCTCGCAAGCTCGCGCTCTAATGACAGGCACGAGTACTTTAAGTGCTAATTATGAGTGTTGCTCATAATTTCTGAAAACAAATTTTATTGGTTGCAGAATTTCTATTCCCATTTTTTCCGATCTTAATTTTCCACTTTCGTGTTTTTTCCCTGACGCATTTTTTCCATTCCTGAAATTAATTTGATAGTATCGACGGAGCTCTGCTGTCGCGGAGCTCCTATTTCTGTGCGGTTTGGCCCTTCGGGCCTGCTACTAAACTAACATAACCTAATCCTTCCTTTTTCGACCCAATTATAAGAGGAAAAAATTGCAAATGGGGAAAAATTCGGATAGGAAAATATGCAATTGGGAAAAAATAAGATCGGGAAAAAATGGGAATGGAAAGTCTATAACCAATAAAATATGATTTTCGGAAATTATGGGTAACACTCCTAATTGGAAAGTTAAGTTATATTTATTACGCAGTTGCATACATAACTTTTCTAGAAGCTTAAAAAGGAAAGAAAGGAACTGCAAAGTTTATCGTAATTAGTTTGGTTCTCACCCAGACAGAGCAGCGGGTCCCCGGCGAGCGCCGCGCGCTGCAGGCTGAGCGAGCGCAGGCGGCACGAGTGCGGGCGCAGCGCGCGCGCCAGCACCGGCGCGTGCGCGCCCTCTATGGGCCCGTCCGACACCTCCAGCTCCGACAGCTCCGCGCTCTGGAATAACCAAAACTTAACATGTAAGATGGTAACTAGACTCTAAACCATAGGTTCTCATAGTGGTCGCTACCGTCCCCCTGTGAATGCTTGTTTAATAGACTAATTACATAGTAATCGAAAGTATGAAACCTATAGAATATGCAAACGTTAGGTTTAGAGCAAATTATTAGTACCGACTTACCTGCCTACCCAATGGTTATGATTAATTGATGGGAAAAAATAGTAAACCTAACCTTTGCATATTCTATAAGCTTCATACTTTCGATTAGTATGTAATTGGTCTATTAAACAAGCAATAGCAATTTAAAAAAAAAGTTCATTTTTCATCAGTTCATAATTATGGACTGTACTGGATTGAAATTTTTCAGTGAACCTATTTGCCATATAATTCTTACCATATTAAATTTGATATAAAATAGTTTTTTCCGAATAAACAGCGGGGTGAAGGTCGTCTCCTATTCGAATCCCCTACTAATACTAACCAAGCGAAATTTAATGCAGTAAAAGAGACGTATAAACGTTATAATATCCTCATGATGAATGCCGCTATGGATCCGAGTTTTATAACGTTATAATATTAACGCTATCGTAAAATAGCGCTAAGCTTGTGCGGCGGCAGACGCATAAAGTTTACATCGAGTTACAGTCGCGCTGCGCTCACGCCACGCACTCGCTAACATCAGCGTTTTCCGGTCTTGACATTGTCTCCGATATGGCCCCTCTACACGTCGGCGGATCATGGGCCAACCTAAGGGACCGTGCAATACGTAAGAGTGAGATGTAAGAATATGTTGCTCACTCTAAGGTGTAAATGCGTCCACGTTGGCCCATGACACAAAATAGATAGGTACAGAAGTCAATCACATGTATGTACTTCACTTTTCATACCTACGCTCGGCGGTCGCTCTATGGTTGTCAACTATGGCTTATGCACAAAAAACTATCGTGGTAGTGGCACTCGTAGGTATCTAGTTGTTTGATTTATCGTTGAGAATTAAACGGGAAGAATGTAAATTATAAATGAATAATAACTAAAATATTTTTATTTTAATGTCATTGTTATGTTATTACAAATTTGACTATAGGAAATCCCTAATAACTTCTAAACGGATTACTCTAGTAACACAATTTCTATTGCCTAATGCCTAAACCTGTCAAATGACACTAAAAACAACACAATATCTACACAAACAAAAAAACATGTTTTCAACTTACGTAAGGTGGCGTGGATTTTCATAACAAAAATTTAGTTACTTCGTATACTGATTCAAAATAGGAAACTATTATATAAAAATCGATCTTACACCGTTTAATATTGAATTTAAACAACCGTCCACTGAACAGTTATAATTACTTTCTTTTTGTTGCTCCATTATTGCACAAAAAAGTTCACAGACGAGCGTCTCAAGCGGATGGCACTCGCGCTCGCACTGGTCCCAACCGGTCCGAGATATCGTGTCCGTGATGGTCCGTGAGCAGTGTCTATGTGTGCGTTGCTCGAGCGCACTTTGTATGTAGATTGACTTCTGTACCTATCTATTTTGTGCCCATGATCCGCCAACGTGTTGAGGGGCCATTAAACGTATAGCATACCTTCTTGATCATTCTAGAAGCCGCCTGCCACCCGCGGATGCCGAAGTGCCGCGGGCCCGTGATGGCGACCACCGTCGCGCTCTCGTAGTACTCGAGCATGTCGAACAGAGCCTCCTGGAATAAGTAAACATGTCACTTCATCTAGCGTCCCAAACATACAGATACGCAAATTACAAATACTTGTAAACAGAGTCGAGATTCTATGTGGTAAAAACATATATGACGAGCTGGCCTAGTTGGTAGTGACCCTGCCTACGAAGCTAGCGGTCCTGGGACCCAATTCTCGTGAATTCGAGATGATTTTTCATGCGAGATATGTCAAAAAAATGTACGCAGTTGAAAGTGCGTATCGCATGAAAAATAATCTCGAAGTCTCGGGAATAGGGTCCCTGGGCTCAAATCCCGGTAAGGGCAGATATTTGTGTGATGAGCGCGAATATTTGTTTCTGGGTCATGGATGTTTTCTATGTATTTAAGTATATATTTCTCTATATAAGTATTTATATCGTTGTCTAGTACCCATAGTAAAAGCCTAGAGCTTAGTTTGGGACTAGGTCAATTGGTGTGACATTGTCCCCTGATATTTATTTATATTTTTATTATTATATCGACGTCAACGTTATGGTAGTGCTTATTTAACTTTACTTAACAGTAATGGTAGCCGAGTTTAACACTATACCATAACAGATCAAAGACAACAAGATTTTTACTGTCTATAATCTGTGTCAATTGAAATTGCCAAAGATGTAAACAAATTAAGGCTCCGGCACACCAAACGCGTGGCAGCAGCAGCGCGTAGCGTCGCGTGGCGTCAGGGAGACAACTCCCTGACGCCACGCGATACTTAACTTAATGGATCCTTCACTGAGTTTTGTGATTGGCCCTTTTTGACCGACCTTTTGTTTATGAGATTGAACCACCCTGTGCGTTTGTCAGCGCTGTGAGACGTCGTAGTGACGTTTGTGAATACGGGTGTTAGAGTCGGCAACGCATTTGTAGGGTGATTCGTCGAGCGTTTCAACAGCCTCATTTTTCGGGACACATTTTTTTAGAATTGGCTGCAGATTCCGATTTCGTTTCTGGTTAGGTATCTAAGTTTACCGGACATCTAACAAATATCCGAAAACGGCATCAAAATTCTCGCCCAATTCTTTAAAAATATGTCCACGGAAATGAGGAGGTTGAAACGCTCAAAGAATCACCCTGTAGTCTTAGCATTGCAGGTTTGAGAATGCAAGTAAATGCCCTAGTTGCCTATGAGCGTCGAACGTCGCCTTAGGTCCGCCGCTGGTCGACCACGCCGTCTAGCAACAGAGCGGAACACTCACCGCGCCCTCGTCGTCGATCTCGGCGCACTCCAGCTCGACGCGGCGGAACTGCGCGCGGTGGAACACCGTTTCTAGCGCGTCGCACGGCGCCGCGCTGAGCAGCGAGCACGCCGCGAGCGTGAGCCGCGCCGCGCGCGTGCCGCCACCGACCACGCCCTCCGGCAGCTCCTGGGGACGATTAGACAATACATATCATTCCCTCTCTCTGTATAGTTTGCATGCTTTGATGTGCCGCTACAAAGAAGCCGCCGCAAACAAAGCGGTGTCGGCGACTTCAAACGGTTGTAGGTAGGTACTACACACTATTCCACGAACGAACTTTATTTTAAACTGTTTTTTCTGAACCGTAATAGCAGGTTTTTTTTTCGAAAATGTGTTATTACGGCGGATATAATGACCAAAAATAATAATAAAGTAAGTGAAATAATAAAGGAGGTAGGTACCCATACAAGAAACGTTTTTTTTTACGTACTTATTTTTATTTTTGGTGTAAGTACTTATCGTAAAAACGGTACAACATACAAGCGTCAAAGCGCCCCGCGTCTCCATAAACAAGCCCTAATACTAAACGACGGGTCGCGCGACCCCGACTAGAGTTGCGCTCGGTCTTTAAGGCTGCGGCTCCACTGAGGCGGAGAGGAGCGGAGCGGAGCAGTGTCAATATTAATTATTAACCAATAGAAGCCGCATGCGGTCACGTTGAGCGCGCCTTGCGCACGTTAGTTTAGATTCTATTGGTTCATATTAGCACAGCTCCGCTCCACTCCGCTCATCTCCGCCACAGTGGAGCCGAAGCCTAAAGCGAGCGCTCCGATCTCGGTCAATCTGTCAGAGGAACTAGTTCGGTCTTTTAGTTCCTTTAGCTCCGAAGCAAATTTTGAGATCTGAGCAGGACACTCTTTGAAATAGGTACTATTTGTCCCGTTCACATCAAGCGCCGTGCCGTGTGCTCTTCGTTCGCTCTGTTTTCTCATACATTCAACAATTGCTACTGATCTAAAGGACCCATGACCGATAAAGAAGAACTAGTTCCTTTCGGTCTGTGACGGGAATTCATTCCTTTCAGTTCTTAGTTCCTGACGGACTCAAGCCTATAATAACCCCGACATCGGTGATCGGACTGATACCTCTACTAGGACTCACCCGTATCTGTTCGAGCACGGACTCGATGGGCGGCGTGTTGTGCCGCCGACACGACTCGAGGTACTCCGCCGCCAGCTGCGTTCGCGTCGTTGGCGGCACTGGAAATAAAAACATCTTATATAATTACTCCAATCACATGTGCATGTCACAGCACCTTAGTTGCTATAAAATACAGTAGGAGGTAACTAGTAAACCCTGATGGGCACAGCAATATGTCAGACTAGAGGACGCCCGAGACTTCGTACGCGTAGAATTATTTTCCTGGTACTCCCCCCATTTCTTCCCGTTGGGGGTCGATTTTCAGAAAATCCTTTCTTATTGCTCACTTACATCATTAAAGGAACCGCTGTACCAAATTTCAAGTTTCTAGGTACAGTAGTTTTGGCTGTGCGTTTATATCAACGCCAGTAAGTCAGGTTTGCCTTTTATATATATATAGATGAGGCACACCGAGGTTTAATTTATCTGTCGTCAAAAATCCTTGTAAGTAAGTTGTAATAAGCTTTATTTACAAAAATAATCTTTAAGGCGTTTATCGAATATTTGGTCGGATTTTTCACATTTTATGCTATCTTTAACATTATAAACTTAGAGAGACATTGCGTTTGGGCTTTGTGAAATTTTGATTTGGATACTGTGGGTGTCTTTGTTGGCGCCAAAACCCGCTGCCGACAACAACAAGTGCAGAATAAAGTGCATTCATGACCCTCAACGAGCAACCTTCATTGCCCCGATGATACGTTATATCTATTTAATATAAAATTCTTAAACATAATTTGCTGGAGGCTTCGTACGCAAGTAGAGTTGAAAAAAATCTACCATCATTAGCATCACGTCGTAAATCCAATGAATTGGTTTGTCTGTTCAAAATCATGCACTCTCCTATCTCGATTCACTGTCGCTTCTTTCCCTTATAAAGTTTAGAACTAAATTCAATGGTCGTAATCCCTCACCTAAAATATTTCTCTTTCAAATAAATATTATATTTCTTTATAAATAACTAGAGGACGCCCGCCACTCCGTATGGGTAGAATTAATTTCCCGCTACTTCCCCATTTCTTCCCGTTGGGGGTAGATTTTCGGAAAATCCTTTCTTAGTGCTCACTTACATCATGAAAGGAACCCCTGTACCAAATTTCAAGTTTCTAGGTACAGTAGTTTCGGCTGTGCGTTGATATATAAGTCAGTAAGTCAGGTTTGCCTTTTATATATATAGATAAGTAATAACACATCCGTCACTTGTATGTACCTATTAGATCTTTCAAACTACGCAACGGATTTGAAAGCGGTTTTCATCAATAGATAGAGTGATTCAAGAGGAAGGTTTTTATGTATCATGGTTTATGTATGTTTAAGAAAACACATAAACCGAGGGCGGGACGCTAGTCTATACTATATAATATTATAAAGAGAAAAGATTTGATTGTTTGCATAGAATAGGCTCCGTTACTACTGGACCGATTTGAGTTTTTTTGTCACCATTAGAATCCTACATTGTCCCTGACAAACTGAGGCTGTTTTATTTTTCTGCGCGGACGGAGTCGCGGGCAACAGCTAGTGCAGATTAAAGTGCATTATTCATTATCCTCGAGGGCATTCATTGCCCAGTATTTTTCTAGCCGTAAAGTATACGACTCGGTTTAAAGCAGCACGTAAAGCTGGAATGCAACCGATCGTATCTAATTTCTCCTTGACCACATGTATGCTAGACATCACGACGCCAATGTAGGTCGAGAGGCAGCCGCGGGTTGGTTCACCTCATTTTATAAGCTTTGCCAACAGCATCGGGCCAGTACAATCCAGAGTTTCTCCAACGAGCAACGCACAAACTTACAATTTTCACGTAAAAAAATGTATTTGTTTACTTTTCTCTAGTACTGTTACATTTATTTAACAATATCTAATAATATCTGTACGTTTCACATTCCGCACGGTACGGTTCAGCAAATTTATCTTCGTTTGCGTAAATTACTACGCTTCAGTTCACGTATAGCATTTAACCGTATGCATTCATTTTCACTATCATTAAAACTCTCGCTTTATATTGTCACTTTAAATACCTTTTTAAGCGTCTTTATCAATAAAAGTAATTATTTTGAGACTCAATGATTTATCATTAGTCATTACAAAAAACTCAGCATCTGTATTAAATAAATATTTAATATTGCTGTACGAGACACTGGCAGCCCGTACAATATCAAAGAAGTTATATATACCTACTATTAAACGGAGTTATACAGTTATGTGAGAACCTTTTGGTATTAAATTATATCGGTTTGTTTGCTAAAATAAACATTAAAACATAAGCAGTTATAAATGCATATACATCGACGATCGCAAGAATTGTTATCGATCTATTTCCAGCAGTTGGAGTCTACAATCTAACACGATGATATGGAAAACTAGAGGACGCCCGCGACTTCGTACCCGTAAAATTAGTTTCCCGCTACTCCCGCCATTTCTTCCCGTTGGGTGTCGATTTTCGGAAAATCCTTTCTTAGTGCTCACTTACATCATGAAAGGAACCCCTGTACCAAATTTCAAATTTCTAGGTAGGTACAGTAGTTTCGGCTGTGCGTTGATATTGTATAAGTCAGTCAGGTTTGCCTTTTATATATTATAGATATCTAACGAGGATAAGCATTCCCAGCAACCGCTCGGCGTATAACCCCTCCCCCGTCGCAACGTGCAACGTGCATCGCGCTCAGCGTGATGTCATGCTGACCTATTATATTATAGGGGGATAGTATATCTTTTGTAGCAAATAAACTTTAATGTATTTTACGTTGACTGTGAGTGTTCTACACGAAGGGTAAACGGAAAGAACATTTCTAGTAAAAACCGGGCCAAAGCATCTCAGACAATGTTCCGACGCCGTAAGGAACAAAAAACACAAAAAAACCGGTCAAGTTCGAGTCGGCCTCGCGCACCGAGGGTTCCGTACCGCCGCACAGTAGGTTTTATTATATTCCGATTCGAATTCGATTTCGAATCGAATCAGCGCGAGCCCAACTCACACTTGACCATTTTGTAGTATTTGTTGTTTTTCTTCAGGGTTTGTACTACAATCATACCAAATTTGACGCTTTTACGATACAACGAAATTAAGATTTGTTGAAAAAAAAACGTTAAATGTATGACCCCTTTTATTATTTCACTTCCTTATTTTTTTTTATTTGTTAATAAATTCACCGTAAAAACACATAGGTACTTATTCTGATAAAAAAAAACAACCCGCTATGGACTACAGTTCGAAAATTCAGCTGTTTAAAGTTAGGACGGACGGACGGGCAGCGTAGCCATATTAATAGGGTCCCGTTGGGCTACCCTTCAGGCACGGTACCCTAAAAATGAGTAATTACTAGTTGTGCCAGCGGCTTCTTTGATGTTAATTCCTCGTTTACATTAATCATGCGATCAATCGGCCGAGTCACCGTCTGTCGTGATACGCGATCGTAAGAGGAAAACCTACGCTTCAGTTTCCGTTCTATGAAACGCATTAATGCGCTGACATTATGTGATGCAAGAGAATGCACGCAACTTTTGTTAATGTCGTTTGATGCACCAGTTTCTCTAGAATTCTACGAGTGTTGTATACTTGGGGGGTGAGATCGGTTCCTCAAACTGACTAATTCCACATAGCAAACTTTCCAGTCGCATTTTTCCCCATTTTATTTGTTCTCCGATCGCATTGTTTCCCATTTTTAATTTTTAGCAAGGGCATATTTTCCATTTAGAATTTTCTGCACTAGCAAAATTTCCCCGAAAGGCGAAATAGAGACTCGGTGAAATTGATTTTGAATTGAGAAAACATGCAAGTAGGGAAAATCCAAAATGGAAAATATGGAATTTGTAAAAAAGAACAATGGGAAGAAATGCGATTGGAGAAAAAATAAAATGGGGAAAAATGCGAATGGAAAGTTTGCTACGCGTAATTAGTTAGTTTAAGCGATCTATGTTATAATATTAATAAACTAGTGACGCGCCATTGCTTCGCTCAGGTTTAAACGAAATAAAAAACCGCTCAAGAGCGAGTCGGACTCGCGCACCGAGAGGGTTCTTGTTCTCAATTTAAGATAATGGTTGGAAAACGCAAATCTAACGTGAGTTCTTAACATGTTAAAGAACATCTATTTTGTTTTTTTAAATACCTAAATACCTACCTTTACGATAAGAAAGTAGAATTAAATTAGCTCTCAAACACATGGGATTTGGATCTTTTAAAAGGGCTCTGAAATTAGGGTTCGCCATTATACTTCTTAATAGGCATCATGCTTGTTAGTCATCTTGCTTTTTAGACGTCCTGCTCGAAAGGCATCTTGCATTTTAAACATCCCGCTCATAACCCGGTCAAACTACAACACCCCTCTTTTTACGTCGGGGGTTGAAAATAACACTTCAGAAGCTAAAGCGTATTTATTGTATGTGACTATTATTTACCCTCGCACCCCCCTTTCTATTTCCAACCAATAGGATTAGAGCTGTGACGTCACGTCGCGTTGGAAAATCTGTTCAGGGCCGTGGCAGCTTACCCACATGTCGTTCAGTGCCGATCGACCCCGAAACGAGGCCAATATATGGTAGACTAGGTTCTGCCCGCGACTTCGTCCTCGTAGAATTAGCCATTTGTCCATCCCATGATGCGGGGGATTTTTATTCCCTCGAGAAATTTTAAATTCACAATTTGTCGAGGGAATTTTTAAAAGTAGCCTGTGAGTTAATCCAGGTTAGGTATATAAGCTATCTCTATTCCAAATTTCATCCAAATCCGTCCAGTGGTAGCAGCGTGAAGGATCAAAAAACTAACAAACACACGTGTGTGTGCACGGGCACTTTTTCTGACATGTAAAAGTAAAAATCATCAGTAACTAGGTAAAAATCATGCGTGGTCGCTGAAAAAAAAAGACAATATTCATACAAACTTACAAAATGCCAAAGGGAAAGTGCCAAACGGACGTTTCCTTATGACTATGATTCTCCGAAAGTCAACCTCCATCAGAAAGAAAAAGGGGGAGTAGCGGGAAACTAGTAACTACTAACAAAGTCGCGGGCGTCCTCTAGGAGTGTACAGGTGAACTTAATACTACAAGCATTCTCTACCAGTCAACCTTACTTTATTATGTTACACGAAAGCCCATCAAACGCGTTAACTTATCATTATAGTATAGTATAGTACAGCTATAGTTATCAGATGACGTAACCCGATACGTGGAAATTAACTCCCGTTAGGCCGGTGACACACTGAAATGGGTAAGTAACATTATTTTTATCCGACTGCGGCAACTAGACGCCATATTGTAAAAAAGAAAAAAAAAGTCGACGAACTATCACAAATGGGTGAATTGCAAAAATATTGTACACAGTTAAGGAGTTAATTGAGATACCGATAACATTCTTCAATTGTTTTTCCTTTGTGTTACGAAAATTATCCATATGATTATATGACTAATCTTCGTTACACAAAGGAAAGAGTTAAGGGCTTAACAACCCTTTTTTAATTGTTGAGCCCTTAACTATGTACAATATTTTTGCAATTCACCCAAATAGGGTATTATTGAATAGGTATTTAAAAATCATCATTAGATTTCTTTAATCATTTTTCATTTTGAATAATAATTTAGGATTTATAACGATTTAAAGTAGGTTAGTAACAACAGTCGGGTTTTTTACAGTTTGCTATTTTTACAATCTTTTTTTTTATTACGAGTTAAGTCGACTAGCACGGGTAGCACAAGTTGTATTTTCTCGCTTGTCGCTCAGTGCGTCTCTATCGTTACTGACTGGATAGAAAGGGAGATCCGAGCGACAAACAAGTCGCGGGCAACTTGTGCTAGCCGTGCAGGTGTCCGTTATGATCACAGAATAGAAAAAACAGTGGAAGTGGCATGAGCGTCCGCGTCGCTTAGTATCAGACCTGTTGTCGCCAATACTCAAACTATCATAAAAACAACACGCCGCCATGGAAAATGTTTTTGGTGCGGCTATCGTTTTTACATTCCAAAATAGCACAATAAGGCATGCTTCTGGATTTATTTCCTATTTTAGAAATATCGGAATATCGAAATATTGAAATAAGCGATCGCGGCAAAAGTATGATAGGTTATGCGGAACTCCGCATAACCATGCCACACATTACACGCCCACTTGACACTTCTACTGTTTTTTCTGTTCTGTGGTTATGATCAAGTCGCGGTTTGAATGTGCCCCCGGACCGCCGCTATCGCCGGAAACCCGCGCGCGCGCGTGTCAAGGTCGCCGTCTGTTTACTAATATCGTGTTTACTACCGACCGAGTGTTCACTCACATTCCGAACACGGTTCCGCGTACGCCTTCCGTCCACTGGGATTAGGGAATGCAAATAACCGGTTATAACTGGTTTTAACCGGTTATTTTCATACAAAAACGGTTAATAACCGGTTAAATTGCATTCCCTAACTGGGATCCATTGATAGGATCCATTAAAGGGTCAAGTGGGAATTTTGTACATTCAAATCCATTAATGGAGTAGAGTGGGTTTTAATGTATACTTAAATCCAGTTGGAGTCGTTTACACTTTTTAATACTCTAGGATCCATCAATGGATTCTGTTGCACTCTTAATTACACTTCGATCCATCAATGGATCTTAATACATGTATATGAGTATCCAAATGTGGATTTTATTAAACTTTTAATACACTTGAATCCATTCATTGATGGATACTCATGGACGTTGTAGTATACTAAAATCCATTGATGGATCCCGGTATATAAAAAGTTCAATAGAATCCATTCATGGATCTTAGCAGACTTCATAGTTTATTTAAATCCATTGATGGATCCTAGCGTATTAAAAAGTGTAAACGACTCCAACTGGATTTAAGTGTACATTAAAGCCCACTCTACTCCATTAATGGATTTGAACGTACAAATCCACTTGACCCCTTTAATGGATTCTATCATTGCATCCTAGTGGACGGAGGGCGCGTTCGTATTACCAATAAGGAATATGCATAGATTTTTTAAATCACATTTCTCAACAAAATGTTGGAGTTTTTTTTTATTGTTACCAATAAAAAAAACTCCAAATATGTGGTTTCTAAAAATGGAACCTAGCTAGATCGATTTATCGCCCCCAAAAACGCCTGCATACTTAATTGCATGAAAATCGTTTGAGCCGTTTCCGAGGTTCAGATTATATATTATACTAGCGACCCGCCCTCGCTTCGCTTCGGTTAATTTGAGTTTTCTGTAACACCCGTACAATAATTTAGCATTTATCTTCTATATATATAAAAGGCAAAACTGACTGACTGACATATCAACGCACAGCCGAAACTACTGTACCTAGAAACTTGATATTTGGTACAGGGGTTCCTTTCATGATGTAAGTGAGCACTAAGAAAGGATTTTCCGAAAATCGACCCCCAACGGGAAGAAATGGGGGGAGTAGCGGGAAACTAATTCTACGCGTACGAAGTCGCGGGCGTCCTCTAGTGTATTTATATACACTAACAAGAATTGCTCGTTTATAGGTATTAGATAGAAAAAATGTGTAGTTTGGATGTTGGCCAATAGCGGTGACTGGCCTCTAGACAAAACGGTCTCGGAATTATTTTCGCTAACCGTACTTTTCCAGAGTCCACTTCATATTACGAGAATTCTTGTAAACAACTATTGCAGGGTCAAGAACTTAGGAAACATCTATTTTATGAAGGTTTAACAAATTACGCGTTTTTAGGGTAGATACCGTACAAAAAATTAAAAAATGGAACCCTTAATAGGATCACTCGTGCGTTTGTCTGTCCGTCTGTCACAGTCAATTTGCTCCGAAACTACTGGACCGATTGAGTTGAAATTTGGTATACATATGTGAATTGATGACCCAAACACAGATGTGTAAAGTTTTATTTTTTTAAATAATGCTCATTTTCGGGGGACAAATTAGAAAATTTAAAAAAAATATTGCTTACCTTACTGTGTCATATATCAAATGAAAGGGCTCGTTATGAGGATCTCAAATATATTTTTGTTATTGTTGTAAAATAAATAGTTTTGATTTTATTCATGAAAGAAGACGAAAATTTACCATTCCGCCCTGATCTCCGAAACTACTGAGCTTAAAATGTATAAAAAAATATAGAATAGTTCATTGCTTGTAGATTACAGGAAAACCTATAAGAATTCGGTCAAAACATTTTTTTACGTATTACGGAACCCTCTCTACGCGAGTTCAACTCGCACTGGGCCGGTTTTTAATAAGCTTTTTAAAGTTGTGTTCCGTGCCCGAAGAGGAGCTCAACGGAACCCTATTAATATGACTACGCTGTCCCTCCGTTCTAGTTTAAACAGCTGTATCATTTAAACCGTGATAGATAGCGCGTTGTTTTTTTGCAGAATGTTTTATTACGGCAGATACACTTAAAAAAAAAAAAAGGTTCCCATACATGAAACTATTTTTCCACGTATTTTTATTTTAGTCGTATCGTAAAAACGATCAAACATACAAGCGTCAAATTTGGTATGATTATAGTACAAACTCTGAAGAAAATTAAAAAAAATGTCAAGTGTGAGTTGCGCTCGCGCTGATTCAATTCGAAATCGAATTCAAATCGGAATATAATAATACCTACTGTGCGGCGGTACGGAACCCTCGGTGCACGAGTCCGACTCGCACTTGACCGGTTTTTTATTAACTTGCAAAGTTTGTTTGCATAACAGTTCGGTCAAATCTTGGATTTAAAATTCACTGTGTTAAAATAACAGTTTGCTGTTTTTTTTTTTTTGTTAACACCAAGCAGTAGTGTTCACATAGTTGTGTTTCGGTGTGGGGATAAGGCAACCGGTGAAATTACTGGCGTAGAGGCATTCCATCTTAATCCTCAATGTTGGCAACGCATATGCAGTCTTAGGATTGCAGTCTTGAGATTGTCGTCTTGAGAATGCAAATCTGCATGGATCTCAGGTTCCACTTACCATCAGGTGGCCTAAGCAGTGTGCTCGTAAAAAAATAGTGGGTGTTTTGTGTGTTTAATCTTGAATGTATGATTCATGTATGACCTCGAAGTTTTTACAGCAAAATGACACCATATCTGCCGTCACTCGCGCTAATGAACGTTATCTGTAACTAGCGACCCGCCCTCGCTTCGCTTCGGTTTATGTGAGTTTTCTGTAACACCCGTACACTGTGAATGGGTGTTAATTCAAATTGAAAGAATCTGGATTGTGTACGGTACACAATCCAGAAGATAAAATCTTTCGTATTGCACATTTTACTAGGGATGCAACGATACCGATGCCGATAATCGTAAACCGCAGGTTATCGTTATTTTTGACGATCATCCGTATCGTAAAAAATATTACGATATATAAAGATTCTTAAAACTAGTTTGATGTTAAAAAAAATCATGAAAAGGAATGCAAGAACGCATCGATATTTGCGCTGGCAACACCAATGACAGCCAACTTTCATATTTCTGACGTTTGACACTGACATTGTCAATTAATTTGTGACGTTTGTTTTTCGCGCGAGTAAGGTTGTCTTGTATTTGTATAGACTAAAACCTGATAATTTAAAAAAAAAATGTTTTGTTAACAAGAATTTGA
Source organism: Acleris cristana (assembly GCA_948252455.1). Taxonomy (NCBI): domain Eukaryota; kingdom Metazoa; phylum Arthropoda; class Insecta; order Lepidoptera; family Tortricidae; genus Acleris; species Acleris cristana. The sequence goes on along the minus strand of OX411800.1, from coordinate 1,711,745 downwards.
AAGAAATTGATTTTAATTATTATTGGTGGTTAAATGTCGATTTTACTCAATTGTTCTGTTTTATTAGATGTAAATTATAAAATCGTAATGCATTCGTTATCGTATTCGCTATTACGATGCAATCATCATTCGTATCGGTATCGTAATAAACATATCGTTGCATCCATGTTACATTTTACATTGCAGTGGTCAGCCATGTAGAGATGCTTATTTATACACAGGGTGTTAAGGTGCTTTTCCACCGGCGACGCGAGGCGAGACGAGGCGGGACGAGAATTGAAATTTGTATTGAAAAATCGCGCAACCTCCTCGCGCGCGCGCGGTGGAAAATCACCTTTAGACCCGCCATACACGGACTGCTTTAAGCAGTCGGAAACCGACTGCACTTCGTTGCTATTGGTCCGTTGCCGACTGCTTAAAGCAGTCCGTGTATGGCGGGTCTTAGGCAGAAGGTTGGACAAACTTCAGGGACTAACTCTGTAGGTGATACTCATCAACTTTTATTATGGGACCAACAACCAATTCGCAAAAAAAAAGCTGTTCCATCCATTTCGGCTGTTTAGCTCTCAAAGTTTGTAATTTGTATGGAACAGCGGTTTTTTTTTCGCATTGTCGATGTTAGTCCCATAATTAAAATTGATGAGTATGACGTACAGAGTAAGTCCCTGAAGTTTGTCCAACGTTCTGCCTAACACCCTGTATATTCATGTGAAATAATAGTGACATAAGTACCTTTCTTATGTCATGCGTTCTTAGAAGGTGATTCAGTAGTCATAGCGTGACGAGTCTGATGTCACTGGTGGAACGTAACGTGGCTTAATTTGGCATATTAGCACTTACGGCAGTACGGCCAATGTCAGCGGTTTACGGCTGCGGCCTTAACTATCTTTTAGTTAACTTGACCTGTTAGTTAGTTATTAGGGTTCCGTGCTTGAAGGTAGCCCAACGGGGGTCCCGTTGGGCTCCCTTCCATTAATATGGCTACGTTGTCCGTCCGTCTTAACTTTAAAGAGCTGTATCTTTTGAACTGTAATAGATAGCGGGGATTTTTTTCAGAATGTTTTATTAAGGCGGATTTACTAACAAATATAAAGAAAGTGAAATAATAAATGTGGTATCCGTACAAGAAACGTTAATTTATGCAGCTGCTCCATGTATTTGGGAAAACATCGAAGTGGGCAATCAAAAAATGCCTTAAAAAAAAACAAAAAAACCGCCTTCAAAAACGCAGAAAATAACTTCTACTACTAGGTACTTAGTAGTAGGTACCTATCCTATTAGGTTAGTCCAATTGAAGTCGGCTTTTTGTTGAAAATATTGTGGTCGCCGACTTCAGTTAGACTAACCTAATAGGATAGGTACCTACTACTAAGTACCTAGTAGTAGAAGTTATTTTCTGCGTTTTTGAAGGCGGTTTTTTTGTTTTTTAAAACATTTATTTTATTTTACACTTTTTAGTGATCATAATAAGCTTATGTAGTCCCACTTCTTAGTTGATATATGAAACTTTAAGACATTTCAAGCTCGCCGCAAGCAACGCCGCGGGAAAATCATAGTCATTTTAAAACAATTAAATGTGCTTCGTTGTAGTCGCTCAACTATCTTAATCGAGATATCTTATCGCCACCCTTGAAATCGGTACCGTTGAGGAGTTCCGGTGGCCATCTGTGGTCTTCATCATCAGTTCCGCTTCACCAAGTGACACTTTCTGAATGCAAATGCTACACTTGTTACTAAAAATACTAAAATCGCTATATGTTTGCATACAATATTTGAGGAGTTCCCTCAATTCCTCACTGATCCCTTCATCAGATTCAGATTTGCTGACAATGGGACCACCTCGGAAGTATACTCTACCAAACCAAAAAAGAATTTTTAAAATCGGTCCACAATTGACGGAGTAATCGGTGAACATACATAAAAAAAAAAAAAAAAAAAAAAAAAAAACATACAGTGGAACGTATAACCTCCTCCTTTTTTGAAGTCGGTTAAAAAATCATAACGCTCATATCTTCTTCTTAAAATATATCAGCCCTGGCTGTTGTCTGTTTAGTTAATACAATGTTGTCTATATCTTTTATTAATTGAGATTCCCTTTACCTCTACTTCGTATTAAGGGGATGAATTTCCTAAAAATATATTTAGTGCTCCCCTAGGATATCCAACAAACATTCCCTCCAAATTTCAAGTCCTTGCTGGACCTAGTCTAGCGCTTTCGGCTGGGCGTTGATTTAATTTAATTTATTTTTATTCCAAATACAGTGTGGTACAGTCAACAGCATAAATAAGTGATAATTTATGTACCTTGTCGCTTTCAATCGTTTCACAATTTTGTATAACATTTCAAACACGACGTTAAAGTGACAAGGTACATAAATGATCACTTATTTATGCTGTTGACTGTACATTTTTAATTTAACAATTTGCCAAACGTACGTTTATTGGCAATTATTGCACTCACTTTTACAGTCTGCATGCATCTACTAATTGACTGACTCTTATACCTAGTCAGATCAGATCACTCGAGTCAGTCAGTTTCTTCTTTTATATACAGGGTTATTGGTTATTGAATACATTCCTTTTAACACCTCATCTGCAGCAAAAAAAGGTCATGTCCCTGTCTGAAAGTTAGTAGTTTCTTAGATATGTATAGACCATTAAGTTTTTTAAATTACTATGAAATTTACAATTCTGGTTGCGTTCACGTGATTATCTAAAAATAATTGTATACCATGTATGTATGTGTATTACTGAAATAACTACCTAGGTTTACTAGCTATCAAACGATGTATAAAAAGATAACAAAACTCAAGTGCATTGCAAATTATGAATCAGTAATTCAAACAAGGTAGCAAAATGTCCTAGCAACTTTGATAAAAAATCTAAAACTGCCAAAATATTCATGTAGATCACAAATCACACATTAATACACACGAACACTTTAAAACCTAACTAATGTCAAAAATTTCGTAACAGCAGCAACGTGTTCCAATTCACGTGACCACGCGACCGGTGACTCAGCGCCATATATTTTTGGGGCACACCGGTAAAATGGAACGCTGCCAGGCTAAGGAGAATGTAGTCAAAATTTCAAGTTCTTGGCTAAGCCATAATTGAAGGGTACACAGAAAGAGAAATGTGGACTAAAAGAAGATGTAGTGACTAAGATTGAAAAGGGCATGCTTCGATGGTTCGGTCATTTGGAAAGGATGGATGAAAGAAGATTGACGAAAGAGATATACAGAGCTAAAGTGAGTGGAAGGGTCGGAAGGGGCCGCCCTAGACGTACTTTTTCGAATCAAATCGGAGAAATACTGGAAAAGGCCCGAATTTTAAGTACCCGAAACCGACGTGTGTGCATGACTCGATGTATGAATGTGGAAGAAGCGAAAGAGATTTGTCAAGATCGTAGCAGGTGGAAAGAAGTGGTCTCTGCCTACCCCTCTGGGAAACAGGCGTGATTTAATGTATGTATGTATGTACACAGAAATATCATGTCTAGATCTAGACACCTCCCATTAGTAACTTTTTGAGACATCGCGATTTGTAATTTAGGTAACATGTCATTTCCTACGTAAGTAATTTTCGTGTAGTTTTTATAAAAGTTAAAGGTGTTTTTCCGCAGCCGACTGCAGACGAAAACGGCAGGTGTCACTACTGGTCTGTATGTATTTCTATGATGCACCTTCCATAGCGAGCGTCACGACGCCTCCCGCTACCGTCTACGTCTGCTGCTTGCGGTCAGGTGCACCGCAATACGACCGCAGACCGCAAGTGTGACCGCAGACGGAAGCAGCAGGCGTCGGACGCTTGTCGGTGCCGTCTGCCGGTACCGCCGATTTCAAAATTATTTTTTTGTTTGATAGAGTATACTTTCGAGGTGATCCCGTTGTCACCAAATTGTAATCTGATGAGCGGATCCATGAGGAATTGAGGGAACTCTTCAAATATTATAGGCATACATATAGCAATTTTAGTCATTTTTAGTAACAAGTACAGCATTTGCATTCAGAAAGTATCATTTGGTGAAGTTGAACTGATGATGAAGACTACAGATGGCCAACGGAACTCCTCAACTGTACCTAATTCAAGGGTGGCGATAAGATATCTCGATTAAGAAAGTTGAGCGACTCGTAGAACATTTAATTGTTTAAATATGATTATGACTTGCTTGCGGCGAGCTTGAAATGTCTTATAGTTTATCATATCAACTAAGAAGTAAGACTACATGACAGCTTATTTATGATATGATCACTAAAAAGTGTAAAATAAAATTAATGTTTTAAAAAACAAAAAAACGCCTTCAATAACGCAAAATAAAAAACAAAAAACCGCCTTCAAAAACGCAAAAAATAACTTCTACTAGGTACTAGGTACTTAGTAGTAGGTACCTATCCTATTAGGTTAGTCCAACTGAAGTAGGCTTTTTGTTGAAAATATTGTGGTCGCCGACTTCAGTTAGACTAACCTAATAGGATAGGTACCTACTACTAAGTACCTAGTACCTAGTAGAAGTTATTTTTTGCGTTTTTGAAGGCGATTTTTTGTTTTTTAAAACATTTATTTTATTTTACACTTTTTAGTGATCATAATAAGCTTATGTAGTCCCACTTCTTAGTTGATACATGAAACTTTAAGACATTTCAAGCTCGCCGCAAGCAACGCCGCGGGAAAATCATAGTCATTTTAAAACAATTAAATGTGCTTCGTTGTAGTCGCTCAACTATCGTAATCGAGATATCTTATCGCCACCCTTGAAATCGGTACCGTTGAGGAGTTCCGGTGGCCATCTGTGGTCTTCATCATCAGTTCCGCTTCACCAAGTGACACTTTCTGAATGCAAATGCTACACTTGTTACTAAAAATACTAAAATCGCTATATGTTTGCATACAATAATTGAGGAGTTCCCTCAATTCCTCACTGATCCCTTCATCAGATTCAGATTTGCTGACAATGGGACCACCTCGGAAGTATACTCTATCAAACCAAAAAAGAATTTTTAAAATCGGTCCGCAATTGACGGAGTAATCGGTGAACATACATAAAAATAAAAAAACATACAGTGGAACGTATAACCTTCTCCTTTTTTGAAGTCGGTTAAAAAATAACTTCTTGCGGTTTTTTGTTTAGTATACTATGCAATAATAAAGAAAACGGCATAAAATCGCGGAGATCCTTGGGGAAGGTCTATGTCCAGCAGTGGATGTATTTCGGCTGATATGATGATGATGATGGTGATGATGAGTAATAAAGAAAGGTAATTTACCGGCTCTCTACCCCCACACCGAATCACAATGGCAACAGTATAGTTAGGACCCATTCACATAAAAACACCTGGATCTTTCCAAGGTTTCTTGGCTAGATCAAGTGGCATTTGTCTCGCCTACGCTTTTAAGGGCAATTCACACAGCGGGAGCGGGTCGTGCGCCGAGCGGGTCGGAAGTTCGGCGGCTGTTTTAACATGGAGTTATTATATGGAAGCATTCACACACGCAGCGGGACGGGTCGGGCGCGGGTCGGGACCGCCGCACCCGCCGCCGCCCGCCACTACCAACGCGAGGGTGCGGCGGGTCCGTCGCGGGCGTCCTTGGTCGCGCCCGATCGGCGGGGCCCGCCGCGGTTCGGCGCTATGTGTGAATACGACGACCCGCGCGGGTCCCGCGTTGAAAACGACATGCTCGGCGCCCGACCCGCTCCCGCCCGCTGTGTGAATTGCGCTTAAGCCAGTATACCCGTATTTTTGGCAATGTGTGGGTAAATATTTGTGGAAAATTACACATGTGGAGTGTAAGGTAACATAATTAGCGGTAATGTTTCTAGGTAGCGGAAAATAGCGTATTATTCATGGTATATAAATAAACAGCCACTCTGTCTCGCCGTTCGTAATTTAGTCATTATGTTTTAGATATAAATCAGAAACTCAGGAACGTAAAATTCGTAAGAGATTTCGGAGAATTCTGAGCAGAACTAGATGTTCAGATGAGTTTTTAGGGTTCTAAAGTCAAACATTGAACCTTTAAGCGCAATTAACACAGCGGGCGGGAGCGGGTCGTGCGCCAAGCGTGTCGGAAGTTCGGCGGGTGTCCGCCGTCTGACCGCTGAATAGAATACATTTATTGCGTGCGTAACATGTACGTAAGAACATGATGTTTGTAGTGATCCGGGCGGACACTGCGCAAGACCGTACCACCACTAAAACATCCATCAATGATGTTGTAAAGGTTACAGTTACAGCCACAGAACAGAAAAAACAGTAGAAGTGTCAAGTGGGCGTGTAACGTGTGGCACGGTTATGCGGAGTTCCGCATAACCTACCATACTTTTGCCGCGATCGCTTATTTCAATATTTTGATATTTCTAAAATAGGAAATAAATCCAGAAGCATGCCTTATTGTGCTATTTTGGAATGTAAAAACGATAGCCGTACCAAAAACATTTTCCATAGTGGCGTGTTGTTTTTATGATAGTTTGAGTATTGGCGACAACAGGTCTGATACTAAGCGAAGCTCATGCCACTTCCACTGTTTTTTCTATTCCGTGGTTCCGTGGTTACAGCACTAGACCCTGCTGGAAAACAATATACGGTCACGGCAGGACATGAGATCATCAACAATAATTAATCTGAATTGACGCGTTTTGTTTAATGACACTAATAAATTACCTACTGGCTTTTATAAGAGCGCGGCCATGAAGACTACTCGTGTATAGGTTCAGCGCGCCCTCATGTTGGGTATCGCTACCGAAGTCCGTAACGAAGTAGTGACGGTGTTTTCACCAACAACATAATCATAATAATAATTAAAAAAAAACATTTGTACAGGGTTTTAGGCAGAAGGTTGGACAAACTTCAGGGACTAACTCTGTAGATCATACTCATCAACTTTTATAACGGGACCAACATTAAATCGCGAAAAAAAAAACAGCTGTTCCATACAAACTTTGAGAGCTAAACAGCCGAAATGTATGGAACAGCTGGTTTTTCTTTCGCTAATAAATATTGAAATAATACATGAGCTTACGGGTTTTTCGTACGAGGTACAAAACGTCCGATTAAAATGATCAATATCTCTGAAAATACTAAACATTGCTGACCATACATGGGGGTGTTTTTGGTAGCCCTGGTGATGCCCTATTATCTATTTTAATTTGTCGTGCAACTTACGGGACACCTTGTATATATTTATGACTGATCGTACAGTCAACAGCATAAATAAGTGATCATTTATGTACCTTGTCACTTTAACGTCGTGTTTGAAATTTTATACAAAATTGTGAAACGATTGAAAGCGACAAGGTACATAAATGATCACTTATTTATGCTGTTGGCTGTACAGTCAGCCTTAGCTGCACACTTTAGTGCCATGTCGGTTTAACGCCTTTGACAGATTTTTTTTATGGATGTGGAAGGCAAACGAGCACACAGGCCACCTGGGGCACGTTTTATAAAGCTACAAGTAACAATTTTACAGGTCTAAACTGGCAACACTGCTCAAATGGCTGGTCGTCATTGGTCGAGGTTATCTCAGATGGAAACTTGTAACCTGTAAATTGTAATTTGTAGCTTTATAAAACAGGCCCCTGATGGTAAGTGGGTCGAGAGAGCTTATTGTCTAACGCACTCGCAATCGCAACCGGCTTCAAAGTGGAGCAATCGTTTTAATTTTGTATGCAGACAGGCCTTCGATTTTCAAAATGAAAACGATCGTGATTGCGAGTGCGTTAGACAATAAGCCCTCTAAACCCACTTACCATCTACTAACTACTAAATATTTGTATTGTCAAGACTACAATCTTCAGACTGCAATCCTAAGACCGCAAATGCTTTGCCAACGCTGACGACTACGACGGCAGCCGTAAGTAAATAAATAAATCCTCAGGTGGTTTTGGCTATAGGTAGGTATAGTGTCGACATGCGCCTGGGCAAGGTCGGCCGGTTCCGAAGTCGCCGCGCTGTCTGCCGCCGTCTAACAATCGCTCAGGGAACGTCAACCGTGCAAGCAAAGTATATACAGAAAAGTAATTTAATTCCGGCCCTTCAAGAGCTAGAGTTGGGTAAGTAGTAGGTACGGCATGGACTTTTGTTATGCCACTATGGAACCCTGTCGCATAACGTTAATCATTAATTTTTAACCCCCGACGCAAAAAGAGGGGTGTTATAAGTTTGACGTGTAAGTGTGTGTGTGTGTGTCTGTCTGTGGCACCGTAGCTCTAAAACGGATGAATCGATTTGGTTGCGGTTTTTTTTATTTGAAAGTAGGTTTTCTAGAGGTGGTTCTTAGATGTGTTTTATCAAAATCGGTCCAGCCGTTTCTGAGATATTGAGCTTTTAGGGGGTTAAAAGCCCCCGATATAACGGCGACGACACCTACTTTTAGAGCTGATATCTCTTAAACGGCCCAACCAATTTATATGAAATCTTTCTAAGAACCATCCCGATTAATGTAACTTTATTTTATCAAGTGCGAGTCGGACTCGCGCACCGAGGGTTCCGTATTGGAGATAATATGCTTGGTAACCGCAAAAGAAAATACTTATTTTGTTATAAGCTTTATTTTCCAGGTAATAAGGTCGATTTTGACTAGCCTAAATTTTAATACAGATTTTCTTAGTTTTTTTGTTATTTCTCAAAAACTGTAAATAATGAACACTTTATTTTATTTTTCCCAGAAAATATAAGTAATTTAATTATCTATACGGCAGGATTTTTTCAGAATTTTTGATTAATAAACTTCGGAGATAAGGGGGGGGGGGGAACGGTCATTTTTTGTACATTTTTGGCTATAAATCAAAAAGTACATCACAGAAAATTTTCAGAAAAATAGTTTTGAAATGTGCAGGTTAAGACCTTTCATATGACACCCCATTTGCTATAATCGAACCACTTTCATTTTTGAAACCCCCATTCTAGACCCCTTTTCAATTATTAATAAAATTAATTTCATATTTCTTGTACTACAAATAGATGCGGGCAAGCAAGTTGTACAACTATGCCAAATTTCAAGGTGATAGCATTTGTAGTTGCTGAGAAAACCTGCTGTGACGTACAGACAGACAGACAACGAAGTCTCACCATAAGGGTTCCTTTTGTACCATTTTGGTACGGAACCCTAAAAAACCTGCGTCCAAATCCGTTCATCCGTTTGGGAGCTACGCTGAAACAAACAGACACTCTGATACATACACACAGAGACACGTTACAAATAATTTTTATACAAATGTCGCCACTACGGGGACCGCTAGGTAGCTGCATAGCGGCCCGTGGCGACACTTTTATCAAAAATTGCTACCTACCTAAGTATAATAAAAAAAATGAGACTTAACGATTTATACGCGACGATGCTTGGATCAAAATATTAATACCTACTTATAATTAAACTTTGACGATCGTTTGACGCTGTCATTATGACAGGGTTCCATACCATAGTGGCATAACAATTAAAGTACTTGACTGTACTTACCGCAGGGTGCGAGTGAATCAGCGTCAATGAGCGTTATCAGATTGAAGGTTATCAGCCCCCATTCAGGGGGCCAATTCTCGTGACTTCGAGATCGGTTCGACATCGAGATATCTCGAAAAAAAAATGGTGAATCTCGATTAGAACTCTTTTTTCGTGTTCTCGTCCCCTCACAATAAAGCAGGGTTCGATAATATCCGAGATATTGTCAGATATTTTCGTAAATATCGAACTCCATCTTTACTAATACTATAAAGGCTCCGGCAAACCAAACGCGTGGCAGCAGCAGCGCGTAGCGTCGCGTGGCGTCAGGGAGTTGTAAAACAACAAAACAAATGGAACCCCGGCACACCGAGACGCGCGTCTCGCGCGCCGCACACGCGCCGCACACGCGCGTCTCGGTGTGCCGGGGTTCCATTTGTTTTGTTGTTTTACAACTCCCTGACGCCACGCGACGCTACGCGCTGCTGCTGCCACGCGTTTGGTTTGCCGGAGCCTCAAATGCGACAGCAACCATTTGTTTGTTACCTTTTTACGACAAATCGGATAAACAGCTGTTAATGAAATTTGACAATTTATTTAGTGGTTTGTCAAAAGTGCAGAAAGTGTGTAGCTACAAGGCCAACCGTATTTTTTACCACGAAAAATTGTACAGCTCCCGAGGGAAGTCCCCTACGACGGCGACGTAAGCAAAAGCTATTATGTAATTACAAACTATAAATACGTAAGGTTGACGAGCACTGGTCCCCATAATTGACCACAGAATAATTATGTACCTACGTCACTACACAATAAATAAGTTAAATAACCGACAGCTTGTTGTTGTAGTCAACATAGAATTTATTCAATTTTTAACATTTGTGAGTATTGTGACAAGTGCCAGAGCTAGTCACATGCGCCAGGGCATATCCGAGGACAATATAGTCTCAAACTAAGCTTCGGATTCGTACAGTCGAGTTCAAAAAGATATACACTTATTACCTTGTCACTTTAATCGTTTTGACATTTCATATATGGCAGTTTAAACATGACATTAAATAGAGAAGTACTAAAGTGAATCTTTTTGAACTCGACTGTACAGTCGGTTTAGTATCTTATCGCTTTAATGCATCTGATAGAGTAGTGCAGCAAGTTCTAACATGAGGTTAAAGTGAAAAAGCATTGTGCAACTTATAAGATCGCCGTACAGTCAGCAGCAGAAGTCGGTGGACAGACGAAGTGCTCACAATTATCTATACACGCTCATATTCCGTTGACAATAGAATCGTGTCTAGATATTTTTTACCTCTTCGACTGTTCACCTACTTTTGCTGCCGAATGTACTATGGGTCCTAAACAACGGTCAACTTATAAAACACTAGCGACCCGCCCTCGCTTCGCTTCGGTTTATGTGAATTTCTGTAACACCCGTGAAAATGTAACTCATGGAAAAAACCGCATGAAAATCCATTCAGTAGTTTTTGAGATTATCGCGAACAGACACAGACGCGGTGGGAGACTTTTTATTTTCTCTAAGTCGCGCATGTGACGTTTGCACGGAGTGGATCGCACGCCTATCGAAACATACTATGAGTAGCGCTAACTTGCGCGGACGCGTGCGACGGTTTTTTCATACTATTTTTCGACGTGCGTGACTTAAGGCTCCGGCACACCAAACGCGTGGCAGCAGCAGCGCGTAGCGTCAGGGAGTTGTAAAACATCAAAACAAATGGAATCCCGGCACACCGAGACGCGCGTGTGCGGCGCGTGTGCAGCGCGCGAGATGCGCGTCTCGGTGTGCCGGGGTTCCATTTGTTTTGTTGTTTTACAACTCCCTGACGCCACGCGACGCTACGCGCTGCTGCTGCCACACGTTTGGTGTGCCGGAGCCTTTAGTTAGGTTTCATGAAAATAATTTATTTATTTATTTATTTCAAACAATATTTTACAGCCTTACAGTTAACAAATTACACTAAAAACTAGCTTAGAGAAAGTAAAACACAAAAAATAAACAAACTTTCAAAAACTAATGCCACTGCCATCCATCGCCTCGCAATACCTCAGGCACTCACGACATACACTTCGCCATCGACTCGCAAACAAATCGCACTCAGGTGCTGCTGACAGAAGTGAGTTAAGCAGCGTCAGGGCTCGCGTGGTCGGGAAATTTTTGTGGGACACGGTGCGTGCTATAGGAGGTGCTAGGAGATTGGAAGACCGCGGTCTAAGAAAATTCTTAGACACAAAAGGAACGGCCAACCTAACAAACTGCGCCACCTGCTCGGAACAATCCGAACAATCATGAAATCATCATGAAAGAAGGGTCACCATCATATCGGGGGTTTTTATCTATCTAATAGATATAAATATGTTTATTTCAGAAAGTTATTGATGTTTTTAATCAACCGAATCCTTTGAATTTGATAAGTAGTGTTAGCCGTGTCTAGCGTGTAGGGTTGACAGCGGGCCTAGTATGGTTGCGACGTTGCGTTTATCGCAAGACAAAATGTGGATAAAGCATCCGTCACTCTCGTGCTCATTGGAGCGAACCTCCATTCTTCCTCGATTCGGATTTTCGTTTGTCGCCATACTCCTCCCAAACTTTTAGCGATATCAGGATCAAATTTAGCCCGTAATACGACATCTAGCCATAGATGGTTTAGAAAAAATAAAATTGAAAATCGGACATAACACGGAGGAATAATCACCGAAAATCAGTTCCCATAGACTTTCAATGGGAAAAATGGGAAAAGTGCCTAAACTTCGATTTTAAGCGGCGCTCTTCGCTCGTAACCTTTTTGAAGCTTCATCTTTAGCATTAGTTACAGACATGATGAGAAATCTGTAGCAGAGCTTTCTATTGCCGCTGTCACGTTTGACGTAAGGTTGTTTGTTGTAGTATGTTGGCGGCCATGCAGTAGCTTCGCTCCAATTAGGCTTGCCCGGGGACGTCATGTGCAGTGCACCTAGTATAAGTGTCAGAAAGTGACGGATGTTTTATCCACATTTTGTCACGCAATAAATGCAGCGATATTAGGCCCTCAGATCTTCCAAACTACGCGACGGATTTTAATGCGGTTTTTATCAACAGATAAGAGTTACTCAAAAGGGAGGTTACATAATACATTGCGGATCATGTACGAGTGTTACGGATAACTCACACAAACCGAAGCGAAGCGAGGGCGGGTTGCAAATAACATTTTCACAACACTGCACGGAAATATGGCCATAGATGGTCTTGTTTGGGGTCACAAAACGTCACTTATAAGGACACACCAAGAATGTTTTTCTCGGCGTGTTTGCTGATTGGTCGTTGTCCAACTTTAAGAACCAATGAAAATCAATCAATACATTTTTGTGTCAGCTCCTTAAAATGAAAAATTGAAATCGACCAATCAGAACACACCATTTTGTGTCGTAAAATATTAGGTGTATTTTTGCTAAAAGATACACATACTAAAAACAATGTCATGTGTGTGCTTTTTTTTTAAATGTAATTCATACTTGGCCCCTAATCTCGAACCACTAGAGATGAAATTACATGGGAGATATGGCGAAACAAATACAATTTTATATGGAGTTGACATCTTCATCTCGAATGTTAGTTTATTAATCTCGAGTGCCACGAGAACAGGGGTCCAGATTTAAAAAAAAGTTATCTATGGTAAAATTGGCGGTGATACAGCTTCTATACTACCTTTGAAAAACCGACGACAATTGACTAACGCTATTGAGTTTTGAATATGAATTTTTATTTTATTTCCTCTCAGTAGTTGTGAAAAGCACTATGTCTGCCTCGGTAGAAAGTGCAATTTATGGACTCGTACACTAGAGGGCCTCAACTACGTTTCGGCCCTCTATATTACTCGTCCAAAAATCGCGTACTTTCTATCCTCTGCAACAATGTACTAATAACTTAGAGTAAGTTTAAAAATGAATAACAATAATAAATACACAAATAAAGTAAGACATTTTTAGTCAAGCGTGTGCTTTTCTATTTTTGGCCCTCGCAACCCTAACTAGTATGTTACTATCTAGGATATGATAGGCGTGCGTAACTTAGCTTCTCGTTATCTATTATATATACAGATATAATATCAGCCACGTGATAATATATCTCCACGGTATCCGTAAACAACTCTTTAATCGACTTTCGATAGTTATCCTCTAGATTTCATTTTAGATTCAAAATGTTCATACCAAATTTTAGATCAAACAATGTATTTTTTTTGAAAAGGTGTTCTTTAAAAAATCACATGGCCACATGGTCTTCTCTACGTCACAGCTAGTGCTAGGCTTAAAAACAAAACGCGGTTACAAACAAAATGACGTCATTCCGACCACTAATAATAATGATAATCTACACTAATATTATAAAGACGAAAGATTTGATTGTTTCTTTGCATTGAATAGGCTCCGAAACTACTGGACCGATTTTTCAAATTATTTTACCATTGGAACCACGGAATAGAAAAAACAGTGGAAGTGGCATGAGCTTCGGTTAGTATCCGACCTGTTGTCGCCAATACCCAAACTATCATAAAAACAACACGCCATGGGTTGAGGCCAGGCGTAGAATTCTGGAGGCGCGTACAAACAAACATATATTACATTAGTAAGGATCAAACGTAATTACGTCTTTTGGTATTAGTAAGGATCAAACGTAATTACGTCTTTTGGACGACTAATCTCACTTCCTACTGTTAGATATTCATGTCTTATTGTTTTAACAATCTTTTATTAAACTTGCACTGTTCGCATGTAATGTCAGTTGTCAGCTTCAAAATTTGCAAGTCAATTTTGAACCAGTTCCCTTTAACGGAATGGGCTGAAATTTGGACCACATATGTAAACCCGATGACAAAACAATATTATGGTATCTGAAAGGTGACCTGATGATGCAGTTGGAAGGTGGCGTCAGGATCTCCGCTTTAGTAAATGTTGACACACCGTGTTGGGGGGAACCATTAGTTTGGATAAGCAAATAATGACTTGAAATTGAAACTTATTCTATTTAATTCCCATTCTAAAATAGATTAAAAGCGTTAAAATTATAAAAATGAGCTAAAAATACTAGCTATCGTAATCGAAGCTGATTATTTCGGTAGATAACATTTTATCTGCACCGGTTTCAAGTGTTTCAACCGGTACAAGTTCAGATCAACATGACAACTTCTGTAGGGTAGGGAGGGGCACATTGGGGCCGTTTAAAAAAAAAAAACATGTTTAGAACAGTTATAGCCTCAAGGTAAATTCTTAACTTTTTTCCATTTCGTAAGGAATTTTAACGATAACCGAAGCTAAAATGACAATGGCGTAAGGAAATTGTACTGTAAAATTGTCCTATACGCCAATTGCCATTTTAACCATCGAATGATTTAAGTACAGTAATTTTCGTTACGAAATGGAAAAAAATAAAGACTTTTAATTGACCTTAATTGTCCTTAACTATGTACAATGTTTTTGAAAACGGCCCATTGAGCTATTTAGGAATTATCGCCGTGCACTTTCGTGATAGTTTGCATTAAAAAGATGAAACTGCTTTGATTATTTGGAAATTTATCTGGGCATAAACGTCTTCAGACAGATTTTCTGTATTGTGTATTGTTTAGCAGAAAATTTCTATGATCAAAATATTAATACCTACTTGTAATTTAACTTATAGGGCCAATACTTATTATTTTTACCTTTTTAGAGGTTTTTTTACAGACTATTTTGAGACGGGGATTTTTAAAATTTAATTCCTTTTTGTTTAATGTATTAATGTCATCATTACAGTTTTGTTTTGGTATGTAGGTGTGCAAAGCTGCATTTGCAAGAAATGACAGGACTATTTGACTGTAATATTCATAGCCAAGGCGACTCCCTTCCGCTAGGAAGGCCGTGTTGCTCGAAGCTTTCAGTTGACGCCCAGAGCCGTCTGTGGCGTTAAAAAGGTAAAGCACCTCCTAGTGTTCTACTAATTTTTTTCTAGTTTTGTTAAGATCAAAACAAATAAAATACTGTCTTGATTGGATCATAACCTACACCTAATTTGCACGCACTCTGCCCACAGCATACTTGCATCGCTGCCAACAAGCGAGCCGACGCGCAGTCTCACGACGAATCCACTCGCTAGCGTTCATTACGAGATACACAGACGATAATGATGATACGACTAATTAGCGTCGATTGCAAACTGATAAAAACCACCGATAACGGTGACCCCTTATTTCAGAGCTGATATCTCTTAAACGGCCCAACCGATTTTTATGAAACCTAGCTAAGAAACACCGCTAGAAAACCTGCATTCAAATAAAAAAATCGCACCCAAATCGGTTTACCCGTTTAACCGGGCCGGTCCCTGGTAGTTACTTATTCTTTGATATCGGCAAGTGCCGACGCTAAATATTTGCACTGATAAGGCAGACAGCTGATGGCTTATCACGAGCTCTGGGTGTTACCGACTACATTATTCATATTACATGGTTCTATATCACTATAACTATGTTATTCGTCTCTTACTATTTCAGATTCTCGACGTGTAAACAATTTTACGGCACCAATTGCTATTTATTTTGTAATATCAGCCCGATTCTTTGGATTTGTCATGTTTATCTATTAAATCCGTTCCGTGTGGTGCCGGGTTTAGAATGTTGCCACTCCATGTCTTCCATTGGATGTCGTAAGAGACGACTAAGGGACTTAAGGCTGTGTAGTACTGTTAGGCGATGGGTTTGTAACCTGTCACTAATACACTGGATAACATCTTAGCCTGGTTGTGCAAAATGTGGTCACAGAATTATCAACAAGTTTTTGGAGTTGTTGGTGAGTTTGTGGCTCTGCCTACCCCACTCTGGGAATGAAGGCGTGAGTTTATGTATGTATGTGTATCTATTAAATTAAAATAAAAAGAGTGGGGAATTAAATACAATATACATATATCATACAAATAGTCCTAAACTAAGCTCTATACTTGAACTATTATGCGTAATAGACAACATACAAATACAAATAGAGAGAAATAAAAATTTAAATACATAGTAAACATTCAATACTTAGGAACAAATACCTACTTGCGAACATCACACAAATATTTGCCGATACTGGGAATCGAATTCGGGACCACTAGCTTCGTAGGCAGGATCACTACCGACTAAACTAAAAGCTAAATGCGTCGTCATCCACACTAGGATAATGTCGGTCAGGAACTAAGAACTAAAAGGAATCCCATCAAAAACATAAATGTGAAATGAGAGCCAAGTTCAATATTATGATATATGCCTTGGTTGTTGACTTCAACGACAAAAGAAGTGAGATCTAAATGGGTGCCAAGTTCAATGGTCAGTCCTCAAATGTATTTATAACGACATATAATATCATTTCTTCTTATAACTTAGGATAATATACTGTAGCCTAAGGTCTGACTTGGCTAGTTCTCATATACGAATTATTATGTTCGATGGCTAGTTTCTACCTGTAAGCCAAATTTTCGGAATAATAAAATAAGAACCGACAATTAACAGGATTAGAACTTGCGAAGGCTATAATATAATTATTATAATGAAAACTAGCCAAGTCAGACCTTAGGCTACAATATATTATCCTAAGTTATAAGAAGAAATTATATTATATGTCGTTATAAATAAATTTGAGGACTGACCATTGAACTTGGCACCCATTTAGATCTCACTTCTTTTGTCGTTGAAGTCAACAACCAAGGCATATATATATCATAATATTGAACTTGGCTCTCATTTCACATTTATGTTTTTGATGGGATATCATTACTTTTTGTACATAAATTATTAGTAGGTACTTATTTATAACAAAATTAATACCAAATGGTTTTTGTTAAACTACTGTATTTTCCTACAACTAAGTATAAGTTAAGTGTTCCTAATAGAATCGGTTTAGTAAATTTTTTAATAAAATGATAAAAAATTACCAGTTTCTGATTTATTCCTTTTTATTCACCTAATTACCTAACTGCATGCCAAATTTGAACTTTCTAGGTCATCTGGAACTGGGTTAGAGTTTTGATCTATAGGTCAGTGATAAAAACGACGATTTTTGGACGTCAATATCTAAATAACCGTTTGAGATGTGTTTATGAAAATTGGAGCACTTATGTATCTTGCAAGTCTTAATATATTGAGCCAAATTTGACACGTTTATCTGAAATAGTTTTTGAGTTGTTAGGGGGTCAAAAGTGGCTCCAAATGGATCGTGTAATATTACACACGGTGCTGCTCGCCAGTTCTGTTACTTGAACTTGGCTTGACACGCTACCGCGTGTCTAGATGAAATCCCATCACAGACCGAAAGGAACTAGTTCTTCTTGAACGACCTTAATCGGTCTTCGGTCCTTTAGGTCAGTAGCAATTGTTGAACGTAGGTATGAGCGAAACAGCGAACGAAGAGCGCACGGCATGGCACTCGATGTGAACGAGACAAATAGTACCTATTTCAAAGCGTGTCCTGCTCAGATCTCAAAATTTGATACTGCAATCTATCTTTTTTTTTACTGAAAGAACCCTTTTAAAATAGAAAAACCGGGCATGAGGGATCATGCTCAGTATGGGGTTCCGGACTTCCGGTTCCGAAGCCGTCACTACAAATAGTTCGGTTCTTCGGTAAAGCCTTAGGAGTCTTGCAGTACCCAAAAAGTCTGTGGCACACTTAGGAGAATAGCTGCTATCCGCTTTATCCGGCTTAACTATAACAAACATGGCAGTTTATCTAAACCAGATAAAACCAGTACAACTGATAAGTGGTTAATTAAATCCAATTATTATTATACAGTGTAACTATCCTGGAAGGATAATCAGCTAGATGGTCTAACCACTGCATCTCCACAATATTTAGTCACCACAACTTATATTAATTATTTAAAGTTTATTCCATTTGTACAAATAGCGGACTTAATGCCTTGAGGAATTCTGTACCAGTCAACCATCGAGCCAAACAGAGACAAGTAGAGGTTTTGGTGCTAAAATTGATGAAATATTGAATAAAGAAATAACATATGCCCGAGTTGTCCGCGACGGCGGCGGCGCGTACGCGTTTCTTTTTGGTGTGCCGCATTCAATTTGCTTAGTTGTATTGTATTACAACTTGCGCGGGGCGTTCGAAGCGCGACGCGCCTGACACGCGTTTTGTTTGCCGTAGCCTTAAATATACATCGAAATAACAATACTTATATATAAAATGTATATACATAACCTCGTAGCGCCCACAGAGTTTTTGCCTCCTCTTTTACTACGACCCGACCGTCCTTCTTATAGGACATAATTGTTATAGTCATATCCGCCCACGATTTTGAGTTGAAATTTTTATGTGTTAGAGATACCGCTTTGAAGTGAAGTAAAATTATTTCTCTATACCGCGAAATTTCAAAAATCTATACGGAGTTTAATAATATGACCTTTTGAAAGGCGTATGGGCAGTAATTGAAAGTTAGTTGAAAATAGTTCTGGGCTGGAGTCGCCATGTTTATTTTGGGTTGTCAAAAGGCGCGGGGGCGCCACGAGGTTAATATATTAATATTATGGTCGTATATGGTACCGTAACTTTATGCATAGCCCTGCTATTGGAGACTGTAAAGATAATGCTTGACAAGCAAATGTTTGAAAGAGAATTTGCTTTGAGCTTACCTTACTCGAAACAGCAACAGGAGCGCATTCCAAAGACATATTGTCTGAAGGCGAAAGAATTATAGATGAACTGGTCTAGCAAATTCCTATTATTTCGCTCGTTAATCAGTACAGTCAGCAGCAGAAGTAGATACGTAGAAGTAGATAATAGAGTTGACAATGGGATCGCGTATAGATCATTTTGAGCTCTTCGTCTGTCCATCTACTTCTGCTGTTGATTGTACATCTCATTCATTATAGACTGGGTAGAGCGGGATGTGCTAGACATTTTCCCTGACTATTTCATAAATGGGTGCTAATGATAGGAACTTGTCCACTTAACATAACTGCATTGCCATCCAATACTCAAGAATGAATAATACTCGCACTCATCACACAAATATCTGCCCTAACTGCCCTAATGCCAGGATTTGAACCTGTAACAACTAGTATCGGATCTCTACCAACTAGGCTATCGTCAAGGAATATAGGTTAACAGTAATAACAACAAACAAGCTTTAAAAAACCCGACTGTTGCTAACCAACTTTAAATCGTTATTAGTTATAATATAAAGCAAACATAATATAGGCAAGTTAATACACACTTTAAGTCTCCGATTTTTTATAAGTTAGAGTATATTGTATACCGTGTTCATTCTTACTTGTCTAATATGGTAAACAACTTTCTAACCTTAAAATGAACGTTTTTTGGCTAAAACAGCTCTTTTATCGTAAATAAAGTAGACTGAATAAACATTTTGGACATCACTTAGCCCATGTATTGTCTGTGATTGCTTTATTTTATTCAAAATAGCTGTTTGTGTTACCCAAAAACATTCATTTTGAGGTTACAAAGTTGTTTACTAACCTATATAGGATGTAACATTTAAATCAGTCAGTATGGGAAAGTCTGAAACATACTATATGTATATATGTTAATATGAAGACATACGAAGAACTGGTATTAGGAACCATGTCATCAATTTTAGTAACAAGGAAAAATGCATTCATACATTTAAAAAAAAACTCGAGGCAAAAACGGTTCATTTAATTTTAAGTTGTTTACTATATTAGACAAAAGTAAGAATGAACACAGTTTACATTATGTAGGGATATATTTGACCCTTTGTCATTTTTGTTGTGTATATTACTTATAGTCATGCTTTTCTAAGTGACCAGATTTTACCGCTTCCAATGCAATACAAAATATAACCTCAAACACTTATTTTGTACTCAGTTAACAGCTGTTAACTCAGCTGTTACACATAAACATAATAGTAGTGAAGTTTACCGTACCTGTGCAGCTATTTGTCCAGGGTTTAATTCCCAGTAAAGGCATATATTTGTTTGATGAGCATGAGTATTTGTAGGTTTTTATATACGTGATCATGTATTTCTCTATCATTATCTAGTACCCATAGTACCCTAGAGCTTAGTTAGGGAGTAGGTCAATTTTTTTGAGATTGTCTCTTCATACCTATATATGTACTAGCTGTCCGCGCCCGGCGCCGCCCGGGTGTAATTTTTTTTTATACAAACCTTATGAAATATACTTTACGTCCTATTCTCAAACCTACTAAATATACACAAAAAGTTTCATAAGAATCGGTCAAGCCGTTTTGGAGGAGTTTTGTTACAAACACTGTGACACGAGAATTTTATATATTAGAGATTTATATTTATATTGAATAAATAATAAAATTACATAAAATAGCATTCACTCATTGGAAAAACTATATTTTTAATTAATTTTAGTCAGAAACATAGTATAGTCATTGCTAAATATGTCATCATGTATATGGTCAGATACATTAATTTTAAGCAGGTAAAATAAATAAATAAATGGGACAAAAAAGGCCAACAAGGCCTGCTCTACCCATCAGCAAAATAAAGTGGTAGTCATCATTTTATTATTTTCATTTAGGTTTTTCCATGTGCTGGGTATTACTGTAATGAAGTATTCATGCAATAATTTTTATAACTTCATTTAGATAAATAGTAAAAATATCACATAGTTATGGGCTCATTCAGAAAGGGTTAATAAAATAAGTAAATGATGAATAGAACAAGATAACTAAATAAGTATGATCCAATTGGTTAAATGGCAATCTCATACGCAAAATAGGTGCCTAAGTCATCAAGTTACGGGAAACCTAGCCTGCTACCTATAACCTATATGGTAATGACTGTGATTAACCAGCCCTGCCAATGTGTGACCACGAATGCCTGTATAGTATAGTCTGATCCTTCTAGGATTCAAATGTGCTTTATTGCGTCTGCAAGGAATAATTTTACTCAAACTGCACAGGCATAAATAAGTTAACGACGATAAAGTTCATTTATCGTAGTTAACTTTTAATTACAAACTAAATGGTCATTAACTATCAGCTATCAGCCTAGACAGTAAAATTATAGGCAGATTATTGATGCAGAGTGCATACAAGAGGAGAATGAGCGATCTAAGCCTTGTTGTCAATAAAGGAGAATGTTAGAAGAGTCCCTAAGTGAGCAGTGGATTGCACCAGATTCATGGATGATGGTGGCCAATTATCTATAGAACATCTAAAGTTTAGTGCTGAAGGTATTATTTAGAGATGCGCCGAAAATTCATTTGGTATTCGGTATTCGGCGTATTCGGCATCTTTTTCACTATTTGTATTCGGCCGAATTGTTCGGTTTTGGATCCGAATATATTCGGTTCGAGTATTTCTATTTTCTTGGCTACACGACACGGTATAGAACTAAAAGGCAAAACTTCTTATGTACGATTTGTTATTATTGTAATAATAAGCACCTTTTTTTTTTTGTAACGTAACCTTGCGTGGGTAAGGTAGGTACGGCTCGCTCCGCTCGCTCGCCATCTAGCCAGCAGCGACACGTAGCGTACATGTTTGAACCTGTTTACGCGGTAAAACAATGAAATGGTAAACCGAATAATTCGGCCGAATATCCGGTTCGGTAAAGGTTAAACCGAATAGTATTCGGTATTCGGCTATTCGGTGAAACCACTATTCGGTGCATCTCTAGTATTATTATTAGGAATTAGTACTATATTATTGTTATATTGCATAACTAGCAACAACTCCAATCAGGAAATTAAGATGAATTAGGCCACAAAGAGAATAAGGTACAAAATTTGACATCCTTAAAACTGTCTAGTCAAATAAAGTGAAATGTTTTTGTCAGGTACAGATCATAAATATGTAAAGGTCCTCAAGCCATCAAAAATATCTACATACCTCTATGCTACTGACAATAGGGTTTGTGTATACATGTATTTGAAGTGATAGGTGTATAGATAGTAGAGCTTTCGACTGTACCAAATTAGTACAGTCAATAGCATAAATAAGTGATCATTTCTGTACCTTGTCGCTTTTCACAATTTTGTATAACATTTGAAACACGACGTTAAAGTGACAAGGTTCATTAATGATCACTTATTTATGCTGTTAATTGTACCTGAGAGCTAAAGTGACCTAAGTCAAAGTTAACGTAACACTATTCCACTATTCAAAATACTTTTTTTTGTTTTTTTATCAGGCCACTGTGGTAATTTATTACTTCCTACTTTATGATGGCCAAATTATAGCTTTCTAGCTAAAGGGGCTAAGCAAGGGCACATACTCAAAGGACTTTAATTTTCATACAAATTTTAAAAAAAAAGGTTTTGTTAGAGTTAAAATATTAGTTCCAAACGTACAGTTGACTATTGAATAAAAAGCCTTGAAAGCATTTTTAAGATAGGGCTGTCATTAAGACTTAGTGCCAAAATGCTAAAAAAAGTAAGTTTCTTACATGAAAAAAAACAGTATTTTGAAGTTGTTTATACGATACATGATAAAATAATTAATCTATAATGCTCAATTACATGAAAATGTTTAGTAAGGTCGCTGTCAATAGAACTTGCGAACTATGTAAACAAAACCAAAGGAACCAATTCACCATGATTACTCGATAACCACGTACTTTTAAGGATCAAGTGAGGTCTTTGCAACGATTTATACACTAAATCATTATAATTATATTAGTTTAAGATGAAATAACTATTCCTTATAAGTTATTTTTAATAAAAACACGCTTGGTGAATATTTGAGGTTATGTGTCAAACAGTACTAATTTGTTTACATAGTTCGCAAGTTCTATTGACGGCGACCTTAACTAATTTCCTGACATCATTTGTCAAATATTCGCAATCTAACTTTCAGGTCGTTCAGCACCGCTTTATTCTAGACATATAGAACTGAAACTTCGCAAAGATTAGTATTTTAGACATAAGTAAACAAATAAGCAAGTGGCATGACTTTTAAACGCACTTTGATTTTGTCCCATATGAATGTGAGCCACCCTAGTAATCCCTGTGATTAACATGTTTTATAATAACAAAAACTAACTATCACAAGTGGTAATTAGTCATAATCACGTAAATTAATGAATGTCATCGCAAAGTTAACATCAATGAAAAGTCAAAAAACAAGTGTAATATGTGCATATTATTATAAAAGATCATTTTAGATTGACTTAGGTTAGAATGTAGGTTCTAACAATTTAAGAGACATACATTTTAGAATAGAATATAGATACTGTATTAAAGAGAAGCAATTGTTGACAAAAAAAATACAACACCTGACATGTAATCAAAGGTTAGAAAAAAACAATTTAAAACTGTAATTAGGTTGTTTAAACACAGGACATTTTGACAACTACACATGATTAGATAATATTTAAAATACATCTGTGTAAAAGTATTAAATACTAATGTAAATGTAGTTACATAGCTGAAACCGTTTTGCTAATTCCATGACTACTATGTAATTATGTTATCTTATGATATAATAGGTTCTCAAATAAGGCAATAATGTACAAAAGATGTATTACATCCAGTTGCTTTGGTGAAGCATTGACATGTTCACTCAAAACAATATGTCTCACTTATTATAACTGCTTAAACTGCGTTTTATAAGTCAAATTATGAAGTAAAATCTATTATTCCTAGTGGTTTGGGAGTGGTAGGAAGTGTAAATATCTCGGTTGGTACAATTCAGCACCAACAAAGGCCTTTATTTTACACAAAAACAAGAAACTTTGAAGCCGTGATTTCATTCAGAACAATGATTTGAAGCAGTGCCAAATGAGTGTAAGATCTCTTACCATCTTGCCAAGGGTTCGCGGGCTCGAAATACTGAGTAACAATGTGTTCCTCATCAGGAAAACACACTTTTCGTGGAGGTTTCTTCTTGGTGGAAGCCTCCTCCGTCGACGGCGGATCCTCGGGACTACACTGTACACTTGCACTCGGACATGCCTTGTTATCAGCATCGGTAGACATATCTACGTTTTCAGTCACATAGCAAACCAACACCGCGATGCATTAGCAAAAATCACGCATCCCACACAGAAAAATAATATTTTTCAAATATAAATAACACGTTTTTTTGAACACACTCACAACACTGTATCGATCTGTTTGTATGTTAAAAAGTGTTTTGTCGCAAACACACCGGTGAGAGCGATTTTTCACGGGTTTCGTTAATTTTTTACTATTTTTATTATTCGTTTCAAATCATAACATTCTGCACTTTTCATACATCGTTTACCGCCATATTGGATTGAAGGAGACAAAAGGAAAGTTCTGGTTTTCACACGCTAGGGGGTGCTTAGAGCGTTTAGGAATACCAGATCAAAAAAAACCTTTTATCTTTTCATTAGATACAATATTATTTAATAATTTTGATGTAAATATGTTGAATTCGAGACACGTAACACACACGTAATCACAAACTATACAGAGATACTACACGTAATGTTATTTTTGGATGAATGTGTTAACCTTGCAACATCGAAAATCAAGTCTGCAAAAGTGTCCTTATCTTCATAATGGTTCAAATAGTTTGTCTACTCAATCATAGATGGCGCTATAATTACCTATACAACTGTACTTTTACCTAACTATGATGGTTATATTACAATTTATAGTATCCATATTCCTTTGTCTGTTCATTACGCTTTCACGGCTAAAAAGACATAATACTCGTTCTAAAACGGACCTACATGGGTTACCTACACTTTATGAGTTGAGAAAAATATTATGATGAATGAATGATTGTATTTTTTTTACCACATACGTTTTGCCAATTAAATCTTAAAAAAACTTAATCGATGTTCTAATATCATTCGTTATAAAAAATCTAAAAGTCATTTTGCTTGGCTAGGCTAGGCGAGACGATGGCAGGAAGTGGAGGGCGGGTACAGAGTGGTGGCCGAGATTAGGTCATAGATCGGTGGGCAGACAATCAGCTCAGCTCGTTGGTCTGATGATGGTGATATTTGGCCGACAGTTGAGAAAAGATGGATGGCGTTAGCACGAGACCGGGCATAGTGGAACATGAAGTGGCCTTTACCCTGCTATGGGTGGATGGGGGACTGAAATGATGATTTTGTTTACTAAGTCAGTGTACAACTACGACGTTTTGCCAACCAGGGCAAAATACAACTTACTTCTCAACCCAACCCAATAAAACCACGTATTGGGTAACTAAAGTTATTTATTAAAAAACTCAACATCACGTAATAGTTCCTTTTATACACAATTTAGGCGATAAAACTACATTTTATATAACTAATATATCTTCTCGATAGACTTTGTATAGAGTTACAATTTGCATAAGGAGTTTTAATATTCCAGGTTAATTACATTTTCCATTGAAATAAGTCTTATAAATAGTTAATAGTAAATAACATACTTCTATTTAACTTGTGATTGTTTAGTTACAATTAGATAGGCTAAATGGCCACACACACTCTTTCGACTTTTCAGAAAATTAAGGCATTTTCAAGTAAAAGAAAATCAACGATTTAAATCAATCTTCTTTTTTAGTACTTTATATGGTCCCATTATGATGGTTAAAATTATAATTCAGATGCATTTATGTAAAATACCAACAAAAAGTTTTATTGTCTATTTAATAAAACGTTTTAGTGGCAGCAGCAAAGGATAAACGACATTTTTAGACGGTTCCGTTCAGTAATACACGACCGAACGTACGTACAGTCATACAGATGGATTTCCAGCCATTATAGAACTATGTCAAAGTGTCGCAGTAATCGAAATGCTGGTTTCACATAGTGTCATACTCGAACTGGAACAATGTCTGGTCTGGGTTTAGTTTAAAACCTCACCACGTATCACCAGGGGGGAGGAGGGGGTTTATTTAACCTTTCGAACGCCACAAGCCCACAACTGGAGCCTGTTTATAAAGCTACAAATTACAATTTACAGGTTACAAGTTTCCATTTGACACAACCTCGACCAATGACAACCAGTGGCCTGTTTTATAAAGCTACAAATTACAATTTTACAGGTCTAAACTGGCAACACTGCTCAAATGGCTGAGGCCCGTTTCACGAAGCTACAAGTTACAATTTACAAGCGGAAGTCTCTTTCTAATTCGTACTGCTAGAAAGAGGGTTCCGCTTGTAATTTGTAACTTGTAGCTTCGTGAAACGGGCCACTGGTCGTCATTGGTCGAGGTTGTGTCAAAACTTGTAACCTGTAAATTGTAATTTGTAGCTTTATAAAACAGGCCCCAGCCATTTGAGCAGTGTTGCCAGTTTAGACCTGTAAAATTGTAACTTGTAGTTTTATAAAACCTGCCCCAGTCATCACGTTTTTAATGGAAGAGTCCTTAAGTTTCACAGAGTTTTATTGATTACATCACTTTGTCACTTCCTCATAGTTCCACTCCATATTTAACCAGAAATCCATTTAATTCAATGTTTGTACAGTATTTTGATTAAACTATTCGAGACAAAATAGGCGTCATAATATAAATTAAATATCAAATAGTTTTTATAAATAACAACCGTTAAAAAAAATACCAATATACGGAGTGTGGCTCATAATTTCTGAAAATCAAATTTTATTGGTTGCAGAATTTCTATTCCCATTTTTTTCCCGATCTTAATTTTTCACTGGCGTGTTTTTTCACTGGCTCGTTTTTCCCTGACGCATTTTGTCCAGCTCCGCTGTCGCGAAGCTCCTATTTCTGTGCGGTTTGGCCCTTCGGGCCTGCTGCAAAACTAACATTACCTAAACCTACCTTCCTTTTTCGACCTAATTATAAGTGGAAAAAATTGCAATTGGGAGAAATTCGAATAGGAAAATACGCGATAGGGAAAAAATAAGATCGTGAAAAAATGGGAATGGAAATTCTACAACCAATAAAATTTGATTTTCGGAAATTATGGGCAACACTCCTTTAGAAGACTTGCATACCCTTTATAACTAGAACCACGGATTTGAAAGGTACACTGAAAGATTCATAGTAACTTTTTGAGTTATGGCGATTTGAACGTTACGAATCACGTAACAGGTTTTTTAACACTGAAAAAATGAAAGTAATAGGTCATTAGCGAATTACTTATACATTTTGAGAATACAATCAGTGACTAGACATTTCCTTTCTATGTACCCTTCATATAAAAACAGCTCCGGAACTGGAAAATGACCGATGGCAAAATAGGTATTGAATGAATGAATATGATTTGATCACCACTTGTTGCATATATTATAACATTTTCTTGATGGTAGAAACTGCTCATGATTTTAATTAAAAGTATATACATACGTACAAACAAACGCAGTATTGGATCGGATATTTTTGAAAGTGAATTAAATAAATATATTGTTCGAAGAATCTTTTAGTCGATGTCGATCTTGCCTTTGCTGTTGATATTGCGGTATAAAAAAAACACTAATTGAAAAAAAAAACTGCTGTTAATACATGACATAACGCTGTGTGCGTAACTTCAACTCCTTTGTTCAATCCCCAATCAAAGGCGGATAACTGCACAGTAATAGTATAAGCTTTTAAATTTAATTAGCGACCAGCCCTCGCTTCGCTTCACTTTATTGCAGTCAGCCTCCTTCTGTCGTATTACGATAATTATTACCTATACAGGGTGTCCCAGAAACCGACGTCAACCCGCCTAGAGCTGATAGAGCAGCTAATACTCTCCATACAAGGTGTCCCAGTCTGCTTTTCACTTTGTATGGAAAAAAAACTTTACGTGATTACTTTAAAAAATATTAAAAGAAACTGGCAAATAGGTTTAAAAACTACGCTGATTCGTAATGATTCTAATTATGTAAGATACCACTGAAAAACTTCTAAAATAAAACATAAAATTAATGATTTTACGTGACATGGAAACATATAAGGAAAATTACAAAAATTCAGATTAAAATGATCAATATCTGCGAAACTAGTGAAAATCACTGAACATACATAGGGGTTAAATCGATAGCTTTTTAGCTGCTCTATCAGCCCAAGGCGGGTTGACATCAGTTTCTGGGACACCCTGTATATTTCGACTTTGTGTGAATGCGTAGTTTAATTTAACAAATACAGTACGTTGCGAAAAATAAGGATTAACCTAAATATATGATTACATTGGACAACTTACAATATCTTAAAGTAAAAAGATTAAACAATATAGCAGCAATAAAAACATTAAAAATAGATGGTAGTTCGGGATATCAAATATAGATGGCGCTGATTCTTAAAATATACAAAGCTATGAAGCGCCCCTTACTTTTTTACAGCATCAGAAATTTGGTGAACGCAGTCTCTATTTCACTATGTTTTCAATCATATTGTTAAAGCTGTTGCAGCTCTTATTCCCTTCACTGTAACGGTGGCCGTGTAATAAATAACGAGATAGGTGAAATAAAACAGTAAAATAGACGCTACACAGACACTATACAGCGAGAATTCCATAGCGGCGCATGATACGTACGCACACGTAGGGTTGCCAAATGAAGTAATGAAATGCCCTGAAAAAAAGTCTTACATCAATCGAAAAGTCCTGACATTTCTCTCAAATTTCAGTACCTTTTCACAAAATACATGTTTTTAACATTAATTGTCATTTTTGCTACGTGTTTATGTGTATTTTGTTGATAGTGGCTACGTTTATTATCTTTTTTTATGTGTTTTTTTTTTTCATAGAATAGCTGTTTGAAAAGCCCCAACATTTGCACAGACCGACTATAAGGCCTAAAATCTTGACATGTCAGGACAAATCCTGACATATAGCAACCGCACACGTGGCTACAAATTCGTTTCGTATCATAACGTAAGTAGATTCCCTTACGGTACGGTAATTATTTTCCATAGACACTAACATACAAGCTTAGACACAGCGACTGTGCAAGCGAGAGCGCAGTCTCTTAAAGCACGAATACAAGTGCCGAAATAACCGTTACACCATTATGAAAGCTGGCGACATCGTAATTAAATATTTGGGTCATTCCTAAAAGAATTTTAAATTGAATAAAATGCCATTAAGACATGCCTGTTTTGGTGATACGGGAAATACGAGTCTAGTGTACGTTATTATCAGACAGAATTTTTTGTGGCATGAATAAAATTGTCCTAGGGACTTCCGAACAATCTCAATTTATCGATAAATTGTACTTTCTTATGACAGTTATGACTATGAGATTATGTATAATATGAACATACAACTTGCATATCTATTATACCTACAGTATAAAGTGGTAGGTAGTAGGTATTGTATTAGACTATACTATTATGCTACACAATGTCATACAATTTACCTAAATAGACCTTTGTCGGTAGGCAATCTTGGTTTCAGTTTACTTTGTATGGAAATCGATTGAATAGCATTAAAATAAGTTTTTGTGTTTTGTGTAAGAAACACGTGAATAATAAAAAATATTGATTAAAATTGTTGTTTATTTTAATTTTAAAATCCCTAAAACGTATGCCTATGAATTACTTAAATTAAATATTACCTATCATTCATCATATAACATCGAAGTGTAGTGATCATCATTTTAGTTAATTTCTATTTCATCCGGTGAACTTAAAATACCTATCTACTATGAAATGTCACTTTGAAATAAGTATTTTAAACAGTTATCGATAAATTTAATATCGGAAGGAAGTCCTTAGTTAATTGTCGTTTTTGCCACAAAAACTTCTTTGTCTGGTTATTATATTAATGTCTATGTGCACACAATGACGTCAGTGTTACACGCCTAGAACAATGATCGCGGCTCACGTGCGTAGCGTTCATGCGTAGCCTGCGCCGCAGTGGAATCCCAGCCTTAATATTTGTCTTTAGAACGCTTAGCTTTTAAATGCTGTCTAATAAACTAGACCACGAATTACGAAACTATTTGCTTATTTGCCATGCGTAACGTTTTTTTTTAAATAATTATTTATCTATATGAAACACGTTTCTAAGTTATGTAATGGTCTGATTCTTTTTAGATACTTCTAAGTTGACTGTTTTAAAACTCTTCCAAAGTTCTTTTTTTTCTAATGCTAATATAAGTCAGTACTGATGTAGTGTATAATCCTTTCCCATCGTTTTTTGTCGGATAATTTCGTATTAATCTTGCTTTCTCAGTTGGCTTATTGATGAGTACTGAAGCGAATTGAGAAAGCAAGATATGTACGAACTTATCCTATAAAAAACGATGGGAAACACACTTCTGTATACGGGTTTTTTTTCATAATAAAAATTAAACGAATTTTTGGAACTAGGGTTCGAGCTAAGTTAAAAAAGTAAATTCGCAATTTTGAGTACTTTATGAAAACTCTTTTTGATTTTGGCCCCGGCCGGTGTTTCGGCGGTGGAATTTAAAATTGTTTACTGTTTCATTGTTGACAGTACAAGGTTAAGTTGAAGGACAGTGTTAAGTTGCAATTATATCTTTCCAAATGAATAAAAATAGTTCATAATTTACCGAAGTTTGTAAATGTTAAAAATAAGTACAGAACTGTTTGCTATTTGTAAAAAAAAATGGTTATTAAAATTTCCTGACATTTTCATATTCCGGCCGCATTCCTGACAAATGCCCAAAAATCCTAGCATGTCAGGAAAATTCCTGAATATTGGTAACCCTAAATGTGACAGGATCCTTGACTTTAATAGTGATTTTTAAATGGTATCCCACAGTCCACGCACTTCTCTTATCCTAAAATTCTGTTGTGAAATTGTTTCACACTCACAAATTACGTAAATAAGACGCAACACAACGCGAGCATATTGATTCAAGAATATTTTTGGTCTGTGTGTTTATACATAAGTTGTAAATTCGCCGTCTCTATCACTGATTTTCCTTCTTTATTTTCAAATCCAGGACCATATCTGAAATGAAATAAATATGAAATTTAATAAAAAACTAGCTTCTGGCCGCGACATTGTCCACATAGAGAGATTTTAAGCCCTTAAGAAGCCACATATGATGCCATGCCCCAGAATAAAAAGGGATGGTTTTATGTGCTTCCGCGCAATGAACGTGAGATGAACTAATTAAAATAATTGCTGTTTACTATAAAACTAGAATATTTATTAACCTTTTGACTGCCAAAGCCGGCAAATCACGTCATCGTAAATTTGACGCCATACGTCGGCAATTGCCGTCAAACTGCATACGTCAGAAGACCCTGTGGAGTCTGAGACACATCATATACTATCGCTGCTTGGCGTCAAAAAGGTTAAAAATATGGTTTACCAGGATTAAGAAAGTAACTAATACTCAACAATTTTATCAAAAAACATCGTTAAAGATTATAAACTAAAGTATTGTCTTGAAATCGAAGGATGTTTTTTGTTCTACAAATTAATACACAATTTATAGGGTAAATGATAACTTAATAACAATAAGTGAATAACAACAATATAAGTTGTACAACAAACAACAAATAACGTCCTTCGATTTCTAGATAATACTTTAGTTTATTAGAAAACACAATAATAGTAATAAGGGCGACACAGGAAGCTCGGTGCAGTCTTAACCTTTTAATCGCCTTACGTCAAATACAAAATTACTTAACATGTTTGCAAATTAAAACTTAATAAATAAGAAACAAAGTCTCTTTTAATCTTGAACTTGTGTCGGCTGTAGCCGTCGTGGCGTCCGTGGCACGACTTTCAGTTGTCGGCCAGAGCCGTCTGCGGCGTTCAAAAGGTTAAGCGTCGAAGTACCTTAGTAAATATCCTAGTGAAAAGGGGTTTAAGTCAACTTTGCTCATAATAAAAAAGGGTTTCATATGCGGAGACTTCTAGACATTTACCCCTTTTACAAGCTCTGTATGTATGTATGTACGGCTCAAATCTTGCAAGTCAAATTTGACCCACTTCCCGGTTTCCCACGAAGCTGAAAATTGCATACATGTGTAAATTGGATGACAACGCAATACTATTATGACATGGAGCTGATCTGATGATGGAGTCAGAAGTTGGCGACAGAATCTCCACTATACTTAACGTAGACCCACCGTATTGGGACTCATTTGTTGTGTCTTAATAAGTACATAATGACTTTGCAAAGCTTCTCCCAAGAATGTCATTTTTGATAGAGACTTTTTCACTTGAACCTCAGAAGACTGAACGAACCCACTAGGTCCCCAGATTTACCGTTACAGTCCGCCACGCAGGCGATCCTCCGCGGCGCGGACTGCTTCCTCCCGTGGCTCCTCCTCTTCTCCTTGACGCACAGGTTCAGCACGCCGCCGTTCTCCTCGCGCAGCACCTTACAGTCCTCGAGGAACTCCCCGCTGTCGTCCAGGAACACAGTCTTTGCCGTGACCTGTCGTGAACAACACAGCGGCTTAATAGTAATATTAGACTTAGTACTACACGAAAGAAATACACGTCACGGTTTGACAGCAGGTTTTTTTAAGTGCGCTGAAAAAAAATGCATAGAGGTTTGTCAAAAGCATGAAGTTTTTTATTATTATGTACTGAGAAAAAACATTCAATATTATCAGTCTGCTACGCCCGCTTTGGATTAGTGGTTGGAATGACGTCATTTTGTTTGGAATCGCATTATGTTTTATGTGGCGCTTAAGCTCTTTAAGCCATTAGCAGAAATTTGTTTATTTGATTTCTCAGACTTATATAAAAAGTATGCTTTTGAGACTAACGAAAATCATACTCTTCAAGTATGATTTTTTCCAGATTTTTTTTTATTAATTTGACTATATTTTTTAGGATTCCGTACCTGAAGGGGGTTAAATAGGACTTTGAAGTACCTTTGTGTCCTTCGTATGTTGATGATAACCTAAGAGTTTACCTTTGATTATATGTATTTATTCTATCGATTGGTATAATAATACAATAGTTTTCGTTTTTGCATTTTAAATTGATACGATACCCAGTTCAGGTAAGCTTAAAAAAACTGTAAATGCAATTAATCTTGTGTGGCCTTCTGCTGGATTTTCATGCGGCGCTTCTTCTCCGCAATGATGGTCTTGTCCAAACCGCTAGTAGATTCACTCCATATTACCAACGTAGAACAGAGCCCTCATGTGGCCAATTTATTCAAATATTTTGAATTTTTACCTTGACCTTCATACCTGACCTTGACCTTCAACACCTGACCTTGACCTTCAACTAACCTTCTTATCATAGATGTGGTTCACGCTTTTTTGGACGAGCTTCTCGATTCTGCACTCGAAGGTGTCCCGGTAGCCCTCGGAGAGGGCGGGGGAGGTCGCGCCGTTCCTGGCGTCTTTGGAGGGCAGTTGAGATTCTGGGGCGTCTATGTCGGGGATGTGGGAGGGATCCGAGCGCTCCTGAAGGACCTGCGAATTATTTTTAATACATAAATATCAGGCAGGACACATCTTGCACAAATTAACCTAGTCTCAAATCAAGCTCTGGACTTGAAGTAGTACTAGACAACGATAAACATACGTATATGAAGAGAAATACGTACGTAAATACATATAAAACAGCCAAAACTCGGTAACTTATGCTCGCGTTCATTACACAAATACCTCATTGTTCATTACATTAATTAATATTTACATATACCGGGTATTGATTCTGGAAATCCTAGCTTTGTGGGCAGGGTTACTACACTCACTACCAAGTAGGCTTTGCCGCTCCGTCCGAGTAGAACTCGGACATCGTTATTCCTTCGAGAACGATAACACTTTATGGGACAAAAAGTATCCTATACACACATATATAGTGATAATTCAGGTTATTCCAAACAGCCACTCAAAACTGTTTTATCAAACTTAGACGTATTATTTTTCTGCTTTAATTCGCTGACAAACTATATCACGTGTTTTTTTTTAACTTTTATTTACCAAAACATATTAAGTATAGAAAGGTCAACTTTTAGAAGTAACCTTTGCAGCTTAATGTAGTGACCGTGCTGGTAATCAGGGAGGGTTGACCTTGACCTTCAAGTTCTGACCTCGACCTACAACTGACTTCGTTGACGTGACATCGGTCCCTCGCGTCGTCCCGAGGATTACCGACAGTGCTACCTTGGTCTATAACATTGACCTTCAACTTCTAACCTTGATCTACAACTGACCTTGTTGACGTGATACCTCAGCGCCCGACACCGGTCCCTCGCGTCGTCCCGCTGCTTCATCAGGGCTCGACGCTCCGCTAGCGCGTCGTCGCGCCGCCCCCGCGCCGCGCGCAGCTCGCGCGTCAAACGCCGCAGGTGCTCGAGGCTGCGCCGGCGGCTGTTTTGCGAGGCCAACTAAAACAACGATAGATAGACAATAAACACATTTTTTTATGTAAAATGAAATTGAGACTAACTACTCGTATTTTCAACCGACTTCACAAAAGGAGGAGGTTCTCAATTGTTTATTTTTTAATGTTTGTTACACGATTATGGTCTAAGATCCGAAGAGGAGACGACCTTCACCGAGCTGCTTATTCGATTAAAAGTATTTTATATCAAATTTAATATGTTAAGTAATATGTAGCGAATGGGTTGACTGAAAAAAATCAGTCCAGTGTATATTTAATTAAAAATTAAATACTTATTGTTTTTTTTTTAAATTACACCGGCTTGCTTACTAGACAAATTACATACCAATCAAAAATATGAAGCCTATAGAATATGCAAACGTTAGGTTGACTACTTTTTTCCCGTCATAACTATTGGGTAGGCAGGCATAAACAGGAAGTCGGTAGGAATAAATTGCACCGGTCTGCTTATTAAATAAAATTTATTCCAAAATGAAGATCATTTCTTTGCGAACACGGTGATATAGGGTTGCCTACAAAAAATAAGTCCCGATTCCGGGTTGCCGACTTTTAAAAAACGAAATATTGATGCGAATGAATACGTGAGACAGAGAGATCCCAGCGAAAATTCCAGTGCGATACAAGAGGACGCAGCATATATTGCAGCTGCTATTTTTCAAAATCAAATAATGTGAATGTGTACAGTCAACAGCATAAATAAGTGATCATTTATGTACCTTGTCGCTTTCAATCGTTTCACAATTTTGTATAACATTTCACGACGTTAAAGTGACAAGGAAAGAGTCATTCGTAACAAAACGTTGACAATACGATTAAATGTCGAAGGCAATATGATTTTAACCAGCAAAACCACGGAATAGAAAAAACAGTGGAAGTGGCTAAGGTTCGTTTAGTATCAGACCTGTGGGCTTATTGTCTAACGCACTCGCAATCGCAACCGGCTTCAAAGTGGAGCAATTGTTTTCATTTTGTATGCAGACAATTTGATTTCCAAAATGAAAACGATCGTGATTGCTAGTGCGTTAGACAATAAGCCCTCTGTTGTCGCCAAATGTTTTTGGTGCGGATATCGTTTTTACATTCCAAAATAGCACAATAAGTCATGCTTCTGGATTTATTTCCTACTTTAGAAATATTATTCGCACAACTTCCACGTTAGTGATCGCGGCAAAACTAAGCTAGGTTGCGCGGAACTCCGCATAACCAACCATGCCACACCACACGTGACACGTCCACTTCACACTTCTACTGTTTTTACAAGTTTTTAACTCGCAATGTATGTATGTATGTACTTCCCGTCAACGGAATGGGCTGAAATTTGGACCACATATGAAAACCAGATGACAATGCAATATTATGGTATCTAAGAGCTGATCTGATGATGGAGTCGGAAGGTGGCGACAGGATCTCCGATATTCTTACCGTAGACCCACCGTGTTAGGACTCAATAGTTTGGTCTTAATAAGCAGGTAAACATTTTTCAAAAAAAAAGTGCAACAATAGCTTGTCCCAAAAATGAAATTTTTGACAGAAACTTATTTCTGTTCTGTGAGTTAAACAGGGGATAACATTTGTTTATTTATTTATTCAATACAGCAGCGTGAGAATAATGTATTACTTCGTCTCCATTACATGCGGTCGGCCACATTCTTACTGCTCCGACTCAACACTTAAACCTAGCTCGTCCGCTTACAGTTTAAGGTACAAAGTAGACTAGCAAATAAATTGTAACCTGAGCTAGACTTGAGTCTTATATCTTTTTAGATTTCCTTACACTCGGCTGTTTATTTTTTCTTTTGTAGCAAGACTTGAATAACTTTAAGAAATCCAACGAGCATTAACTGCAACGTACACTTGTAGGTATTATGCGGTGTTAGGTACCTATTACTCTGGAAGAATTGCGGGGAATGAGGGACGCTTGACTAAGGCGAAGGGTAGACGTAGGCCGCATTTAGACTTCCATTTTATTGCTGTAAGTTTTGAAACAAAGCTAGATGTAAGACAGGGACGCTGATATTTGCAACACATTCTAACCCATAGTTGCCTCTCAAAATTTACAGTAATAAAGGAGTGACCATACCTTACGACGTTTACGGCACGTCACTGCGATTCCGTACAGTCACTGAATTTTGAACAGTGGTGTGGTCGCTCGTTTACTTGAAAGTGTAAATGCGGCCGTACAATAAATACAGTGATCTACTGATAATTATAAAAGATTGTAGTATTTACTGATCGTGTAATCAAGTGTAATGATGACGGATGTCAGTATTTATCACGGAAATATAGATTTCTGGATTCCGTAAGGCGCTAGCCTTCGCCTTACGGAATTCAGAAACCAGAAACGTATGGTGTTCTAGGCGATAAAAACCAAATCGTCTTTGACCTGTTATCATAATTGTCAACGTTTTGATAGCTCTTATTTACTTGACAGTAATTGCGGTCAAATTAAAAACAATTGTACAAGGATTACATTTTATTCACGCAATACACAAGCAAGACTACACTTTCAATATTTATCACGTCAGCACTGTACGTAACGTGTTTCGTTCGCAGACGTGTAATGGATATTGAGGCAAAAACTATACTGATATATTGCAGTATTTACTGATCGTGTAATATTTATTACATACACGGAAGTCTATATACTGTAATGGCAGTTTGTGATAAATACATACATTAAATCACGCCTGTTTCCCAGAGGGAGAGACAACTTCTTTCCTCCTGCTACGATCCTGACAAATATACTCCAGAAATCTATATTTCCGTGATAAATACTGACATCCGTTAATACGCTAGATTACGGGGTCCGTTCATTTGACCGAAATACGTTTGGCCGAATGAGTCGTTTGGCAACTGTTTCATTTCCCAACCCGCTTATATTTCTGTAACTGCAAATATTTCAGGATTTATTTTTGTACCATTGTGTAGACCCTATAGGTTAGGTTAGGTTAGTTTTTATAAAAAATCTGCAATATTTACAGTTACAGAAATATAAGCGGGTTGGGAAATGAAGCAGTTGCCAAACGACTCATTCGGTCAAACGTATTTCGGTGAAACATTAGTGAACCCTAGATTACACGATCAGTAAATATTCCGATGATAATTATCAGTAGACCACAGTATTTATTGTACGTCTAGCCTTCGCCTTAGTTAGAGTAAGACATGCCAGTGCGTCTTTCATAGTTGACTAGTTAGTGGTGTAAGTTAAGACGTACAATCAAAAACCGGCCAAGTGCGAGTCGGACTCGCGCACAAAAGGTTCTGTAACATGCTTGTATGGGGGATTCCACAAAGGCAATGTAAATATTAACTGTCTTAAATGAAAATTTTAACTATCTTCTCTACCTATTACTGTTCTCCAGATTCACCCCGCTGACAGACAGACGGATGGACTATCCACCACCACCACCACCACCACCACCACCACCACCACCATCATCATCATCATCGTCATCGTCGTCGTCGTCGTCGTCGTCGTCGTCGTCGTCGTCGTCGTCGTCGTCGTCGTCGTCGTCGTCGTCGTAGTCGGTCGAGTTAGTGATGATGCAGTGAACTCACTCTGTTTTTGATCCTCCGGCGCAGACCCTTCAGGAAGGCCAGGTCGTGCTCGTTGAGCTGCAGCGCCTGCACTCGCTCCGAGTACTTGACTGTGGGCAGCCCGGCCACCTCCTCCACCGTCATGTTGATGCCTCGAGCTGGGGACATTTGGATATTAAAGGCGGTGAAACATGAAAACTAAGTTTAGCTATAGAAATAGCATTATAGAACTTGAAAATCGAAGTAAGTGGGGGGAAAATATAACAGTACGTCTCTTCTGTCTGGCCCGCGCCTTAAGCTTAGTTGGTAGTGACTCTGCCTATGAAGCTAGTGGTCCTGGGTTCAATTCCCAGAATGGGCAAATATTTGTGTAATGAGCGCGAGTGTTTGTTCCTAAGTCTTCGATGGTTTTAATGTATTTAAGTATGTATTTTTCTATAAAAGTAAGTTCATCATTGTCTAGGACCCATATTACAAGCTTGTTTGAGATTGTCTTCTGATATTTATATATTTACTATAGGTACTACTAGAATCCTAGGAGTATATTTTTTATTTTTGTAGATATTATAAAAGCGAAAGTTTGTTCCTCAATTCTTCAGTTCCATTTTTAGACAGTTTTATTTACAATTTAAAATTTTGTTTGCCGGAAACTGGTTACATAATATCAAAATGGAACTACACTCACATTCTTACAATAAAGATTTCTATACACATAATCCCAGAGGGGTTGGTAGAAACCACTTCGTTCCACCTGCTATAATACTGACAAATCTCCTTCGCTTCTTCCACACTCAGGACCGAATCTTAAGTACCCGAAACCAACATGTATGACTCAATGTATGAATGTGGAAGATTTCTATTTATATGAGTACTTATACAGGGTGTCCCAAAAGTACCACGCCACAGTGACACCGGAGGTAGGTCAGCTCAAGAGGAACCTAACCAGCCTAACATGACCTCAGTAAAATATGACTTTATTTTTTTCAAATTGCTAGACCAATTTAATTTTAATTTGCAATTGGTCTAGCAATTTGAAAAAAATAAAGTCATATTTTACTGAGGTCATGTTAGGCTGGTTAGGTTCCTCTTGAGCTGACCTACCTCCGGTGTCACTGTGGCGTGGTACTTTTGGGACACCCTGTATAATCACTAGCGACCCCCCCTTCTTCTCTTCAGTTTATTTTAGTTTTCTGTAACACCCATACCTACATACATAAACCAAAATTTATTATACATTAAATTAAAAACCTGTGAAAAATTATCTGACTGATGGAGAGAACCGCATTAAAATGATAAAATCCGTTGTGTAGTTTGAAAGATCAAAGCGTAAATACGCAGGACAGATGGTGGGGAGCCACTTTGTTTTTTATCTTCTATAATATAAAAAGGAATCCCTGAATGTGTTGCTAGGCGCAAATCTCGAGATCGGCTGGACCGATTTTGCTAATTATTTTTTTAGAATATTCCTTGAAGCACGAGGATGGTTCTTACGGAGAGAAAAATTTAAAAAATCCACAGGGAAAGTCAGAAATTTGCAGCGGGGCGAAGCCTATAAGTACTATATAGAGATAATCATTTAAACGGTTAGAAGGATATAAGGTTAAGGGGCTATTCTGACAGAGGGGTAAATATGTCACTTAATTTTTGCAAGGAATTCAAAGTTTTAAAACTATTTATGTTATTTCTACACTTTTGGCTATAAATCAAAAATTATCATCATTCATCATCATCATTACAGCCCACATCCACCAACTTCAGGGTAGAAAATTATAAAAAAGTTTTAAAATGTACAGATTAAGCCCTTTCATATGACACCCTGTTTGCTATAATCAAATCACTTTCATTTTCTACCCATATTCTAGACCCCCTTTCAAATATTTTGAAAATTAATTTTATCTATTTTTTACTAAAGACAGATGTGGACAAGTTATACTACTACTTATGCTAAATATAAAGTTGATAGCTCTATAGTTTCAGAGATAAACTGCTGTGACATACGTACAGACAGACAGACACTGAAATTTCACTGTAAGAGTTCCTTTTTTATCATTTTGATAAGGAGCCCTAAAAATAGTAACCGTCCAACTTGCACTTGGCCAGTTTTTTTTATTGGGGCCAATTAAGATTACTTACTTATATAAAAAACTTTTTGAAGTATAGAATCCTGAACAGATTCCAATTGGAAATTATTGCCTTTGACAAATTAAATACCTACCTATCTAAAATGTACAAAAACAAATTTCCTGAATCAAGTTGAATTTATATAATCTTCAAGTTGCCTTAGTCTTTCATTAGGAAATTGTACTTAAATCTATTTAATTTACTATTACAGCTAATTTAGCAAAAAACAAGGTCCAAAACCAATTAGTAAAGAAAATAATAGCACAGTATAGCTAATAGGTAGTTAGCAACTTATACAATATGTAAATAAATGGTTGATAAATTAATTAAAGAATAATTTAATCAGGATATTAACAAAAACAGGAATTTAAAAACATACGAAGTACCACAGAACGCGAAAAAAGTGCGTCACAGTCGCAGGTACCTGTTGCTGCTTCTAAGAACATTTCAAATCTACTTGGGCTCAAATTACGAAGTTAAATAATACTCAAAACTCACGTACCGTCTAGTATTTCTTGGTCCTGCCGGTATGAGGATGCCTGTTTCTCTAATTCATCCATTCTTCATATTTAAACTGTTATTTACTATGGAATATTTCTCAATATTATTCACAAATTTTCTTATCACAAGTGCACGAAGATAGGTTATGTATGTCTTCAATGCGGCTTCTTGCGATTAGTGAAAATTTGATACATTCTCTTTCGAGCTAAATGAAATTGTGTCGCATAGACATAAAGACTACAATCATGTAATGACTCAATCGGATGAATCGAACCTAGCTGCAAATGTAATTTTGTCAAGTAATTGTAGTTGTCAAAGTTGATGTCATAACATTGCGTTTTGTTTGTAGTTAATGGTTTTCCATTTTGAATTTCATTATATTTAATTATGTGCAATAAATTATTTTCATGATACATAATCAGTTTTTTATTGCACCATTTACCATTTGCACACTTTTATTTAATCTTAAATGCTAAAGAAAAAACCAAACCCAACAACTGCCAACAACACTCCAAGCGCACTCTTAGTTATTGTTCTCCTACTATGTTCTAAATTTGTGAAAATATAAACGGTTTACCATTTACTTCGGTTTATTTAGCAGCTTCAATACGACCGTTACCTATTTTTAAAAACACCATTGTTCGTTTTTTGTACTTTATTGCTTTTATATGGCAACAAAATAATTCGGTGCAGCGAGCCTGGGAGCAAGCAAAGAAAAGAATAGACAAAACGCCAAACTATTTAGTTGTCTTTCTTTGTTTTTACCGGTCTTACGTTGTTTTTCAATCTTTGACATAATTGGTAAGTTTGTTACATTACATTGAAGTAAAATGTATATTTGTGCAAGAGTTTTACATGTAAGGGATACTTACAGGGAATTGATACGCAAGTCCGAATAAATTTAATAAATTTATTCGCGTGTTTTCTGGTGCGCGTATTTAACGTACTTTTTCAATTAATTGTATTGACAGACTTTGATGACAATATAAGGTAAAATAAAATACAGGATATTACTTATAAGCTTGTCAGGTTTGTCTGATTTTGGGTTCAAAAAGGATTTTTAAATTATTTAATTCTGTAGCTGTGATTGAGGTTAACCTTTTGTAGTGCGTCCCGGGCAGGTTTTGTTTTTTTTTCAAAATTTACCAAGGTCGTAGGGACCGTTGACTGAAGTCCGTACGCGGATTTCATTCACAGCTTTTCTTATTTTTTAAATACTGAAATACTTGGCTGTATAAAACTACGCAAAGTAAAGAAGCACTACTCCTACAATTTTTTTTTGTGATACTCTTTCAAGTCGTTATACTAATTATTTCCTAACATTTGTTGGACGTTAACTATAAAGTGAAGCTATGTCAACTAATAAGTTACTTGGTAAAGTAATGTAGAAAAAGTTACATGAAAACAGCAACAAGTATTTTTGTTACTTGAACAAAAATACTTATATGATATGAATATACTAATTAATTACTAAATAATAATTGCTAAATATTTGCAATTATTACCCTATCCTAAACTAGGCCTTGAATTTTTTTTCTATGTTTGTATGGCAGGCAAAAAACAAACAAAATGTAGTTATCTTTAGATAACGATTGAACAGTAAAAAAGTTTGTAAATAAAACCAAAAGAGTGGTTCTAAAATGACTAGGCATACAAGCGGTCAATACTTATTGCTGCACTCAGAGACATCAATTAAATTTAATGCTTGTTTTGTGACATGTTATCTTATTCTATTACTGTAGCAATGAAAGTGACAGCAGCAACTTTAATCAAGCATTAAATTAAATTGATGTCTCTGAGTGCGGCAGTAAGTCAGCAATATAATAGCTAAGGCATTTTAAGTTATTTAAGAGTCACACATAAGGTTGCATGTGCAAATACAGTGTGTTAGCTCTTAGAAGATGCTTTGGGTTTGTACTTGTCTCTCACTTGCTCTCATACACTTTTATTAAGAGCGAGTGAGAGAGAAGTTCAAACCCAAAGTGCCTTTTAAGTGCTTACAGACTGTACAGCAATACAATTACCAGAACTATTTAAAATAATAAAAACCCCATACGTAACTGTAAATCCTACTTTCAGCTCTGATCTTAAAGTGCCTAACCAGTTCTCATCAAACCTACCTAAAAACAAAGCTACATCAACAAGCATTCTATTTAAAAAAAAATCTCTTCAGTCCATCTGTCACAGAGCTAGATTGCCACAGATAGATATGCATATTCGACTTATCAACTCGTGTTGGGCATCGAAATATAATAAGTATGGAAGAGTAATCGACGCTCAAAATCTGCCCCACTGACTTAGTGCCGGCGGGGGTGGAGCTATTAATGAGTGCCGAACTGTCTATCAGTCGACTTTCTGACGTAGTGTCAAACAGTTGTTTACAATCACAAAAGAAAAAATCGATATTAATGATTACCGGATTTAAATGACGCTGCAACCATGCCAAGTTGCATTGTAAATTGGTGCAGTACCCACACAGATGCAAAACAAAGCGATATTTATTTTCATTAGTAAGTTATTTAATTTTTAATATTTCATACCAAAATGTCATGGCCGATGTTATGCAATATATCTTTGAAAAATGTGAATTACAAGCAACTACTTCGAATGAATAGGAAATTAAATTTTATGTCATCTTTACTATCGTTAGTTTATGTACATAATAAAAAAAACGAAATATGACCTTTTCCTTTCGAAGTGCGGAACCCTAAAAAGCAATAGGCTTAATATTAATTGATACTTGTACAATAACTGAGTTGGTAAAGCTAAGATTGTAACGGCCTGTTTCACAATCGACAAGTAAATTTATCTGCCATTTAAAGTTGGCTCTCTCCTTGTCTATTTTCAAGTGTAAGAAAGAGAAAGGGCTAAATTTTTCTGTCAAATACGCTTTACTTGTCGATTGTGAAACAGGCGGTTAATATAAATTATACTCTATTGTATATGATCTAACTTAAGAGTTGGCTTCACATCTCTAACTGTAGAATAGAAACAGTGCCAAATGGATTATTTGTGATGTTTTCGTCTTACTACTCGTATAAAGTTAATTTTTGTCATGTTTTTTCGGCAGCATCAAATAGCCTGTACCATCCAAAGCGACTATATACCTATACATATATAGGTATTATACTGTCACGTATCTTTATGCCTATAAGAATAAAAAAGGGGTTGCAATACCTATATTTGGCACTTTAGATGCTAAAGACTATTTGACGCTGACTACTCTTACAACATAATATCTTCTGATATACTATTTTACAACTTTATAATAGTGTAACATAAGTAAGTATGTTAAATGATTCAAGGGGAACAATCA
Source organism: Acleris cristana (assembly GCA_948252455.1). Taxonomy (NCBI): domain Eukaryota; kingdom Metazoa; phylum Arthropoda; class Insecta; order Lepidoptera; family Tortricidae; genus Acleris; species Acleris cristana. The sequence continues at coordinate 1,667,663 of OX411800.1, read as the reverse complement.
TTCAATAATATAAAAAAATATTAATAAAATTCGTTATTCAATTACTGTGTTGTTTTTGTATTAAACCATCCACGTCAAATGTTGAAAGACATGGCCGCGTTCAAGTAACCCTTATGAATAAAAATATTGACCAATGGAAATCTTGTGTCAGAGAGCTTGTAACCAATTGCAGATTTTTGTCTTTCAAACGGTATAAAACCTTACTGAAATTACTGTCTACTCAAACGTTATACCAGCATCTGACATAAATGACTTCATACCTTAACTCAATTAATATTTAGTTGATTATTGAAACCACTCGATACATAAGATCTTTTCATTTCAAAAAGTGGGCGTTTTGGAGCGGATTTGTCAGTCGTTTTTGTTAGACGTTACTCTTCCATACTTATTATATTTCGATGGTGTTGGGGGTTTAAAACATGCACCCTTATTGCAGATGGGAAAACTTTTTACTTAGTCACTTAAATAAATAAAAAAAATGTCAGAGGCCAATTAACCACAAATTATTCTAGTCCCAAATTAAGCTCTAGGCTTGTGTACTATGGGTACTAGACAATAATGAACATGCTTATATAAAGAAATGCACACTTAATACATTGAAACCATCCATAACTCGGGAACTGATATTCATTCATGCTCATCAAACAATTTGTTGCATATGTAGGGTAGTCTTACAATAAACGGTAATACTGGGCGCACGTCTTTTATTCTGCAGTGGCGAACGCGGATAAAAAAATAATATAATTAAATATTAACAGTCTCGTGTTTGAACTAATAAGATGTCAGTAGGTAAACTACGTGAATTTGAGTTGAAAAGTGGCAATTGGACGGGTTATGTGGAACGATTAGAAATGTATTTCTTGGTTAACGAAGTGACGGAAGAGTTACAGTTACCGACGTTAATTTCGCTTATGGGTGAAGACGCATATGACTTGTTATCGACATTGGCAAGTCCGAAAAAACCAAAAGAATTAACCTATGCTAAGGCAGTGGAGCTATTAACAGTACATCTTCAGCCAAAACCCTCGGTGTTAGCGGAAAGGTACAAATTTCGTCAGCGGTGTCAGTTGCAGAACGAATCTATCGCGGATTACGTAACAGAATTAAAGAAATTAAGTAAACACTGCGAGTTTGCAGCTAACCTAAACGAAAACATTCGTGACCAATTGGTGTGTGGGCTAAGAAGCGAAATTATCCGACAGCGGCTGTTTGCAGAGGATGGATTGGCGTACGACAGAGCGGTCACATTAGCATTATCTTTGGAAGCAGCTGAACGGGACGCTATCGCTGTGAAACGGGACACGGAAGGCCTTACGGAAGGGGTACATAGGTTTAATTTCACTGAATGTTCAAAATGCGGAGACGGAAGGCATCAGGCTAGTGATTGCCAATACAAAGATTACGTGTGCAGTTTGTGTCAAGAAATCGGCCATTTAAGACGTATGTGTCCAAAAAAATGGGGCCAGGATCGTGGCCACCAATCAAGTAAGACGGCAGTGTCGGCGGGAACAGCCGGCACCTATAACGGGGGACGAGCGGGCGGCCGCGGCGCAGGCGGCCGGGGCTCGTGGAGGCGCGCGGCGCGGGCGCGGCGCGGCGCGCGCGGCGGCGGCCGGGAGCGGGCTCCGGTGTTCATGCTGGACGACGACGACCATGACGGGGTGGACGAGAGCGAATACGATCGGGATGACATGAACGAGTACAACGAGGAGGAGGAAGAGGAACCGATGTACCAGATGTCGTTAAGCAAATATAAACCGGTCTGTATAACACTTAGGGTTCATAATTGTTTACTTAAAATGGAAGTCGATACGGGGTCGGCCTTATCCTGTATAAGCAAAAGTGTGTATGTTGAATTGTTCAGTAATTTACATTTAAAACCATGTTATATTAATCTTAAATTCTATGACGGCTCTTCTATTCAACCTTTAGGCTACATAGAAACGGTCGTCAATTACAAAGGTGTAGTTAAAACTTTAGATTTGTATGTCATAGATAAGGGGACCACAAATTTAGTAGGTCGACAATGGTTGGCAGAGTTAAATATACCCGTTAAAGTCGACATAACGATGGACAAATTACCAAATCTCCATTTAGCTGAGAGTAATACGCAAACAAAACAATTAATTAATGAAATTATTTCTAGGCATAAGCCGCTGTTCGATGGCACACTGGGTAAATACACCGGCGGTGAGGCCGAGCTGTGCGTGAGAGATAACGCTGTGCCAATTTTCTGTCGGGCGCGGCCCCTGCCGTACGCGCTGCGCGCGCGGGTCGACGCGGAGCTCGACGCCATGCTGGCCGCCGGCGTCGTCGAGCCGGCGGACCGGTCCGACTGGGCCACGCCGCTGGTCGTGGTGCACAAGCCAGACGGAGGTTTGAGACTTTGTGCAGATTACAAGGTAACCCTTAATCGTGTTTTAGAGGTCGACAGATTCCCGGTTCCAAAAATGGATGATTTGTTCAGTAATCTGAGTGGAAATATTTTTTTTACTAAACTAGACCTATCTCAGGCGTACAATCAGATACTGTTATCCGAACGTTCTAGGAACTTTACAGTTATCAACACACATAAGGGGTTATTTAAATATACACGCCTGGTTTATGGATTATCTTCCAGTCCTGGAATTTTCCAAAAAATAATGGTACATTTATTTAAAAATATACCTGATGTCATCGTGTTCTATGATGATATTCTTATTAAAAGTAAGGATTTATATAGTCACTAGCTTCTGCCCGCGACTTCGTCTGCGTGGACTTCAGAATTTGATGTTACCAGGATGAATAATATAGTTTAGCCTAACCATAAAGCTCATAATTGCGCTGTATAGGGAAAATCGCTCAAACACCCCGGGAAGCGACTTTAACCACACCAAAGCAACAATGCGATACCCAGCTAGCGCCATCTAGTTCGTATCCATATACTAAAAGTGTGTTTCTTTAGTAACTTCTGTGTACGCACACATCAGTGGATACAACTGAAAGGATTACAGGATGACAAACGTAAACAGAAATAAAAACACACTACTCACACATGGCTACCTGAGATTTCACCTTTTTAATTTTTATACTCGTCCATGTAAACTTTGTGAGCAAATTCACATCTTTTAACGATTAATTTGATTTCCCGTAGGAATGAGACGTTTTATTAAATAAAAACTATCCTAAGTCCTATTCCAGAACCTAACCTATATGTGTGCCAAGTTTAATCTGGATACGTTCAGTGGTTGAAGCGTAATTAACAAACTTCCAAACTTTCTCATCCTTACTAATAATTATAAGCGCGAAATTCATAGTAAGTATGTGTACAGTATGCACTCTTGCAACAGCTAGACCGAATTGGATGAAATTTGAAATGGAGATGGCTTATACAATGGATTAAAACATGGGCTACTTTTTATCCCGGAAAATTTAAAAGTTCCCGAGGGAATAACGATAATCTAAATCAACGCAGACGAAGTCGTGGTTCTGGCCAGTTTATAATATTATGGTAAGATCCGTCAAACCGGGCCCAATTAAGTGTTCTAAAGACAACTCAACGGAACTCCTATTTTCTACTTTGAAAGACAAAAGAAAGCTCAAATCTACCTATCTTATCTATCTTCTATCTATATATATAAAAGGCAAACCTGACTGACTTATATATCAACGCACAGCCGAAACTACTGTACCTAGAAACTTGAAATTTGGTACAGGGGTTCCTTTCATGATGTAAGTGAGCACTAAGAAAGGATTTCCCGAAAATCGACCCCCAACGGGAAGAAATGGGGGGAGTAGTGGGAAACTAATTCTACGCATACGAAGTCGCGGGCGTCCTCTAGTAACATATAAATATGTCGGTACGGTGTATTTCTAAAGGAGGCTACGGCCTCGAACCCCTCCTGTGTAAATCTTTGCCTTGACTTTACCTAATATTCACAATGCCTAATGTAATATCTAATCGTTTAGACTCGAATACTTAACTCAAATTAACGCTGATTTCCGCACGCAAAACGAAATGAACGAAAAATCATCAGAGCTCCTATTATCTGCTCTTGAGGAAACATGAAAACTAAAAAACTTACCTATCTATCTTATTAAGGATGTCGGTAAGGTCCTTTCTTTAAGACAGGGGCCCCCTATTTATCACTTTGCCCCCGCACCCCCCGGCTCGTTTCCTAAAAACTTGATTTTACAACGTGTAATCGTTTAAACCTATAACTAAAACTAATGCTAATTTCCGCACGCAAAACTACCCTCATATTTTTTATAGTAGCACAGTAGTTAATCAACCGCCAAAAATTATGTGACTACCCGTAAAAAAATCAAATGATCATATTAACCGCCCTAATATTTAAATAACAACTGTACAGTACGACCAGTTTCTTAATAGCACTTGGCAATCTTCGTTTTTCTATAAAAAAAAGTGACAAACATATTGTCAGATGCGAGTGCAAGTGTGATAGCCATAACCGGCCCAGAGCTACTAAGAAGAAGGAGTACTGTAAAAATGGTAATATTGAGAAGCCTTGACGAAGTCCGGACAATTTTCAATTCAGTTTTTCGTTTGTAGCTCCATCGATACTATCGATGATTCCACCAATGTCAGGAGACGAAGTCTTGAAAATGGCGGAAAAAAATATAAAATCCGGATATGTCAACGTCAATCTGACATCGCTCATTTTGACATAGACTAACAAAACAGAATGTACAACATGGGTTGTCACACTGGGTGGCAGAAGCCATAGGAGAAAATAAGTTAATCAATTGTACATTTTTGACAAATAATTACTAATAGAGAAAATGATTTAATGTTACTAATAATCTATGGAACTCTATGATCCTGAAATAAATGCATTGCAAGTTTGCGCTATTAGAGTTAGTTTATTCAGTAGGTACTGTTTTTTTACTACTAACGAATTTTTTTTTTTATTTCATAATCTGATTGATATTGAATAACACTACTAATGTTTATAACCAAAAAAATGTAGGTATATGTGACATATATGTATGTTTTAGATAAACATGAACATGACGAAATTGTACGGTTTCTCTTTTCGCTATAATGCTGCGGAACCCAAAGAAGAGAATAATTAATGATCGAAATTGTTAAACCCAAGCTAAGTTAATAAAAAAAAAAAACTTCTTTTAAAATGGTAGGTACATATAGGTCAGTCAAACTGAAGTCGGCTTTTGGTTAAAAATATTGTAAGTCACTGACCTATAAGTTACCTACCATTTAAAAAAAATATGTTTTATGCGTTTTTGAACGTGGTTTTGTGTTTTTTAAAACGTTTATTTTATTTTATACTTTTTAGTGATCATAGTAAGCTGTCATGTAGTCCCACTTTTTAGTTGATATGAAACTTTAAGACATTTCAAGTTCACCGCAAGTCCACGGGAAAGTCATAGTCATATTTCAACAATTAAATGTTCTACGTTATAGTCGCTCAACTATCTTAATCGAGGTATCTTAACTATCGCCACCCTTTAAATAGGTACCATTGAGGAGTTCCGTTGACCATCTATGGTCTTCATCATCAGTTTCAGTTCACCAAATGATATTATCTGAATACAAATGCTGGACTTGTTAGTAAAAATACTACCTATAATATTTGAGGAGTTCCCTCAATTCCTCATGGATCCCCTCATCAGATTACAATTTGGTGATAATGAGACCACTTCGGAAGTATATTCTATAAACAAAAAAGAATTTTTGAAATCGGACCATAATTGACGGAGAAATCGTTGAACATACATAAAAAAAATTACATACAGTGGAACGTATAATCTCCTCCTTTTTTTCCGGCGGTTAAAAATAGGAGTTTGGTTGTCTAAATATTGTCTTAAATATGTATTCGAACTTGATCTTTCGTTATTACACATTAAAACAATGTTTTCAAGTATCAACGCGACAATGTAAATTTCAATCACAACTTCGCTTCTATAACGTTTATCTATGATCGCGTGCTTTTCTGTCTTGATCTCTCCAGTTATGGGAGGGATATGGTTGTCCTTTTCTTTGATGCACGTCATCATGGCGTCTCATTTGTTACAACAACGTATTGGAATAATTTATTTTGTCTTTTTATAACATTTTGTACATTGAATTATAAAAAATCCTTGAATTTAGTTTCTATGTAATAAACGGAGAATAAAATGTTGCTATTTGTAATCACGTAGAGTGATCGACGGCCCTCGAATAGGGTTTTAAAGAAATACATGTAATTGGCCTAATTTGATAATTTCCTAGTTGTTTTAACTTTAATCGAGAAATCCTGAAACAGGTATTGTTTAATTTGTTACGAAGAGTAATTATACAAAGTTTCAAGTAACCAGCTCAATCCGGTAACTTTTTTCCATACTAACTTTAACCCCTCTTTTCCCCCACTTTGATTGTCATATCTTAATTTTTTATTATATATAAACCTGGTCACCGTTTACTGAAATGTTTTAGTGAAAACCGCATTAAAATTGGTTCAGTGGTTTTCAATTGATGCGAGGAGAAACAAAATTAAGCAGACAAACAGACAAACAGACAAACAGACAAACAGACAAACAGACAAACAGACAAACAGACACCAACTCTAAAAATTGTAGAAACGTGTTCTGCTGCTCATTCTGAGGGCCCCTATAGTATTTTTGAGTAAATATCTCGAATGTACAGATTTTTTCCCTTCTACAACTTTATTATATGTATAGATTTAAGGTCGGTAGAAGAGGTATTACAGATATTGGAAAAAAATGGGTTAAAAATTAAAAAAACTAAATGCGAATTCTTAGCTAAAGAAGTTAGGTATTTAGGATTTATAATTAATGCGAGAGGGGTTCGAGTAAACCCTGACAAAGTCGAACCGATAGTTACTATGCCGCATCCGAATAACGTCACAGAACTCAAATCATTTATAGGTATGGTTAACTTCTATGGAAAATTTATAAATAATTTAAGTTCCCATTTAGCACCGTTGTATGATCTACTCAAGAAAGGTAAACACTGGGTGTGGGGCGCTGAACAAAACTCCGCTTTCGTTAAAGTTAAACATTTTCTATGCAGCACGGAAGCTCTCGTGCATTTCGATATGAGCGCGGAGACGGTGGTGACGGTCGATGCGGCGGCCCGGGGCCTGGGCTGTGTGATGGCACAGCGCGCGCCTGGGGGGGCCGAGCGGGTGGTGGCGTACGCCTCGCGCTCGCTCACAGCGCACGAGGTGCATTACAGCCAGATCCACAAGGAGGCGCTAGCTATCGTATTTGCTGTCGATAAGTTCCACCAATTCCTGTACGGTACAAAGTTTATACTCCGGACCGATCATAAACCTCTCGTTAGCATTTTTGGTCCCAATATTGGCGTCCCCAGCGCTGCAGCAAGCCGTTTGCAACGTTGGGCGATTAAATTAACAGCTTATGATTTTGAGATAGAGTATGTTAGGACAGATCAAAATACGGCTGATGCTCTGTCGCGTTTAATCCGGTCACAGAGAAATGAATTCGCATCACATGAAGAAAGTTTACCTGAACAGACTTACCTACATTTCTCAACAGACGCGCTGTTAATTGATTATAAGGTTCTTAAAAAGGAAACTCAACGGGACCCAATTTTAAGTCGAGTTTTAAGTTTTTTAGTGGACGGATGGCCTTTGAATGTTGAATTTCAAGAGCTGCGGCCGTATTTAAATAGGAAAAATGAATTGTATAGCGAGCTAGGTTGTATCATGTGGGGCCATCGCGTAGTCGTACCACCCTCCTGTAGGAATAAAGTGATGGCAGAACTTCATGACCCTCACATGGGGATAGTCAAGACCAAAGCGCTTGCCCGCAGCTACGTGTGGTGGCCGGGCGTGGACGAGGCCGTGGAGGCGGCGTGCCGAGTCTGTGCCGTATGCGCCGCAGTTGCCGACGCGCCACCGGCGCACGCGCCTCGCTCGTGGCCTTGGCCATCCCGTCCTTGGTCTAGGTTACATTTGGATTTTTTGGGACCCATAGGAGGGGTAACGTACTTAGTGATAGTTGATTCTTGCTCGAAATGGATAGAAGCTATCCGGATGGGTAGGACTACCGCAGCAGAGGTTATAGCTAAGTTACGGGACCTGTGGGCGAAATTTGGTCTACCGAAACAAACTGTCAGTGACAACGGACCGCCATTTTCGAGTGCCGAATTTCAAAATTTTCTTAGTCATAACGGCATAGAGCATGTCTTTACCGCGCCTTATCATCCATCATCAAACGGGGCTGCTGAGAACGCCGTAAAGACGTGTAAGCGGGCAATAAAAAAGGCTTTGAAACAAAATTTAGATGTAGATATAGCTTTATGTAGATTTCTATTGGCATATAGGAATACAGAGCATGCTACGACTGGTGACAGTCCGGCGAATGTACTCTTAGGTCGCAAACTGCGTATGAGGCTAGATAATTTAAAACCAGAAAGGGAATCTCTGGTGGCCGCGCGTCAGGCGCGTGCCGAGCAAGGGGCCGGCGGGGCGGAGCGCCAGCTCGCGCCGGGCGCTCCGGTATGGTACCGCGGTTATAGGGACTCTAATAAGTGGTTAGCGGGAACTATCGTTAAAAAAATAGGAAACACAGATTACTGCATAGGGTCTAGTTTTGGAACCGAAATCCACAGGCACATCGATCAGCTGAAACTAAGGGTTACTACTAGTAATAACGATAACAATATCCCTCTTGATCGGGGCACAAGGGAAGTCATCGCAGAGCGGAAAACGCGCCAGTCATTAAGCTTTCCCATGACCAGCGGCGAGGCAGAAGACAGTGGCGGCAGTGGGTCGAGGGAGGAGACAGTGTCACCGGTAGCGCCGACCGACTCGCCCTCTGCGACGCCAGCCGGGCGTGCCATCGTATCGCTAGAGCGCAGTGTGCCAACGAACGCGGAGGCTAGGGCTAGTGAGGAGTTAGCGGGTACAGCCGATCCTGTGATTTCGGATCGTAGGTTCCCTGTAAGAGCGCGTAAAGCGCCGGTACGCTTTGGATTTGAAGAGATAGATTAAAAACTCATAATACTCTTAATGTTGTAACATAATGTTGTATCTTAATGTTGTAGTTTGCTTATTCATTCATTTATGTTTAAATGAAGTGTGCCTTGGAACCCTGTATTCTATTTTAATTACTGTTAAGGTATACTAGTTAATAAGGGTGGAGGTGTTGCATATGTAGGGTAGTCTTACAATAAACGGTAATACTGGGCGCACGTCTTTTATTCTGCACAATTATTTTCCCAGGTGATTCTTCGAGCGTTTCAACAGCCTCATTTTTTTGGACACATTTTTGTAGAAATGGCTGCACATTCCGATTTTGTTTCTGGTTAGGTATCTAAGTTTACCGGACAATGGACATCTAACAAATATCTAAAAACGGCATCAAAATATACGCCCAATTCTTCAAATATATGTCCAGATAAATGAGGCCGTTGAAACGCCCAAACAATCACCCCCCCATACTAGGAATTGGACCTAGGACTGCTAGCTTCATAGGCAGGGTCAATACCAACTAAGCTAAATGCACCCTCAAGTAATATTTAACCTTTATTTTACGCAGCATTATGTCAGCTCGGGGTAAGGGGTATGTCCAGGACTGGGATCCCATGCGGGATGACTATGACAACTCTGGCTATGATCCGCAGTACCCAGATGATAATTCAAGGTTAGTTCTATATTTATGATGCTACTATGGTGTTTTATTACATTTTGGTTTCTGTTTGACTTACCTAAAAAACAGCTAAAGCCTTTCTACCGTAGGCATAACAAATTTAAAGCAAAGTTATTTTACAGCAGTAAAATATGAAAATCTACTGGGTAGGTATGCGTTTTTTCAAACTTCTTTCAATTTACAGATTTTAGTTTGTTTTTATAGAAATGAATTTTCAGTGTTTTTAATTGTTATACAATCATAAATCATAACATTGATCTAATTCTAACTGCATGTATTCCATTAAGAAACCAAAAGTTGTCAGACTCCTCCGTAAAGACCTAAGACCTCCCTAACGACTCCGTAAAGTTTTTTTTTAAGAGTTATTCCCAGATTGTGTGGATTTTAGTGAACTCAATCTATAAAGTAGAGGCATTCCTAAACCAACCCGAAAGAGGTAACGCATTTGCAGTCACATGAATGCATGTATGGGTCTCTAATTCCACCTACCATTAGGTGGCCTGTGTGCTTATTTGACATTACAGGGCCAAAATAAAAATAATCCTCCACTACAATCTCATCTATGGTTGCCAACTTTTTCTTGGGCAAATATAATATTTTCCAGCCCAAGGTATAAAAATATAGTACACAGGAAGAAAATATAGTACTTTTTAAAAATGGTGTAAATTTATTCATTCAATCTATTGCACAATATTTACTACAACAGTATATGTAATAGTACACAGAGTCAAAATATAGTACAATACTATATATTATAGTACGGTTGGCAATAGGTTCTCATCTTATCTTTAATTGCAGTGGATATGTAAATTTGGACCATTGTCGGTTGTACATAACCAATATACCTAAAGGATTGAGCGAGGAAGGCATCTCCGTGGCCTTCTCTAAGTTTGGTCAGTTAACTGAAGCATATGTAAGCAAGGATCCAGAGAAGAGATATGGTTTGGTGGGCTTCGAGACACCGGGGTGAGTGATTTTGTAATTTTTGTATAGAACAGGAGATGTTACCTTTGGGTTATAAGAAAGTATTCTACGCATAGAATTTAGTTTCCCGTTGCTCCCCCTATTTCTTCCCATTGGGAGTCGATTTTCGAAAAAACCATAGCTCAAGGAATATTTCCTCCAAATTTATAGTCTCTAAATTCAGCGGAGGCTGGGCGTTTTCTGACACTCGGTGATTCAGTCACGAAAGAGTTTTAGATATGGGTTTGAACTCTAAATCGATTGGTTTCAGGGAAGCTAAGCTAGCATTGATGAAGTTGAACAGAACTGAGCCTTTGAGGCTCAATATAAGCCTAGCACATAAGGTAAGCACAATAAAGGCGGCAACTGGTTTGTGGTTTGTATGTATTTCTGTGACATAGGTACCTTTCGCAGCCGACCGTCGCCGGCAGCAAGCAGCTGACGTCGGATGCTTGCCGTTGTTGTAGGCGGTCGAATGCGGAATGATATATTTTAGTTAGTAAAAAAAAACAGATGCGGGCAATCAAGTTATACAACTATGCCAAATTTCAAATTGATAGCATTAATAGTTGCTGAGAAAACCTGCTGTGACATACAGTCAGACAGACAACGAAGTCTCGTTTGTTAGTACTTTACCTCAAAAGCATAAAATCCTGGTAGCGATTCACCGGTTCGCATTTCACCTCGAACGTATATTTAAGTATCGCGTTGTACCTTGATCGTTTACTTTTTTAGTCGCTATAAGTTTTAGTCCCATTTAACCTCGATCGTACATTTAACTATAGCGTTGCGTCTCAATCTTCTTTTTTTTTAGTGGATAGTAGTTTTTGTCGCATTTCACCCCAATCGTTTGATAAATTTTCGCTTTGTATTCTAATCGTCTATTTCAGTATTAGACAGTATCTTTAGTCACAAAGATAATATTTCAATGAGTTTGATAGCATTTAAGACATGAAACTACAGGTACAAAACACGTTTTACATAAAATGTTACAGAATTTTAGTGCGAACGTCAATTAACGCGTCAAATTAAATAGAGTCCCAAACAAATATCGATCGCGACGAAATGCGTCTAGGGTAAAATACTACACGAAAAATGAAATGCAAGAAATAAAACTATCGAGGTTTATTTCAAATAGCAATTAACGCGTCAAATAAAACAGCGTCCCAAATAAAACTCAGTCGCGGTGAAATGCGATTATGGTGAAACACTACTCGGAAAATAAGATGCTACAAATTACATATACTAAAGTGAACAGCCACATGAAATATTGCTTCAAGAAAATAAGCTATTGAGATTTTGTACGTTCGAGGTGAAATGCGAACCGGTGAATCGCTACAAGGATTTCATGCTTTTGAGGTAAAGTACTAACAAACGCGAAGTCTCACCATAAGGGTTCCTTTTTTATCATTTTGGTAGGAACGCCGTACCTTGAAAATCGAAGTACGTAGTTACGTTAGCTCCATGCTCCATCCCTTTCTTTTAATTTAGTCTCGAGTGACGAGTGATAAGGACTCTGAACTGAACCCAAAGTACCAAATTTAGTGGTTCGTCGTAACCATCTTGTTCGGGCGGGTCTATTTCGACTTCTACTTTTAAATTAGCATACTTAAATGTAACACTGGTTACCTATCTGAAACACTAAAAATCTTTTGCCCGCTATTTCATTTGTCCGAATTTTCGTTTGTCCGATAACCATTTTTCTCTGAAACCGTTTTACTTTCCTGGATTGTTATTAAACAAACCTAACCTAACCTACGGGTTCTGTAGGTATATCTCTGTAAACATTTTGAAAAGCTAATGGGGTCAGAGAAAAATGAATTTCGGACAAACGAAAATTCTGACAAATGAAACAGCGGGCAAACGTTTTTCGAAACATCGATAGGATACCTGTAACACTCCCTATTATACTCCATTTATTTAACGACCTAGTACTGGAAAAGTGCAGTTGCACGTGATTGGCTAATGAAAATCCGCTAAAGCCGCACTCACAATGGAGCAGGCTGCTCCGGGATAGAAGCTTTCCGTCCACATCTCGATATGACTAGGTAGTTAATGCGACCAGATCGCTTTGTGACTACACCTCGATCTGACTACATCGCGTTGTGCCTAGATCGCAATACAACCAGATCGCTTTGCGACTACATCTCAAAAAGTCCGAGTTGCAAAATGTCCATTTCGCTTGCGTTACTAGGTAGGTTAGGTTCGCTAGGTAACTTCTAATGCCCGAAGGGCAAATTGCCCAGGAATAGGAGCCCCGCCACGCGGGGCTCCGTCGACATTGCTAACACAGACATAACATGAAAAACAAAGTGGTCATTTAGCGACTCAGACTTATTGAGATGTAGTCGCAAAGCGATCTGGTCGTATTGCGATCTAGGCACAAAGCGGTAAAGTCAGATCGAGATGTAGTCACAAAGCGATCTGGTCGTATTAACTACCTAGTCATATCGAGATGTGGACGGAAAGCTTCTATCCCAGGTAATCAGTCGGCCCTTACATCTGTACGGTGCGGACGCATTTGTTTCCCTTCTCGCGAATTGTTTATCGTTTACCTGAAACCGACGACCGTTCTCTTTAATCTTATATATTCCAAATACCATAGTGAACGAGTCCTAAGAAGATTATCGTTTGTTGCCATGCGATGCCATGCCAGAACATGAAAAACGATACCCATAACGACTTTTTCGAAAACCATCATCACATCATGGTCGCCATCTTGAATTCCAAATTTGATATCTTTTTCGAAATTGGCATCCCCGAAAACACGAAATTAGGTTGCGGCTCCATTGAGGCGGAGACGAGCGGAGCGGAGAGGAGACGTGTAGCTAGGGATTGACCAATCATATTCGTTGAAATCCACATCTCGTCTCCACTCCGCTTCAATGTAAACAGTCAAGCGGAGATGAACGGAGCGGAGAGGAGACGTGTAGGAATCGACCAATCATGTTAGTGGAAATCCACATCTCGTCCCCGCTCCGCTTCAGTGGAAACAGTCAAGCGGAGACGAGCGGAGCGGAGAGGAGACGTAACTGCATTACTACATTGTAATCACTCCAGTCAGCTCCGCTCGTCTCCGCCTCAGTGGAACCGCAGCCTTAAACAGACAACAGGGGGTGCACTGATCAGTGCTTAGACACACCAAGGGTTACAGACCAAAATTATATTTTTCAACAACACTCAATTCCAGCTTATGAAGCAAGAGATTTGGTGTGTTTTAGTATTGATGCAAATTAATGTGAATATTGTAATCTGGCTTAAATAAAACCGAAATCAATTAAAAAACAAACGATAGCTTCTTGATCGACTGCTCACTTCCTAGGTCTTATTGCGCGCTTCCTAAAGGTGTATCCCCATTTTTGACATATCATCGAAACGAAACATGGTTCCGTGACCGTGTTAGTAACGCGTGTCGGTACCGGTTATGAGGACGTTATTTGTCATGCATGTTACGACGTACTGTCGCGATGTGACCTATGCCGAGCGTTTGATTTACGCTGTCCACATTTAGTGTAACAAGTCTTGCAGATTTGCCACCCAGTGCGATCTGTTGGATTTTATTGTAACCCACCCTTAAGCCCGATTTACTTACATTGAACAAGGACTGGACAGTACAGTAGTGTAAACCGATCGGACAGTGGCGCCACTCACTGTTTTTGACCAATGTAAATGGGCTTTAAGGCCCCACTCTGCGACGCGATGCGCGAGGCTTCAAGGCGAAATATGTTTGAGAGCGTTTACGGAGAACGTAAACGCGCTTACCCACGAATCGCGCCGCTTATCGCCTCGCGCATCGCGTCGCCTCCGCCCTGAGCAAGATCAAAGTTCTTGACAGACGGTCTGTCCTTATGTCCGTGACTATACTCGAAAATCTAATTCAAGACCAAAATCATAACCTCAACGGGTGCACATTCGCTGTGATTACTGCATTTTGGTTTAAGTGTAGTTATTTTTATCAATAAAACTTACCCTAATATCACTGGTTACACGAGTTCTCATTCATGTTTTTGAAATAATATTAATAAAATGTCTGCCCCGTTTCACGAAGCTACAAGCTACAAATTACAAGCGGAATTCTCTTTCTAGCAAAAGGAGTTAGAAAGAGACTTCCGCTTGTAATTTGTAACTTGCAGCTTCGTGAAACGGGCCACAGGTGTTAAAAATTATAAATGAAAGACGCAAATAGTTATTTCCCACAGAGAAAGACGAAGACTGAAAACCAGGACCGTGTTTCGAACGCACAAAGAGACCGGGGTTCGCGCAGCTTCAGAGACGACAGCGGCAGCGTAGGAAGCCGATCCAATCATAGGTATTTACTTAGACTAAAAATAAGAAATTTAATTTTGCAAAGGTATTGAAACACGATTGAAACCTTTTGATTGTAAGCGCCTTAGCCTTTTCTATAGCATAAACGTATTACCTATTAAATATCAAACCCCGGCCAATCACAGATTCGAATAACGCCGCCATTGCTGGCCTTTAATTTTCTAAGCCAATCGGTGAACGTAAATTTTAGGAAATCACTATTCTTCCGCTGCGCTGCAGCGCTTTTTCGCTTTATTTCATTTCCGGTACTAATATGGCCGTCTTTGATCTTAAGCGCGTCGTGCTAACTTTACTTTTCATATAGTTGTTGAAGTTGTGATAAGTTGTGTTATTCGAAACTTTATGTAAACAACGATACGATTGTGCTGAGTGCTGACACTGAGCGAGTTAGTTTAATTTTCTGTTCGGCTGTGGTGTTTTTTTCCTTTGTTACTTAACCTTGATAAAAATCCAGAAAACTGTTTCGCCTTGTGCGCAATGCTGTTAAACAAGTATTTTTCGTCAATCGAAACGGTTAAAACTGAGATGTAAGTTCATTGTTTTCGCAAACAAATCTCTGTTTACCCGGCGCCGGCTTTAGAAAATTAAATTCGTTATTGAGTGGATGGTGTAGGTACTTTATTTGTAAAAAAACTGAAGATATTGGTTGGATTATTGTTATTGATATCTGTGTAAAATTTGTTGTGTAGAGCTGCGTTATAGGTATCTAATTTTGTTCTGTCTGCCCCTATAGCGAGCTCGGCAAGTGCCTAGTATACGGCAGTATTAAACAAAATGGGTTATATACCTATTAATTAACTTGTCCTAAGCTGTAAATAACAATTACATAAGTAGGTACCCAAATAATTACTTTCTTTATTAGTGATGTTATCTCTGTTGTACTTTGGTTTTCTGTCAGCATCTATTCAAACCAACATAATTATATTTTAAGTAGTGAAAGGTAGCACTACAGTATGGTAATGAGTGATGTATGAATGTGTATTTTCATACTCTGGAACAAATATTAATAGGTACCTACAACACTTACGTGTCTCCATATTGACGACACATTTGCCTAGTTGGTAGTGACCCTGCCTACGAAGCTAGCGGCCCTGGGTTCAAATCTCAGTAAGGGCAGATATTTGTGTTATAAGTGGAAATATTTTCTTGGATGGCTGTTTTCCATGTATTTATTTAACACTTTCACAGGCGGTAACAGCTATAGCCGTATTTGCCATTTAACTATGAATCTTTATGTTTGAGCACTATGGTGACTACGGCCTTTACCGCCCGCCGAATTTGTAAAGGGGCTTCTAAATGGGCCATATTTTCACTGCAATATGTGGCTGGAACTATTGGTGTCTTTCTCTAACATACGAGTAAGAGAGGGACGCCAATAGTTGGCGGCCACATATTGCAGTGAAAATATGGCCCGTTTAGAAGCCCCTTTGAGTAAGTATGTTTTTCTCTATCTAAGTATTTATATCATTGTCTAGTACCCGTAGTCCAAGCCTAGAGCTTAGTTTGGGACTAGGTCAATATGTGTGAGATTGTCCTGTAACATTTATTTATTTTATTTCTTTTTATACTCATTTTACTATTCAATATTCATGACTGATGCAGAATAGAGGACCCTTGCGACTATGTATGGGTAGAAATTGTGTGCCAGTACTCGCCATTCTTCTACCTATGGGGGTTAATGTTTCTAAAATCCTTCTCATGCCCCCAAGGAATCTCCCCTTTAAATTATAAGTATCTAGGTTTAACTGTTTAGCCTGTGTGTTATCCTGTCTGACCGTCAGTAAGTTGCAGAAGAATACAAGATTTTTGTTGTTTTTTTTTTCATAGGAGACAGGACCTGGCAAACGGTGACAACATGGATGACCTAGGGGATGACGATTTGGTAAGATACAGCTCATTCAATTTTATTCAATGTTAATTATAAATGCTAAGTTTGTTTGTTCCTTTTAGGGCTTCATTAGTCAAACTTATAGATAATGGTTTCGCCATGTCCATCTGATGACTTAGTTATTTTGTTAAAGTAACCATTCACATTAGGGAAACCTAAAGAGCTAAAGCTCGGATCGTCAGCAGTAAATTGATAACCAAATATAAGGGTAACCTTTATAAATAGCCCTTAAAAAGCTATTCGAACAGCTTTTTATAAGGGTAACCCTTATAAAGCCAATCGAACGGCTTTTTAATAAAGTTAAAGGGATATTGGTGTCACTTGTAATATAGAGCTTATAAAGCAAAATCGAACAAACTAATATGAAATGGATTGGTAAGGGTAACCCTTATAAATAGCGCATTAAAAAGCAAATCGAACGGCTTTCAAGCGATACGGCTTTTCTAAACAAATCCTTATAAAAACACATTCGAAACCCCTTAAATGAGATAGCGGGCCGGTCCCTGTTCTACAAAATGGTACTGAAATAAATCCTGAAATATTGACAGTTACAGAAAAAAGCAGGTTGGCAAATGAAACGGTTGGGAAACAATACATTTTGCCTAATGATTTTTGGCCAAAACGCAGGGTAAAGTGCCTGTGACATCCATATTTTGTGATAGAAGAAGCTAGTAATACAACAACATCTACATTGGAATCTTTACAGGTTCTGAACAACTCTCTGGATCCTGACACGAACCTGGAACTGGAGCACCTCCGGCTCGAGCACCTGAAGCTGCAGGAGGCGCAGGTGCTGTGCAAGCACCGGATGCTGCTCCTCAAGCAGGCTGAGAAGAAAGCTGTGAGTGGGATTCATTTTGTATCAATCTTACCTAACTATCATCACTCTCATTGCTCTCTTAGGAAAGGTTAAAGAAGTGAGTGTTGATCCTTGCTTCTGTTGTAGGTTTTAACTGCTGTTTATTTAGGTATGTATATTAGTATATTCTGTTATCATTGTTATCAATGTAGAGTTTACATACATTCTACCACTTTCTTATCCTTAAATCTAATGCTAAGCATGTTCACATTTGTCAATGCAGTACTGGGGTCCTAGTGAAAAAGGTTATAAGTCTTCTGAAGGTCAAGTGAAAAAGGGTTTAAGTCTAGTATACTCCGTTCATGTATATACCCTTTTTTATTACGAGTTAAGTCGACTTGTACCCTTTTTCACTAGGACCCCAGTATTAAGGTATCTAACTGCCGCACTCAGAGACGTCAATTAAATTTAATGATTGTTTAGTGACATGTTGTCTTATTCTATTGCTGTAACAAAGAAAGTGCAGCAACTTTAATCAAGCATTAAATTAAATTGACGTCTCTGAGTGCGGCAGTAAGACCTGATCTGATGATGGAGTCTGAAAGTGTTGGCAGGATCTCCTTAATACTTAAAGTAGACCGACCACATTGAGACTCATTAGGTCTTCTGCAGTATTGCACCTTTTACACAAAGGGGATTGAACTACTCACATCATATTTAAAAATATATTTAAGGGAATGTGACCAGATCTGAAACGAAATGCTATCACAAGTAAATCCCTGGGGAGGCTGGCCTGATCAAACCAGGGAACCCAAACACTTTATTCTGAATGGTGCTGTACCAAATACCTTTTGTTATGGACACATCATCAAATGATTTCTGCGAATTGTTAACGATTTCTTTTTTAGTTACTGTCATGCGTTCCGTACAAAAGTACAACACCACAAGTGACGGCTAGATGGGACTTGGGACTCATTAGTTCTGGTCTTGATAAGCAACTGCAACAAAAGCTGTTCCCTTATGGTTTCTTACGTACAGATATAGTACTTTCGGTATCTGTTTACTTAAAAGAGCTGTAGATTAGATATGTCCCAAATGAAGTGTGGTGTGGCTTCCAAATCATATTGGCGGCAGCACCAGGGCTTTATTAGGTTTCTAATGCTTCATACCAATATCAGGGGACAATGTCACACCAATTGACCTAGTCCCAAATTAAGCTCTAGGCTTGTACGATGTGTACTAGACAAAAATATAAATATTTATATAGAGAAATATTTACTTAATTACATAGAAAACATCCACAATTCAGGAACAAATATTTGAGCTCATCGCACAAATATTACCAGGATTTGAACCCAGGACTGAAGGCTTTTAGGCAGGGTCACTACCAACTAGGCCATCGCGTCGTCCAATAGTTTGTAGATCGCACTTGACTGGTTTTTTTAACATGTGCTTGTGTTTCAGTCTGCAACCAGTCGCTGCATACTACCTGATGGCCGTATTATCGTCCGCAGTGTCGAAAAGTAAGTCAGCCAATAATTAAACATTATCTTATGTAGAATTTATTTAAAAAACAGAAACCTGCCTTCGAAAACGCAAAAAATAACATCTAAAATGGTAACAGAGAACTTATTGTCTAACGCACTCGCAATCACAATCGTTTTCGTTTTGAAAATCGAAGGGTTTGCATACAAAATGAAAACAATTGCTCCACTTTGAAGCCGATTGCGAGTGCGTTTAGACAATAAGCTGTCTGGTCTGTCACTGAAGTCGGCTTTTGGTTAAAAATATTTTGGGACGCCGACTTCAGTTTGGCTAACAGTTTTTTTTTTTCTTTTTTGTGGCCATAATAATATTATGCTATTATGTAGTCCCACTTCTCAATAAGAATCTATAGGATATTAATAAAAAACCGGCGCGAGAAAATCATAGTGCATAATTGTATTTAAACCAATTTAATATGCTTCTTCATAGTCGCTCAACTATCTTAATCGAGATATCTTATCGCCAACCTCAAATTAGGTGCCGTTGTCGTAAGCTTTCATTTAACTTGCAATGTATATGTACATATGAATTGTCATAGCGATTAAAGTGACAAGGTACTAGAGTGTACACATATTTATGAACTCAACTGTACGGCGGGAACCGGAAAACCCCTTTATTTGATTAAGTCTATCAATCGAGTACTACATCATAATGCTCTCCCTATCGATAGGCTTACCCTTTCGATAGTCTTACCCTAATGATATGGACACTGCTTTGAACTAGTTAACTACAACCATTGAGGTTACCAGTTTCGTAAGGGTTTCGATTTAAGCACTTAGCATTACGTTAGTGTTACCCTATCCGTTCTCCCTCTCTGTTGACTTTGTTTCGCAGATTCGTGTGATTAGTTGGTTTCAAGCTTATGCAAAAATATTTTGTATGGACTACGCGTAGAGATTAAAATAGCTTGAAGCGGTTCAATAAACACTTCATAGGGAAAGCCTAACGAGGGTTTTAAGGAATTGGTAAGCGCTTAGTCGAATTAATTGTATCGTATGGGATAGCTTTTCATTGGGGTAAGTCGAAGATATGCTTACCGCATCTTTAGGGTTTTTAAAAACCAGTCAATTATATACCCCAACGAAAACCCTTTAAAGGGTAAGCGGTTCCGGTCCCTGCTGTACGGGTCAAACCTTACAAGTAAAATTTGACCCACTTCCCGCTATATGAGATTTGGACCACATAATGTAAACCCGATGACAATGCAATATTATGGTGTTTAAGAGCTGATCTGATGATGGAGTCTGGTGGCAACGGGATACCTAACTAACCTAACCTTTTTTTTATGACGTAAATTACGTGACGCTTGCGTAATGACAGGCATTACAACAAGAGTGTGGTTTATGAAACGAGCCGCAAGGCTATAAGAGACATCAGCACTGAAAGAAGGGGTCACCATTATATCGGGGGTTTTTATCTATCTAATAATTATGTTAAATAAAAAAACCGCTTTATTTTAAAACGTACCTTATATCAATAATTAATTGCCCCCAGGTCGGAAACTGTTCGCGACAACGACAACAGTTTCGGCGCAGGCGCAGGCGATTCGGTAAGTTTATTGTTTTATTTCTCTCTCTCTTTCTCTCACACAAGCATTGACCTTAAGTCGACTTCCCTCTCTTCCCGTTTTCCCCTTCCCCTCTTTCCCTTCCTTTCTAATTTGCTACGAAAGTAATAAAATAAAAGACAAAATCGCGTTGTCTAATGCCAGCCATCTTTGTCTTAAATTAGTAGGTATTTTACTAATAATTCGTATTTCTTTATTATACATGACCAATGTCATTCAACTATCTTATTTAAATTAAATATTACTAATTATTTTATTTTTTCAACACAATGAAAACAGGTTAGGACCATTTGTACCCCTAAAATGTTCTCTCGATTGCTACTAAGGGGGGTTCTAGAAGATTTACACCCATATTCACAAACAATACTTAAGGGATCCTTCACTGAGTAAACGCACTGCGTTCAAAACAACTTTGTGATTAGTCCTTTTTGACCGACCTTTTGTTTATGAGACGATTTGAACCACCCTGTGCGTTCGTGAGCACTGTGAGACCTCATAGTGACGTTTGTGGATACGGGTATTAATGTGTCGTATTATAGCTTTGCAAATTCGTTGATGACACTCCTATGATCCGCGCGGGGGGCGGGGAACGTTACTAGTTGATGACCAGGGCTCGAACAAACCATGCGGATGACGTCAAACCACTCATAGGTGA
This sequence comes from Acleris cristana, assembly GCA_948252455.1. Classification (NCBI taxonomy): domain Eukaryota; kingdom Metazoa; phylum Arthropoda; class Insecta; order Lepidoptera; family Tortricidae; genus Acleris; species Acleris cristana. Next base: position 1,646,281 of record OX411800.1, on the reverse strand, counting down.
TTTCAAATAGTATTTTCATCATTTATCAACCTCTTTAATCCGTGGGAACCCAAACTAAAGGACATGGGATGGATATCTCTACACAAACCGAGCAATTGAGTACTACGATTGTCATGGATACAGCGAAATTGTTGGCCAAATACTTTTCCCCGGTCAATCCATTGAGGAAGAAAAATTTATTAAAGTATATTTTAAGTCTGTGACAACAATAATAGACTTGTTAGACAAATAGTTATAAGTGTGCATAATCTCATTAAATAATAATATGAAATTGTGTTTTTTGATTTTTTTAATAATGCATTTACTTTTATTATAAATAATCGTACTTATGATAGCAAATTTCGTAACATTTATTTTATTCACGACATTCACGATTATTTTGTTATTCGTGCGATATGTCACACGGAAGTTTAAATACAAACATCACCTGTGTGCAAAATTACGTCATTTTTACGACATCCGCATGATTTGTTCGAGCACTGTTGATGGATGACGTTGCTTACCTCGATCTCCACACGATACAAGTAAATTACGTTACGTATACGTCGGCTAATATAACTAATATTCTGTATTAACCTTATTTGATATATTATATAAGAATATTGTGGTGTGTGTATCGATTCATAACATTATTAATGGTAATTAATGGAGCAAAACTGGAGCAATAAATCTTGTTTTAGTGTTTGTATTTTATTAAATAGCGTACTCGAAATTTTGCTGTTCCACTGAAGTTGGATTTCCCTTGCGTTTTTTAAAATAGCTGCACTATACAGGGTGTTCGGCAGAAGGTTCGACAAACTTCAGGGACTAACTCTGTAGGTCATACTCATCAACTTTTATTATGGGACCAACATCCAAATCGCGAAAAAAAACAGCTGTTGCATACAAACTTTGAGAGCTAAACAGCCGAAATGTATGGAACAGCTGTTTTATTTTTCGCGATTTTTATGTTGGTCCCATAATAAAAGTTGATGAGTATTATCTACAGAGTTAGTCCCTGAAGTTTGTCCAACCTTCTACCGAACACCCTGTATACAACTAGCGACCCGCCCTCGCTTCGCTTCGGTTTATGTGAGTTTTCTGTAACACCTGTACATAATCCAAAATGTACATTATAAACCTTCCTCTTGAATCACTGTATCTATTTATAAAAACCGCATCAAAATCCGTTGCGTAGTTTTGAAGTTCTAAGCATACATAGGGACAGACGGACAGCGGGAAGCTACATTGTTTTATACTATGTAGTGATTGTTTGGCTTGATGTCCAATCGCCCTATCGGCAAACTCATGTTTTGTTGTGTGCGGTCGCGCTTATGTACAGTACACAAGTTGCCGCCAACAGCGACGGCTGCCTGTCAGATACACCGTACCGCGCACGCACTTCATACCGCCCCCGCTGTCACCCGTCCCCCGTCGCCCGCGGACCATGGGAGTGTCACGAACGAATTTGCCAAGCTATAGTGTAACACAGCCCCTAGGGATACAAATAGTTCTACCCCACTAGAACTGCTTCTTAAACCGCAAACTCCCTGAGATCGGAGAAGGCGCGTTGCGGCACTTTTGCTTCCTAGAAAGCGTTAAACCGTGGCAAAGGTGTTTAAGGAACGCACTGCAATGCGCCGCCTCCGCCCTGTGCGTTTGCTTAACTTTATGAATGCATGATTTGCTGAGGTGATATCTTTTTTCCATGTCAAGCAAAGATGAGGGTTTTAAAGGTATAAAAGTATAAAGCAGATATTAGCATGATATTATTTGGTTCTTTAATTATTTCGCTATAAGAGCCTAAAGCAAAAAGCGGTCAAAATATTGATAATTCAAGCGACAAGCACTACAAAACAAACTATATAAAAAAATCTTTAAAAAAAGCTGAAAATTCACGGCCCAACCGATTTTCAACAAATCTAGCTAAGAACCACCTCGAATAGACAAGCTTTAAATTTAAAGAAGCCGCCTTCGTATTGGTCCTTCCGTCTAGGAACTAAGATGCCATAGACACACAAATACACATTATATTTATGATATCCCTCTTGCGTTAGGGTTTAAAAAACTGTTTACTGCAATAAAAAGTCACGGTCTTATTCTGTTGGATCTATAGACTTTTACCACTTACGTACAGTCACCCAATAAAAAATGTTGAGCATACTTAGAACCTTGTCATAGTGAATGTCATTGTCCCTTTCATGTGTGACATTTGATGTTCTGTGTGAAGTTTACTATGACAACGCACTAAAGTGCTTAACATTTTCGTTGGGGTGCTGTACGTGTATAGCTCTGTTTATGACGCCCGAATAACGACTCGTCCAAACTGATGTCGCCAATTACTACACTCTTACAATATCTTTCTTAAGACTACCCCAAGCATACGCCGGATGTACAGTCAACAGCATAAATAAGTCATCATGTCTTTACCTTGTCGCTTTCAATCGTTTCATAATTTTGTATAACATTTCAAACACGACGTTAATGTGACAAGGTACTATGACGAACGTTAATTTGTGACCCATTTCAAGAAAAATATGCTTGAAGTCGTCAATGTCATTATAGATGTCAAGTCATTTGTAACTTTTAGGAAACTCAACCTTATTGTTGTAGAATGTCAGATTGACTTTGGACCTATGGTGGGTACCAAATTAAAGTTCGCGACTGTACATAAATCATCACTTATTTATGCTGTTGACTGTACAGTGGCGCCCTCGTTACTATTATTGTGTTTGCTAATAAAGTATTTTCTTAAAATGGAAGAGTGTGTTTTTGTACAAATGATTACACAAAAACTCCACTCTTAGCTCAATTGCTATTAAGTTACGTCATATTCAATTGTGTATTAATTTGTACAACAAATAAATACACAACTTATAGGGTAAAACTCTTCGATTTCAAGAAAATACTTGCGAAGCGCTGGTAGATTATTGACGTGTAAAAGTGCCCGTGCGGCCTACTTACTGAATAAACATCTTTTATCTTTTTTATCTTTTTTACTGTAGTTTAATAGAAAACACAATAATAGTAATGAGGGCGCCACTGGACCATCGGCGATTGGTCGGTGTAGTCTTATGGCTGTATTTATTAAACTCATCATGGCTGAGATGCCCGTCACAAGATACGTTAACGTTAATGTCAAGTAATAGAAAATTGACATTTCTGAGATCAGATCTATTCTATAGTCTATACCAATTGACATTGGCAAAGATGTAAACACAACCAAACGAACCAATATAAGTGCCATTATTACTCGACAATTTTAAAGATCAAGGTGAAGTCTTGGCAATGATTTATACACTAACCCTAGGGAATGCAATTTAACCGGTTATTAACTGTTTTTGTATGAAAATAACCGGTTAAAACCGACTATAACCGGTTATTTGCATTCCCTAACTAACCCCCTTACTAATAAACGTTGAGTAACGGTGGTATAGCTATACAATGTTTTGTCTTTTTAATCTGTCAAATTCAAATGTCACAATGACAGATAAGGACAAAACATTGCATAGCTATACCATCTTTAGTCGTTACTCAACGTTTATTAGTAAGGGGGTTGATCTTAACTTTCAAAATAAGTTTAAGAAATAACTATTAATTAAACGATATTTTAAATAAAAACACGCTTGATGAATGTATGAGGTTATGTGTCAAACAGTATTTTTTTTTTACATCTGGTAATTTCATTTGGCACAGGCTGTAAAATTCAAATCGTATTTGACCTGTTATGGTATTTATTGTTTTTAACTCGGCCGCCATTACTGTCAAGTAAATAAGAGCTATCAAAAACGATTTGGTTTTTACCGTGTTGAATAGAGGCCAGAGGGGCTATTGTCTAACGCACTCGCAATGGCAACCGGCTTCAACGTGGAGCAATTGTTTTCATTTTGTATGCAGACAAGCCTTCGATTTTCAAAATGAAAACGATCGTAATTGCGAGTGCGTTAGACAATAAGCCTTCCGGTTTATTAATACGGTCCTTATAATAGGAGATCCGAATAGGAGACGATTTGCACCGGGGTGCTTATTAGATCAAAAGTGTTTTATATCAAATTTGATACGCTAAATAATATGTGGCGAATAGGTTGGCTGAAAAATTTCAGTATATAATTAATAAAAAAATTATAAGTTAACTTTGGCTTAAAAAAATGCAATTGCTTGTTTAATAGAAAAATTACATACCAATCGAAAGTATGAAGCCTATAGAATTTGCAAACGTTAGGTTGACTATTATTTTCCCGTCAAACTATTGGATAGGCAGGTATAAACAGGTAAGACGGTACTAATAATTTGCACCAAACCTAACGTTTGCATATTCTATAGGCTTCATACTTTCGATTAGTATGTAATTTGTCAATTAAACAAGCATTTGCAATTTAAAAAAAAGGTTCATTTTAAATATTTTTTTTAATGATTTACGTACTGGAGTGAAAATTTTCAGCCAACCTATTCGCCACATATTATTTAGCGTATCAAATTTGATATAAAATATTTTTGATCGAATAAGCAGCCCGGTGCAAATCGTCTCCTATTCGGATCTTAGACCATTAATAGCGTTCGGCTCGCTATCGCAACTGACAGTATATTTGACGACGGTGTTTCGTAGAATACTACGCGGGCTTAACCTAAATGCATTTGACATGTTATCGTATTCTCACCGTTATGATAGCTCTTATTTACTTATATGGCTGCGTTTATCGCGTGACAAAGTTTAAATAAGGCATCCGTCACCTTCTGACACATAAATAAGAACGAGAGTGACGGATGCTTTATCCACATTTGACACGCGATATAGACGCAGCCATACTATGCCCGCAGGGGTCTATATGGAGTGGCATAATCATTGTTTGTTCTAATGCATTGATTGGTAGAAAATCGTTGGGTCGAAAACGGTTTTTTTATTTAAATACTAACCTAACTTATCTACTCTACACAAGTTTATTAAATTCTATGATTTTATACAGAAAGTTTTTAGACCAAACAATACAATAGGATAAACAATTATATGCGTTTCGAATGAATATCACTTAACAGTAATAGCGCCCAAACCGCGGACGCCGTCTGTGTGGTAACGTTCATATAGATAGGCGAATAAACGCGCCCACCCGCCCCCGCGTTCTGTGTGTTTCCGCATTAGACGACTTGCGTAAAACTTACCAGCTCATATCTGTGTCACAGCAGTGGTAGCCATGTTGCTTGAATGAAAGTGTGGTTTTTGGTGTGTGGAGAATTACTGTGTATGTCCCCTTCGTCTCCTTATTACAGCGCGTTTCGGCATTATTTGGTGTTATAAAGAGTGAAAACAATTCTAAATTGTCAAGGGCTACATTGGTCGCGGCATCACTGACTACACTGTGCATGAGCTTGCTTGGCTGGGCTGAACGCATGGGCGAAACCGGTACAGACAACGTGAGAAACGTAGCTAGTGCTGTTTAACACCGAAATCGATACCGGTCAATTTTTCAACAGAACGCGAGAGATACCATGTGCACCTGCAAGGGCAAGATCAAGTGCTCCCGGGACGGCAGCTCGGAGGATGACAGCTCCACTCCTTCAACTTGCGTTCTTTGCTCGGAAGATAGGAGCCATAAGACCGAAATGCTTGACAAACGGAACTCAGATAAGTCGGATAGCAAGTATACAGATAGTAAAAAGTCAGACGGTAGTAAAACGGAGTATAGCAGTAAAATTACACATAGTAAAACCACTTACGTTAGCAAAACCACCAGTAAAATGACCGACGGCACGAGCAAGAAGTCCGGTTATAGTAGAGCTAGCAAATCAAATAAGACTTTAGATATTCCTAAGAAATCCAAGTTCGAGAGTTCGATGACGATGAAGTATAGCGATTTTTACAGCGACAGCGACGACGAGGCGGACGAGACGTACAGACTTATACAGCTAAGGAATTCTGACTATTTAGACATCGTAGAGGATCAATTGAAAATTGTTATAGCGCTCGCTGGTTACCCCAAGTCCAAAATGCGGTTAAAGCAAATGGAACTCTTCCAACGGTGCCTTGCTGAAGTCACAGATATGCAGCTGAAGGCTGGGCTTCTTAAGAATGTTCCTACCTTTCTCGATTATTACTTAAACCGAGGCGCAATCGTTTGTATCTGCAAAAATTTGGATACTAGGGACTGGATGGTTAGGATATCACCAGGGTTGCAGGAGCGTATGCACACCAACTTGATCCTATTGAAATCTAAGGTTAAGAGGTTATGTTTAGCCATCTTGAAGATTCCTAGCACGTGCTGGCCGGCTGCGGCTGTAGACGCCTTTAAACTTCTGCAGTATTTTAATCCGACGTTGAAAACACACTTGTGGAAAGTGTATTCTCAAAAGAAAATTGATGACGTCGAATGTACGTCTTTCTTGGTAGATCGCGTGTCAGGAGAGATTATTCGCGGTCCGTCCTTTAAAAACATTATCGATTATGAACAAATGGAGTTTGAATTGATTGGTTACACGGAGATTTACTATGAATGTTTGATGTCAGACATGGCGGAAGACCTACGAAGTGTCTCGTCTAGAGTGAAGTTGTTACAGGAGTTAAGATCTGAAGAAGCGACACCACGAAATATCTCAGATTGTAGGTTACGAAAACCGGAGTCTGTGTGTGAAGAGGAAGTAGCAGAGATTGATCCTCAACATGATGTTGAAGAAACTCCTAAGGAAGAGCCTGTTGAAGAGAAAACTCTAGATAAAGAACTAGCAAAAGATCTGCAGAGTGACGTGCTACTGAAACTAAAAGATGTGAAATATATAAGTGAGAAAAACGAAATCATCATTTGGTCGGACGAGCCGAATCATTTTAAGGAAGCTATTTCAAATGCTCACTTGGATTTGAAAGCTGAGATTCCCGAACAACAAGAATTTGAAATTGAGGAACTGACCGCGGCTTCTGAGTCCGCTGCGCCGGGTTCCGAAAGAACTGATTCTATATTCGGGAGTATTGATAATCTTATTAGTCGGAATAGTAATCTGAATATTGACAGTAACAGAGGAATTGCATACCATAGGAGAACTAATTACCTACATGTAGAGCATGAATTAAAGATCGCTATTACGCTAGAAGGGTATCCCCAGAACAAGCTGGAAGGCACGCATATAAGGAGACTAAAGCACCTATTCAAAGAATATTTGCATAAGGACATGAAACAGCAGCGCTTTGCGAATCTCATAATTCCAAAATTCCAAGACATTTATCTGTCTAATGGTGCTGTGATATACATTTGTGATAGTCTGGAAACTAAGGATTATCTTACTGCAGTTTTACCTAAATTAATTTACTCCACTGGTTGGAAATTGGCTTTTAGGGACATTAAAAATTTAGTTAGATATACGAGGGTCGTCATGCGCTTGCCAAAAGAATACGCAGGTGTGGAATCTGTTGAAATAATATCGAAACTTCAGCAAACGTATCCAGGTCTGAAACCTGATTGCTGGAAGTATTACTCTGATGTCGCTGGCAAGCAGAAACGGCAATTTGGTGTGGACCCTGAATCGCTAGACGTGATCAAAAGCGCTAACTTCGACCCTATGTATGAAGGAGAGAAGCTGAGCTTTAGAATTATCGACAGGCAGAAACGTGACGTAAGCTTCGAAGAAAACAATCTAGAAGACAAAGATGTTGAGGCTGAGAATAAGGAATTAAGGGAAAAAGTTTTAAAACTCCTCTACATTCCTATTGAGGCGGACATGACTAACTCGCCCCTAACTAGGATTAGGACTAACCATTACACAGACTTAGTCGCTGATGATCTAAAACTTTACGTCGGCCCTGCGAATTACCCAGAGTATCGCATAGAAGAACCCGTCTTCCACACAATAAAGAAAACCCTAGAAAATATTGTATGCAAAGCTTTTGAAGAAGGAAAAATAAACGAGACCACAGTTCCTAAACTTCACGACATGTATCTGTTCGATGGAGTCATTTTCGTCATTTGTCAAAACATGTACTCGAGGTATTGGATTGACGAGGCGCTTCCGATTATTAATTCTAGTTTCAATATGAATCTCAAGTCGACGGAATTCCGCGGAGCCGTGGGCATTATAAGTATGGTGGTGAAAACGTTCTTAGAAACCAATGAAGTCGTATCTATTCTACAGTCTAACAACCCAAGACTGCGTACTAAATACTGGAGGACCATCAGTACGGTACGATCAAAGAATAAATTAGACGTGGTCTTGCAGATTGATAAGTTGTCAGCCCAAGTTATAAGGAGCCCTAAGTTTAATAAATTCGTGGGTACTAGCGCAGTTCAGTTTAAGCTAGGACATTTACAGTCCCTCATCAAGCCGAACTCTAGCATTGAAGACGCGCAGAAGAAGCAGAGAAAAGCGAAGAAATCTACTGAAGCAAAACAGAAAGAGGAGAGGAAAAAGGTGACGTCGCTACTGCCTAAAGACACTATGTTTGAACAGTTGAAAATGGACTTAAGCAGAGGATATCCAGATCTGAATCTTATTGACGAGTGCGATGCGTTGGAGTCACACAAGGAAAACGATACGAATGAACAACAGGAAGAACAACGGGAACATGAATGCGATGACATTGAGGATGAACTGGCTCAACAAATAGAGAACAAAGAATTTAACTTCTCAAAGGATAATGAAATAGTGGTGCCAGTTAACCCTGTCTGCGAGCAAAAGTCTGAATCGGGGATTATGGTGGTTCGGCCGGAGCCGGATTATATTACCGAAAACACCAAATCCAAGACGGGGTATGATGAATTCTGCAAAATGGTTGTGAAGATTCCACTAGACATTTTGCCGGAAAATAAAGATGATTTGACGCTGATATTTGATCTATTGGAAGACCAAAACCCTGGCCTGAATACAGAGCTATGGCAAATCACTAATGATTTTGGTAATCACGAAAAGGGAAAGTTTATTATATCTATTGATCGGCAGTCCGCCTGTGTAATACGGGGGAAACACTTCTGCCCGTCTGTGGCTGGTCATCGGCTAAAGTTTCTCTTGTAACACTACCATGTGTGCGATCCTTGTATCCTTGTTAATGTGATCGTTATCATAATTGGGGCTGAATCTAGATAACGTATGTATAGTAAAGTGCTTTGCCCATTGGTGACATTTCAAGCAATCGTTTATTTTGTGTACAAGCTTTTTCTTCTAAATAAAACTCCTAAATTTGGTCCTGTTCACGGAGCAATATTTCTATTAAATACATTAACTGTTGTTATGTATTAGAAAGCTGATAAGGCAGTTGGTGTCTGCGCTATACAAGAATCTAATTCATAGCGAACGCCGTTATTTGACTGTTGCTTGACAATTTTACGTTGATTCGTATACCGATAGCTATAATGGCATTATAGTAGGTTGAACAAAATGAAGGCTGTTTGCACACGTATTATGTTTAGTACATTCGGGTTACTTGTAGATTGTAAAAATAAACATTGCTAAAATGGTCATTAACAAGATAGAAAATAATTAGTAAAGTTACGTCAATGTGTTTGATTGAAACTGACCGTTTTAGCATTGTGATCGTTGGTTGTGACATTTAATAAGATTTAAGGGACCTTAGGTATCGTAGGAGAAAACAGAATTAAATAATTACTCTTCATTTGCTCCTCTGCCTCTCCTATCTTCTGTGAGTCTTGATCTGTAAACTGGGGCTTTGTTTTAGCTCACCTGGCTTTCATATTGTAATAACACTGTTGACGTTATACTAGCTCTTATTCTCTTGGCGTAAACTTAAACAATATGATGTCCATATGGAAGCAAGATAGTGAAACAAAGTGTAAACCCGGGTGACGAAATCACTAGAATGTTAGGCAACTAGATGATGATTGTTGATAGATGTTTTTCAAGGTATGTCCAAAACCAATCACATTCCCCTTACATATCTTGCATTTAATGATGGATAGTTTTTAACATTTACACAAGTTTGTACGGTAGGTATTTTTTAACTTTATAATGTGACTTTAGTTTTAATGTTAATTTTAATGTTTCTCGTTTTACGTTGTAATTGTTGTATTTATGCTAGATTTGTTTCGATTGTAATTGTGTAGTTTTACGTTTTTAATAAAGTGAATGCTTTTATTTAGTGTTTTCAATTTTTGGGTACGAAATATTCTTATTCATCTGCATTGTCATGGAACCAAGCTAAATAAAGTACCTAAGAGAACCGATTATTATTCTAAAATTTAAAAAACTTAGGTGGAGCTATAACAAGAAAGAAAACGTTTATTAAGTGCAAGACAAAAAAATAGCATAACAGCAAAAAAGCGACGCGGGGTCGAGGCGCGGGGTTCACTTTATGTTGGCACTTTACTTGGCGTGGCTGTGTGTTGTGTATCGGCATAATTTTAACAAATGTTTTACGTTGGTACAAATAACCAAGTAGAAGTAATCATTGGGAATACGAAAATGAAAGTCCACTCTAGTATTTATGTGGACGGGGAACCTGTTAACCTTTTGAACGCCACAGACGGCTCTGGCCGTCAACTGAAAGTCGTGCCACTGACGCCACGACGGCCACAGCCGACACAAATTTAAGATCAGAAGAGACTTTAGTATTAATATGGTGTAATTGGCATAGCGTAGCAAACATGCTTGGCGTGTAGGTGACACTTTCGTATTCGGCGTAAGGCGTTCAAAAGGTTAAAGGTGATTTATATATTTATGTAAGTAATAACATGACGGCAACATGGAATTTGACGTAGCGGGGCTCCTATTAATGAGCGGTTTACCCTTCGGGCAAGAGTTGAAATTGTTTATGTTAAACTAAACCGTATAAGCTACGAGGACGGTGGGCTCTAAAGTGAGATTGAAGTACAGTAAAACCACCTGTATTAATTAGTACTCATCTGTCAGTGAATTTAATTCTTAACCGACTTCAAAAAAAAAGGAAGTTCTCAATTCGTAGGGTTTTTTTTTATGTCAGGGAGTGAAAGCGATACATAGCAGTGTACTTAATACTGTGGTTTGACTGTTATATGTGTATGCTTCTAACTGGACCTGTAGTAAAGGTCGATAGTGTGTCAGCGTCAAAAGTAGAGCGACTTACCTCTTTTTTTCCCTAGGCACTACTGCGTGGCACTACCGTAACAATTTTTTCGAACCAAAAGCAATTAAAAGTGTCAACGGAGCTCCGCTAACGGAGCTCCTACTTATGGGTATTCTTGGCCCTTCGGGCCTGCTGAAGATCTAACATAACCTAAACCAACCTCCTATTTATGATACTAATATTGACCAGTAGTGCCATTTAGTTGTGCCATGGGGAATAAACTGACTTGCCCCTAGACCACCTAATACGTATGTTGTTCACCGATGTGGATTACGGAGAGTAGAATGGCCAAAATTAACAGGTAGGTTTAGGTTATGTTAGTTCTTCAGAGGGCCCGAAGGGCCAAAATAATCCAAAAGTAGGAGCTCCGCAGCTCCGTCGACTTCGTTAAGGTCTGATAAAATGCCCAGGCGGTCTCGGCAGGTGGACGGTGGGTAAGCACCCAAAAGTAGGTACATACAAAGTACAATATAAGTACCTTGTCACTTTACTTTACAGTCACATAAACAACGTCAAGCGAAAAAAAGTAAGCTGCAACACCAGCTGGGAACAAAAGCTTGTCACGAAAATGTTTTTTTTTTAACAGTAACTAATCAGGCGCCTAGCGTCGTCCACTGAAAAATATATAAGTTTTCTAAAGATGAAACCTAGCTAGATCGATTTATCGCACCCAAAACCCCCGGCATACTAAATTTCATGAAAATCACTGGAGCCGTTCAAAGGTATTATACTCCGTTTGTTTATGTACTTAAAAAATGTAAACAAAACAACCACGTGATATAGTTGGTCCAACAATAGAAGCAGAACACTGATACGTCAAAGTGCGATAAAACAGTTTTGATTGGCTGTTTAACACAGCCACGTGGTTAGGATTGTTTACATTTTTTTAAGTACCTACCTAAACAAAAACGGAGTATAGATTGCTGCGTGTGTGGACGGACGTCAAATAGTACGGAAAATATATCGTAAGATGCCTTATATTATAGGTCCATGTGTGACGCGCTTGACACAGATCAAAACTCACTTTTCAATGTTTCACTTTGAGCTGAGGCGGTGTTGATTTGGTGCCGAGGCGTATGTGCGTCACCTTAACGCTTTAAACGCCTTTGACTTGATACAAACGTCGTCCTCTCACGCCAATGACAGCTGAAAATCACAGCGAATGTCAACCTTACGTCACAAATACTCTGGTCTATTTTGCGCTTTAATCTGTGACCACTAAAATGGTCGATGGCGTGGTAGGCACGACAGTACACGACAACTTTTTAGTGGTTCTTGGCGTTACAAGGGTTAAGCGTCAGTAGTAGGCACGACAGCTCATGCCGACTTGAGACGTCGTTGGCGTTCAAAGTTTTATCAGACTGCAAAAATTTGGCCGCTTTTGTTTTTATTGCCTTAAATGTCAAACATTTTGAGTAACTATGTTTTTGCTTGGCATGGCGAAAACTGCTCTTATCTATACAAATATAAGTTCTCTATTATGCGTTCAAAACCCGTAGGCAATGACCAGCATTACCTGTGGTAGTAGGTTGGAAGATGTTCCAAATTTGGATCTCATTACCTTACAATATTCGATAACGTAATGAAATTACGTTACAGCTGTCATCGCTGTCACCTACTACCACAAGTAATGCTGGTCATTTGCCTTTCGGCTGCTGAACCCATTTTAGAGTACTTATAATATGTGTGTAGATAAAGTATTGTACGCGACGCTGCGTAATTGGCATTACAACACTCGTGTGATCTATTATGATACGAGCCGCAAGGCACCACACTCATGTTGTAATGCCTGTCATTACGCAACCGTCACGTAAACTACTATTATAATGTTCCTCGCTTATGGTAAGTATAGACGGCGAACACGAGAAATGTGTGGCTACAAATTCAGTGCAAGCAATGCTACTAGTGTTGCGCTGTAGCCTGTGGCACCATTTTTCCGATACCTCTGGTTTTTTTTTGTTTTAATCCATTTATTGCTAAAAATACCTACGTCTTAACTAGTCTAGGGTAGCTTTAAACGGCCTAAGAGCTATTCGTAGGCCGTTTAATGCTAAAAATGTTTCACACGAGGCAATTATAAGGTTCTTAATCTCATTCCTCTTTTGACCCTTTGCCAATTTATGTGACAGGTTCTTTTTTAAAGGTGTTCTGATAGTCATGCTTTTAGAGATTTGTCTCGAAAGCATACTAAGCTTTTTAGGGTTCCGTACCCAGAGGGTAAAAACGGAACCCTATTACTAAGACTCCACTGTCCGTCCGTCCGTCTGTCACCAGGCTCTATCTCATGAACCGTGATAACTAGTCAGTTGAAATTTTCACAGATGATGTATTTCTGTTGCCGCTATAACAACAAATATTATAAACAGAATAAAATATTTTTTTAAGTGTGGCTCCCATACAACAAACGTGTTTTTTTTTGCCGTTTTTTTGCTCGGTATTAATAACTCAACAGATAGACGCTTGAAATATTAACAGTATATATGGTTGTATATTCACTTTGAAAATTAATAATTAAATAAAAATAAAATAAATAGTTTAGGGGGGCACCCATACAACAAACATGTATTTTTTTAATAGATAATGGTACAGAACCCTTCTTGAACGAGTCCGACTCTCACTTGGTTTACTACGGCCGTTTTGGAATAGTGGTCTAAACAACGTCATTTTGTCTGTAGACTAGCTGTGACGTAGAAAAGACCATGTGGCGTTTAAGCTCTTTAGCCATTAGCAGAAATTTGATAATTTATTTTCTCATTAAATAACAAAAAAACGTAAGTAAGAAATCGTATGCTAGCAGGTGGAAAGACGTGGTCTGAGGCCCTACTTTGAAAATCGAAGTTCGAAGTTACGTTAGCTTCATCCCCTTCTCTCGATTTAGTCTCGAATGACGAGTGACAGGGATGGAGCTAACGTAACTTCGAACTTCGATTTTCAAAGTAGGGCCTCTGTCTACCCCTCTGGGAAACAGTCGTCATTTAATGTATGTATGTATGTTTTTGAGACAAACATGTATTCGATTTTTCTAAAACACCTTTTCTAAAAAGTTCCTATTGTCTATTACAAATACAATGATAAATGTATTTTTTCAGTCCGTTAATGAGTGACGGGGCAGCGGTCCAACTGCTCTGTCCAACTGACTATAGTACATTGTTGCAGAGGATAGAAAGTACGCGATTTTTGGACGAGTCATATAGAGGGCCGAAACGTAGTTGAGGCCCTCTAGTGTACGAGTCCACTTTCAAATAAATTGCACTTTCTACCGAGGCAGACATAGTGCTTTTCACAACTACTGAGAGGAAATGAAATAAAAAATCATATTCCAAACTCAATAGTGTTAGTCAATTGTCGTTGGTTTTTCAAAGGTAGTATAGAAGCTGTATCACTGCCAAATCTACCACAGATAACTTTTTTAAAATCTGGACCCCTGTTCTCGTAGCACTCGAGATTAATAAACTAACATTCGAGATGAATATGTCAACTCCATATAAAATTGTATTTGTTTCGCCATATCTCCCATGTAATTTCATCTCTAGTGGTTCGAGATTAGGGGCCAAGTATGAATTACATTTAAAAAAAAAGCAGTGACATTGTTTTTAGTCTGTGTATCTTTTAGCAAAAATCACGGAATAGAAAAAACAGTGGAAGTGGCATGAGCTTCGCTTAGTATCAGACCTGTTGTCGCCAATACTCACACTATCATAAAAACAACACGCCACCATGGAAAATGTTTTTGGTGCGGCGTTCGTTTTTACATTCCAAAATAGCACAATAAGGCATGCTTCTGGATTTATTTTCTATTTTAGAAATATCGAAATATCGAAATATTGAAATAAGCGATCGCGGCAAAAGTACTCCGCATAACTATGCCACACATTACACGCCCACTTGACACTTCTACTGTTATTTCTGTTCTGTGGCAAAAATACACCTAATATTTAACGACACAAAATGGTGTGTTCTGATTGGTCGATTTCAATTTTTCATTTTGAGCTGACACAAAAAATGATTGATTGATTTTCATTGGTTCTTAAAGTTGGACAACAATGTTCTCGACCAATCAGCAAACACGCCGAGAAAAACATTCTTGGTGTGTCCTTATAAGTGACGTTTTGTGACCCCAAACAAGACCATCTATGGCCATATTTCCGAGCAGTGTTGTGAAATAGTTATTTATGTAACTGGTACATAATGAAGCCTCTTAAGGTACGAGAGCCGAGGTTAGAGCGCGAGCTTGCGAGCGCTCTAATTACAGGCACGAGTACCTTAAGAGCTAATTATGAACCGTTGCATACATAACTTTTTCTACAAGCTTAAAATGATAATGATAAAAATAAACAATCGCTAACTTTTCTCGTATACTATACTCGATTTTTCTGCTAACAAATTACTTGTCATCAAAGACATTGTCACTATTCCGATGCGCGATAATAGTTTGTGAATTTTATTGATAAATGTAAACAAATTTCATGCGAATTTTAATAGATACTAAAAACAGTTCTATCAAATTATCATAAACAAGTTGGAATGCCAAACGAAACGCCATTTTGTTGATATCCATATTGAACGTAACCATGGTAACCAAATAACAAATCGATGGGTATTAACCATCTATTTTTAGTAATTGAATAAAAATGTTATTTTAAACACATAATTACTCATAAAATTAATTTTGTTTTCAATATACGTAATTGATATTGGTGTTAAATGTTTTTAACGGTTTATTTTACAAATTATTAGGATGTCAAGTGTTAACTAAACGCCAAGACTGATATCCGGAATGACCGTTACCATGGTAATAACAATGCTATAATAAATTATAGAACTGTTATTACCATGGCAACGCTCATTATAGAATTGTTTTTACGCTTCGGTTACGCTATAGGTGGTATTTTGACACCATTAACGATATCAATATTAGCGGTTTATAGTACGCGAGTAGAAAAAAATTATTATCATAAATATGAGGTAGGTTTAGGTTATGTTCGTTCTTCAGCTACATAACACAAGCCCATAGTTGCGTACTTGGCGGTGAATGAGTTAACACTTTCCCTGTTCGGGTACCCCTAATATGGGGTCATGAAGCTTTTTTTCAGGAGTCCGTGCTTCCTCAATGGGGCCACATCCCCATACTGAATGCATAAGTTGGACTTGTGACATTGTCAGATCGTTTTGTACGGGGACAGTGAATGTGTTAAGAGCTTTCGCACTGTATATACAGGGTGTCCCATAAACTGATGTTAACCCGCCTATGGCTGATAGAGCAGCTAAAAAGCTATCGATTTAACCCCTATGTATGTTCAGCTATTTTTACTAGTTTCAGAGATATTGATCATTTTAATCAGAATTTTTGTAATTTTCCCTTATGTCCATGTCACGAAAAATCATTAATTTCATGTTTTATTTCATAAGTTTTTCAGTGGTATCTTACATAATTAGAATCGTTACGAATCAGCGAAGTTTTTAAACCTATTTACACTTTTTTTTTTTAAAGTAATCAAGTCACAAAGTTAGTTTCTCCATTCTAGGTGTCCCAGTGTTTGCTTTTCACTTTGTATGGAATAAAATAACTTTATGATTACTTTAAAAAAACTGGCAAATAGGTTTAAAAACTTCGTTGATAAAAATAACCCAACAAAGATTTGTTCCTAGCTCTTTCTAGAAAAACGGAATTTGACATGGAGTTTTTATAGCCGACGTGTTACATGACGTCACAGTGCATATCGGATCTCTCTGTCTAATCGCTGTCCAATTAGCAGTTTAAAATGCATCAAGCATGGCGGATTTTAATCTCTTTTACGGTATTTTCATATTTAAAAAATCCATGCATTTTCCCTATTATTTCTCAAGGGAATAAATTTCCCTCAAAATTAAACAATGAACTTTGAACAAATCGCAGCTAAAACTTCCCGCGCTTCAGCGGTTCGGCAAGTGCGTCGTGTGCGGGGAACGCGCCGACGCGTTCTGCGCCGCGTGCGGCGTCACGCCGTACTGCTCCGCCGGCTGCCAGCGGCGCGACTGGGCGGACCGCCACCGCAAGGTGTGCCACAACCTGAAGCGGTAAGTCATTACGTTAAAGTTGTAACCCTTTCATTGCCGATGACGCTCATAGGCGTATTATTTAACCTTTTAAACGCCGCAGGCTTTGGCCGACAACTACAAGTTGTGCCACTGTAGCCACCGTCGGCCACAGCCGAAACAAGTTGAAGATTAAAAGAGACGTTTCATATGATAAGATGTAATTTGTATAGCGTAGCAAACATGTTTGGCGTGTGAGTGACACATTATTTCTGACGCAACACGACACAACACAACACATCAAACAAAATGTGAATGAGGCTTTATTCAAAGTGTCATAACAACAGTAACCATCATATCATAACACAACATATCATACAAGTGACAATGCGGCTTTACGCAATGCCGTGGACGCCGATCTGAGTCATATTTTCACTAACAATTCCATGGATCATGTTTCATAAATAAACGTCACGTTTAGAAATTACTTTATTTAGCCTTTAAAACTACTGGTAGTAAGTAGTAAAAAATACGTAGTTTGTTACTGATCTCTGATGCCGGGAACGCCTATTGGCGTCCAATTTAACTATTTAAAACTGGATGCCACTGACGCCGATCGGAGTCACATTCGGCTTTAGCTGAGTGCCGCTGACGCTAGCGACCTCTGTGATTTAACATGACGTACCCGGTTTGTCGTTTGTAAAGGGTTATATTTACTTTTTTTTTTCAGTGCTGGCGACGCGGACTGTGACGGCGCGAAAGCGCGAACGGAACTCGATGCCGAACCTGTGTGAGTAGAAAACTTATATTTGTTAGCCCGCTTGATAATAGATCAAATAACAACTGGTCAAAATTTATGGAAAGTGGGACAGTCAGACTCAAATTGGTGACCCAATTTAGATTGAAATTCAGTCTGACATTCAACAGCGATAAGGTTGAGTTTCCTATAAGTTACAAATGACTCGGCATCTCTAATGACATTGACGACTTCAAGTAAGAAATATGGTTTGATGGACAACTATAATATGTACAAATGTGTCCTAGGCCACTGCCACTGGAAATGGTCCCATAATGCTGGCTGCTTTTCCTCGTTGGTTAGCTATTGCTAGGTGACCATAGGGCTGGCACCTCAAGTACATTTTATTTAATTGTTTTTTTTCGTACGCATATTATTTTACGTACACTGCTGGACATAAGTCTCCCCTAAGTTCTACCACAAAGCCCCTGCGTCGCTGTCATCTATCGGTTGCCTGTAACCTTAGCCACGTCGCCGGCCAGCTTCATGGGGCCCTAATATGGCTGCGTTTATCGCGTGATAAAGTTTGGATAAAGCATCCGTCACCTTCTGACACGTAAATAAGTACGAGAGTGACGGATGCTTTATCCACATTTGACACGCGATATAGACGCAGCCACACTAGGCCCGCTGGAGGTCTATCCAGTGGTTATCCATACTAATATCATAAATGCGAAAGTAACTCTGTCTGTCTCTCTGTTACTCTTTCACGGCTAAACCGCCGAACCTTTTTCGATGAAATTTGGTATGGAGATGGCTTCAACTCCGAGGAAGGACAGGGTATTTTTAACTGATAAACGACTTCAATCTGGACAGAGTCGCGGGCAACAGCTATTTCTCATATATGTGAACTGGCGACCCGCCCTCGCTTCGCTTCGGTTTATGTGAGTTTTCTGTAACACCCGTACAAAAACCAGAACTCATACATACAAACCTTCCTCTTGAATCACTTCATCTATTGATGAAAACCGCATTAAAATCCGTTGCGTAGTTTGAAAGATCTAAGCGTACATACAGAGAGACAGACGGCGGGAAGCGACTTGTTCCATACTATGTTAAGATGACTAAATTAATATACAGATAAAGGAAAGTGATATTATGTGCTACGCAGATGACACAGTTATTTAGATTTTTAATTTAACAGAAATGTCTGTAGCGAAATTCTAAACTATATTAAGTAAGATCTTGGTGGCATAATTGGTAATGCGCCTGCATCGGCCCGGAGAGCCAGAGGAGATGTAGGTTCGAATCCTGCCTAAGACCGACGAATTTTTTCGCTTTAATATAGTACAGTTATTCTTTTTCATGATGACTCATGGAAGGCAGTATTGAAAACCACCGAAGAAGGTATGAGACAAGTACTGCTTTGCCAAGACAAATAACAGTATCGCTCATAAACTAAAAACCTTAACGTCTTTGACCTGTTATCGTATTGTCAACGTTTTGATAGCTCTTATTTACTTGACAGTAAAGCGCCATTCACACAGAGGGCGGGTCGTGCGCGGGACCGAGCGTATTGCCGTTACATTGCTCGTAATACACGCATTCTCCGATAGGGCTTCTCAAAGAGCGGACAATGATACCGCAATACGCCCGCTCCCGCTCCCGACACGCCCTCTGTGAATTGCGCTTAGTGGCGAGGTTAAAAACAATACCGTAACAGGTCAAAGACTGGTTTGACCCGCTTAGAATAGAGGCCCTTTTGCAAGTGCAACCTCATTAGACATTACTAACTGAAAAAATTGAATCTAGTGCGCCTTTTGAGTTTGAGACCTTTTAGCTGGTGAGGATCTAGTAGTATCACACTCGCGCAAATGCAGACACACACACATTTTATTTTTTATTTTTATTACCTTCTGTTTGTGTTCTTTCTTTCTTTAATAGTACTTGTACTTTCTTTAACAGTACTTGTTAAAACGCATCTGTATGCTTTGGTAATTTCATATTGTTTTTAAGCGTTGCTAATGTTTAACACTTGTTGACAACTGCTCGCTGGGATACTCTTTCTCCTTATTAATAAACTTGAAGTAGCCGTGGAGTAGATAAGATGTACTTAGTCCTTATCCGTCATTGAGACATTTGAATGCAACAGATAAGGACAAAACATGCATTAGCTGCTCTACGGCTACCCCACGTTTGTTCATACTGCCGTCGAGGACGCGATTAGCCAAGAAACATACAAATAGAATAGATTCCATGTCAATGAAAGAGACACATATATATAGTTGATCGCTGGCTGTTCACACTGCCGGCGAGAACTCTCCACTAGTTTGTAGAAACAAAAAATATATATACCGTGTCTTAAGAAAGATAATAAGCACACATCGGTAACTCGTGGCATTTAGGTAGCACTTGACAGTTTCTAACAGACTAGTGATGTGACAATGTTCTTCCTATACGAGTCGAGAAAAAGAAACCACTAAAAAAAGGAATTTTAATCATTTAATATGTCTTCTAATTGAGAAAATCCACTTTGTGTCAGAAAACGATCTTTCAACCTTCACTACGTAATGGGTAAAAAAAAGCATTTTATTGTAAAGTTAGCGTATTTTTATTGATATTCTCTTTGATTGAAATCTTCTTTATTTTGTAATAAGTTATTGATATTTTTTGTTGTAAGATATCCTGGATTTTTTGATAACACTATTTTCAGCTTTTGATATACAAGTCTACCTTTGTGGTGCAGTCTCAGTAATGAAAGTGACTTTTCAATTTTAAATACGATATTATTTTATCTTATCTGAAAAGATACTTAGAAAACGTGTCTCATCACTAATCTTTTAAATGCTACCTAAGTGCCACGAGTTACCGATGTGTAATAATAAGTACTTTTTGACACTGGCTGCTTCGTGCGCCACCGGGTACCAAACCAAAGTAGCTGTCAGGAAATATGGTTTACCCTTGCATTACCGACACTGATTTCACCGAATTTTCATTTCATCGAATTTAAATTTCATCGAACATGCATTTCCACGTGCAGGAGTTATAATTTTTTGGCGGTCACAGGTCTAACCTAACCTAGCCTACGTAACCCATGCTTAAGATAACCTAAAAACAATAATGTTATTGCATTTTGTGTGGATTTTGCTTTAGATTTACAATCCTCTTCTAAGTATGTGTTTGTGTTAACAGTTTGTAAAAGGTGTCTAATGTTTTGAGAAAATAAGGATTTTGTTATTTATTTTTTATTTTATATGACTTTTCAATATTGACAACCATTCAAAAAGTTCTAGTCCAGTTTTAATACTAGTTACGATTTCCTTTAGATATGTACGATAAGCCTCTGTTAAAAACAGGTCTTCTATTTTATAGGGAAAACTTAACTAACTAAACGCAACCTTGTATAAACATGTTGTTTCTTTGAATTCATTATAAAATGGAAGCTTAGTATTCAACAGAGATAAATCGCACATTAATCTCTGTTGATCAGTTCGAAGCTAGTCGCCTCAGCTTGATTCGCAATGTGCGCAGTTTACACGCCCGTCTCCATTATATGCACGACTCGGACTGAAGCTCCTTTAACCGCGTATCCACTAGAGGCAGCCTCGGATCGAGCGGCTGCCTCGCTCCGAGGCCGCGCAAGTGGAGAAGCTGTCTCAACCTGAGACACGCCGCGATACGAGGCAAATTGGTCGCCGCGAGCCGAGCCATAGTGTCGGTATTTTTGCCGTGCTCAAAGGAGCCTCAGTCCGAGCCGTGCATTTGATGGAGGCGGGCAAGTAAACTGCGCACATTGCGGATCAAGCTGAGGCGACTCTCTTCGAGCTGATCCGCAACGTGCCTCGAGCCTTTGCCTCAGAGTAAGCAGCCTCAAACTGAGGCTGTTTGCCTTAAGTCGAGGGTGCTTGGCCTGTGTCTGCTCAACTGGATACGCGGCAATGAGCACGGCAAAAAACCAACAAAATAAGGCTCGGCAAGCGGCGACGAATTTACCTTGTGTCGCGGCGTGCCTAAGTTTGAGGCAGCGCCTCCACTTGCGCGGCCTCGGAGCGAGGCAGTCGCTCGACCTGAGGCTGCCTCTACTGGATGCGCGTCTATAGAAAACTAGAAGAAGTTGCTATAGGCTACGATGGTGTTAGTATCCTGGCTGATATATCTAGGTGTCGGCAGGTTGAAGGCGGCGGCTCCGCTGCGGCGCCCGCGCTCGCCCGAGTCCCGGCGCGACCGCGACGACGACGCGCCCGAAGACAAGATGCCTCCGCGGGTAAGACAATATAGTAGGGGAGCCCACGACACTAAAACTAGTTCGATTAGACTACTGGATGATATACACAGGGTGTCCCAGAAACCGACGTCAGATTAAAATGATCAATATCTCTGTAACTAGTAAAAATAGCTGAACATACATAGGGGTTAAATCAATAGCTTTTTAGGTGTTCTATCAGCCCTAGGCGGGTTGACGTCGGTTTCTGGGACACCCTGTATATATAATTACTATAATTAGTCACGTCATTAATGGGGGAACACGAAATGGCGATGCTGCAATGCAAAAAACCTGGCTGCGCGGAGGGCGACCTCCAATCGCTGCAGCAACCACTTTCTCCACTGTTTGGAAAAGCAGTGGTTTTTCTTATACAGAAGACGAGCTTTGGTTTTTTGAGGAGATCGATCATACTAGATACTCAAGTACGAGGCGTCGCTTATAACGCTGCTGCCACTGATTAGGCCAATCAGGGGGGGACTTACAGCACTTCATTTTCGTATAGTTCCCCCCCCCCTACCCTACTCCTCCCCTCCTGTATCGAGGAACAAACGAAACTTTGGAGTCTTATCAATTATCATTACTTTGCACATCTCTGTTTGGGTTATCTTTTTACATATGTGTACCAAATTTCAACTCAATCAGTCCAGTAGTTTCGGAGCAAATTGGCTGTGACAAACGGACCGACAGACGCACAAGTGATCCTTTAAGGCTTCCGTTTTTCCCTTTTGACGTACGGAACCCTGAAAAAAAGAGCAACTAACCTTTTTAGAAGTTCGGTCCGCCCGGAGGTGCCATTAGCTCCGCACCCAGCAGAGGCGGCTACCGCAACGCTCGCGGCGGCGCGACCAGGACCGACGACAGGACGGACAAACCCCAGAGCCGCTCCACCGACTACCAAGAAGACAAGGGTTACAACCGGAACCAAGAAGGTATGGAAAGGCAGCAGCAATAATAAAGATATCATCCAACATTAGGCGCAAAAATTTTGAACAATATATTATTGCTGGTGCCTGTACACTATCGCAGAGACCGGGAAAAACATCGAACGCCATTTTTTTTATCAAAACAATCTGTTTTAAAAAAACCTGTTGCTGTTTTTTTTCGCGAATTTGATGTTGGTCCCATAATAAAAGTGGATGAGTATGACCTACAGAGTTAGTCCCTGAAGTTTGTTGAACCTTCTGCCGTACACCCTGTATAGTACACACTATGTAAGCCTTCTACTATTGATATGTCCAACGGGGTCCATAATTATTTACTAAACCACGATAAGAATGGGACTGAGCACATACGTCGTTTTTTAGATAAGTACATGAAATGACATTTTCAATATTAGAGTGTGCAGATAAGATATGAAAATGCTTATTTCAGTACCATGCTATTTTTGATTTAAAAAAACCTGCTTAGGGGTTAAAATGTTATTAGGAAGTCCAATATTAATATCCTAACTCTATATTATAACTTTAAACGGCTGTATCTTTTAAACCGTAATAAGCAGCAGGTTTTTTTTAGATTTTAGAGAAAATACAATTTGTGCTAACAGTGCTGACGTGCCGCTAAATAAAATGGCGGTTGACGGTTTCGCCGCAATGGCTGCCAAACATTTGACCAATAGCCGTCGAGGATTTTACCCGCGCCAACGCACTGCCTTGTAATTGGCTAAAACGTTGTCGCGCCTTCTAAAAAAGCGCGTACTGCGCAGGTACATTGTTGTAGCTTATATTTGCGGAACTACAGTGATCATTTCCCAACGAATGATTTGATAAAATATTGTTAGACAAATTATTACCTGGGACTTTTTTAAGATGTCAATTATGTTTTCGTCAAATGTATTGATTGGCATACCTGAATTTAGCTTAATTTAAATAACCATAACCTACCTATCTCTGGGAGCAGTTTCGTTTTTAGGGTCTTAAAAAAAACCATAACCTACCTATCTCTGGGAGCCGTTTCGTTTTTAGGGTCATATAAAAATAATAACCCTAACTTATCTATCTCTGGGAGCAGTTTCGCTTGAAAATATGTTATAAGCTCTTGGAATTCATACAAGATCCATTTACCACATAAAATTTGACAATATGTTATTTGCCTTAGCAAATCATTTGCGACACAATTATTTACCACATAAAATTTGACGTAATAAAATTTTGCAATATAAAAATATAAAGAAATAAAATATTACGAAGTAAAATTATGCCAAGGATTGGTTTGCCAAATAAAACTTCGGCGAAAAGTTGCTTCCGAAATGAAAATTGACGAAACATAATTCGGCAAAACGGCAGTACACCGTTTTATATTAGAGATGTTTAATTATAAGGTTACAACCGCAAACAAGACGACAAGGGTCCCAACCGCAGCCGGGATGGGCAGAGTAACGATCGGCCGAGCCGGGACAGGAATGACCAGTTCAGGCAGAACCGTGATGCGGGAGGGAGGAGCGAGAGGGCTGCCGGGGGCCCCCGAGGTGACGGGAGGAAGCAGGATGATGAGGATTGGGGGGGTAAGTTTTATTTGCACATTTCAAAACTATTTTCTTTTGTCAATTTTCTGCAATGCACTTTTGATTTATAGCCAAAAATTTACAAAAAATGACCGTCCCCCTTCTTTATCTCCGAAGTTTCAGTATAAAAAAATCTACAAATAACAAAAAAACTTAACAAAATGTGTATTAAAATTTAGGCTATACATAATGGACGATGTATCAGTGTTCTGCTCCTATTGGCTGACCAATCACGTGGTTTATTTGTTTACATTTAGTTAAATACGTATCCGAACAAGGTATAGGTGACGTCATATTAAATCCATCATGGCGGATTTCACATGCATAAAATGCTAAGCTAATATTTTTTTGGTATAAACTTATTATTATTATATTCTACAGGCAAGTCTGGCCCTAAACCAGAAGAACAGCCCAAACCCAGTTTCCATCCCAAAACTCCTCCTCAACCGCTGGTGCCTAAGTTGCAGCCTAGAGCGGCACCAGCAGCCAAGCCCGCTCCAGAGGTGAAGGAACCCGTGGTGACCGCGGCACCGGCCGCTCCGGCCAGGGTATTGGTGCCCAAGAAGTGAGTACATTCATTTATAACAATTACTAACTTCTGCCCGTGTCAAAAACTATCCTACGTCCTATTCCAAGACCTAACCTCATATAGGTTAGGTTAGGTTTGATTAGAGCGTGCCGATTTTCATCCCGATGCGTTCAGTGGTTGTAGCGTGATTGTCAGTGATTGATTAACAAACATCCAAATTCTCTTTTTTTAATATTAGTAAAATAATAAAAAGTACCAAGCCTCGACTAACAACTCAAGAAACTTGCTAGATGGCTATCCAGGGTCAAATACAGAAGGCAGTATTCCTGGACATGGCACGCATTTTAAAAAATAAGACAAATAAAATAGTTAAAATCTGTGATCAATTAGCTTACTAGTTGTGTTCATGCTAGTAGTTGTCAATCAAAATCTATTAGCAGAGCCACCCATCAACTAGCAGAAATTATGACCAACAAGTTTTTTTGCTATATGCAAACCGACCTTTACGAGAGCAGGCTAGAAGTTCAAATAGTACATGAAAATAACTGATGTTCTCTTATTGCAGCTGTCTGATCGACCTGCTGAAAGAGAACGACACGGTCACCCTGAGCGTGGACGCGTCGGCCGCGGACTGCCGCGCCGGCGCCGGCTCCGTGTGCATGTCGCTGCACCCGGACTACTCCGAGCAGTACATGCAGCTGCTGGGGGAGGACTTCACCCGGCGCTGCGAGGCGAGCGACCAGTGCGAGTGAGTGACCACAGCTGGTGTTGTTAGCGAGGAGCGAGCTCCGGGCCGGCTCCGTGTGCATGTCGCTGCACCCGGACTACTCCGAGCAGTACATGCAGCTGCTGGGGGAGGACTTCACCCGGCGCTGCGAGGCGAGCGACCAGTGCGAGTGAGTGACCACAGCTGGTGTTGTTAGCGAGGAGCGAGCTCCGGGCCGGCTCCGTGTGCATGTCGCTGCACCCGGACTACTCCGAGCAGTACATGCAGCTGCTGGGGGAGGACTTCACCCGGCGCTGCGAGGCGAGCGACCAGTGCGAGTGAGTGACCACAGCTGGTGTTGTTAGCGAGGAGCGAGCTCCGGGCCGGCTCCGTGTGCATGTCGCTGCACCCGGACTACTCCGAGCAGTACATGCAGCTGCTGGGGGAGGACTTCACCCGGCGCTGCGAGGCGAGCGACCAGTGCGAGTGAGTGACCACAGCTGGTGTTGTTAGCGAGGAGCGAGCTCCGGGCCGGCTCCGTGTGCATGTCGCTGCACCCGGACTACTCCGAGCAGTACATGCAGCTGCTGGGGGAGGACTTCACCAGGCGCTGCGAGGCGAGCGACCAGTGCGAGTGAGTGACCACAGCTGGTGTTGTTAGCGAGGAGCGAGCTCCGGGCCGGCTCCGTGTGCATGTCGCTGCACCCGGACTACTCCGAGCAGTACATGCAGCTGCTGGGGGAGGACTTCACCCGGCGCTGCGAGGCGAGCGACCAGTGCGAGTGAGTGACCACAGCTGGTGTTGTTAGCGAGGAGCGAGCTCCGGGCCGGCTCCGTGTGCATGTCGCTGCACCCGGACTACTCCGAGCAGTACATGCAGCTGCTGGGGGAGGACTTCACCCGGCGCTGCGAGGCGAGCGACCAGTGCGAGTGAGTGACCACAGCTGGTGTTGTTAGCGAGGAGCGAGCTCCGGGCCGGCTCCGTGTGCATGTCGCTGCACCCGGACTACTCCGAGCAGTACATGCAGCTGCTGGGGGAGGACTTCACCCGGCGCTGCGAGGCGAGCGACCAGTGCGAGTGAGTGACCACAGCTGGTGTTGTTAGCGAGGAGCGAGCTCCGGGCCGGCTCCGTGTGCATGTCGCTGCACCCGGACTACTCCGAGCAGTACATGCAGCTGCTGGGGGAGGACTTCACCCGGCGCTGCGAGGCGAGCGACCAGTGCGAGTGAGTGACCACAGCTGGTGTTGTTAGCGAGGAGCGAGCTCCGGGCCGGCTCCGTGTGCATGTCGCTGCACCCGGACTACTCCGAGCAGTACATGCAGCTGCTGGGGGAGGACTTCACCCGGCGCTGCGAGGCGAGCGACCAGTGCGAGTGAGTGACCACAGCTGGTGTTGTTAGCGAGGAGCGAGCTCCGGGCCGGCTCCGTGTGCATGTCGCTGCACCCGGACTACTCCGAGCAGTACATGCAGCTGCTGGGGGAGGACTTCACCCGGCGCTGCGAGGCGAGCGACCAGTGCGAGTGAGTGACCACAGCTGGTGTTGTTAGCGAGGAGCGAGCTCCGGGCCGGCTCCGTGTGCATGTCGCTGCACCCGGACTACTCCGAGCAGTACATGCAGCTGCTGGGGGAGGACTTCACCCGGCGCTGCGAGGCGAGCGACCAGTGCGAGTGAGTGACCACAGCTGGTGTTGTTAGCGAGGAGCGAGCTCCGGGCCGGCTCCGTGTGCATGTCGCTGCACCCGGACTACTCCGAGCAGTACATGCAGCTGCTGGGGGAGGACTTCACCCGGCGCTGCGAGGCGAGCGACCAGTGCGAGTGAGTGACCACAGCTGGTGTTGTTAGCGAGGAGCGAGCTCCGGGCCGGCTCCGTGTGCATGTCGCTGCACCCGGACTACTCCGAGCAGTACATGCAGCTGCTGGGGGAGGACTTCACCCGGCGCTGCGAGGCGAGCGACCAGTGCGAGTGAGTGACCACAGCTGGTGTTGTTAGCGAGGAGCGAGCTCCGGGCCGGCTCCGTGTGCATGTCGCTGCACCCGGACTACTCCGAGCAGTACATGCAGCTGCTGGGGGAGGACTTCACCCGGCGCTGCGAGGCGAGCGACCAGTGCGAGTGAGTGACTACAGCTGGTGTTGTTAGCGAGGAGCGAGCTCCGGGCCGGCTCCGTGTGCATGTCGCTGCACCCGGACTACTCCGAGCAGTACATGCAGCTGCTGGGGGAGGACTTCACCCGGCGCTGCGAGGCGAGCGACCAGTGCGAGTGAGTGACCACAGCTGGTGTTGTTAGCGAGGAGCGAGCTCCGGGCCGGCTCCGTGTGCATGTCGCTGCACCCGGACTACTCCGAGCAGTACATGCAGCTGCTGGGGGAGGACTTCACCCGGCGCTGCGAGGCGAGCGACCAGTGCGAGTGAGTGACCACAGCTGGTGTTGTTAGCGAGGAGCGAGCTCCGGGCCGGCTCCGTGTGCATGTCGCTGCACCCGGACTACTCCGAGCAGTACATGCAGCTGCTGGGGGAGGACTTCACCCGGCGCTGCGAGGCGAGCGACCAGTGCGAGTGAGTGACCACAGCTGGTGTTGTTAGCGAGGAGCGAGCTCCGGGCCGGCTCCGTGTGCATGTCGCTGCACCCGGACTACTCCGAGCAGTACATGCAGCTGCTGGGGGAGGACTTCACCCGGCGCTGCGAGGCGAGCGACCAGTGCGAGTGAGTGACCACAGCTGGTGTTGTTAGCGAGGAGCGAGCTCCGGGCCGGCTCCGTGTGCATGTCGCTGCACCCGGACTACTCCGAGCAGTACATGCAGCTGCTGGGGGAGGACTTCACCCGGCGCTGCGAGGCGAGCGACCAGTGCGAGTGAGTGACCACAGCTGGTGTTGTTAGCGAGGAGCGAGCTCCGGGCCGGCTCCGTGTGCATGTCGCTGCACCCGGACTACTCCGAGCAGTACATGCAGCTGCTGGGGGAGGACTTCACCCGGCGCTGCGAGGCGAGCGACCAGTGCGAGTGAGTGACCACAGCTGGTGTTGTTAGCGAGGAGCGAGCTCCGGGCCGGCTCCGTGTGCATGTCGCTGCACCCGGACTACTCCGAGCAGTACATGCAGCTGCTGGGGGAGGACTTCACCCGGCGCTGCGAGGCGAGCGACCAGTGCGAGTGAGTGACTACAGCTGGTGTTGTTAGCGAGGAGCGAGCTCCGGGCCGGCTCCGTGTGCATGTCGCTGCACCCGGACTACTCCGAGCAGTACATGCAGCTGCTGGGGGAGGACTTCACCCGGCGCTGCGAGGCGAGCGACCAGTGCGAGTGAGTGACCACAGCTGGTGTTGTTAGCGAGGAGCGAGCTCCGGGCCGGCTCCGTGTGCATGTCGCTGCACCCGGACTACTCCGAGCAGTACATGCAGCTGCTGGGGGAGGACTTCACCCGGCGCTGCGAGGCGAGCGACCAGTGCGAGTGAGTGACCACAGCTGGTGTTGTTAGCGAGGAGCGAGCTCCGGGCCGGCTCCGTGTGCATGTCGCTGCACCCGGACTACTCCGAGCAGTACATGCAGCTGCTGGGGGAGGACTTCACCCGGCGCTGCGAGGCGAGCGACCAGTGCGAGTGAGTGACCACAGCTGGTGTTGTTAGCGAGGAGCGAGCTCCGGGCCGGCTCCGTGTGCATGTCGCTGCACCCGGACTACTCCGAGCAGTACATGCAGCTGCTGGGGGAGGACTTCACCCGGCGCTGCGAGGCGAGCGACCAGTGCGAGTGAGTGACCACAGCTGGTGTTGTTAGCGAGGAGCGAGCTCCGGGCCGGCTCCGTGTGCATGTCGCTGCACCCGGACTACTCCGAGCAGTACATGCAGCTGCTGGGGGAGGACTTCACCCGGCGCTGCGAGGCGAGCGACCAGTGCGAGTGAGTGACCACAGCTGGTGTTGTTAGCGAGGAGCGAGCTCCGGGCCGGCTCCGTGTGCATGTCGCTGCACCCGGACTACTCCGAGCAGTACATGCAGCTGCTGGGGGAGGACTTCACCCGGCGCTGCGAGGCGAGCGACCAGTGCGAGTGAGTGACCACAGCTGGTGTTGTTAGCGAGGAGCGAGCTCCGGGCCGGCTCCGTGTGCATGTCGCTGCACCCGGACTACTCCGAGCAGTACATGCAGCTGCTGGGGGAGGACTTCACCCGGCGCTGCGAGGCGAGCGACCAGTGCGAGTGAGTGACCACAGCTGGCTAGCACTCCATATATAACAGAAGATGAAACTTACTTTGACAGTTCTTTTTATAAACAACTAGAGAACTCCCGCGACTTCGTACGCGTAGAATTAGTTTCCCGCTAATCCCCTCATTTCTTCCCGTTGGGGGTCGATTTTCGGAAATTGCTTTCTTAATGCCACTTACATCATGAAAGGAACCCCTATACTAAATTTCAAGTTTCTAGGTACAGTAGTTTCGGCTGTGCGTTGATATATAAGTCAGTCAGGTTTGCCTTTTATATATATATAGATTAAAAGTTTCAAAGCATTTTTTGATTAAATGGATATTATCGGAAATAATCGCTCCGAAAGAAGCATAAATTTGTATCGTCCACACTTTAAATTTTGAAACTGTAAGTCATAAAATAAAAAATAAAATACAAAGTTATTAAATACTGTCAATGGACGTACCGTTTTTGAGTTTTTGCCGAAAAAATGTGTTTCTCAACAAAAGGTGGTATGAAGATACGCTCTTTTGCTGGCGCAAACCTAACTCTGAGCATAGTACGGCATGCTCCTACCCCTTTTTTGAATCACAGTTAAATTTTTCAGCCGCAAGCCAGGCGTCACGTTCGCCTACCTCAACCCGGAGGACCAGGGGTGGTACCGCGCGCGCTTCCTCACCCCCGCGCTCGCCGCCCTGCTCGACGCGAGCAAGCTCGTCGCCGTGACCGCCGCCGACAAGTGCAAGGTGCTGCCGCCGCCCTACTGCGAGCTGCCGGAGTTCTGCTGCCAGCTGCAGGGAGCTAACGTGAAGGTGGGCAGCTTCAGAGATCGCTGGACGTGCTGGATGTCTTCCCATACCAGGAGGGCTAGCACAAGTGGTCCGCGACTTATTTGTCGCTCGGATCTCCCTTTCTATCTAGTCTGTAATGATTTAGACACACTGAGCGACAAGCGAGAAAATACTATTTGTGCTAGCCGTACTGAGATCAAATCAATAGTACATTACTGCAGAGTCTGGGAAAAACGCCGTTGCGGGACTATTATAAGTTAGGTCAAGGTCGTGCTATTATACGAGTCGCGCTATTAGGTTTGGTTTACTTACATCTAGTTAAGTATAGTCACGTTAAGAAAAGATTCGTCACTTTTGGACTCTATTTCAACACTGTTAAGGGTGGTATTTACTTGTCCAAGATCTTTGTCCAATGTGTATTTGCGTCTAACAGTTTGCTTAAAAAAATGTGAGACGCAATGCACATTGGACAAAGATCTTGGACAAGTGGAATACAACCCTAAGGTCCAAAAGTAACGAACCTTTTGTTACCGTGACTATAGTACCTAACACTTCAAATATCTAAATAATTTGCTGTGCATTAATAATTACTGATTGCTTCGCAGATATCGGACAACGTGACCTGCACCATTCTAGCCAAGAGCAAGAACTGTGTCTCTGTATCTCTGGTGAACAACGACACCGCTGCCCCGATGGGAAACGGCACGGTCAAGCGGTGGGAGCCGGAGGTGGACTACCCTGCGCCGGAGCCAGTGGCTAAACCAGCTAGTACTGCTGCACCTGCTAGTACTACTGCACCTGCTGGTGCTGCTGCACCTGCTACTACTACTGCAACTGCTAGCACTGCCGCTGCTAGCGCCAGTAAGTATTGACTACGGCACGGTCAAGCGGTGGGAGCCGGAGGTGGACTACCCTCAGACAGAGCCAGTGGCTAAATCCGCTAGTAGGACTGCTAGTACTGCTGAACCTGCTAGTACTAATGCACCTGCTACTACTACTGCACCTGCTAGCAGTGCTGTTTCTAGCGCCGGTAAGTATTGACTATGATTCGGTCAAACGGTGGGAGCCGGAGGTGGACTACGCTCTGACAGAGCCAGTGACTAAACCCGCTAGTACTGCTAGCACTACTGCACGTGGTAGCACTACCTCTGCTAGCTCCAGTAAGTATTCACTACGATACGGTCAAGCGGTGTGGGAGCCAGAAGTCAATTATACTCCGCCAGAGCCCGTGGCTAAACCCGCTAGTCGTCCTGCTAGCACTACTGCACGTGCTAGCACTACCGATGCTAGTGCCAGTAGGTATTCACTACGATAAGGTCAAGCGGTGGGAGCCAGAAGTTAATTATACTCCGCCAGAACCAGTGGCTAAGCCCGCTAGTACTGCTAGCACTACTGCACGTGCTAGCAGTACCGCTTCTAGCGCCAGTAAGTATGCACTACGTTACGTGCAAGCGATGGGAGCCAGGACACCGGAGGCATTGGCTAAACCCGCTAGTAAAGTAATACTACTTCTGCCGGCAGTGCCGCTTCTAGGCCTAAATACTCGTTTGCCTTCTTCATGCCACATAAATAAGCTTTTTTTTTTAAATTATTGTTTTGTCTTAACAGGCGTTGCCATACCAGAAGTGCCGCGGCCGCCGTTAATAAACAACAGCAAAGTGGTACTGATCGACGCAACGGAGCCGAGTCGTCTGTTCGTGCGGGACGCGGGCAAGCAGAAGGAGTTCGACGACATCATCACGGAAGTCGCGCTCTACGGGGCCTCGGGTGAGTACCACTACACCAGGGCTAACCGCTACCGGCAAAAAACACCAAAGTGGTACTGATCAACCAGCACCGTAGTATAAAAACAAGCCATAATGACACGAGATGTTTAGCCACGCGAGCGAGAATGGCTATAGTTCGAGTGTCATTATGGTTGTTTAGTCTCGCATTAAACACTACTTTTCACTTTGAATGCGAGGAAAAAAACCGACGTTTCATTATTTAGCAAATATTATGTAACAAAGTTACTGAGAAATTTGTTTCGCGGTTGTTTCTTTAATCATTGCGGTTGTAAAGTGACACAAATGCTTGCATATTTAGCCAACAGATATAAACTTAAAACTATTTGGATCATGCCTAATAAAATAAAAATTATCCTTTATATATTTAAATAGATTCATATTCGTGATCATTAATCGTGTTTCACGAAATTAAATTGTTATTTTTTTAATATTTTTGCGCAGTTGTCATTTTGAGGTTATTTCCACAGCCTAAAAATGGTCCATGCACAATCACTGAAAATGGCAATAACCCTCCATTTACAAACATCGTGATCGGTTGTTAAGGGGTTTCCAAAGTAAATTAAAAAAAATCTTTAATCCCTAGAGATTAATAAGGAGTTTTAGTCCCGATGTGCAGAGACAGAGACTAAAGAAACATTTTAAGAGCATGAGAAGTGAAAAGGTTTATTACGCGGCTTGTATGTGTGCGTGCCTCGACCGTACGCGCCGCGAGCCGCCACAAGCAAACTCGACAGGACGGCCCGAGCCGGCTTAGGTGGAGCCGCAGCGTTGCGTGTGAATGAAGTATCGAGCGACACGCATCGACGCAACGGCTTGTTAGATTATTTTACTATAATAGATGCTTCTCTGACGCACAAAAATCTATTCGCTTTTTTCTCAGTCGCATATTTTCCAATCCAGATTTCTTCCCTTTGAATTTTTTTCTACTTATAACTAACTAGGTCGAAATAGTAGCAAGTTATTTTTTTTCATTAAATTTTAGATTTATTTTCTCATTATTGAGGTGAAAAGTAAAACTCAAAACTAAAATTCTGTAATAGCTGAAATCATCTTGTGTCATTACAGCTTATTTAGTCTAGTACCCATAGTACAGTAGAACACAATTTATATGGCGTGTCGTGAATCTTCGTTCGCGCAGACTCCAACAACGATCCGATGATTACCGAAAGCACGATTAAACCACGATCAGACTTGTACGTAATAGTTATAACTATAAGGTGCAAATTAAATTGCATCTATTTTTTCCATCTCACTCACGGCTGACTGAATGACACACGGGCGCACGTAGTTACAAATAATAGCACAGAATACAGACGCGCAACGTATAGATCATGCTGATTGGTTCCTGCGCTTCGAAAATTCGTCATCTGCGCACGTACATCGGTAAGCCATATCAGTTGTGTTTTACTGTACCAGCCTAGAGCTTAGTTTGACTAGGTCAATGCGTAAGAGTCCCCTCATATTTATTACGTTATTTCCAGCGTCCCCGCTGAAGGAGCCGCCGGTGAAGGGCCAGACGGTGGTCGGCAAGTTCACCGACGGGCTGCACTACCGGGCGCTCTGCCGACGGGTCAACTCCAAGCTCAACAAGTATCTACTCGAGTACATCGAGTACGGTAAGTGGTCGGGTCAGTCACAACACGGGATTGTTCAGCCACTGGCCACTGCGTATTTTGGCTGTGTAATGCAAATCGGGTTTAGTTGGTTATACTCACGGAATAGAAAAAACAGTGGAAGTGGCATGAGCTTCGCTTTGTATCAGACCTGTTGTCGCCAATACTCACACTATCATAAAAACAACACGGCACCATGGAAAATGATTTTGGTGCGGCGTTCGTTTTTACACCCTAAAATAGCACATTAAGGCATGCTTCTGGATTTATTTCCTATTTTAGAAATATCGAAATATCGAAATAAGCTGTTGCGGCAAATCTATGGCAGGTTATGCGGAACTCCGCATAACTATGCCACACGTTACACGCCCACATGATACTTCTACTGTTTTTTCTGTTCTGTGGTTATACTCGTAGGAAAGGAAAGTCACACTACTTCGTATAATAAAAGAAAATTGTCATCGAGTGTTTCACAGGCGTGAAATGCCATTTTTTGAGATCCAGAACTACCAAAAAAACGAACACCACAATCGGCAACTACCAAGTACCAACTTCCCCAAACGATGTTAAATGTTAATCAATGTTAATAGACTGTTAGTTCATACATTTTGACACCTTTTAACACTCTAATCGTCTGTTACGTGGTTGGTGAAATTCGACATAAGTATTAGAAATTACAGTTAGTTTCGTCTAAATAAGCAGATGATGTCTGATGAAATTAATTAATCTGTATGGCTATAACAACTTGTATTTTCTCGCATGTCACTTTACATGTTCCCTGTCCGGGTGGCCCCAATTAAGTTTTTTTTCAGGAGTCTGTGCTTCGACTATGGGGTCACATTCCGTTGGACTTGTGACATTGTAAGATCGTTTTGTATGGGGACAGTGAACGTGTTAATGCGTCTCTATTACAGAGGGCCCTGCCAAGATGCATTACGCTTACTAGCGTTTCTATTCGTTTCGTTTTTAAACCAATCGCGTCACTGGTAGATGACGTGATACGAAAAGTCACGTGATCTACCAGTGACGCGAATGGTTTAATAATGAAACGAATAGAAACGCTAATTAGCGCAATGCATCTTGGCAGGGCCCTCAGACTAGATAGATAGGGAGATCTGAGCGACAAACAAGTCGCGGAAAACTTGTGATAAGGGCGAGGAAGCGATTAGCTATAGACTATTTTCTCGCTCAAGAAACGAACAAAAGATATAGATCTCGTGTCAATAAAAGAGACATATATTAATAGTTGATCGCTGGCTGTTCACACTGCCGGCGAGAACTCTCTCCTCTAGTCGAAACAAAAAATGTAGATCGCATGTCAATAAAAGAGACACAAATATTAATAGTTGATCAATGGCTGTACTCGCTTCCCGCTCATCGTCGGCGGTGGAACCAGTGCCTAACCCTCCTATACTATTAAAATCCTCAATAAAAAAAGCGACGTATGTTTACTGGGTGGGTTGATGATATAGTTAGAATCACAGAACAGAAAAAACAGTAGAAGTGTCAAGTGGGCGTGTAACGTGTGGCATAGTTATTCGGAGTTCCGCATAACCTACCATACTTTTGCCGCGATCGCTTATTTCGATATTTCGATTTTTCTTAAATAGGAAATAAATCCAGAAGCATGCCTTATTGTGCTATTTTGGAGTGTAAAAACGATAGCCGCTCCAAAAACATTTTCCATGGCGGCGTGTTGTTTTTATGATAGTGAGTATTGGCGACAACAGGTCTGATGCTAAGCGAAGCTCATGCCACTTCCACTGTTTTCCTATTCCGTGTTGCCAATCCCCAGGTAACGCCGAGGTGCAGTTCCTCGAGGACCTGTACCCGTGCCCGCCGGAGCTGGGCCTGGCGGCGCGGCCGACGCTGGCCGCGCGCGTGGCGCTGCCGGTCACGCGCGCCTTCACCGCCGACGCCCAGGAGTACCTGGAACACCTGAAGACTGGGGTGGAACTGACGCTGGTCAGTACATATGGAATATTTATGATTTTTTTTAACAGCTTAAATAAAAGTTGTTGGGAAATATCATTTTTCTCAAAAATGTCCGGAAATGTTGACATTACTATCTACATATTGAGACGCGAAGTACATAGCTTACTGACAGTTCTCAAATTAAAAAAAAAACAATGCGGGCTCGCTACACAAGCCCGCAATGTTGCATACAAATTCCATTACTATCGAGTTTGTATTTTTTTTAAAAGTGAAAAGTGCCATACTATAATGAGGGCACAAGTCCTATACATCCATATGCAATTCAAAATGAGTTGAGAAATTTTTCTTGCAATTTTAGAGAAAAGCACTATATTAAGTACCTGTACCTTATTCCAAGCCTAATAAAATTGAGATGACACTTCCGTTTCCTATCGCAAACACGTAACTACCACGTGACTTGTCCTGTTTTACCGCCATTATTTCCCCCCTAATCCAGCGGCCAGGCTCGGTTGCGCACCGAGCTGGCTCATTGGCGTTCTGTTTCTGATAGAAGCAACACGTATATTTAAAGCAATTTTTCGAGAAAAGTTTTCTACCGCGTGATAAGTTAGAATGAATATTTTAATTGGTGAAAGTGAAAGTGCAAACGCTCCACGGGAGCGACCGGCGTTGGAGAATGATGATACATCGAGCTCATCATCCTGCATCTCGTCCGGGGAGTCTCGCAGGCGGAGGCGCCGCCGCCGAGGCCGGCGCCGTGTACACAAGTTAGAAAAAATTGTGGGTAACTTGGCCCAGGAGGTAAGGTCCTTACGTGATACTCTCCATCCAATTGTCGAAAATGATTCTGATGTGTTGTCGATTTGTGCCACTGACGATTTCGAGACCGTCCCTGCGCCTGCCGCACCCATCGCGTCGGAAGGCGGGCCAAATTTGGATATTAATTTCAAACTTGAGACTACCCTCAAATCGGCTTGTGCAACCACATCTAAAGAGCATGCAGACATTTTAGATAAATTGCAACACTTTAATACGTCCAATTGGGCACAGGTACGCTATATAGATGCGCAAAAGACGTACGTTTCTTCTCCCGGATTTACAGAGTTGGACAGTAATGATATGATAAAAACATTTGACCGTAACCACGCTTTAGCCGTTACAGAAAAAACACTGGCGGCTGTTTCTCACGCTCTCATTATTCAAAACGAGAAGCTGAAGGACGGCTTTGACACCTTATTATCCTGGTTAGACTCTGAAACTGAACCTATAACGATAACAGCGGTTAAAAATAAAATTAATAATATTTTTTCTGAGGGTGATTATTCACGTATCCACTTGGATATGTTACAAATGGTGTGTGGTCGGCGTGCAGATATTATTCAGCAACGCAGAGATGGTGTTTTGAATTTTGTTAAAGATCGATGCTTGAAGGAATCTCTGCGAAAAATCCCTCCCACTCAGGAACATCTTTTTGATGACAAACGGTTTTCTGATTGTATAACTAGTAACGGTGGAATTGAAAAGGTGTTTTTCAGCCTACGCACTCCTGCGCAAGGAGCTGCTGGCAAACGAACTATTGCGCAAATAGTCTCACAAGCGGGGCCTAAAAGGACGTACGAGCAGCCAAGGTTTCGTGCACAATCCGGGCCCGGACCGTCAACCAGCGCAAACGCCGCACCAGCGGCGGCAATGAAGCGCAAGTCTGTGCCGTTTCGTCCAGCACACTCTAGCGACAAGTACTACAGGAACAGACGTGGTAAGCGATCTCAAAGACGCTACGATTGACTATGCTACTTTTCAGGCCGGACAGTTAATCAATTTTCTAGGAAAGTGGAAGATACTAGGAGCCCCCGATTACATACTCAAAATTTTATCAGGTTACAAAATCCCGTTTTTCAAAAAACCACCATTGATAAACCCATCTCGAATTTCATCAAGATTGTACACAAAATCAACCCCAGCAATGTGCGATCAGATAAACATTTTGTTAGATCAGGGTGTCCTAGAACCAGCCCCATTGACTCCAAGTTTCATATCAAACATTTTTCTGGTTCCAAAAAAGGGGGGGGCTGTTCGACCAGTGTTCAACCTGAAACTGCTCAACACATTCGTACATACAACAAAATTTCATCTCATAAACATGTACAAAGTTCCGGATTTCCTGCAACCACAAGACTGGCTGGTAAAGTTGGATCTTCACAACGCTTATTTTCACGTACCAGCGAGCGTGACACACCGGAGGTTCCTGAGGGTAGTATTCCAGCGTCGGCTCTGGCAAATGACCTGCTTACCCTTCGGCCTTTCAACAGCGCCAAAGGCTTTCTCATCAATAACCAACTGGATAGCGGAGGTACTCAGGTCTCGAGGTATACGGATCCTAGTATACTTGGACGATTTTTTCCTGGCTTGCCAGGATCCCTTACTGCTACAAGAACAAGTAAGTCTCACTTTGCACATTTTGATAGATCTGGGCTGGACTATAAATCACGAGAAGTCCAGTCTACGTCCTCAGCGTGCCATGGAGTTTCTAGGGATCCACTGGGATCCTTGGAACAACCTAAAATCACTCCCAGAAGAGAAGACTCTAAACATTTTGCAGAAGTGCCACGTCATGCTGTCGAAGAGGGTGACTTCATTGAGACAAATTCAGTCTCTTCTCGGTTTGTGCAACTTTGCCAGTTTCATTATCCCAAGGGGTCGTCTCAACAGCAGGCTCTTGTTAGCATTCTCCAACCAGCTTTTAGACATGGACCCAAATCTCAAGGTAAACCTGCCTCCGTCTGTTGTCCCCGAGCTGGAGTGGTGGACCAGTCACGCACACCTGTCGTCACACATTCATCCCCCGGCTCCCGAATTTTTTCTTACGACAGATGCTTCCGGCCGAGGCTGGGGCGCCCAGCTCAACGACATGAAGCTAGCGGGCCAGTGGTCATCACAGGAGCTAGGAGTTCACTCAAATGTCTTGGAGATGATGGCAGTAAAAAAGGTGGTAACCTCTCAAGCTACAAAATTAGCCCAATCTTCGTTAATGATTATGTCGGACAACCGGACAGTTGTTTCATACCTGCGAAACGAGGGGGGCACAAAATCTCAGCGGATGATGGACATGTCATACAACATCCTAAGTACGTTAGATCTCTATCATATTCATATGACAGTACAGTACATTCCCGGTCGTTACAACACCGAAGCCGATCGTCTTTCGAGATTCCGGAGCCAGTCAGAGTGGCACTTACTCCCCTTGGCGACGGTAAGAATTTTTCAGCTATGGGACACTCCAGAGATCGACCTATTTGCGTCGCAGAGAGCCCATGTTGTTCCAGTGTATGCAACGTTAGACCCGATAGACCCGAGCGCTGCATTCATCAACGCGTTCAGTCAGAAATGGGAGTATCAACTAGCGTGGATATTCCCCCCGCCGTGCCTGATGCCCCGAGTGCTCGCTCACCTCAACCAAGCCAAAGGTACATTTCTAATAGTCGTACCAAATTGGGAGAAGGTGTTTTGGCGCAGCGACCTGAGGAATCGATCTCTAGCCCCGCCTTTCGAGATCCGCAACCTTCAAACCCGGTTAGTAGATGTTCAGACCCAACGACCTCCTTTAGATGTGAAGCGGATGGTTTTGGAAGTCTGGCTGATACGGGGTGGGCCACCTTAATAGATTCATGGAATGATAAACAGAAAATGTTACTAGCTAGTGGTTGGCGTAAATCTTCTCTATCAACCTATAAACCGGCCTGGCTAAGATGGTGCCGTTGGTGTGTAAATAACAATGTGTGTAAAAATAGTCCAGCACCGCAGGAACTTGCAAAATTCTTAACTGATCTGCATCTTATTGAAAAGTTATCATATAGTACAATTTGTTTACATAAATCTGTTGTGTCAACATTCTGCCCATTGGCCTCCGGCCCACCTCTTAGCTCGCACGTAATTGTACGTCAAGCTCTTAAAGCTATTTCCCTAAGCAAGCCTAAGCCATTTAAACCTCCTATCTGGGATGTTAAAGACGTGTGTAGGTATTTAGAAAACCATATACCTAATTATACCAGTTTATATGAGGTATCTAAGAGATGTGCTATATTATTATTGTTGTGTTCCGGTCGTAGGATTCATGACCTGACATTGTTAAACATAAGCCCTTCTAGTTGTGTGATTGAATCTGATAATATAATACTTTGGCCCGACTTCGGTTCTAAGACAGACAATGCTATGAACCGACAATCGGGTTGGAAATTATTACACTGTCCTTCGAACACTAATATTGATCCAGTATACTGGATTAAAAAGTTGATTTCTCTGTCTCAGACCCGAAGAGGAGATATAAATAATTTGTTTATTTCTACCTGTGGAGTTGTTAAGCCAGCCTCACGGACAATCATAGGCGGATGGGTCAAATCAGTGTTGAAAGACTCTGGTATCGATAGTAGTGCAGGCAGCGTACGCTCCGCAGTTGCTTCGTCAAGCTGGCTTGACAACCATAATATTAATGATATATTGATTCGTGGAAACTGGAAAAGTGCGTCTACTTTCCACAAATTCTACAAAAAGTCTGTAAATTCACTGAATTTGAATTCTAATTCCTTAGACAAATGTTTTCAACCAGTTTAAAACATACCTAAGTGTGATTTATAATCAATGTACTTATTTAAGTTAATTATTATAAATGTTTTGTTTAAAACAATTGTTTTATTCTCACATTGGCGTTCTTTTCAATGCCTACTTTTCCACTAATCCAGCAGCCGATAACAAACACTTCTCAATTTTATTAGGCTTGGAATAAGGTACAGGTACTTAATAGACAAATTTTACCTGAAAATAAAATTTATATTAAGTTACTTACCTTATTCCAAGCCTAATTTTAATTACTGTCTGCTGATATTTATTCCTGTTGAATATATGGTTGTAAACTAATGTCAAATTAATGCATCTAATCTATAGGTATATTAGTAGTTAAGCTTACTTTTCAGCTTTTCAGCTTTTCAACAAGAATATCACCTCTACCTAGGTATAATGTTTACCTAGCATAATAGAACCAAGCCACCTGTCCTCCG
This sequence comes from Acleris cristana, assembly GCA_948252455.1. Lineage (NCBI taxonomy): Eukaryota > Metazoa > Arthropoda > Insecta > Lepidoptera > Tortricidae > Acleris > Acleris cristana. Next base: position 1,605,171 of record OX411800.1, on the reverse strand, counting down.
CACAGTGGCATTCTACCGTCCCGTCATGCTAAACGGACGGTACATCAAATTGAGGATCCAATGAGCCAGCTCGGTGCGCAACCGAGCCTGGCCGCTGGATTAGGGGGGAAATAATGGCGGTAAAACAGGACAAGTCACGTGGTAGTTACGTGTTTGCGATAGGAAACGGAAGTGTCATCTCAATTTTATTAGGCTTGGAATAAGGTAAGTAACTTAATATAAATTTTATTTTCAGGTAAAATTTGTCTATTTACCTTGGCAGGAACAGCAATTGCGGGCTTCGTATTTTTAAACGGACTCGCAAGCTCGTCCGTTTAAAGCAATACTCGGTCCGCAATTGCCTACATCCCTGCCTAGGCAATAATGTACTATTTCACTTCTCATGCTCGTAAAGTCCTTCTTTATCCTGGGTAAGGCTGCATGAAATCGAATTTTATGCACTAGTGCATATTGTAAAATCTTCGTCGAAGACCAAGGCAATCGGTCCAACAGCCACACGAACAACTTTAACTTCATAGAATAACCTCTGTATTTTATTTGGTTTCGTTAGTATTCTAAGACCAAGGCAAGGATACCAACAGCCAAAGTACATAATAAAACTTCATGAAATAAACTTATAATTTTTATTTCGGCACATTTATTATTATCATGATAAACGTCTCGCGTAAAATGGTGCGTTTTATTCACTTGCCCCCTTACTAATAAACGTTGAGTAACGGTGGTATAGCTTTACAATATTTTGTCCTTATCTGTCATTGTGACATTTGAATTTGACAGATTCAACGTTTATTAGTAAGGGGGTATGTACAATGTACTATTGTTTCCAGACGCTGGTGTCGGGCGAGAAGTCTGCGCCCAGCGGCAGCGCCGCGCGGCTGGTGACGGCGGGCGGCGAGGACGCGGGCCGCGCCGTGGCCGCGCGCTGCACGCCCGAGTGGCTGCAGCTGCTGGAGCGCGGCGGCGACGTGCTCGGTACATACATACTCACGAGACCTATTCTGCCCTTCCAAATAAAAGGATGCATGTGCAATTTGAAATAAGGTCATTAATATATTGGCGATTCTATGAGACACGCGCCCTTTTTTTCTAATAAGGGCAGTAGTCTGCCCCCTCTAAGCCAAGTATCTCAAATTCAATTATCCAAGCAATTTTAATTCTAACATCTTAGTATTACGTGTTTTGTCAAACTTTTAATGCCAATATTTTTATAGATATAAATTTAAACATGTTAAGGACATAAATTAATTCCTCCATTTTGCAATATAACTAAATAACTAGCAGAATGATAGAAATTGATAACTTACGTTACTCTCTGCCATGGAATTGCCCAAACGATATTATTCAATTGGCTATTGGATAAAAAATCAGGGATCGTATATCGGTATTATTTTCATACAAAAATGCCGGTATTCAATTCCGGTATCTCGCTTATTATTGAATATTTTTACACTTCAACGAATTTATATAATAGAGTTCAGGACCAAAAAGTTGGACCATAGGTTAAGCGCAGTTAACCATACAAACAACAAAGTCGAAAAAAGTTCCGTTGTGCGACGAAAAGTATCCCTACAATTGTATGGCTAATTTTCGTGTTACAACGGAATATTTTCATAGAAAATTTTATTGACTAATGGCGGATTTCACAAAGCGAGAATAAGGTCTTATACCTAGATTAAACGCCGAATTTGTATACGCTAATCTCGGAGTAAGTCTTATTCCAGTTTGTTGAAATACGGCCTTAGTTAGCATGCCCAACTTTGTGGTCCTTACCTTAATCCCACCATAATTTCCGTAGAAGTGCCGCCGCTGTTCCTCAAGGACATCGAGTACGTGGACCTGCCCCCGGACGGCTGCGAGCTGGAGGTGGTGGACCTGAGCATCCTGGCGGGCGGAGTCATCGCCGGGTTCGAGCGCGGCGCGCCCCACGCCGCCAAGGCCTTCGCGCTCGCTGACGAGGTCTGCGCTAACTATAGTCCGTGCCAATCGAAACTGGCACAGATGTAAACACAACCTAACAAACCAATTAACCATTATTTACTCGCTAATCACGTTATTTTAAAGATCAAGTGTGGTCTTAGCAACGATTTATACACTTGATCTCACATTAAGTACCAATTTCACCAAACGATGTTTAATATAATCAATATTAATCGACCGTTACTTCATACATTTTGACAGTTGTAAACACTCTAATCGTCTGTTAAGTGGTTAACATCGTTTGGTGAAATTGGTACTAAGTTTAAGATAAAATAACTATTAATTATACGTTAATAATAATTATTATTAAAAACACGCTCGATGAATATTTGAGGTTATGTATCAAACAATACTAATTTGTTTATATCTTTAGCAATTTCAATTGACACAAGCTATAAATACTTTAGACCAGAGGGGCTAGACAAGATGCATTACGCTAACCAGCGTTTCTATTCGTTACCTTTTTAAACCAACCGCGTCCCTTGTAGATGACGTGATACGAAAAGTCACGTGATCTACCAGTGACGTGATTGGTTTAAAAACGAAACGAATAGAAACGATAGTTAGCGTAGTGCATCTTGTGTAGCCCCTCAGGGTTTGCCAACCTTTCTTGCGTCGAGCCATTGCAGCGTAAAGGAGTAACAGACTAACACACACAGACCAACTTTCGTATTTATAATATTACAGTAAAATTTTCTTCTTGCTTTAGTAATTTGCAGTTTTAAAATCTATATAAAGACAGTAAGTAAATATATATTGTAAAATTCAGGCCACTATCCCGATCATGTACTTTACTAACCTATGGGCTTATTGTCTAACGCACTCGCAATGGCAACCGGCTTCATAGTGAAGCAATTGTTCTCATTTTGTATGGTATGCAGACAAGCCTTCGATTTTCAAAATGAAAACGATCGTGATTGCGAGTGCGTTAGACAATAAGCCCTCAGGTATATTATTATGTTTCCAGTTGGCTGAGTACTGCAACAGCGCGCTTTGCAAGGAGCCTTACTTGCCGCGAGCCGAGGAGCTATGCGTCGCATTCTGTCCTACAAGTAACTGTCTTTTTTACTAAGGGGTTTCTGAACGCGTCACATTTTTAGGGTTCCGTAGCCAAATGGCAATTAAATTATCTAAAAAAACTAAAAACGCGACTGCAATAAAAAAATACTGAAAAGCGAAAAACAAGCTCTATAATTTATAGAAAATTGTAAGAGCAATGTACTTATTGATATTTATAACAATTTAAATTTAACTTGAATATTGGAAACAAGTCCAAATGTTAAATTATCGATAGTCGATAAAATTTAACATTCCAACTCTATTGACGTTTGATTTTTGCCATGAAAATTCCGCCCTCTGTTTATAATAAAATACCGTTTAACTAACAAATAAAATAAGTAGCAAAATACACCTTAATAACTTAGGCACCTTGCATTTTCCTCTGCTGCGTTTCGTCTGGTCCGTCTTACACTTCCCCTTCCCCTAACTTTTCTCAAAGGCCTGCAGCGCACCTGCGATTTCTCTGGGGTTGCGGGTGTTTAAACGTCGCGATGATCACTTACAGTAAAACACAACTGATATGGCTTACCGATGTACTTGCGCAGATGACGAATTTTCGAAGCGCGGGAACCAATCAGCATGATACACGCGTTGCGCGTCTGTATTCTGTGCTATTATTGGTTACTAGTGACGCCATGTTGACGCGCGTGTCATTCAGTCAGCCGTGAGTGAGATGGAAAAAATAGATGCAATTTAATTTGCACCTTATAACTATTACGTAAAAGTCTGATCGTGGGTTTTAATCATGCTTTCGGAAATCATCGAATCGTTCGAAGTTCGAGCGAAGATTCACGACACGCCATATAAATTGTGTTCTACTGTACCAGCAGGGGCACGTTTTATAAAGCTACAAGTTACAATAGTTACAATTTTACAGGTCTAAACTGGCAACACTGCTCAAAAGGCTGGTCGTCATTGGTCGAGATTGTGTCAAATGGAAACTTGTAACCTGTAAATTGTAATTTGTAGCTTTATAAAACAGGCCACAGGTGACTCGCTCGCTCGTCTGCCTACTTACGAACTTAGCTAGAGGATAATTAATGAAAAATTGTAATGGTCGTTTCAGAGAAGCAATGGCTGCGCGCGGTGCTGCTGCAGCAGAACGGGCCGGGCGGCGCGGAGCTGGACGTGCTGCTGTTCGACTACGGGCACATCGCCGGCGTGCGCGCCGCCGCGCTGCGCAAGCTGCTGCCGGGGTTCGTGCGCGCGCGGCCCGCCGCCGTCGCCACGCTCGAGATCAGAGGTCGAGAACATACATCGGTTACCCTAAACTTTCCATTCGCATTTTTCCCCGTTTTATTTTTTATGCAATCGCATTTCTTTTCGCTTTTTTTTACCTACTGCATATTTTCCATGTTTTCTCAAATCAAAATTTCACTGAGTCGATGGGGGTATCGCTGTCGCGGAGCTTCTTTTTCTGGGTGCTATGGCCCTTTGGGCCTTCTGCAAAATTAACATAACCTAAACCGATCTACCTATTGCGACTACAATAGGAAATTTCGCGAGTGAGGATCGAGAATCGCCTATTTTAAATCCTAAATTTAAAATAGGCGATTGCTAAAGATTCAAAATGGGAATCGATACGATCGGAAAAATATTAAAATTACTTTGTATTAATTAATGATATGTTTTTTCATTTTAAATTCAAATATCTAAATCATAAATGTCATATTCTACATATTATTATTTTTATTTTTTTGCATTACATATTCAAGGAATAATTTGTAGCCTGTTAAGACCACGAAACGTCAGAATTCAATGAAATCAAAAATCAGGGTTTAGGAACAAAACGAGGCTCTTTCCGTTCGTTTTTTCAAATAAAACCTGTCGTTTCGGAGCATGTTTCAGAAACACTTGTTTATCCCCTTAGACTTCCCCAAGGAGCCCCCCACGGAGCAGCAGCTGGAGGCGGCGCGGCGCCACATGCGCGCGTCGCCGGCGGGGCGCGGCGTGCTGCGCGTGCTGCGCGCCGCGCGCCAGGACCTCGGCGAGTACGTCGTCGACGCGCCCGACCTGCTGCGCGCCATGGGCCTCTAGGCGGACAAACAACAACAAAAAAAAACGGTACAATCCGAGTCGTATTTGACCTGTTATGTCCAGGTTTCGGAGTTTTCATAGCACAATAAGACGAAAGAGAGCTGTGGAGTGGACATTAATATTAAAATTCAACTCTTACTCATACTCATACTCATTCGTTTATTTAATTGCAATATTTAATTTTATTATGAATATGGACGATGACTTTCACTTTTAATATTCATAACATTGTGAGATTAATATTAAATAATTATGTACTATCACGAACATTAATTTGTGACCCATTTCAATAAAAATATGCTTGAAGTCATCAATGTCATTAGAGATGTCAAGGCATTTGTAACTTTTAGGAAACTCAACCTTATTGTTGTAGAATGTCTGATTGACTTTGAACCTACGGTGGGTACCAAATTAAAGTTCGCGACTGTACATGAATTTAATTTTTTTTCAAATTGTAATCTTTCATTACTTAGCGTATCAGCTTTACCCAGGGGCTCAGGGCGAATATAAAAGCATTTTGGAATTAAATAAACAAATGAGTATGAGCATGAGTAAGAGTTCAATTTAAATGTTGAAGTCGACTCCACAGCTCTCTTTCATCTTACCGTGCTACGAAAACTACGAACCCTGGTAATGGTATTGTTTCTAACTCGCTATTACTGTCAAGTAAATAAGAGCTATCAAATCGTTGATTATTATGATAACAGGTCAAAAACGATATGGTTTTTACCATGTTGAATAGAGATGTGTTCCTTGTCCGTCATGTATCGCTGTCAACCAAAAATAACATGTCAGTGCAAGCTTTTTATAGATTAGGGTCCAAAAAATTAGGCATGCTCTCGCAATTTAATTTTCTATGAAACTATTCCGTTGTGACACGAAAATTATCCGACGAAACGTTGTGCCAGGTTCGATACCCGATCAGGACAAATATTTGTCTTGGGTGTTTTCTATGTATGTAGAGCTTAGTTTGGGACTAGATCGATTTCTGTGAGATTGTGCCCGGTAATTTATTTGTTTTTAGTAATTGTACCTACTTGGTATACTAGGGCATTGGTATTACGTCTTGGTAATTATAGGCATTTGAAATTTATGACGGCGTCATATCATACTGAACCTAGTATAAATACTAACCCTCTTACTAATAAACGTTGAGTAACGGTGGTATAGCTATACAATGTTTTGTCCTTATCTGTCATTGTGACATTTGAATTTCACAGATAAAGACAAAACATTGTATAGCTATACCACCGTTGCTCAACGTTTATTAGTAAGGGGGTATGTAGATACAAACGCTAAGTACGCGTACTCGTACATCAATTTTTTTTGTCAATCTTACACACTGACTTGAACCACTATTTGCCACTCGATCGCGATGTATGTTCATCATTCAACTTAAGAACTAGGCTCTTGTCGGTGTAGTACTTAATTGCCACTTTTCTCTGTTCCCTGCTATTTTTTTAACCTCCTAATACGACATGACATAGGCCTTCTGTCTTATTTGTCTAAAGTTAGAAAGCCTAGGGCTTCCTCTTCCTTTTTTGTTTAGACTGTACCTTCCAAAGTTACGTATGTCGATTTAAGAGTTGTAATAGCCTCTTAAGGCCCAGGGTCCTACCCATAGTACTTATTAACTTTGTCATTCAGACCCAGCTCCTTCGACAGTTGTGTAGTCATAGCGTACCACCGTCCTACCAGTAGGACTTAATAGAATACCCGCCAATAGCGTACCACGGTCCTACCAGTAGGACTTAATAGAAAACCCGCCATTTTAGCTTCTAAGTACTTAGGTCTGAATGAGTATAAGACAATAGTACTACTGGTAGTACTACTGGTTTTTTTCGTTGGGCCTTAGGAGGTTATGGTTCAAAATAACACTGCTCCGAGCAAACGCCGAGCGTCCGGTGGCGCTATCATTATTATTATTGTGTTTTCTAATAAACTGAAGTATTTTCTGAATGAAAGAGTGGTTGTGTGTTGTGCAAATGAATACACAATTTATATATTACTAGTTTCTGCCCGCGACTTCGTCCGCGTAAATTTCGATTATCGTTTTTCAATCGGGAACTTTTAAATTTTCCGGGATGAAAAGTAGCCTATGTGTTAATGCAGTATATAAGTTGTCTCCATTCCAAATTTTATCCCATTCCGTCCAGCCGTTGCTGCGTGAAGGAGTAACAGAGTAACACACTCACACACACAAACTTTCACATTTATAATATTAGTGGGATTCGGCTGATCAACCAGAGAAAGGTGTCTGCATTTTTTCGTCATGTTAGTTTAAAGTTGTATGGCATTTCCATACTTCCATTATAAATGTGAAATGTGAAATTTTCTCTGTTTGTTTTTTACGTTTTCACAGCTAAACCGCTCCAACGATTTCGATGAAATTAAGTATGGAAATAAGAAGGACAGGATATATTTATCCCGGAAAATTGGGACAGTTCCCGAGGGAATAGCGGTAAACAACTCCGCGGCCGAAATTGTGCATTTATTTGTACAACAAATAACCACTTTCGATTTTAACAAAATGCTTAAACTTAATTAAGAAACAGCCTAATATTGGGTCCTAACATATGAAATTGGCGGTTAGGGCGCATAACATCCCACTCGCAAAACATCTTCTCTGCCAATTATCCCTTATGTAAAATACCCCATTCGCAAAACGTCCCTTTCTTAAAAGGTCCCACTCCTTTCGCGAAAGGGACGGATGGTCATTTTGCGAAAGGGACATTTTGCGAACGGGTCATTTTGCGAAAGGGACGTTTTGCGAACGGGACTTTATTTATGTGAAGGGACGTTTTGCGAACGGGACCTTTTGCAGAAGGGCATTTTGCGTAACGGAGATTTAGGAAAGGGACATTTCTCGAAAGGGGCATTCTGCGAGTGGGACGTTATGCGCCCTAAGCAAATTGGCGTTTTGTTGAACTGGCCACTTATGTTCAAAATATCTGGTGTTTGGCCAAGAATTCTAAATTCAAGTTTATTTCAAATTTTAGCTCGTGTATTTGTGCTTCGAATTTAGCGATTCATTTGTTATCGCGTCATTAAAGATAAAAGATGTTTATTCAGTAAGTAGGCCGCACGGGCACTTTTACACTTGTTTTTTCTTTGACATCATTCTGTTCACAATATGGAGAACTTGAAATATCGCGTTATTTACGAATACGAGTTCCACCGTGGCACCAGTGCTGCAGAAACGGCTCGAAGCATTAATGATGTCTATGAGGCAGCTACTGTAAAAGAAAACACTGTACGTTTTTGGTTCCAACGTTTTCGTTCTGGAAATTTTGACCTACAATACAAGCCCCGGACGGCCGGAGACCCGAGTTAATAACGAAGAATTAAAAGTGATTGTAGACGCGGATCCATCGCAAACTACGTCAGAGTTGGCGGGCAGGCTTCGGTGTGAGTGATAAAACAGTTTTAATTCACCTGAAACAAATTGGAAAGGTGAAAAAGCTCGAAAAATGGGTATATTATGGGTATATCTTTGCCATATAAAACGCCAATTTCATACGTAAGGACCTAATAGTAATGCTGTTCCACTGTACATATCAGATGACATTCATTTTTATTACTTAATATTATGTAGAATCATCCCACAATAACTCTGCAATGAGGTGACAATAGTAGAAATCATAAGTTTGTTTATGGCAATACTGATTTTTAGTCACACAACACGTTTTGATACTTACAAGTATAGCTCTAATTATTATGTACGGTAACAGTCGAGCCAACGAACATTCGATAGCATGATATTCCGAGAGTACGTAGTCAAAACTATGATATACACTCCTATGGAAGTATGTATATGCATACTGGATCCTTACTTCTACACTAATATTATAAAGAGGAAAGATTTATATTTTTGTATGTTTGTAACGATAAACTCAAAAACTACTGGACCGATTTCAAAAAATATTTCACGATTACCTGCGCGGGCGGAGTCGCGGCAACAGCTAGTATATTATTTATAAATGCGAAAGTATGGTTGTCGCTTACATAAACTGCTGCACTTTGGCATAGGGATAGTTTGAGTCCCAGAGGACATAGGCTGCTTTTTATCCTGGATAATTTGGCAGTTCCCAATGAAACGCTATGAACCAATTCTACACAGACAAGGTCGCAGGCAAAAATGCATGTATGTCAGCGGGTAATTTTATAAGTTGAGGTCTTACATGCATGAGGTACAGTCAAAGAATTTGGTTCGCAGGCCACTTTGGACTGAGTCATGACGTAAGTAATCAAAACGTTAGAGACTTCATATGATTTTATTTACAGTGTCACTTCACTTCAACATAGTCCAAAGCGGTCCCTGATTCCTGAATCAAATACTTTGTTTTTATTTAATAAAATGCAAAAGATTTTTTGACATGTTTAATCAATAAATAAATGAGATATCTGAGTCTAAAAATTCCACTTTTTCATACTGTTCTTCCTGAACTTCAACTTCTCCGAACCCTTCTCCTGTTTCAACCTCACTGTCATCATACTGCTCACTGTAATTATTACTTTGCGCATTTATAACATACGGCAGGTCCAATTTGTCCAGTTCTATTTATGCTCTGTACATAATTTGCGATTGAAGTCCGTGTTGTAGTATGAACAGCTTCAAACAATTTCACCTTAAAGAAATTGAACAAGTTAAAATACAATCCTACTAATAATATAAACGAGAATTTTTGTGTGTTACTTTGTATCCCAGAATATTTTAAAAATCCCGAGGGAATAACTGTAATCGACATCTAGGCGGACGAAGTCGCGGGCAGAAGCTAGTATTATAATAAAATAACATCATCTTAGCCTAATCATTTCGTTAATATGTTATTTTTTCATAATAGAATATTAATTCATGGGGTTAATATAAAATAACACAGAACGCAGTAATAAAATATCAAGAATTTACTCGTAGAGTTTAGAATTTTATGTAAACATTGCTCCTTTTGCTTACGGACGGACTCCATTTCTTCTTTTACATTTTGGAAATGAGTTATCATCTTGAGTATAAGTTCTCGAACTCCACTTTTAATAGGTTTATCCATTTTGAAAATAGGAATCGTTAAAAAATCCTCGACAAAATATTCACGTAATACCAATATGTCGTTTGAGTGACATGAAAGAACACAGATTATAAGGGTATTTTATGGGTTGCCGTTTAAAATCTTGTGCAAAGTTATTGTGGGCTGACTCTAGCAGGTAAATTTTAACATTTGTCATGGGAGGATGTATATGCTTTTGGGGAAGGCTTTACCGCCTCTCATATTGTAAAATTCAAGTTGAGAAGTCAATCCTCACACATGTCAGGCCGTCATTCCAGTTCAAACTATAACCTTAGTATAAACCTTAGTATAAACCGACGTACAGTCGAGTTCATAAATATGTATACACTGTAGCACCGTGTCTGTTTAATGTCATGTTTAAACTGCCATATATGAATTGTCACAAAGATAAGTGACAAGGTACTAAAGTGTACACATATTATGAACTAGACTGTACCGTGTCACAATAAATAACTAACAAAATGATAAGTTACAGTGACAAAGTCCCTGACTAACGTATGAGCCCGTTTAACGCAATTGTTGGGTTATAAATTGTACTGCGATTCCAGCTGTCAGGATTGAATTGTTTCATTTGTATTCTTAATTACAGTTACTTTCATTATGACTTTTTTTTTTACTTTTTTATCTCTAAAAATATGACTGTATACTGTCATAGGTATTGACAGTTAATGTAACACATAGAAATTAAGTTAATTTGTTATTATGACAGTTGTATTTGAAAAAGGAAAAACAATTTTCAATGAACATTGTACTTGTGATAGATTGTAAGTTGACTTTTGAATGTTAATGACAATCCATTGAAGGATTATAGCATTTTGTTATTATGTTTACCTAGTACTCGCACACGTGTCTAATTTATCGACATTAAAATTTTGATGTAGTTTGTTAAATCGTCGAAATTGACACATCCCGAGACCGTCAGGGAGGGAAGATGGCCGGTTGAAAAATGTGCTTTACTTTTGGTTTATTTTATTTACTGACTAGCGGTTGCCCGCGACTCCGTCCGCGCAAAAAAATAAAACAGCCTATGTTACTCGGGGATAATGTAGCATCCTAATGGTGAAAGAATTTTTGAAATCTAGTAGTTTGTGAGTTAATTCGTTACAAAAATACAAATCTTTCCTCCTTATAATATTAGTGTACTTGACATTTGCGAAATCAATAAGCAACCGTCATATAAATAAAAAACCAAGAAATTGACATTAAGTTACTAGCCATCAATTTTATATTACACCGTTAGTAAAAATACTTTGACAATAATCCAGATACTATTTCTGGATCTAGGTATTCTTGTTTAATCACAGCAATATAATATTCGGTCCTTTACGCAGTTTATTGCAGTTGGGCGTTGCCAGTAAAGGCGGTATTCCATTAGGCAAGTGCCAAGTACAATTGCATGAAGTATGATGTCACTTGAATAAAAAATGTACGTGTATGTATGTTAGGCAAATTATCTTGCAACTTGCAAGCAATTTATTGGAATGGTAAACCTGTACAAGCTATAAGTTGCATATAAAAGTTCGGACTTGTATTAAAGTGACGTGCAAATTGAACGCACAAAAATATTTAAAGTTGCGATGGCTCATAAAAGCTCTGTCTCGCTGTTCAATATAATTAACAAATAATGGCTGTTAGAAACCCAGTAATCTGAGTTCAAACTGGATGGTTGTCCCAGCGATTGAAGAGTTCCTTTAGCCACCTTCCGTCCCCGTATCGTACTGCCATCAGGGGCCTGTTTTATAAAGCTACAAATTACAATTTACAGGTTACAAGTTTCCATTTGACACAACCTCGACCAATGACGACCAGCCATTTGAGCAGTGTTGCCAGTTTAGACCTGTACAATTGTAACTTGTAGCTTTATAAAACGTGCCGCTGAATTGCATAAATACCTATGCAAAGTTTCAAGTCAATCCGACAATTAAAAATAGGTTAAAATCGACTACAATTCTATCTTACGAAAGCGGGTTTGCCATACTTGTAAAGTCTGTCTGACTGCCAATGACAATAACAAGTATACCTGACTGTAATTGTCATTACGTCATTAGATAGAGGACGAAAAAGTGATGAGAATAATGTTACCTCTAATTAGAAAATTAAAAAGTTTGAATATACGAGTACGAGTATACTCATGATCATCATCGTATTATATGCTGGGTGCGACAGAGACGAAACCCTCTCTTATCTAATTAATCAATCAAATCTATCAAAACATCACTACATTTCATGTCAAATACTATTCGAAAAACAAATGTATAATATGAGAAGCATCGTAAAAAAATAAAAGATTACATAAAGATTAGCTTCCTCAAAATAAACATAGACAATGATTAAGTGTATAAATAAATAAATATGACCATGCTCATCCTTCAAAAGTTCGCTAATATGGAGTAATAATGGTAAATTGATTTGTTTATATGAGTAACGGAACGAAAAGGTCCCGACTATAGCTGTAACGGGTAGGGGTCTACTCGCATACATATTTTTATGCATAATAATCATTACGCATAAAAATCGATTGTCATAAAACGGTTTTTACAATAGATAGGGTTCTATTTTAATTATTCAAAACTAACCTAACGTAACCTAACCTAATCTACACAATAGACGTTTATTAAATTTAGCAATGTCAGCCTAAAAGGGAGTTATGACAATCGATTTTTATGCGTAAAAAATTATGTGATTATATAGGCTCCCAGCTGTAACACGTACATATAGATACCCACAATACGGCGCCGTGCTCAATAAAAACGTGCCCGTGCATCTCCACGCACCTGTGGCAAACACGCTTTTGTGAGATAAAAATAAATCAAGTGTACCAAGGTTTCAACTACATAAGTTAGTTATGTTAATGTAAGTTTGTATAAATAAATATTACTAAATATAAGTACCGATATGTTTTAATGTAAGTTTGTACATCTACTTCTTAAAGTTAAATAACTTTTTCAGAATATTTTTTTTTATTTCCAAAAATGTTTAAAAATGTGGGGTAGTTGGGATACATTGAATTTTGGATATATTCAAGAAAATGTCGGTTTAAAAAAAAAAAACTGAGTTATCATCTTTAGCTTCTGGCCGTCAACGTGGACGAATCGCTACAATGACGGTCCGCGCCGCTCCCCCTCCTAGCCTTGTAAAACCCCCCTACTTATACATTTTTTATTACTTAATACGATTGGAACAAAGATCCGTTGCAAACATTAAATAGATTTTCCTTTGTTTTTATGTCTGACAATATTAATATTAAATTTGTAGAAATTAGTGTATTTCTGCGTTAGATTTTACACCTAGTTCAAATATACCAAGTTTCTCTTGAAGTTCGTTCTAGTCGGCGGAATCCTATTTACCTATACTTAATGGTAATTTGTGTGGATTCTTGACTGTTTTTGGACGGATGCGTCAATTCACTTCCCTACGGCTCGCAGCCGCTTCGGAATAAAGGTCTCCACTGAGAAGAGTTGAATTGAAAAATCTGTTTCAAATTCTTTTCTTCGTATTTCGTTTTCTTATATATTTCATTAGAGAGATTGGAAGGATGTGAAGGTCTTTAGGAGTTCAACTTTTCCAGAAATCTTCAATTAAATTCATGTATTTGCCGTAAAATATGGTAATATCAGATGGTTTTTTTTTTCACTCGTTCTGTCTAGAAAGTTATCAGCATGCAAACATTGGCCTTTACTTGGTTTTTGACCTCTTTTATGGTTAATGTTCACCCCACTTACACCATCCGTTGAAATGATGTGACTTATGACTATTTTGATGGGGAAAAACATTTATTTTAATTTTTGAAGGGTTTTCCCCTATTACTATTTTTGAAATCATGCAAGATTTCTCCAAGTTAGTTATCTAAATTGAGCGTTTTTCCGGAATCATTCCAATTTAAGAAGAAAGTTCAGTTGTGTTTGGTTCTTTAACATCCAATATATCGATCAATTTGAATCTCGGGTCCTTTAGGGCTACACGCTTAAGTTAGGCTTGTAGTTCGCGGTAGGAAAAGATTCCGTACCTACCTAATTTGTGACGTATTAACAAGTGTGATTGATTACTGGTTAGTGGTTACCTTACTGATAACCAGGGATCGGACCATTTGGTCATTACTTTCAATAGTGTGGACATGACTCCAAAGATGTAATTAAATTTAAATAAAATTAATTAATTTCTTACCTGAAATTTAATTTTGATCCTTTGCAGGACACTAATAAATAATCAATAAAAATACTTGTTATTGTGTATATTTTTTAAAGTAAGTAAAAAGTTATTATTCGATATTTTTCGAGGTAAGTTTATTCCTTTTCAAATCTAAAATAAATTTATGAGCTTAAAAATTCCTTTCACAATTCACTGATGTTAATAGAGCAAACTTCGGGAGCGTAATGAGAATATTGTCATGCTACTAATAGGATTCAAAGTCTATTTTCTCTTATTAACTGTCTTGCAAAGGATCAAAATTAAATTTCAGGTAAGAAATAAATTAATTTAATTTAATTAATTTAATTAATTTAATATAATCTTTGAAGTCATGTCCACATTATTGCCAATAATGACGCCGACTTGTCCGATCTCTGCTGATAACTGGTTGATGGCTGGTTGGCTGATGGGTATCTATGCGGGTAAGACGCCTGCATAGGCTGTCTTAACGAATTTTGATTCCACGATTTTCAATGACGTACGTAGTTTTTTTTTTTTAATTTAAAATGATTCATCTTTCCTTCAACCTTTATACACAAAATGAAGGTGTGATTTCATTCTACATATTCGTAGAACTTAAAAAATATTTCGATTTTCACGAAATTTCCTTCGTGAAGCACTACGCCTCATTCAGGTCTTCAGTTTTTTTTTAAAGAATTTCATTCAGAAAATTTGAATATTCATCCCGTTTGTTAAGTTTGTCGCGTGGTTCTTCAGATGTAGCCAAATTGGAACTGGCATTGTAGCGATCATTTTACTTAGCTATCTATCGCTTTCACACTCGGGCATAACATAGAATCTGTGGCTTAAGTGTTTAACGTAATGTAAACATACAACCAATTCACCATAATTCATTTATAAGTATTTACGGAAACAATTACGTATAGTTTCGATTGGAATTTAATAATGTCAGTTGGTTCGGGTTTTTTTACTTTACCTAGTTACTTACATTAATTTTTACAAGTGAGAGAGTGTATATTATTTTTCAACCGCTCGCTAATAATTCAATTCCAGATTTTGGCATGTTTATTTTGATTAAGGAAACTATCGATTTTGTTTGTTGGTTGCCGGTAGTTGACGTCAATATTGTCTAAGGGCCGTATTAATAAACTCATCTTGGTTAAGATGTCAGTCACAAGACGCGTCATAAATGACAGCTTTCTATGGGTTGACGTTTATTTTGACGTCTCTCGAGATGGGCATCTCAATCAAGACGAGTTTATTAATACGGCCATTAGACTGTATTTTCTATGCCTAATACTCTCATATATTTCGTATTATAAGCTGCTTAGCCTGCCAAGTTAGAGGCAGGAAAAAGGATACAGTTGAAGCGGTCGTATAGCTGCGTCCTCGTGCTTGTAGCTCGTGTTGTACAAGTTTAAATACGGCAATTCCTATCAGTAACTGCCTCCTCGTTACCACCTGGGGCTCGTTTTATAAAGCTGCAAGTTACAATTTGACAGGTCTAAACTGGCAACACTGCTCAAATGGCTGGTCGTCATTGGTCGAGGTTGTGTGAAATGGAAACTTGTAACCTGAGGCTCTACTTTGAAATCCGTAATTCGAACTTCGTCTATTGGTATCCCTTTTGCTCTCGACGCGTCACAAATTTTTAACATTTAAGGTTTTAAATAAAAGTGTATTTTGTGTGAATTGAGTCCTTTTATTACTAAGCATCTTAAAGTGTGACGTTATGTCATATTTTCTTATTTTCATAGGAATGACGTAAAATATGACGGTAAATCTCGCGTAGCATACTAAGCCCCCTGTAAATTGTAATTTGTAACTTTATAAAACGGGCCCCTTTTTAAATAATATTTTTGCCACGTGTAGCAGCGGACACGGCCCTTCGTCGGCCTGGGTGTTTAGCATAAGTTCATCTTTCACATGTACAGTACCTATGTAAGTATTCAATTAAAAAAATAACTATACATATTCCGAGTTTTTATTTCATCTGAACGGCATCCTTTTTTTATGGTGAAGAAAATACATTTGAGCACAGGGCCGACGGTCCATCTAGGCAGTAAAAAAAAAACCATAATGTTTGACCTGTTATCGTAGGGTGACGGCACCAATGTTAGACACTTATAGCTGAAGGCACCAATACTGGGTCACTTGACTCTTTTAATTCAAAGACCATAAGGTTATAAATGGATTGTCTCAAAAATTAATAACCCTCATATTCTGTACCATAAGAATGAAGTGTCCATTATTAGTCCCTGGTTCATTACTGGCTCCATCACCCTGAGTTCAACGTTTTCACAGATCTTATTTACTTGACAGTAATGGCGACCGAATTGACAACAATACCATAACAAGTCAAAGACGATATGGTTTTTACCACCTAGAATAGAGGCCCAGGCCTTCTGATGGTAAGTGGGAACTGACCCTAACACCCATATTCACAAACAATACTTAAGGGAAACTTCACTAAGTAAATGCACTGCGTTCAATACAGCTTTGTGATTGGTCCTTTAGGCCCGACCTTTTGTTTTTGAGACGATTTGAACCACCTTGTGCGTTCGTGAGCACTGTGAGACCTCATAGTAACGTTAGTGAATACGGGTGATAGACATTTGCTTTCTTAAGATTACCATCTTTAGACTGCAATCCTAAGACCGCAAATGCGTTGCCAACCTTGACGACTAACGGCCAAACCCTATATTCAATCCGCGGATAGATAAGGCTTACCTCGGGTTAAAATTTGACATTTGCCCATACAAAATGTGTAAAATTTTAACCAGAAGTACCTAAGCCTATCTATCCGCGGTTTGAATATAGGGTTCGGCCATAAGTTGGCTCTATGCTAGCAACTTCACCGGTTGTCTTAAACCCACACCGGAACACAACAATGCGAACACTGCTGCTGCTGGTTAAAGGATAAGGATACCTTCCAAGACGTCCGGTCAGGGCAGGGCATGTAATACATTCTTCCTTTTTAGGGTTAGATGGTAAAATTAGGAAATCTTATAAGTTGCGCCTTATCAGTCTTTCTGCAGTCTATTTATCACGCGTACAAAGATATGGAAAACCTGTTTATTAAAAAAAAACCTTTTTGTGACAAGTGTGGTGTAATACTAGTAATATAGCATCCCTAATCTCGTGTATAGTTCGTCCGTTCAAATAGTTTGCATGCTTTGATGTCCCGCTTCAATAAATTGCAACAAAGAAGCCGCCGCGGCGCGCTCACTATTTGAACGAACGAACTGCAACAATTTTATACTTTTCATCTCTCCTGTTTCTTTTCGAAAAGTATGGTTACCAACTTATACTAAAAAAAACCGGTCAAGTGCGAGTCGAACTCGTGCACCGAGCGTTCCGTACCGAGGCACACCTTTCCTCTCAACCCTCAGAAGGCACTCTAGCACTAAAAAAATATATATAATTATTATCTTGAACTGAACATCTATAATATAAAAGGCAAACCTGACTGACGTATATATCAACGCACAGCCGAAACTACTGTACCTAGAAACTTGAAATTTGGTACAGGGGTTCCTTTCATGATGTAAGTGAGCACTAAGAAAGGATTTTCCGAAAATCGACCGCCAACGGGAAGAAATAGGGGGAGTATCGGGGAACTAATTCTACGCGTACTAGGGCGTCCTCTAGTGTGTAATAAAAAGAATGCTTTGAAAACCCGACTGTATTTTCTAATAACTTCTTATGGGAGGGTAAACCGCTTCGTTACGTAACGAGTTACGGCGCCAGTCTGTCTGGCTTTTTTTTAATGGTATACTAGGCAAACGAGCAGACGGATCGCCGGATGGTAAGCGATCACCGTCACCCATAGACACCTGCAGCACCAGAGGAGTCACAGGTGCGTTGCCGGCCTTTCAAATGAGAGTACGCTCTTTTCTTGAAGGTTTGAGGGTCGTAACGGTCCGGAATTACCGCAGGCGACAGACCATTCCAGTTTAGTTGTGCGAGGCAGGAAATTCCGAGTGAAACGCACAGTTGTGGACTGCCAACCATCTAAGTGGTGGAAATTCTGTCGCATAGGACGAAGGCGGAAGGATGCAGGAATTAATCCAAACCAGCTCCTCGGAGCACTCCCCGTTGTATAGAGAAGGCTTCCCTTTCCCTCATGCATACGGCGGCGGGGCGGGGCGGGGCGGGGCGGGGCGGTATTCAACTTAGATTAGTTTAAGTTATCACTTCGGTCGGGCGTCTCGAGACGCACACGTTTTTTTGATATTGTCGTCGGTCGGTTACTTTGATTGAAAAGTATTAGCTTCTCACTCCCACAACCAGGACGAGAATCTAAGACACCTCAAATGCTAAAATCCCGAAATTTATTTAAAGAAAAAGGCATTTTTATATTAAATATATTTAATTAAATATTAAAATATAACATTACACGATCACACTTTATACATTACTAGCTGTCATTTTCATTGATATTCCAATAAAGTAATAAAAACAAGACAAAGCATTGAAAAATAACTAAATAACATTTAAATAAATAAATACCCCGGTATTTAGCCGAACCTTGATTTCAGAGCAGATATCTCTTGGACGGCCGGACGGTTCTCATCAACTAGTTTTCTATTAAGACTGCGCCGAGCGTCCGGCGGCGCCCTCAACACTCATCACTATTATTGTCTTTTCTAAAATCGAAGGATGAATTTTTGTTGTACAAATAAAGACACAATACAATGTATAGCATATATCTCAAAGTTTAATATAATAACCTTTAACCTTAATGTAGTCAACTTTTAACAGAAAAAGGTGATCATTTTTTTTCGTTATGTAACTCACTCATAGTTCAATTGTTTTAAGTTATGTCATGCCATGTGTATTCATTTGTACACCAAACAAACCAACCTTCACTTTCTAGACAATACTTTAGTTTATTAGAAAAGACAATCAAATCCGTCCATCCGTTTAGGAGCTGCGGTGCCACAGACAGGCACGCGGACAGCTGTAGGAGGGGAGGGGTTCTTATATAGGTTTGATTAAAGCGCCAGGACCGTGTGAGAGTTACCAGCTCGGAAGGCAGAGGGCGCCACTGTGTCGGGGTTTTCATATACATATTTGACAGTTATTTCTTATAGATTTTGATGTAAACTAAACTGACATCTACATAATTCAAGTAATTAAGGGGTTCTTTCGACTCTGCATGGACCCCATGACCACATGACTTATTAATGAGAAAAAAATCATTAACATCGGGTGACAATTGGCGGAGAAATGTAGTAACATACGAAAACAAAAAACAGACGAATTAAGAACCTTTTTTTTTTTATTTGGTTCAAAAGCATGTACATTTGATTCATACAATCATACAATACGACTTCAGTAGTAGAAAGTTTATAAACTAATATCAGCGTATCAGATTCCACACAATTCATTTAACTACTTAAACAATAATTATCTATTTATTACAGTATTATTGTTTAATCATAAGGTTATTAATATTATGCTAAAATGGCATAGTACTTCAGTACTTGGAAATCACCACGTGGGGACTCGGTAGTTCGTAACATGAGATTAAGACATTTTTGAAAAACTTATTCATCAAAAACTGGCCACATTTTCATGAAATTATTGATGAAAAAATTGTGACCACCGTTTTTTAATGTAAATCCGATTTCAGAAACCTATTGTATTATTTTCTCAATTATAACACTTGCCTGCAGCAATGTACAAATTAGTACCATGAAAACCACTAGATGGCGTACAAATCGCAAGACCTACCACCCCACGGAATAGAAAAAACAGTGGAAGTGGCATGAGCTTCGCTTAGTATCAGACCTGTTGTCGCCAATACTCAAACTATCATAAAAACAACACGCCACCATGGAAAATGTTTTTGGTGCGGCTATCGTTTTTACATTCCAAAATAGCACAATAAGGCATGCTTTTGCATTTATTTCCTATTTTAGAAATATCGAAATATCGAAATAAGCGATCGCGGCAAAAGTATGGTAGATTATGCGGAACTCCGCATAACTATGCCACACGTTACACACCCACTTGACACTTCTACTGTTTTCTCTGTTCTGTGTACCACCAGCATCAATATTCGTACTATATCTTCAGATTATAGTACATCGGCTTGTCGTCCATCAGGGCGTTGATGTCGGCTAACTTCGGGTCGCACGACGGCCAGAGCGGCTGAACTATGTCCATCTCGCTCGCGCCTGTGGCTACTGACATCTGCGGATGCTGCGTGCTCTGAGACAGAAATAGTTTGGGTATTGAAATGACAGCATTCTGGTGCTTCTACATTATGTAATCCGCACCACGTAACATGAACCAATAAGGCGGCGGCGGTAGAATTATTTTTAAACGTCAGAATCCCCTTGAGAGCTTTTCTTCCAATGACTGCTAGCTAAGTATCTATAGTGAAGTCCGACTAATTACAGTGTTTTTCAGCTAGGAAGGGTTCTGTGACGTTTTGAGTTTGACAGTTTTAGAGATGTCCCATAATGAAAGCCTATCGACTTTTTTATCTTTTTTTCTAACTCATCCTACTTTTGGAGAGATTTCAATATATTTTATCAGATTTGATGTGGTTCAAAACCTTCTATCAGCGTTCACGTACACTAGTATGATACGTGTAACCGGCGCGTTGCTGTTGAAAGTGCATTTATATGCAATTTTTTAAACTGTCAATGTAAATGTCAGTAATACATTTAATTTGTAGTATCGAAAAATCTCGCTAAGTTTTGTTCAAAATTTCAAGTATCTACGTATTCACTGTTATCGAATAATGAATCGTGGCAATTGTCGATTCTGTTGTGTCCCAACTCTACTCTGTTCCGTTTCACACATTTCGTACTTTAAAAAAGAAATATTTTTCTATCGTATTCAATTAAATGTAATTAATAGACACAGATTTTGATATATATTTCAAGAAACATAGTTTTTATATTTTTTTGGTTATAATGCTACAAAATATAAGTGATTGTTAAAAAATATTTTGCGAAAATAGTGTGCTTAATTCGGAAAATTTTAAAGTGTCACAGAACCCTTCCTAGCTGAAAATAACTGTAGCAGTGCAAAATAAAACGCAAGTAACAATTTTTTTTATATGAATAGCAAATTTACCTCGTAAAGAAGAGGGTTCAAATTGTAATAGCAACACATTCGAGATAGTACCTACTTGTTAGAAATGAAAACAGTACCCAGATATTGTGTATGTGTCAGTTTAGGTACCTGGCGCGTGTCGGGGCGGCGCTTGCCGCGCGCGCGCTTGGGCCAGGGCTTCTTGAGGTGCACGTAGGTGATGTGCGCGCGCTTCTCGCTCGCGTGCTTGAACGACTTGCCGCACATCTCGCACTTGAACGGCTTCAGCCCGGTGTGGATCTGCGACAATTTGTTGCGGCGTGAGGAAGGAACGGAACACATGTGACAGGTGACAGGTCACAATTTGATATGGAAGCAAAGTTAAAATGTTACATTCACGGGGTTCACACCTGCTACGCAATGTACGCAGAATTATCATGTGACAGTCAAATTAGTCAGAAATGTCGGTCGATGATGGTCGATAGGGTTGCCGCACACGCCACACACGCCGCACAAGTGCGACACTGCATTTGCGAACATGCACCACTGCCGGTTGCAAATCGTGTTGCCACACCCACCGCATCTGTGACGCACATGAGCGTCATGTGACTTACGACCCTGTACTTACAAACATCCGCCGCTGCCAGTTGCTGTGCGTGATAAAGGGCTTGTTGCACTCATCGCACATGTGACGCACCGGTGCGTCATGCTATAAACGACCCTGTACTTACAAACACGTGTCACAGCCGGTTGCTTTGCATGATAAAGGGCTTGCTGCACCCACCGCACATGTGACGCACCGGTGCGTCATGCTACAAACGACCCTGTACTTACAAATAAATATGTGCCACTGCCGGTTGCTGTGCGTGCTGAAAGGCTTGCCGCACACACAGCCCCCGTGACGCACCGGTGCGAATACTTACGAACATGTGCCGCTGCCGGTTGCTGTGCGTGCTGAAGGGCTTGCCGCACACGCCGCACACGTAGCTGGCGCGCTGCGCGCTGTGCACGCGCCGGTGCGCCACGAGCCGCTGCTTCATGCGGAACGCCTTGCCGCACGCGTCGCACGAGAACGGCCGCTCGCCAGTATGCGTCCACGTGTGGTCCTTCAGCAGCGCATAACTCTAATACATAAACAAAAAACTAATGATATAAAAAAATGTTCCCCGTCAGTTTTGTTACCAAAAATCTAATGCATTCCTAAGTAACAAAACTGACCCTAAACTGTTACCCTTTTTGTGTCCCGGGAGATATACAAACATCATATTTTCCTGAACCCATTTCAAGAGCATTTTTAACCGAACACCAATTGCAGTCAATACACGAGTCAGCTTGCATAGTGACAGTTAAAGTTGAGTATGTCTTTAAGTTAGTGCACTACTGACCTGCCCGATTAGAACACCTTCACGTGAAACACGTGTTTTCATTCCTCGGCCCTGGTTTCTCAGATTTGCTTTTGACAGTCTCCACCAAAACGTAAACCGGTAGTAAAAAAATCGACCTTATTTATTTAAAGTCCCTAAAGAGGCCTTTAAATTAATTTCTCACTGAACACGGGTTCAGCAGAAAATAGCTTTCTATGAAACGAAAATTATTTCTATGAAACAGACATATAACTGACCTGGAACATGCGGCCGCAGACCTCGCACATGCACGGCGACTTCATAGAGGGGTAGTTGGTTCGGTTCTTGTCGGGGTGCATCCGGCGGAAATGGCCGTGGTACGCCCGGGAGTCTTCCAACTGCATCCCGCACTAGCATGGCCCACAGTATTTCAAGTAAGATGTATTGTTAAATCATTCACTATGTGAAAGAAGTACTTAAATCACTATTAGCTTTTATGCGGTATCATTATTCTACGGTGTGACAATAGTGGTTGTCATTATATTGAACATTACTTAAAGTCGGACCTTAGTAGTGTACTACCCATAGGACAAGCCTAGGATCAGTTACAGTAGTAACGCAATCAGTGAGTTCTCAATCGAGTTTAGCTGTCATTGCATATTCTACCTAACGCGTAACAAAACAAGGTCTGTATTGAATTGATGTTTACGTTCGGCATTAGTCGGCACGTGTCTGCGTGGACGAAGATTGCCGACGTAACTTATATTCGTAAACCAAGTC
This sequence comes from Acleris cristana, assembly GCA_948252455.1. NCBI lineage: Eukaryota > Metazoa > Arthropoda > Insecta > Lepidoptera > Tortricidae > Acleris > Acleris cristana. The sequence continues at coordinate 1,581,710 of OX411800.1, read as the reverse complement.
ACCTGCTCGCAGGGTATGGGTCCCTCGGCCTTCCGCAGCTGGCTGGGGTACCGCCGGCCCTGCTCGCAGGACGAGTCGCGGCTGTCCCGCTCCCGGTCCCGCGCGCCGGGATCCCGGGACTTGCGGGGTTTCTTGGGCTTGTTTGATTCTTTATCTCCTCTGTAACAAAATGTGATACATGAAAAATAATATTGAAGGGGATTGTGAAGCGACGTCTAAATCGCGTAGCAGTAAAAAAAATCCATACAAATTCAACTCCGGGCGATAAAGTTTCTCTGCTCTAAATCAACTCCAATTTCCACGATTTTTGAATGAGTGTATCGATCAGTTTCCCAAAATCGATAATTCTGCGTAGCAATTTTTCCAGTCGCGTTTTTTCCCATTCGTGATTTTAACCGGTCGCATTTTTCCTCGGTTAAGATTTTACATAGCATATCGCATATTTTCCGCTATGAATTTCTCTATTGAATGAAACAGGTAGGTAAATTTAGGTTACATTACTTTGCAGTAGGCTCGAAGGGCCAAAGCACCCAGAAACTGGAGCTCCGCAGGAGCGGAGCTCCGTCGACTCTGTAAAATTGGTATTTGAAGTAGGCAATCATGCGACTTGGAAAAAGCTACAATCTAATACATGCGTGTGGTTAAAATCACCAACAAAGAGAAACACGACTGGATAATTTGCTACGCGGACATATCGAGTTTGGCAAACAGAGATACTCGCATTATGAAACCTACTCCTTTCGCGGTGTACGTACTTGTCGGTGCCGGTGTGTCGGGCCGACACGTGGACGTGCCTTCTCAACGCCTCGCTCGACACGAAGCGCACGTTGCACAGCTCGCAGAAGGGCCCGTCATCGGGTATCTAAAAAACAACCCTTGGTTTTTTTTGGTTTTTGTACCGAAAGAGTGCTAATGGGGTCCTATTATTAAAGGTAATCGCACACTACATGATTATATTACATGAAATGAAACATTGAAAAGTGAGCTTTGATCTTGATTAACAATGTGATTCCGGTTCGCTACAATCAAATATCATAATGCCCTTTTACATATTTGACTAAATCTCATTTTGTCTTAGTTCCAAAATGCCTAAATTCCCAAATTGACTTATTTTCAATACAATAAAATTTCATAATAACATTTACACATTACATCCGATATCCAAAATGTACAGTTGGTAAACTAAACAATAACTTCAAATACCGAATTATTATTAAGACTGAAAGTGAAAATGCATTAGTTTCATAATTCAAAAATGCCTTTTGTTGACAAATCCAAAGATCAAAATGACATAGTCTCATAATACCTAAATTTTTAACCACGCAGTATTTTTAGTGTAACGTATTTATAAATGTAAATAAATACTACACTTTATCAGAGTTGGTTTAGCAATTTATGACTACTATGCTGTTGTAAGGGATCCAACAAAAATGCCTTATGAGCGAGTCAAGAATTCTAGAGTTCCGTACCTCAAAAGGAAAAGAGAAACCTTTATAGGATCACTGATGCCGTAAAAACTGTAAAATACAACATAATTTTAAATATTTTCCATAAATAAATACTGAGTTTTAGGTGTTTTGACAATGTGACGTTTTGTATGAAGTTAATTTGAGTTTTAGACATTTTGGGAAATGGTATAATTGAAAATTTATCAAAACACGATAAAGTCAAGTTTTAGACATTTTGGGAAATGGTAGAATTGAAAATTTATCAAAACGCGATATAGTCTATATGAATTATAGTCATATTAAGAATACGGTTATTTAAGAAGTAGGCGTAAGTCATTTCGAGCTTTAGACATTATGAGAATAGTCTGTTTTGGCATTGCGACATTCTAGGAATATGGTATTATGATTTTTGGTTGTAGCGAACCGGAATCAACAATGTTATAGATATTTAAAATAATACCTACATTTAAAAAAACAGTCCAGTCAAGCAATTTAATTTTCTATGAAACTTTTCAGTTGTGACACGAAAATTTGCCATAGTGTTGGGATACTTTTCGTCGCACAACGGAACTTTTTTCGCTTTTGTTGTTTGAATGGTTAATTACGCTTAAACTATGGTAAAGTTGTACCCATCTACTTAAAGCGATAATTTCCGAGCTTGTCGGAGATAATCATCTTGTCTCACCTGTGGATCGCTCAGCCGGTGTTTCAGCTTCTTGTGTAGCTCTATCCCCTTCTCGCTGACGAAGGAATACCCGCAGAGCTGGCAGACGAAGTCCGACGGGTGCTTGATGCGGATGTGGCCCATGTACGTCGTGAATTTACTGGAAAACAATTTTTAAAATATTTTTCTCCGAAATGTCCGGAAATGTTGACATTACTATCTACATATTGAGACGCGAATTACATAATTTACTTCCCATATTAAAAAAAAAACATTGCATATACAAATTCCATTACTATCGAGCTTGTAACTTTTTAAAAAGTGAAAAGGGTCATAATAATATGAGGGCACGAGTCTTATACACCCATATTTTATTCGAAACATAACTTTTTTATCTGTGTCTGGAATAGCATGTTTTTTTTTAAAAACAAAGCTTGCGTTTCTCCTTGTCATAAACAAAAAGGTGGTAATGAGTGATGGTTTTTACACGTAAAGTTTCTGTTTGCATGCAATTCAAAAAATGAGTTCAAGCTATGAAGATTTTACGCCAACACGAAATTTTTCTTGCAATTTTTGAGGAAAGCACTAAGTATATTTGCCTTGTTCAGGAACAGCAATTGCGGGCTTCGTATTTTTAACCAACCAATACTCGGCCCGCCATTGCCTACTTCCCTGCCTAGGCAATAATATACTATTGGGAATGTTGGAAGGGGGAGGCCAAAGCGAACGTTCCACGATCAGATCGGGGACGTATAAAGAAAGGGCCAGAGGGGCTAGACAAGATGCATTACGCTAACCAGCAGCGTTTCTATTCGTTTCGTTTGTAAACCAATCGCGTCACTGGTAGATCACGTGACTTTTCGTATCACGTCATATACAAGTGACGCGATTGGTTTAAAAACGTAACGAATAGAAACGCTAGCTAGCGTAATGCACCTTGTCTAGCCCCTCTAGTCAGGAGAATTCTACACCGACGCACGTGTATGAAGAGACTTATGAGTGTGGAGGAAGCGAGGGAAGTTTGTCTGGATCGTAGCAAGTGGAAGGAAGTGGTATCTGCCTACCCCTACGGGAAAGAGGCGTGATTGTAACTATGTGTGTATGTATGTACAAGACAAAATTAAAAACTGCAGTGGGAATATCAAAGCTTGTCTTGATGTTAGATTTGAAATATTCACATAGTGTTAAATATTGAACGGTTTTTAGAACCCTGGAAAAAAGAAACCAGAGCCCCATGCTGGGTTTTATAAATATCCGTTAGATCAAAATTTTGGTCAGGAATGTCAAAACTTGTATGAAGTTACTAAAATTTGATCTGACATACTTATTTACTAAAGGGCCTTATAAAACAGGGCCTGTGTGCCTCGTTGCACGGGTTTTTTGGGATGTGCTAAACCTATTCATACGTAGCTAGTACTATGACGCCCCTGTGCGTCATGCGTCATGTCGCACACGGACCTGTAATTACGAACCATTACCTCTGCCGCTTGCTGCTAAGCGGTACGCCGCAAGCATCGCACCCTTGACGCACCGTTGCGTCACGTGACACTCGACCCTGTCCTTACGAACATGTGCCGCTGGCGGTTGCTTTGCCGCACACACCGCACCCGTAACGCACCGGTGCGTCATGCGTCATGCGGCACACGGACGTGTACTTACGAACCATTACCGCTACCGCTTGCTGCTAAACGGTACGCCGCAAGCATCGCGACCTTGACGCACCGGTGCGTCATGTGACACACGAATCTTTACTTACGATCATATGCCACTGGCGGTTGCTGAGCATGCTCAAGGCGTTTCCGCACACACCGCACCCGTGACGCACTGGTGCGTCATGCTTTTTTAAATTACTCACACAAACTCGTCTGGACAGTGCGGGCACTGGTACTTGGTGCCCTTGTGCCATCTCTCATGCAACCGGGCTGTTTGCCTGTAAAGAGGGAAGTTTTAGTAAAAATGGCGTTAAAAATGGCGTTCCTTTGATTTTTATTCTATTGCAGTCGCTCCTAGATACCGTAATATTGCAGGGGCCGCGGGTTTCCCTCTTTTCAAACAAACAAAGGTCGAAAATGGGAACAATGGGAAATCTGGAAGGTAAGATACCTATCGTCCACATATCGCGAAGTTTGTTTACGTTTGTTCGACACCGAATTTTGATAGCCAGTTCCTCCCAAAACTTGCAACCCATTCCGTAAATGCGCAGAGCCAGATCAAGGTGCTTGGTCCCGAGCGAATTTGCGGGTCAGCTCAACGCAAGGTTTCCAAGTTGCATCACGGTGGTGGTAAATTTCCTGGCGAGCTTTTTTTTACAGGCGTTTTTCAGCGCGCACTGTTCTTCCTTGATGAGGTGCAAGGTGCAAGAAGGTGGCATGCATTGAAAAACGCCTGTAAAAAAAGGTCGTCGACGATCTGGCGAAATCGCTGCGTAACACCCATTGCTAAAAAACTAAGAAAGAGGTGGGTCCAAAAAAAACAAATCCAGCATGGAATTTTGGATCCAAGATGGCGGATGTCACTTTTATGTCAAATATCGTCATTGGTGTCATTTTCAATGTTTTTGACCCTGAAAAAACCGAATCCAGCATCGGATTTTGGATCCAAGATGGCCGATGTCACTTTTATGTCAAATATCGTCATTGGTGTCATTTTCAATGTTTTTGACCCCGAAAAAACCGAATCCAGCATCGGATTTTGGATCCAAGATGGCGGATGTCACTTTTATGTCAAATATCATCATTGGTGTCATTTTCAATGTTTTTCACCCCGAAAAAACCGAATCCAGCATCGGATTTTGGATCCAAGATGGCGGATGTCTCTTTTATGTCAAATGTCGTCATTGGTGTCATTTTCAAGGTTTTCGACCCCGAAAAAACCAAATCTTGCAAGGGATTTTGGATCTAAGATGGCGGATGTCATTTTTATGTCAAATGTCGTCATTAGTGTCATTTTCAATGTTTTCGACTCCGGAAAAAAGGAATCCAGTATCGGATTTTGGATCCAAGATGGCGGATGTCACTTTTATGTCAAATGTCGTCATTGGTGTCATTTTTAATGTTTTCCACCCCGGAAAAACCGAATCCAGCACCGGATTTTGGATCCAAGATGGCGGATGTCACTTTTATGTCAAATGTCGTCATTGGTGTCATTTTTAATGTTTTCCACCCCGGAAAAACCGAATCCAGCACCGGATTTTGGATCCAAGATGGCGGATGTCACTTTTATGTCAAATGTCGTCATTGGTGTCATTTTTAATGTTTTCCACCCCGGAAAAACCGAATCCAGCACCGGATTTTGGATCCAAGATGGTGGATGTCACGTTTATGTCAAATGTCATCATTGGTGTCATTTTCATGGTTATCGACCCCAAAAAAAACAAATCCACCATGGGATTTTGGATCCAAGATGGCGGATGTCACTTTTATATCGTCATTATTGTAATTTTTAAGGTTTTCGAAAACCTGAATCCAGCAACGGATTTTGGATCCGAGGTGGCGGATGTCACTTTACTGTGAAATGTCGTCATTGGTGTCATTTTCAAGGTTTTCGACCCCAAAAAAACCGAATCCAGCATAGGATTTTGTATTCAAGATGGCGGATGTCACTATTCTGTCAAATGTCGACATTGATGTCATTTTCAAGGTTTTCATCATCAAGATTGACATCCTATTAGGAATTCTTTTATCGTACGAAACACTAAAAAACCGCGTCAGAATCAGTCTATCCGCTGTAAACCACATCATTCGCATCGGGGGTTGCTGTTCATTACCTGTGGGTAGTGACGTAGGGGCACTGGTTGCAACTGAACCGCTGCGTGTGGTGCGCTGTGATGTGCTTGCGCAGGGCGTGCGGGTGCTTGAAGTGAGTTTTGCATATACTGCATTCATACTCGCCGCATTGCTACAAATTCAAATTTGATTATTTCAGAAAATAGTTTTCCATATTACACAACAGCAAGACACAACTACACATACAGCGTGTTAGGCAGAAGGTTGGACAAACTTCAGGGACTAACTCTGTAGGTCATACTCATCATTATTTTTTTTCGCTATTTGGATGTTGGTCCCATAATAAAAGTTGATGAGTATGACCTACAGAGTTAGTCCCTGAAGGTTGTCCAACCTTCTGCCTAACACCCTGTACATGAGACATGAGTAGGGTTCTGAGTTTTCATGGCACGGTGAGACGAAAGAGAGCTGTGGAGTCGACATTAACATTACATTCAACTCTTACTCATACTCATTCGTTTGTTTAATTCCAAATGCTTTTATATTCGGCCTGGGCGTCTTGAGTGAAGCTGCTAAGCAAAGATTTCAAATATAAACAAAATAAAAATTACATTATATTACAAACCTAAGTACAGTCAAGGAAATGTATTCGCGTACCTTTTTACCCGACTGCCGAAGGAGGAGGTTAATGTGTTTAACAGTCTATATATGTATGTTTGTTCCTTTGTGGCGCTCTAGAAACTAAACGCATGGACCGATTTTGATGATTCTTATGGCAATCGAATTGACTCTATCTTGTGAATGTCACTAAAGGTATGACAGTAATTAAAATTCAATAAAGCGGCAGCTAGACGCCATATTGTAAAAAAAAACGACGAACTATGACAAATGGGGTAATATTGAATAGGTATTTAAAAATCGTCTTTAGGTTGTCATTGTGACAAGAGTGAAAAAGGTACGTGAATACATTTCCTTGACCGTACCTAAGTTATAATAGTTATAACTTCATAGCTCAAATTCGTGTTTAATAGCGTATAAAAATATTTTGGTATTAAATAAACAAATGAGTATGAGTATGAGATTAGAATTTTAATGTCAATGTCGACTCCACAGCTTTCAGACATTGCAGAGACTCAGCAATACCCTAAAAAGCATAAGCACTTACGTCGGTGTGCCTGATGATGTGGCTGTTGTAGGCGTCCTCGTCGAGAAAACCTTTGAAGCAGGCTTCGCATCTGAAGACCGAGTTCCTGAGAACAATAAATAAACTATTAAATACTCAAAAACCGGGCAAGAGAATGTTGGGCCATGCTCAGTGTAGGGTTCCGTGACGGTTCCTACAAACATAAAAAATTATCTCAAAAAACAAGAAAATATAAATGATTTTTGGTAGCTATGAGCTCCTTAGCCGCCTGTATCTCTTTAACCAATCAAGTCTGCTTAGTGGTGCTAGTTTTCCATTAAAGTTTGTTATATGTGCTTTCAATGGCTTTCATTTAAGATATACAGTTCGGAGTAAAACCAAGGACGGCCGGACAGAAGGACATGGCGAAACTATAAAGGTTCTTTGTTAACTACGGAACCCTAAAATAAAAAAGCAAGCTTTAAAAAACGACTGTTGCTAACCAACTTTAAATCGTTTTAGAAAAGTGATGAAATAAACCCAAAGATGATTTTTAAATACCTATTCAACCATACCCCTATTGTTATAATTCGTCGTTTTTTTTTTTCTTTTTCTTTTTTACAATATGGCGTCTGGTTGCAGCCATATTGATTTTCGATTACTCTCATATCTTTAGTGACACTCACAAGATTAAGACAAATCGATTGACATAAGAATCATCTAAATCGGTCCACGCGTTTAGTTTCTAGAGCGCCACAAAGGAACAAACATACATATATAGGCTGAAAACACATTACTCTCCTTTGCGTCGCGCAGTGGGGTAAAAATGTCGTGTCCGCATCGATCCATCTGTTTCCGATCACATGGACAAAGAGTGTCAAATTTACAACCCGTTTAGTTTTGGACTCTTGCTGGAACCTGTTTTATAAACCTACAAATTACAATGTACAGGTTACAAGTTTCCGTTTGACACAACCCCGACCAATGACGACCAGCCATTTGAGCAGTGTTACCAATTTAGACCTGTATAATTGTAACTTGTATCTTTATAAAACGTGCCCCTGGTTGCCCTGTATAAGACGCACCACGTAACATAATACCTGCGTGAATGACGATTTTTAGGTGTCGCAGGTAGGCGGTAAGCGGCGCGGTGTAGGGGAGCGCGTTACCATAGCGACCGCATTGTTACCTGCGCGGTCACCGCCATATTGGTTCATGTTACGTGGTGCCGATTATACTCACTTGTAGTTAGCCGACTCCTGCCTCTTCAGGATCTCAGCGAGCTGCTCCGCGTGCGTCAGGTCCGTGATGGTGAACAGGGTCTCGTTCAGGTCGTCGTTGAGGAACGGCTTCCGGCGCCGGTCGATCTTGGGTTGGGCCGGGTCTTTCTCCACGGGTCTTTTTCTAACCTGGACCCCGACGATGTAAAAAAATATTACAGCTTTTTAGAGATTATTTCTTGATTTAATTAGGCTTTTGTAGGTGAAGTAAATAGTAATGTGTCACTTCACGGTTAACTGGAAGAGATCTCTTAAAGGGATAAGTTCGCGACTTCAAAAAAGGAGGTTCCATGTTCCATCGTATGTTTTTTTTATAAGTATTTTCACCGATTTCTCCGTCAATTTTATTGTAAACAAATTTTAAAAATCGTTTGAATAGGAACCCCGCCATGCGGAGCTCCGTCGATTTTGCTAAGACACAAAAATGCAAAAAAAATGATGTGGTAATTTTGCAAGTAAGTTATATTGCGACATAGTCAGTCTACTACGAACCCCTCCTTTTTATTAAGTAGGTTAAAAGGGAAAGAGATTTCCTATTACTCTTACCTTCTTGACGGCCTCCTTCTTTTCAACCTTCTCTTTGACCTTCTCCTTTTTCGTCCTCCGAGCTTCTAGCGGCAAACTATCATCAGTCGAATATTCCTTATCTGACGTCACAAAATCCGCGACATTCCCATCATCGGGCACGTTGAGATTAAAACAATTCTCTTGTTTAATCTCGTTGAAATCATTAAAGTCATTGGTTTCGTGTTTAATTTCTATTTCATCCGTGACGTTCACTTCGCATATCGGTTCTTTTTGGTCGGCGTGGTGGAGGGTAGCGTCGCAGTAGTCGGGATCGTAATATTTGAGGGTAAGACTGGATGATAGGTTGTTGTTGTCTCTGTTTATAGTAGCTATGCTTTGTAGAGATAGCTGAAAAAAAAAACAAAATAAGTACCAGCAAATGTATAGTTAGTTGAACTTCTTTTATGTAAATTGGTAACTTAAGGGGTCTTTTATACGTCGGTAATATGGAGTGAATCTACTAGCGCTTCTGACAAGACCATCAATGAGGAGAAGAAGCGCCGCAAGAAATTCCAGTAGAAAGTCATATTTTCAATCATAAAATTCATAAAAAAAACACAATTTTACTTGAAAGTAAGTTAAGTTACAAGGTAATAAAGTTAATACTTAATTAAAACAAGCAAAAATAAAATCATTACAAAACATTAAATAAAAAATAATAATTAGGAGAACAACACGACGAGGTCTCTGCGTCAAAAGCCATAACTGGAATAATTGACTGAACTACAAGTCCTAGCTGACGTGAACAGACCGGACCCCACAGACAGCACCCATTCACGAGTATGACGCGTGCTTAGCCATCGCCTCCGTCACTCATTGCATAGAATGTATCAAGGACGGATTTAAGGGGGGGGCCCCCTTACCCCCTTACACACAGTAGTGGGGGCACAGGGGCAAGTGCACCCAAGACGTTGAAATCCACTAGATGATAATCAGTGCTGGTGATTGCGGGAGCGGCGGGGTCGGAGAACGCGGGGCCATCGGTTGACTTATCCCCACACCGGAACACGAACGGGAAGATATAGGGGAAAGCTAATTCTACGCGTACGAAGTCGCGGGGGTCCTCTAGACAATAAGTTGCGTTGCTATGACGACGCGTAACTGCAAGTCGCAACCTATTTCGATTATCGTCGAGTCGCCGCGCGACAGCCGAGAATACCTAAACTGCGGAGTGAACTCCTCCTGGTACTCAGAAGGTGACTCACCGCGTCCTGTTTGCTGACGATCTCCCACATGAGCGCGTGCGCGCGCAGGCTCTTGCTCCGGAAGCGGATGCAGCTCGCTAGCCGGTGCGCGCACTCAGCGCACAGTCTCTGTGGCAGCTGGTCTTCAACGCGCATCTGGAATATGCAGAAAGAAAGGGCTTGTTCGAATATTTTCCCAAAAATAATCTCTGGCGCGAATTTTCCGATACGGATTTTCAGTAGCAACTTTTTCCTTTTAATTAGGTCGATATTGGTAGGGTTAGGTTAGGTTAGTTTTGCAGCAGGCCCGAAGGGCCAAAGTACCCGGAAACAGCAGCCCCGCGGAGGCTGGAATTCGTAGTTTTGCGTCATCGAGAAAACACGAGAGTAAAAACTGAATTCGAGATAACATGCGAAATTCTACTACTAAAATATAAAGAAGAAGTACTTACTGTAAGTCCAGTGAGCTGGTAGTAAGCTTCCTGTAATTTGTGTTTTCTGATGGACAGCAGCCTCCCTTCCATCGTCAGGCATATTCGGCAGACCTGGAGGCCATATTCATACTCATATTACATATATTAATTAGCTTCTGCCCGCGACTTCGTCCGCATGGAATTCGATTATCGTTATTTCCTCGAAACTTTTTAATCTTTCGGGATGAAAAGTAGCCAGCCGTTGCAGCGTGAAGGAGTAACAAACTAACACACACACACACACACAAACTTTCGCATTTATAATATGTATTAGTGAGATGCAAAAATATATCTCTATCTGTTATACTGTCGTGGTTAAACTTGTGAACCAATTTTGATTAAACTGTTATACCTAGTTGTAGATTGATTCCAGGGAAAGGATGGACAAAACTGTACATTGCAAATAAACAATTTTCAAGGTATAACCACCTATTGCCCGCGTCGAAGTCGTTAGTCGCTACTCTTGGTATAAAGTAGCTATACTATGTCCTTCCTCGAGATTTAACCTCGTAAGGCCCAGTGTGCAATAGGATGTCTTAGCCCGTCGTTTTTTTACGCGCGACTTGAAGATTGTTGCAGCGTATGAGCAGTTTTTTTTTTAGAATAAATCAGTCACATTTATGTTACTCTAGAAACACAAGTTTTAAAAAATCTCACGTGAGATTGAGGGAGGGGGTTGTGCCAAATCTCACGACATCTCACCAAGGGGGCAGGGAGCTTCGAAAATCGCCAAAATCGCCTAACGTAATTAATGGACACCCCCTTATATGGATTATGGATAGTAATAAATAACCAAATTACCTTCAAGTCAGCAGAATCTCCATATTCACAGTTACTCATGTCCTGCAAATAAAAAGTTAACTAAATATAAAATTCATAATTTCTTTTTTTAAATGTCAGGTTTCCACAATAATATGCATAGATTTTTTAAAATCACATTTCTCAACAAAATATGAAAATACGGTAAAAGAGATCACCAAAAGTGAAATTAAAATTAAAATCAGCCAAGAAAAACGGATGATACAACCATTTTTAATTGCTAATTAGACAGAGAGATCCGATATGCACTGTGACGTCATGTAACAGGTCGGCTATATAAACTCCGTGTTAAATTCTGTTTTCCTAGAAAGAGATAGGATTAAATATTGTTTGCGTATTTCTATATCTTGATTATTTTTATAGCTATTCAAAAATGATTTTTCTCACTTATTTGAAGAATTACCTTTTATTGCAGCTGTGAAAAAAGGGCATGAATGTCCCCTATTTCTATAAAGGGATGATTAACTGCACCTCATTTAATTTGTTAATTATGTGGCATTGCGGTATCACCGACACTATATTTTATATTTCACCCCCAATGCAAAAAGCAATACTAACCTGTAAGACAATGGGCACAGCCCCCGACTTCACCTTCCGTAGTCCACTTTTAGTCTCGTACAGATCTTCACACAGAAAGTGCTCCGAACACACTGCACTGCGCTCCTTTGGCTCCCACTCTTCTTTACCGAGTGCTCGTAACCATGAGGTCCGGAGAGCTGGCTCGTTTGGAAAGCTGAAACAAAAAAATATGTTGACAAACGAGAAACATCCAATGCTTAATATAGTTCTCCCAAGTTAGCCACAGTAAAATGAAAGAAAATAATATAACATTTTAAAATAAAAAATATTGTACAGAGAGAATAAGTCTTCATATGAATAGAATGTTTTGCCTATTTTTACCCCTAGTGCAAAAAGAGGGGTGTTATAAGTTACAAGTATGATATGTTTATCTTAGTGTGGCTGTGGCATTGTAAGCTCCTAAACGGATAGACTGATAAAAACTCAGTTTTTTTTTAAATTAAAGCATGTTTAATGAGAATGTCTTAGCTAGGTTTCATGAAAATAGTTTGGGCCATTTAAGTAATAGCTCTGAAAGTGGGGGTCCCTATTATATTGGGGGCTTTAATCTACTTAAAAGTTATATTATACCTTTGTGCTACCATTTCAGTTAATATACTACATCCATTTAATTCAGTACTTATTTCCACTTCTTTAACAGGTATTTTGTCTCATAATACATAGGTCAAATTCAAAAGTATTCGAGTAATTTAATTAATTAAAGTGTTTATAAGCACAAGCAAGAGATTAGTGCATTAAAGTCTCCAAATATAATACAGTACTTACACGTGAAATGTAATTCCCTGGGACTTGGAGATGTGCCTAGAGTCATTTTTGCAGCCAGGCACACAACACCGCATTTTAAAACTAAACAAATACAATAATTATTTCGACTTGTATAGCATGAATTATGTTGCAGTCGTTTTATACACATTTACAGTTTAGATTCCACTTTTTACTTTAATAATATACACAATACCTTATTCCTAAGTTTATCAAAACGAGCAATGTCGTAACTTTTGTCTAAACATTATTTAATTAAATAAAGTCTGATATTCGAGTTTATTTCCAATAGCTTTGACTTGACAGGAGCTTTGAGTGGCAATACTGCTATATTAAAAATGGTTCACGAAGCTGTCGAACTCTTTCAAACATTGTACTGCTAGAACGAGATATCCGATAGTCAAATTACTACTTAATTTGACTGCGTTACAGTATATAAAAGTATATAAACATTTTCCATCTTCATTACACTATGCATGAAATTCGTATGAGAAAATGAGATGCAATATTGAGCTATTACGGTAGTGAAGCGCTCCTTGTTTTGCAAGTAATCGATAAACCGGTTTTCGTTACATTTTTCCACATCTTGCGGCTTTGACCAATGCCTGACGGCGCGAGGCTTCAAAAAAAAAATACACAGAAAATGGCGAATATGCGTCAAGGCCAGCTTTGACGTTTTGTTTATTTGGTTCAGAATAAAATCCGATTTAATTATGGAAAACTACAAAAAATGTGATAATTCTTGCAATTCTTATTGTGTCTAAGAGGTCTGCACTTTCTAGACGATTTTTTATTAAACTTATTTGCGAGACAAGATGATAATTACTATAGTTTTAAAAAGATGCACGTAAACTGTGTTTTCGTGTTTTTATTTGCTAATCATAAGTGAAAAATCTTAAGAAAATGCGGTGCAGTGTGCAAAACTGTTCCAACGATACGAAAAGAACAACTAAAAGCCATGGAATCACGTTTCACATGTACGTATACAAATATTGACTAATAATATACATACTGTATTTTTTACAGTTCGATCTTACATTCTTATTGGAAGTTATAATTTAAGCGTTATATTTAACAGTCAGTACTTTAAAAATATTTATGTAAGTTGTCGCTTTTTTGTATAGATATTAGTTCATATCAGACTTGTTACAGCCATTTCAATTACTAGTTTTGTGTATAAAGTAAACTAAAACTATACAATAGGATAGGATGACTCTTGTGGCAAGTCATATAAACACATAAGTACCCAATTAAAATGATTAATCCTCTTTTGCTACTTTGATTGTGACTAATAAAGTAAGTGTTTGTATACGGTATCTGGTACAATTTAAAAGTATTTTGAATATCATCATATGCCTAGAGACGATAGGTGAAAAATTGCTGAGACCAGTATTGAAAGGTAAAATACAAGTCTTCGAATAGAATTGTTATCTCAAAGATAAGAATACTTTTTCTGGCGTACTAAGGTTTAATTATGACATTGTATTTGTGTGAAATTGAATATCCATTGAATTGTTTGATATTTGTACCTGTGGTAGGTTCTCCCTCAGTGCCAATATTTCTGCTTTGTATGGTTTAATTTAATGGCAGACATGGCCCCTGGGCCCCCTGGGTCCCTCTTGGAGCCACCAGTGATATATTCATATTTATAAAGAATAAAAAAAATTACATACGTAAAACAACTACAGAAGAGTTATCTTTGTAAAATTGCAGGTTCCCTAAAGAGCAGAACCTCCGTAATGCCTGGACAGAAGCCTTGGGCATGTCGGACTGGGAGCCAAAGGACCGCAGCACCATATGCTCGGAGCACTTCAGGAACGAGGACTTCTACCAGACCCGGTGTGGTCTCCGGAAGATTAAGAACGGAGCAGTGCCTGTGGTTGCTCAGGTTTGTGCTATAACTGCAGTATTTAATTCAATATCTAGGGCAAGTTTCACATGTGCGTCAAGTTGAATTATGTCACACATATTTAATTATCTTTTACTTTGCTGGATTGCAGGATTTAGCAGATGACTTGGATGCACCAGCTGCTTTAAGAGTAAGTTCTTTGTTCCATCTTAGTCCTCCTAAGTCCTTTATTGCAGTCTTGGGATTTTAAATGTCTATTGGTCTCAGATCCCACTTTTCATTAGGAGGCCTATATTTTCATTAGCTTACTCCTTGCCATAACAAATGCAGATTATAATGATGAAATAAATTAGCATTTTTACTTGGCTATGAAGTCTAACATATTTTATTTATTTAGTAAAATAATATTTACAGAATTCAACATGAATACAATTATCAATTAAAACTAAACATTTTTAAATTAAAATATAATTAAGCTACTGAAATATTAAGAGATATTTATTTATTTATTTTGTTTATTTATTTATTTATACAATGTCTTGTGGACTTACAGCGTCAGCCAAAGGCCCAGCAAGATAAATTAAAGGCTACAAATTTAAGACACAAACTAGAAATAACATGTGCACATCTTACTTAAAAACATAAAATACAAATAATTATATAAATAATTATCACTATAAAAAGAATACCCCCTCTAGCAGGTCCGCTCGCGGCATGGTCCCTGTGACAATGGCAGCATTACCTCTCATTTTATTTTATTGAAATTGATTCTTGATAATGTCAGGAACCTACATCTTCTCCAGCAATACAGGGTGATGCAAGCACTTTACCAATAAGACAATGCTTCCTTAAACTTTACCTAGAGGTTATATCTTATTGATGTAACATTTTTTCTAGCATATACTTAATTTTCGATACTCACATGACTAAAGTTACCGTTTATTAATTTTAGTCCTTAACTAGGTTTATAATTTTTTTGAAAACCATTTATTACGGTCAGTGCCTGGCATTGCTCGGGTTAATTTCTACGCTCTTACAAACAAAAACTTGAACTAAATCAGTTGAGCAGTTCTTTTACTATCCTACATGTATATTTGAACTATTATAAAATAATTGCACAGGTTTGCCGGATATGCTTGGCTACGGACAGCAACATGTATAACATACGGGATTACAAGCTGGAACAGGCCTACACCGAAGTCAGCGGGATGATTGTAAGTATCTAGACAACGCAAGGATAAGATCGCCTTTGTAACTATACAAGACTAGAAGGAAATAGATTGTTTACCAGTTTACAAACTATAAATCGGGACTTAATCGCGTGATAAATTAAACATTTATGTACCTCGACGTTTCGACTGCGTTACAACAGCCGTGGTTACGAATAAAGATAAACAAGACCAAGTGCGGGTAGGTCGAAAAACTCGCACGACAAACGGACAAACACCATCCACTAGTTTTTTTTTTTTCTTAATTAATGGCTTTCACTCCTTGTTTTAACAAAGTGTATTTCGCCAGTATCGAGTTTTAGACAATCGCCATGAACTTATTAGAGAAACAAGTCCATGGATATCACACGCGAGGACAATTGTTCGGTTAAAGAGATTAACTCTGGTGGACTAAACAGAAGCACATGGGGTTAGCTCCACGCGCTTCTGTCAAGTCCCCTCCACTAGCTTTATCCTCTCGTATTCCTCCACCGAACATTTTCCCATCGTGTCTAATGCCAAGTTGTCATTGGCGAAATACATCTTGTGAAAAAGGACGTGAAAGCCAGTAAAAAAAAAAGGCTCTCGCAGACTACGCAGATACGGTAAGATTTTATCTGCGTATAACAGGGGAGGGAAGTTTACCGTCTCGCTCTAAGAGCGGGACAGACAGACTAGCTATCCCGCTCTTAGAGCGAGACGGTTTAATTCCCCTATCTTGTTATACGCAGATAAAATCTTACCGTATCTGCGTAGTCTGAGAGAGCCTTTACCGTACAATGAAAACTCTGAACCCTTGTTATGATACCGCTGACGGTTGTTCCAGCTGTGCGAAGAAGATAAGCTGCCGCAGAAGCTCTGCTGGGAGTGCACCGCGCGGCTGCTGGCCAGCTCGCGGTTCCGCGGCAAGGTGCTGCGGGCCCACGACCTGCTGGCCAGCCTGCCGCACACCAGCCCGTATGTGAGTACAGCAGGGTCCAGCATGGCTCCATTCAGCTGGCCGAGGACATTACTTTACTAGCATAGAGGCATTCCATCTTAGTCCTAAGGGCAATGCATTTGCATTCTTAAGATCGTAATCTTGAGATTGCGAATGTCTACGGCTCTCAGACCCCCTTACTACGAGCTGACCTGTGTTCATTTGTCTTCATTCACCCATTAAAAAAAACCAGTGTTCCTAAAATCTACAACTCCCCCATATGTTTATTACAGATCACGATAAGGGATATACGCTCCATCAACAGACGGCAGAACAAGCTCAGGTCCAACCTATCCCACCACTTCTACGATCCCAACGACTTCCACATGCACATCAACGATGACAAGATCACTATCAAATCAGAAGTCAAGGAGCCCGACGACTTTGAAGACGAAAAAGTACCACCCATAGCAGAAGTGGAACTGATAAAGGATGAAAAAAGCAATAATGAATTGTTCTTCGACGAATTTAATGAGAATTTAGATGATGCCAATGATTTTGGTGACGCTAATGATTACAGTGAACTAAATGATGTGAATGATGTTGAAGCTAATGATAGTGATGATAAAGTGTTAAGTGAAGTGTATGTGAAGAAGAAGCGGAAATTGAAAAAGAAAGTGAAAGTTAAGAAGAGAGAAAGAGTTGTTAGGAAGAAGGAAGAGGAAGAGACGCCGACCACGACCATGGATAAGTGAGTAGTTTTATTTAATCCTGGTACAAACTATTAAGGTGTAGTAAGGTGTATTGTTGTGCCCATGTTGAGTTGTAGACAATCGCCATGAACTTATTAGAGAAACAAGTCCATGGATATCACGCGAGGACAATTGTTCGGTTAAAGAGTATTTATTATTGGACTAAGCAGAAGCACATGCTAGCTCCACACGATTCTGTCTCCCTAATAAAACATTAAACATATTCCAGGTACAAGGTATCCGACGTAAAGCGTCGTAAAACGACCGACGGCCTCGACGAGTCCCTCTTCACCATCACGACCCTCAGCTACGACGAGCAGATAGCGGAGATCCTGAAACGCCAGGAGACCAGCAACTACAAGAGCGCGCCGTACAAGTGTGCGGTGTGCTTCAGAGGGTTTCTGGTCAGGGACCGATACGACGCTCATGTCGTGAGGCACAGCGAGGTGAGTTGGAGCATCATCATCATCTCTTGTCGCGTTCTTTATAGCTGAAGGTCGTGAATTTCACCTTTTCGAAGGCAGCGCTTTGCATCATCCATTATAAAGCTGCAGCTGTGGAATCTGAACCTATTTAAAGCTTGGGTGAAAAGGCATCTTCTGGGTGAGCTTCATCGTCGACAAAATTTTCGTCCTCTAAGGGCAGGAGGTCAAAATTTCGTGACCATTTTGAAAAGATGTTCCAGATTTTGGATAGCTTGGTCATTGCATCGTTATATATATCCTTCATTGGGTTTTGTTAAGACCTTGTTTCCAAATCATGTCGAGTGTACTTCGGCAAATATCACACTTTTTTTTCGCAATAAACAGTATCTTAGTCTGATGCAATCAAACACAGATTATTTACAGATAAATTTAAAATCCGTATTTTGTCAAATGGGGGGGGGGGGGGGGAATTGGACCTCTATATTTGTGACGTGACGTAGAGATTTCGTCGTGTTGTTCTCCTGATCGTTATTTTTAATGTTCTTGACGCATTTGTAATGATTTTAGTTGCGCTACTTTTAATTATTATTATTTATTTATTACTTTATTACCTTGTAATCTAACTTACTTTAAGTATTATTGTATTTTATGATTGAAATAAATGACCTTCTGCTGGAGTTTCTTGCGGTGCTTCTTCTCCGCAATGATGGTCTTGTCCGAAGCGCTAGTAGATTCACTCCATATTACCGACGTGTAAAAGAACCCTCATGTGGCTAATTTACTGAATACATATTTTGAATTTTTGAACCCAAGCTAAGGTATTGCTAAAATTGCCTCGAGTAATTAACACCCGTATTCACAAACAATACTTAAGGGATCCTTCACTGAGTAAACGCACTGCGTTCAATACAACTTTGTGATTAGTGCTATTTGATCGACCTTTTGTTTATGAGACGATTTGAACCACCCTGTGTTCGTGAGCACTGTGAGACCTCATAGTGACGTTTGTGAATACGGGTGTAATAATGGACCCTGGTATGAGGGTGAATAAATTTTTAAGGTACTCCCCATTTTTCGACATGTTTCATAAATTATATGTTTTTTAGAATAAACTATATATTTGTCAACGACGTAGCTTATACGCTTACTAGCTTTCCGCCCGCGACTTCGTCTGCGGAGAGTCAGAACTTCTGTTAAAAGTACAGTTATAGTTTAACATCACCTTCAAATGCTTTTAAAAAAAAAGACTTGAACGTGAATTTTAAGTAAGCGGTCCACATAAACAACTTTAATTTCATGGCTCTAACCTTTAAAACAACAAAATTGACATACAAAATAAATTCACTGACTCTCTTTCACTATTACATTTTTTTATACGATTCTAGATAAATTTGCCATATTTCTATACATACAATTAAACCACTTAGCAGATTTCCGAAAAACACCGAAGCTGAATATTTTCGGTATGTAATAGTAGTCTCCATACCCAAGTTCATATTTTGCAGGTATGTAACTTTGAATGTTACATAATATAGATACAAACTTTACAGTAGTCTTAGATCCCAAGTTTTTCCCTTTAGTTATTTTTTATTATTGATAATGGATTTGCTCTTAACTAACTATTCCATTAAGGTGCAAATGTTTAAAAAACACTGAAGATTGCAGTGTTTTAGATGCTATAATTCATGCACCTGGCTAAAAAAACAAACTCCTGTTCAAACTTTCACCCGCTTTTCACACCGTTAAGGGATTGTTTTAAAAAAATGGTTATTATTTAATTTATATTGGTGTTGATACCGAGTTTCATGTACTTATATCTAACTTCAGTCATAATTTTAATTTTTAGGTAGGTAGGTTTTTTATAGGAAGGTAAACATTATCTCAATACCAATTTCCACATTTCTCACTTCAAAAATGACCAAATTTCTACCAAACTTCTACCCCCCATTTAACCACCTTTGGGATAAGTAGTTTTTTCTAAATCGCCGAAAGTAACTTTTTTTTGTTTATAGAAACAGTAGCGTAAATATACATATCCACATTTTTTCCTTCAAAAATCCCTTACAAACTTCTACCGCCAATTTACCCGTAAGTTTTTCCAAAATCGCCGAAAGCAATATTTTTAATTTATAACTACAGTAGCCGTTACAACA
Organism: Acleris cristana; assembly: GCA_948252455.1. Lineage (NCBI taxonomy): Eukaryota > Metazoa > Arthropoda > Insecta > Lepidoptera > Tortricidae > Acleris > Acleris cristana. The sequence continues at coordinate 1,561,780 of OX411800.1, read as the reverse complement.
TTTTCCACGTTTCTCACTTCAAAAATATACCATACAATTTTCTACCCCCCGTTTTACCTCCTCAGAGGTAGTTTTTCCTGAATCGAGCATTTCTACCAAGTTTCAGGTAAGTAAATCAGAACATAAAAGTATTCGTTCCTATATAAACTTTGCAACCCTCTTTCATCCCCCAAGGGGTTGAATTTTAGTTATCACGTGACTCATTATTTTCATTGCAGAGCAAGTATTTCTACCAAGTTTAAAGTAAATTTAAGCATACCATTTTTTTTTTCTTATACAACCCCCAACAATCGCTGAAATACGTGTCTCATTATTTGCATTGAAGAGCATTTCTACCAAGTTTCAAGTTAATTTGATCATAAAAATATTTTATCTATACACACTTTGCAACCCCCTTTCATCCCTCTAGGGGTTGAATTTTAGGGATCGCTGAAATACGTGTCTCATTATTTAAATTGAAGAGCGTTTCTACCAAGTTTCAAGTAAATTTGACCATAAAAGTTTTGTTTCTATTCAAACTTTGCAACCCCCTTTCATCCCTCTGGGGGTGACTTTTAGTAATCGCTAAAATACGTGTCTCATTATTTGCATTGAAGAGTATTTTTACCAAGATTCAAGTAAATTTTCCTAAACAAACTTTGCAACCGCCTTTTATACCTCTAGGGGTTGAATTTTAGTAATCGCTGAAATACGTGTCGCATTATTTGCATTTAAGAGTATTCCTACCAAGTTTTAAGTAAATTTGATCATAAAAATATTTTATTTTTACACACTTTGCAACCCCCTATCATCCCTCTAGGGGTTGAATTTTAGTAATCGCTGAAATACGTGTCTCATTATTTGCATTGAAGAGCATTTCTACTGAGTTTCAAGTAAATTTGACCATATTAGTATTTTTTCCCATACAAACTTTGCAACCACATTTCATCCCTCTAGGGGTTGAATTTTAGTTATCGCTGAAATACATGTCTCATTATTTGCATTTAAGAGTAGGTATTCGTACCAAGTTTCAAGTAAATTTGATCATAAAAATATTTTATCTATACACACTTTGCAATCCCCTTTCATCCCTCTAGGGGTTGAATTGTAGTAATCGCTGAAATACGTGTCTCATTATTTGCATTGAAGAGCATTTCTATCAAGTTTCGAGTAAATTTGAACATAACAGATTTTTTCCCATACAAACTTTGCAACCCCCTTTCATCCCTCTAGGGGTTGAATTTTAGTAATCGCTGAAATACGTGTCTCATTATTTATATTGAAGAATATTCGTACCAAGTTTCAAGTAAATTTGATCATAAAAATAATTTATCCATACACACTTTGCATCCCCCTTTCATCCCTCTAGGGGTTGAATTTTAGTAATCACTGAAATATGTGTCTCATTATTTACATTGAAGAGCATTTCTACCGAGTTTCAAGTAAATTTGACCATAAAAGTATTTTTTCCCATACAAACTTTACAACCCCCTTTTATCCCTCTTGGGGGTGAATTTTAGTAATCGCTGAAATACGTGTCTCATTATTTGCATTGAAGAGCATTTCTACCAAGTTTCGAGTAAATTTGAACATAAAAATATTTTATCCATACACACTTTGTATCCCCCTTTCATCCCTCTAGGGGTTGAATTTTAGTAATCGCTGAAATACGTGTCTCATTATTTGCATTGAAAAGCATTTCTACCGAGTTTCAAGTAAATTGGACCATAAAAATATTTTTTCCCATACAAACTTTGCAACCCCCTTTCATACCTTTAGGGGTTGAATTTCGAAAAATCCCTTCTTAAACGACGCCTCCATTACAAAATCAACTTCCCCTCAAAATTCCAAATTTGTATCTTTAGCGGTTTGGGCTGGGCGTTGATATGTCACCCGGGACATTGCCTTTTATATATATAGATTAAATCAGACAAATAAGCTAACATTAGAAATGATTTGATTTAAAATAGTATAGTTTTGAATAATAATATAGTTGGTAACGCAGCGGACAATGTTGTTCCTAGGCTAGGTTTTGTATGGAAAATGTGCATTTTCCCCCGCGTTACCAGGTTTTTCGAAGATTAAAAAATATTTGTGGTGATTAACGTGTAATGTCTGTAAATTTGGTGGTCTGATTTTTATATTCATACATGAATATTATTAAAAGTTGATTCACCCATGAATGTCCCTTGTGGGCAGGCGTGCGGCGCGTACGAGTGCTTCATCTGCAAGAGCCGGCTGAAGAGCGCGCGCGCGCTGCGCAAGCACCTCACGGCGCAGCACACCGAGAAGTTCAGCTGCAAGGGCTGCCCCTTCGTCACCCGGAACAGGTACCCGACGCGCCGGCCTAGTTGCTAGTGACCCTGCCTGCAGAGCTAGCGGTCCTTGGTTCAAATCCCGGTAAAGGCAGATATTTGTGTAATAAACGCGAATATTCGCTCCTGATTCATGGATGTTTTCTATGTATTTAAGTATATATTTCTCTACACAGGGTGACCCTAAAACCAACGCCAAAACTGAAACGGCTGATAGAGCAATTAATCAAAATTCTTGTGCAAAATCACTAGGTTCCCAGTGTTTGTTTTTCACTATATATGGAAAAAACAACTTTATGTGATTACTAAAAAAGTTGATAAAAAAACGGGCAAATAGCTTTAAAAACTTCGCTGATTCGTAATGTGAGATACCACTGAAAAACTTCTGAAATAAAACATGAAATGAAAGATTTTCCGTAACATGGACACTACAATGGGAAATTACAAAAAATCAATTTAAAATGGTCAATATATCCGCAACTACTAAAAATCGCTGAACATACATAAGAGTTAAATCGATAGATTTTTAACTGCTCTATCAGCCCTCTCCGTTTTGGGACACCCTGCATATGTGCAGACCCCGTTATCAATGAAGCAAATTCATTGAAATAATGTTATAGGGCTGTACACAAGTAGACATTTATATAGGACTTGTCTAGATATACGAGGAAAACCGACTAAACCCGTTTTGCTGCAATTTGCAGCTACTAATTCTGACAATTTGCGTGAGATTGTCCTCGGATATTTTTTTATGTCTTTCTTCTGCATCATTAATGATCCCAGGCGTTAATGGTTGTTTTTTAATGTTTTCAGAGGTGTGGCGCGCGAGCACGAGAAGTGGCACGCCGGGACGAAGTACCAGTGCCCGCACTGCCCCAGCGAGTTTGAGTAAGACGAACAATCATTTAAAGCCAATTTATAGGACTAGGGATGCGGCTCCACTGAGGCGGAGATGAGCGGAGTGGAGCGGAGCTGTGCCAATATTAACCAATAGAATCTAAACTAACGTGCACAAGGCGCGCTCGACGCGACCGCATGCGCCTTCTATTGGTTAATATGGGCACAGCTCCGCTCCGCTCGTCTCACCTCGTAAGGCCCAGTGTGCAATAGAATGTACGTAATTAAGGCAATTTAATTTGAGCTGTATTGCAATAGGAATAAAGTTTATTTTCCTATCTTCATAAACTGAAAATGGCATTATAGAACAAATGTAATTGAACTTTATTGCTGTGCTGGTAGATTCAAAGTCCTACTCACAAAAAACTGCCTTTTTGTAGTATGGTGGGCCTTACAAGATTATACTTACTCCGTTTGTTTATGTACTTAAAAAATGTAAACAAAACAACCACGTGATCAATAGAAGCAGAACACTGATACGTCAAAGTGCGATAAGACAGTTTTGATTGGCTGTTGAACACAGCCACGTGGTTAGGATTGTTTACATTTTTTTAAGTACCTAAACAACCGGAGTATAGAGTCGGTTGATGACGATTCGTATTTATAATAAATAGGCATTCTTTATGACTTTTCACAGCTTCAATAAAAGGTACCTCAGAAGGAAAAAACGGAACCCTTATAAGATCACTTTGTTGTCCGTCTGTCTGTCAAGACCCTTTATCTTGGGAGGTATCGAGTTAAATTAAAACCATATACTCCAATCTACAGTCCCTTGCAGCTGCGAAAAAAATAAAACTTCTACATTAACGTAAAAAAAAGATACGGCCGTTTATGTCGCAAAAAACGTGCATTTCGACACTCGAGGGAATCAAAATGTATAGGGTATTTCCCGTTGACCTAGAAAAAATCTGAAATCCGTTGATTTTTAACTAAATAACAAAAAAACACGGTCATTATACTCATTATGCAAGGAACGGCGATTCAAATTTTTGAATGGAGTTAACCGTGTAGTGTGGAACCCTCGGTGGGCGAGTCCGACTCGCATTTGACCGGTTTTTTTTTATCGAATCGTGTTTTTTACAGCAAGCTGACAACATACATGGGCCACATACGGATCAAGCACGTATCAGATTTCGTCTGCGAGCTCTGCGGGTACACGTTCGTTAGTAAGAAAGGGATAGACGTACACAAGAAGAAGAAACACCGACTCGCCGAGAAGACTGTGAGTACATCTTATCCTTTGACCTGCCGCCAAATGACATTCTCATATTTGCATATCCTCTTGCATTGTCCTTGCTTATTCTATTCCAAGGTTAACTGGAAGAGATCCCATATGGGATAAGTTCGCCTATGTACATTATCTATAGTGATGAAAAATGTTTTGTAATTGTTTATGTGCAATAAAGAGTTTACATACCATCACGAAGCTACAAATTACAAATTACAAGCGGAAGTCTCTTTCTAACTCCTTTTGCTAGAAAGAGAGTTCCGCTTGTAATTTGTAACTTACTTTGTGAAACTGGCCGCATGTGGCCTGTGTGCTGTAATAACAATAGTAATAAAAAGTTACGAATAATAAAATAAAAACCCTCGACCTATCTGGCTCTTTTGTGCAAATACCGTCTTATACATTTACCCCCTTACTAATAAACGTAGAGTAAAGGTAGTATAGCTATACAATGTTTTGTCCTTATCTGACACTTACACAACTTATAACATGTCAACACGTTGGCCGTTTGAGGTTATTTTCTCGCCCTAAAAATTGTCCATACACAATCGCTGAAAATGGCGATAATCCTCCATTCACAAACACCGTGATTAATTCTTTAGGGGTTTCCAAAGTAAATTAAAAAAAAACTTTAGTCCCTAGAGACTAATAAGGAGCTTTAGTCCCGATATTCAGATACTAAAGTAACATTTCAAGAGCATGACAAGTTAAAAACATTTGTCCTCAGGTGGCCCTCGAAGGGCCGTACTGCGAGACGTGCGAAGTGAAGTTCGTCTCGGACGAGGCGCACGCGCGGCACCTCAAGCTGTCCTCGCGACACAGCAGCGACAGCGACCCGTGAGTGCACACATATACACACACACAGACACACACACACTAAAAAACACACACACACACACACACACACACACACACACAGGAGTGTGGCTCATACTTTCCGAAAATCAATTATTCGTTGCAGAATTTCTATTCTCATTTTTCCCCGATCTTAATTATTCACTGTCGTATTTTTCACTGGCTGGTTTTTCCCTGACGCATTTTTTCCATTCCAGGAATTAATTTGATAGTGTCGACCAGCGGAGCTCCTGTTTCTGTGCGGTTTGGCCCTTCGGGCCTGCTGCAAATCTAACATAACCTAAACCTACCTTCCTTTTTCAACCTAATTATAAGTGGAAAAAATTGCAATTGGGAGAAATTCGGATAGGAAAAAATATGATCGGGAATAAATGGGAATGGAAATTCTACAACAAATAAAATTTGATTTTCGGAAAGTATGGGCAACACTCTCTCCTAGTGGGGTAGGCAGATAAGATAAAGATAAAAAAGATAAAAGTCATTTATTCAGTAAGTAGGCCGTATGGCCACGTTTATACGTCAAGAATCTCTAGCGCTTTCCAAGAGGAGACCACTGCTTAATGGGGCGGCCTCGGGTAATGGTTTACTGTTGAATCCTACTAAGACCAAGTACCTAGTTTTTGGTAGCAAGCAACAAATGTCTAGGCTTGCCCCTACCCGGGATGTTAAGTTGATGGATGAGCGAGTGAGCGAGCGATGAGAGAGTCTGTGAAGCGCGTAACTTAGGCCTGATAGTGGATGGCGAACTACGTTATGAAAAACACATTTTAAATTCGGTGAGAGGATGTTTCTACAAGTTGAAAGTTTTGTACAAGATTAGACCCTTTTTAAGTGAAGCCCTGCGAATTCAGTTAGTGGAATCTCTTGTATTGTCAAAATTAAATTATATGGACATAGTTTATGGTCCGCGTCTGCTCTCAAAAACAAAAAGGCTTATTCAGCGAGTTCAAAACGCCTGTGCCCGTTTCTGTTTCGCCATTCCGTTTCGGGCTCATGTCACACCTTATTTGAATAAATGTAACATTCTTAAAATGCTACATAGACGCAAGCTTCATCTGGCATGTCTCCTCTTCGGGGTTGTAAAGCACCAGGCCCCAGCATATCTCTTCGATAAATTGTCTTTTCGTAACCCACGAGGTAATCGGCAGTGTGGGTCGCAATTGTTGTCCCATCGACATGCGTCAACTGCTTTTCGTGGCAGTTTTAGATATGTAGCAACAAAGTGTTGGAATAATCTGCCTCCGCCGCTTAGGAACCTGAAATGTATACATAGTTTTAAAGCTCAGTTAAGGAAACACTTGCAGGAACACCAAAAAAGTCAAGAAAATTTCAGACATGACACTAGTTGCTATTAATTTTGGTTCGAGTCACATTATCACATAGCGCCTACCTGCTTTTTGTATCCCTGAAGCATCCAGGAGCATGTTACTGGTTGTTTTACATTCACTGACTGTATGCACTTTCGGATTTGGAAATCACCTCAATCACCTTAGTTTTGTAGTACATTTTGTAGTTTTAATTTGGTTATCATGGTCCTTGACCCATTTTTGCTCATATTATTTGATAAGAATTATGTAATCTCAAATCTGTAATGTTACGTAATTATTTGTAAATTTGTCTGTCATAGATAAGGCCTGAGGCCCTACTCTGAGGGTCGAGGTTCGAAGTTGCGTTGGCTCCATCTCTGTCACTCGTCATTCGAGACTAGATTGAGAGAAAGGGATGGAAATAACGTAGCTTCGAGCTTCGATTTTCGGAGTGGTGCCTCTGGTTTAGTTTTCTTTTTAATAAGTCACAGACTGCATAAGGCGGTGTAAAGCGGTGTTTGCACGGCGATATTATCGTATTTGCGTGGCATGTTTTATCTGTTTTATCTGTTTTGTTTGTTTTTCTATTACATTTTATTTCTGCCAGTATTTTTTGTGAATTGTGCTTTAACTGTTTTATGTTTGTGCGATCGTGGCGTCATTGCACCGTGTCTTCACCAAAATGGTCACAACGGAAGACCAGCGCTGGCTCTGCCAGCATCACGCTGAGTTGTGTCCATTTCGTGACAAACTACGACGTATGCTTTTGTGTCCAGAACCCTGTATGTGTTAATTAATGTTTGTCACGAATAAATAATTTCTTTTCTTTTTCTTTTCTTTCTTTTTCTTAAAAGAAGCGCCGCGCATTTTCGTCCGTAGAGTAAAATAAACGTATGAAAACCCATTCCTGTCTGCTGCGATATCTTATTAAAAAATGATTTCTATTGCATATAAAATCGAAAGGACCATGAAAAAAAATCCCAATCATGTTGGGCGGCGGCGGTTCGTTGTGCGTGAATCTTAATAAGAGTAGCTTTTAAAAAAAAACTGATTTTGTCGAAAACTTTTACATATACTTATAATTATGTATTTGTATCATTGTTTGAGAAAAAACATTGTATCTCAACCCGCCAACCAGGCAATTCCCTACTTTCCGGGCCTAGGCAATAATGTTCCGTGCGCTATAGTATTTTTTCTACTCGCGTACTATAAACCGCTAATATTGATATCGTTAATGGTGTCAGAATACCACCTATAGCGTAACCGAAGAGTAAAAACAATTCTATAATTAGAGTTGCCATGGTAATAACAGTGCTATAATTTATTATAGCATTGTTATTACCATGGTAACGGTCATTCCGGATATCAGTCTTGGCGTTTAGTTAACACTCGACATCGTAATAATTTGTATATAAACCGTTAAAAACATTTTAACACCAATTAAAATTACGTATATTAAAAATAAAAATAATTTTGAGACTAAATATGTGTTTAAAATAACATTTTTATTCAATTACTAAAAATAGATGGTATCCATCAATTTGTTATTTGGTTACCATGGTTACGTTTAATATGGATATCAACAAAATGGCGTTTCGTTTGGCATTCCAACTTGTTTATGATAAATTGATAGAACTGTTTATGGTAACTATTAAAATACGCGTGAAATTTGTTAACATTTATCAATAAAATTCACAAACTATTAATAGGCATCGGAATAGTGAAAATTTCTTTGATGATAAGTAATTTGTTAGAAGAAAAATCGACTAAAGTATACGAGAAAATTTAGCGATTGTTTATTTTTATCATTATCATTTTAAGCTTGTAGAAAAAGTTATGTATGCAACGGTTCACAATTAGCTCTTAAGGTACTCGTGCCTGTATTTAGAGCGCTCGCAAGCTCGCGCTCTAACCTCGGCTCCCGTACCTTAAGAGGCTTCATTATGAACCAGTTACATAAATAACTATTATGTAACTGATACATAAAGAGGGTCCTTAAAATACGAGTGTGGTTTTATGAAAAGAGCTGAAGGCGAGTTTCATAATAAGATCACACTAGTTTTTTAAGGCCTAATTATGTACAGTTGCATACATTACTTCACAATTCTCTTTTTTTTAAGCAACCGGATCCGCAACGACTCCCAGAGCATGAACGCCGACAAGAACGGGCGCGTCGTGCGCAAGGTGGAGCGCCGCCCGCTCGTGCACGCGCGCGGCGACGACCACGACCCGGCCGAGCCCGGCGGGCCCGTCTCCTGCGAACAGGTACCTAATATCACCCCGCGGTACCTTTGCTCAACCTGTGGTACCTTTGCTCAACCTGTGGTACCTTTGCTCAACCTGTGGTACCTTAGCTCAACCTGTGGTTCCTTTGCTCTACCTGTGGTACCTTTGCTCAACCTGTGGTACCTTTGCTCAACCTGTGGTACCTTGCTTAACCTATGGTACCTTAATAACTATATGTCTGGCGGGATCGTCTCCTGCGAACTGGTACCTTATACAACAAAACATTACCTTCTGGGTCAGTCGGGTAAAAACAAAGTCGCTTCGCCGTCTGTCCCTCTGTATGTACGCTTAGATCTTTCAAACTACGCAACGGATTTTAATGCGGTTTTCATAAATAGATAGAGTTATTCAAGAGGAAGATTTTTTTATGAATTCTGGATTATGTATGAGTGTTAAAGAAAGCTCACATAAACCGAAGCGAAGCTAGGGCGGGTCGCTAGTTTATAATATTAATTGTAGATACGGAATCGTAATAAACGACGCGATAGCCTAGTTGGTAGTGACTCTGCCTACGAAGCTAGCGGTCCCGGGTTCGATTCCCGGCATGGGCAAATATTTGTGTGATGAGCACGAGTATTTGTTTCTGAGTCTGGGATGTTTTCTGTATTTATTTCTCTATATTAGTATTTATATCGTAGACTAACCCGAAACCGACGTGCGTGCATGATTCGATGTATGAATGTGGAAGAAGCGAAAGAGATTTGTCATGACCGTAGCAGGTGGAAAGAAGTGGTCTCTGCCTACCCGTCTGGGAAACAGGCGTGATTTAATGTATGTATGTATGTAGTAGCCTAGACTTAATTTGGGGCTAGGTCAAATTGTGTGATATCGTCCCATGATATTTATTTATTATTTAATCCCCCAGTGCGGCGTGCAACTGCGCGACCTGCGGCTGTACGCGCAGCACTTCCGGCGCGCGCACCCCGACAAGAACCGAACCAAGTACCCCGCCATGAAGACGCCGTGCATGTGCGAGCAGTGCGGACGGATATTCCAGGTAAATATTAATTTCAAGGGACAAGCTCGAGAGCGTCGATGACCTAGTGGCTTAGGGGGTCGACTCGTGGTCGTAGGTACCGAGTTCGAACCTCCGCGGCCACCATGTACCAATTAGTTTTTCGTATGTACATTATCCGATGCTTTTACGGTGAAGGGAAAACATCGTGAGGAAACCTGCACGTTCGAACAGCTGAGTGCGGCAATTGAGATTGTTCATATCGCACATGACAATCAATACCGTCTTAACTCGAAATGTGACGGTGTTGAAAATTTTATTCTAATTTCAAACTAGTACAAATAGTTATGCATTACAATTTATTTTTGAGTTAATACGGTATTGAATGTCATGTGCGATATTTTTACATTGGGTCTATATTGTCTGCCATAATTATTTTTAGTCATAATGTGTTTTAGGTCATAATAATCGGAAGTCAGAACGTATTTTTCTCAAGAAAATGTTTCTTTACCTTCTTCCTTGTCTACACGTTAGATATGTCATAAATTCTGAAAAGTTTACAGTTTCAGGGACATTAAAAAGTTATGACTATCAATAATTATGTCAACAATAACATTAACCAAAAAAATTATGGGAAACAAATTTTACATTACTCTAATTCGAAAACCATTACCTGTTACTGTTGCACGTTAAATCGTGATGTTTACATTCGAAGTTACTGTTACTGCTACAGTTACAGTTCGCTAGTCAGTAGCCAGCTTTAGGTTCTAGACCTCAAACAATTCCAAAAAAAAATCACCTTAATTCCCAACAGAGCATGGCGCTCCTCAAGGACCACATGTGGGTCCACACCGGCGAGAAGCGGTTCAAGTGCGACCGCTGCGACAAGAGCTTCACGCAGAAGACCAACCTGGTGTTCCACATGCGCGTGCACAGCGCCACGCGCCCGAGCTACGAGTGCCCGCTGTGCGGGAAGCACTTCGCCTTCTACAACAACCGCCGCAGGCACATGTTTGTGAGTGGATATAGGCAATACATGGAAATACCGGCTTTACTGTATAAGGGCACATGGGGCCCGTGCTCAAGGCCTTACTCCTCAAGGGGGGGGGGAGGACAGACAGTTAGAGTTGCGCCCTCTCTGTCTTTAAAGGGAGCGCTCCGATCTCGGTTAATCGGTCAAAGGAACTAGTTCGGTCTTTTAGTTCCTTTAGCTCCGGAGTAAATTTGAAATGTGAGCAGGACGCGATTTGAAATAGGTACTATTTGTCTCGTTCACATCGAGCGCCGTGCCGTGTGCTATTTACTCGTTCGCTCTGTTTCGTTCATACATTCAACAATTGCTAATGACCTAAAGGACCGAAGATCGATTAAGATCGTTCCTTTCGGTCAGTGACGGGAATTCACTTCTTTTATTTCTTAGTTCCTGACCGACTCGATCCTACCGACAATGTCTCTCACGAGAGTAGAGAGATGTTAGTATAATTTGCTTTCTTTACTTTCCAAAAGGTTCCCAAATTCTTGTGTGCCCAAAGGCCCCAGTATAGAAGACGGCCTTGGATATAGGGCTTACCAGCCGTAATACATCCCTAACCAATCTATAGCCGGACCTTAACTAAGAGCCGAGGTATGCATGAGGTGCGGGGAAAGGGGAACGGTGAAAAGTCTGATTAAGTCGGTACGCCTATAACTGGTCCCCAAATTGTTCCTAATGCGTACCTAACTAGCCTGTTGTTAATGCCAAATAAGTCTCTAATTGATCCCCGAACCGTCCCTTATTGATCCTCAAATTGTTCGAAAGTTGTCCCCAATCCGTGTTTAGTTCCTAATACGTAATTAGTCCCCAATACGTCCCTAATTGGCTCTTTGTAATATAATCTATCGTCCACAGATCCACACGGGGCTGAAACCGTACAAGTGCGAGACGTGCGGCAAGAGCTTCACGACGTCTGGCGAGCAGCGCGCGCACGTCGAACACGTGCATCTAAAGAAACCTTGGCCGAAGCGCCAGCGGCCGCGGGAGCCCGAGCCGCAGCCCTGGCAGAAGTGCCTCGACCCCATGGAAGACTAACCTTAGTTTTATTGTAGATTGTGGCGCCCGTGACGAAAATAGCACTAATCCTGGTCACGGCACCAAAATATCCTGGTTTTTTTAAACCAATTTTGTTTTGTTAGATATTGATATTAATTGACATACATGATTTTTTACTCTTAAGACAAATAGATCTCAATTATGAACAATTTTAAATCATGTAATTAATAATAGAATAACGCTACGCGCGTATTGTTTTACTTTTGGACATACTGTTTGGTCATTCTGTAGATCCCTGGACCTTTGTCCAGCAGTGGATGCCAATATGCTGAAATAACGATGATCCCAATGCTAATCTTTTTTTTTAAGTAAGATGATTTTTATCTTAAATGACTCAATATATTTATAAATAAAGTTAAGGTGTGATTGATTATTTAAATTATTTATGATGCTTGGAATATTTTTGTACATATCGAATGAATTTTAATTATTTACCTTTTTATAATATAAGCTTGTGTAATTATTTTTGTGTGTGCATTCCATAGGTTTTTTATTTGGCCATGCCATCTTAATCCTCAGGGTTGGCAACGCGTTAAAATTTGAAGTGATAGTGTAATAAGAGAAATGGAGGAAACGCCCTTACAAGCGGCCACACCACCTCAAAGACCTGGCTCTGAATATCGCGTAGTGCAATACGCCTTTATGATGTGGTAACAGTGGCCTGTTTTATAAAGCTACAAATTACAATTAAATTGTAACCTGCAAATTGTAATTTGTAGCTTTATAAAACAGGCCACCCACCTGTCGCTACTTCAATATTCACAAGTGGCAAGCACCAAATAAAGTAAAAATTGGATGATGTTGCCAATTTTGTTCTGAACTGGCGCCCTAAATTTTTCCGACCTATAGCCCGTTTCACGAAGCTACAAGTTACAAATTACAAGCGGAACTCTCTTTCTACCAAAAGGAGTTAGAAAGAGACTTCCGCTTGTAATTTGTAACTTGTAGCTTCGTGAAACGGGCCCCTAGAGACGGATATCTGTCCTATTTATAAGATATTTATTTAGAAAGCTAGATGTGTACTAGGTATGAAATTGCGTAGTTTTTATAATATAAAATGAGACGAGATGTTGTTTTCTTTACATACCTACCTAAAATTAAAAATTGAAATATTCAGTCAATTCTAATGAAGTACATACCTCCCTGACTTCACAAGTGGGCTAAAGACGGCTTTAGGCTAGCGTTTGAAAAAAATGCTATGTTTGCAAGAAAAACGATTAATAATCAGTCAAGTGTTAGCAGGCGTCAATTTGAATTTATTTTGAAGAACCAAGTTATTGCGAAGATAAAACACTAAAAATTTATTCAATACTGGCTGTACAGGATGTTTAAAAATAGTTTTTTGGTGAACATAGCGTTTTTTTTCTAGAATTAAAAAAATACAATATCTCAAAAAACGTGCAACTTTGCATAAATAGTAAATGGTGTCAAAAATGTTCAGAATGATCCTAACTATCATCCCCTACACCCGACTGCCAAACACACTGTATGATGTCAAATAAAAACAATGTTTTGCTATCAAAATGATATTCAATACTTTCTTCTTTTTCTGAAATAAGTATTGCACTGTAGTAAGAATAATTATATAGCAGCGTTTTACCTTACAATAAAACGCTTATTAAGCGAAATACCTTATTCGAAGCCTAAAATAATATTTGAGAGTGGCAACACTGTTTGTTGAATGACGTAGTGGTTACTGATTGGCTGACATCTCCCGCCCTTTCCCCCCTACTTCACAAGTTTCGCTTTTCTACCACCAGGGGGCCGCGGCGCCTAGGTGGAAAGCGCGGCCTCATCTATCATTGGATCTCAAAGATATATTTATTTAACTACAGATGTAAACGACTTTGCAATAAAAAACAGAAATATGCCTATTTTACAATTTATGCATGTAAAGTGAACTACAAGTGAGTGAAAGTGAAGGTGTAAAACATATGTGCGGGTGCAAAAAATGTACCCACAACTTGGCACATAAAATAAATGTGGTTTATTGCAAACAAAGTTTAAAAGTTACGCCAGGCAGAAATAAAAGTATAGGCTTCGAATAAGGTATTTCGCTTAATAAGCGTTTTATTGTAAGGTAAAACGCTGCTATTAAGCTCCAGTACCGTTATTCGAAGCCTAAAATAATATTTGAGATCTGTCTGTTATCGCCTGGTGGTCAGACGCCAATGTGATCTTTGTACTTAGTGACAATTGAAACTGAAGCAAGTATTGAGTGCACCTGCACTGCACATAGCGAGTGTTTGTACACTATGAAAAAACTGTGAAAATAACAAGATGTACCCGTGTGATTATGGGATAATGGTACTGCTTCACGTTGTGAAAAAGGTAAGACAAGGTTTATTGGAACAGAAACCACAATTTGTAAACAAAGAAAATATATTGATAACACTTAATAAAATGTTTTTCATTTACTTAATCGATAACCTTCTACATGAAACATTCGTGAACATACAGGCACTAAGTGCCTAAATATATCCAGAAAAAGAATTACAATCACTTGACACGTTAGTTAATGATTTCTGTATTAGTATACATATTGTAACATGACCTTTATTATTATTATTAGGTAATGGTAATGAATTACATGATGAATATAAAATCCTCAGTTGTTTTTATACATTGAATAACATGTAGATTGGTTAATTAGGTACTGGGTTAAAATAGTTACTAATAATTGGAACAGAACTGGAATCAGAATTAGATTGTTTTATTTCTCTGCAGTAAAATTTCTTAAAAGTATTTTGCGAGCGCCAGTTGCCGCGAGCTAGAATTTCGTCTAAAGGACAATCCTGAACCCAACTTTTCGAGGCTACTGCTGGACGCACGCTGCCGGGGCTGGCCCGAATGCCTGCATCCAGGAGCACCTTTTTGACCCAGTTCGCGACAACTGTCCGCGACGCTGCCTTAGGGGCACCACATACAGTTAAAAACAATGAGTTGCTTTTACACAAATTACGCCTGTCGGCTGAGAGTGAAATCACTTTGTTGATCCAGTATACTGAATCTAAATTTTTACAATCTTTATTTCTTAATAGTCGCCATCCCGACTGTCTATAAGTAGCAGTGTCTGTTTTAGACCCGAAAATTGGCCAAAAAGTGATATAATTTTCGTCGACAAAATAATTATCAGGGCCAATAGCTAACAAGGTAAGGTCATGGACCCTGCGTCCCGAGCACAACAAAAGCAAGATTGCGGCCCTTTTGGAGCACTCGAATAGATTTTCTTCGTTAATGGGGTGGCTTTGTAACCACCTTACTAGTACTTCGGTATCCCATATGGGGACTTTATTTATTTTAGGATTCATATTAGAAATAGCTTTTAACGCATGCTTTACGAGCACATGTGAGCTTAAACTAATACCATGATTAGGACCGCAAAGTGTGACTATCGCGGATTTATATACCAAAATAGTACCATAAGATAAGCCTTGAATGTGGTGTAAGTCTATCAGAAACCTAGCTAAATCAGAGCCAGAGGGGTTATAAATGTTTACTTTAGATTTGTGGCACCACGAGCTCCACCTATTCCAGGCAGGTTGATAAGTTTTAAGGGAGGATTCTCGCCAACTAGCACGTAAAATATTCTTTTGGTCTTGCGACCAATCTTTTACACTTTCAGCCCACCCCCACATTTCCACACCTCTAAGGTCATTGCCTGGACCTTGAGCGGTGGACGGCCCGTGGCTGTATCTATCAGTACTCGATCCAAGTTTCGAATGGTAAACGGGGGGGCTATTGATCGGTTTTTCAGATCGGGTCTCCAAAATACTTTTGGCCACCGTGGGGCTACTATCAAGTACGTGCCTGCTGAGGTGTTCAGGTGGGCTAACACTCGAGGGAGTAGGAACGGGGGAGGGAATAGCCAGGCCAGTTGGTAATCCCAGGTCTGGCTGAATGCATTGTGGAATTGGGCTTGTTGATCGGTTACGTCCAGTGAGACGTAGTTGGGGACTACGTGAGCTGTCACAGAGGCAAATAGGTCTATGCAAGGAGTCCCCCATTTTGAAAATATCATCGCTGTTATCTCGGGAAGGAGATGCCATTCGGGTACGGGACATAAGCGAGACAATTGATCCGCTTCGGTGTTGAATCTCCCGGGGAGGTAATGAACCTCGATAAGAATGTTGTACAAGTCTAGGAGATAAAAGATTTCGTAACAAAGATCCATCAAGGCGGTGGATCTCGTCCCGCCTTCGTTTCTCAAATACGAGACTACGGTCTTGTTGTCGCTCTGAATCATTAACGATGAGTTGGACAGGTACAGACAATGACCTTTTAAGGCGTATAGCACGGCCCGCATTTCTCGTTGATTGGAGTGAATATTTGCCTCTGCGCGAGACCATTTTCCCCAAATTCTCATGTTGTCTATCTGGGCTCCCCAAGCTAGCTCTGAGGCATCGGTCACCAGATAATGGGACACTGGGGGATGATGAATACTCGAGTTGCTGTGGACATTGGCAAGCCACCAATTCAGTTCGATTAGAGCTTTTTGAGGAATCGGGAAGCGATAACGGGGGTTCTGGTAAAGTAGGGACTGGCAGTGTTTTAACAAGGCCCGATGGTTCAGGCGCCCACGCAAGACTGGGAAACTGGCAAAGTTTATAGAGCCCACAATGCTCTAAATTTCTTTTAGGTTTGCCGATTTTCGTTTCCATAGTACTTTTAACCTTTGTTTTAGGTCGAAACATTTCTTTATTGGAAGATATTTTAGGTTGGAATGCGGGTTCCAACAAATCCCCAAATACTCTATCGCCCTTTGAGGGCTTAAAATTGACTTTTCGTAATTTATTTGCCAGCCCAATTTCTGGAGAAGCTGCACAGTCTCCATACCTTGCTTTTTTAAAGCGTGAGGGTTCTGATTTGCTAATAGGAAGTCGTCGAGATAAACTAGGATGCGAATCCCTCTGTCTCTTAAGACTTGGGCTACCCAATTGGTCAATGTGGAGAACATTTTCGGAGCACAAGCCAACCCGAATGGGAGGCATGTCATTTGCACTAGTTTTCCGTTGAAAATCAACCGTAGGAAACGTTTGTGACTTCTTGCAACTGGCAGGTGGAAGTATGCATTTGCCAAGTCTATCTTTATGAGCCAGTCCGATGGCTGTAGGAAAGTGGGTATTCTGTGCATGTTCACAAGATGGAATTTTTGAACGGGGAGATACCAGTTTAAATTTTTCAAGTTGAAAATGGGGCGGAAAGTTCCATCGTTTTTGGGCGTCAAAAACATTGGGGAAATAAAGCTTGGGCTGCGGGTCGCAGGTTCCAACGCTCCCATTTTCAATAGTTTTTGAATCTCTAGATCCATTTCTTTTGAGAAGGGGGTTTGTACATTGCTCGAACTTGGCAAAAACAGTGGAGGTTTTATGACAAAAGGGATTCGAAAACCCTTGAATCAGCTTTATCAAGGTTGGAGGGGCCTGCAGAGACTCCCATTCCCTTACAAAGTTTGATAGCTGACCCGCTTGAAACGTGTTCAAGTCAGAATTTTCGTTTCGGCGGGTACTCCCTGCGCGGGACATTGGGACCTGAATTTCTACCCTGGCTACGGATGGGTTGTTGATAAGGGCCTGGATTTCGGATACCTTTTGATCGACTAAGCTTCCCCTGAGGGTTTGTGGGTGGTCTTTGTGGGCGAAAAATGTTCGGCCAACTCATATGACAAGTGCCTTGCGCAGGCGGAGGACCATAAGGTCTGGGCATAGACATATAAAAGTTACTTGGATCATAAAAGCCCTGCGGGGGCAGTTTTTGAGTATAATTCGTTTGACTAGGACCTGCTTGCGCAACAGGTTTGGTTTGGTTTAACGTGCGTGTTGGCCAAAACACTTTAGATCTGCCGCCGTGTTTCTCAATAGCCGCCGAAAACTCCTCTTTTTGGAACAGATACTGAGAACTGGGCGGGATTTTTCGTAAGGTCTCTTTAAAAAATTTATCTTTTACTGAGCGTAGAATTGCGTCCCTTCTTTGCTGAATGAGATCAGCGCGATGCCCACATGCTAATTGGAGAAGATCGTTAGAAATTTTTTGAAAATTGCCTTCTATAAAAACTTCTTTTAGCTTATTCTGTAAGGATTCTGGGGACAACTCTGTCGTAGAACGAGACCACGACAACAGGGACTCAAAAGCGGAATCAGCTGCTTCACTTTGTTTTATGAGAGCCAGTGTTATTGAAGCAAAACCTCGCTCAGTGACACTCAAATTCAAAAACTTATCAAAGGGCTTTATTTCTTCATTTGACTCTAGATCGATAAAGGCTGGTTGGGAACAATATTGCTTTTGCACGTCAGAATAACGAACACTTGACCAATTTTCGGAATCAAAATGGTGGATCGAGTTTATGAAACTAACGTGAGTGGTTGAGGATTTGGGTATTGCTGGTTCTTTTAAGACAGTGTTTAATGACAATTTTAAAGCATTTACTGTTTCACCGGAAGTCGGTGACTCCTCTGCATTATCGAAATACAAGTCACCACTCACGTTAGCGTCAACTACATCACCTATTTCAGAAGAATTTGCCATTGGAGACAAAGGGGCCGATGATTGCCACATGTTCCCAACAAAATTTTTGATCTCACTGACCTGTTCAGATAAAAGGCGAATTGCCTTCCTGTAATCATTAGGCCGTCGTCGCTTACTTTTGCTTCCCGACTTGGGCTTTCTAGCTTTCCTTTTGGAAGGCTTTTTTGACGGCGGCGCAGTCGGTGGTTGCTGCTGCGACGTAGTCGCAACGGATGTCAGCTCTTCATCAGATTCTGATGACGAACTTGAGCTTGAACTTGAGCTAGAGTCCGTCATATTCTGTAAAATAAATTTATATTAAAAATTCGAACGGTAAAACCGTTAAATATTTAAATTATTCAGTACTTACAAAAAATTCCAATTTTTGTAGTGAACCGTACGTTTCGACAAACAGAACGCCAATGATAGATGAGGCCGCGCTTTCCACCTAGGCGCCGCGGCCCCCTGGTGGTAGAAAAGCGAAACTTGTGAAGTAGGGGGGAAAGGGCGGGAGATGTCAGCCAATCAGTAACCACTACGTCATTCAACAAACAGTGTTGCCACTCTCAAATATTATTTTAGGCTTCGAATAACGGTACTGGAGCTTAATAATGTCAAAGACTACGGTGTTCACCGTCTAGTTGCCCTGCCTACGTTTCGTTTTTCGGACATTCGGTAACTTTTGGCGTTTGACGTTGCCATTATAGAAAAACAATATCACTAAAAAAATGCGAAAGCATTGCCAGTTTTATACTTTTATATTACTTGTGAGTTGTGTATTTTAGTTAGATATTCTATTTCAGTCTTTTAAATGCTGTACGGTTATAACCTTTGCCTATTTTACATTAATCGAATAAAAAAAAATGCATTATTGAATTATTGACAGATGACACTGACAGTTGATAAGATGGTTGGGTTGTGGTTGTTTATGTTGTATTCTCCGCAGAGTGCCTACCTTTTTAATCTTTTTATTTATATGCTCTTTTGACAATTTAATTCTGTAATACTTTTACGTTTCGTTCAAAAAACTTTAGATAAAAAATGTAGGAAGTATTTATAATGTTTTAAGCGTCGTGTTCGCTATTTCTGTCAAAAATATCCTAAGTAAGTATAATAAGTTAAGTTTTCTATAATATTTAGAGTTACAGAGCTTTTGAAACTTGTTAACATATACAGAAATATCTAATAAATTTAGTAAAATACACTAGAGCAGTTGTTGCAAGAGCGCTAGAGTATTTGTTGCAAGAGCAATTCACTGATTCACATTTTAGCTTGATCATGTCTTTTACTCTGGATTTTTGCCTGAAACATCTTAATATGTACAAATATGTGCATATTACGGAATAGATATGTAGTCAGTGAACTTTTTACTGCAAGCTTTTTATTTCTATTAACTTCAAAATAAATCTACATGTAAAAACTGCTTTAAAAATGAAGATACAGAGGTATTTTGCCAACAGTAAATAACGCATTCAATAAAACTGCAACTTCAGTGTTCTGTAGCCTCTGTAGGCCATATAGGTTATAGTTATTGGTAATAAACTGCAAAAGAAAAGAAGGAAAATTATAAGAAAATTGATTACAAACAATAAAGCAAATAATTTCTTACGTATGTTTTGTTTAGTCAACAATCCCTGAAGTCTAAAGAAGTACATGAAATTATTGAAAAGGTTCAAGATATGAAGTGCAGCGTAAAGAACTGTGCAAATGATATCAAAACTCTACAGGATGATTGTGGGATCACATTTCAGAGGTAAGTAAAAACATTGTGGTTCTTATGGATTAATCTACATCAATACTGTTTGCCTGTCGCTTGGTCTGCATAAAATGGTCTAAATAAAGTAATTTACATATCATTATTTGTCATATGTCCTGTGATAATAATTTGTAATAAGTAGGAATTAGAAATCAGTTAGTTTCTATTCTATTTTCTTGTTTACTGTAGAATGTGTTTTTTTATTATTTTGAAATGTCTTTGGTATGAGTTATTGGTCTATTTTCATAATTATTAATGTTATCCATTTTTTTTATAACTACTTAACTTTTAATTAATAAAATAAACCACTTATTTAGGTATAATTACTGGCTATTTATATTTATTATTTGGTCTAAATAACAATATATTTCAGGTTTCCCAGAGACCGTGGTCTCCGTAAAGTTTGGATAGAAGTCCTAGGAATGTTTGATAAGCCCGAGGTGAATAGTGCAGTTTGCTCGGACCACTTCAGAAGCGAGGATATTAACGTAACCCAGCATGGACAGCCTAGAATCAGGGATGGCGCGTTGCCTGTAGTTGTTCAGGTTAGCATAGCTATTTAAACTTCTCTCTCTCTTCCTAGCTATTATTAATCCCATATGGTGGTGGGATCAGCTTTCCTGATCTTTCTTCTCCACTTCGCTCTGTCCTCGACATAGTCCTAGTGCCTGACACTCCTGCATGTCTATAATTTTCATGATTTTATAAACAAATATTCTGCTCTCATAACCCAATAGGCTAGGCAGTATCGCAAATTCAATAGCCAAAGTAGATTCAATCCTCTCTAGTTAGTGATAAGGTTGCATTTGCTACAGAAGTCTTGTATGAGGTACCACCGGGTGATTCTTAGCTAAGTTTCATAAAAAAAATTCAGGCCGTTTAAGATATCAGCTCTGAAAGAGGGAAGCGCTATTATATCGGGAGTTTTTGTCTATTCAATAGTTATTTAAATATAAAAGTAGTAGTATTATAAATATTTTGTGTTTTATACAAAGGTATGTTTGTTTTAGGTGTGTCGTATTTGCTTGGCCACTGACGTGAAGATGTACAGCATTCAGGGTCGAGAGCTGCGGCAGGCTTACGCCGATGTCTGTGGAATTATTGTAAGTTTGAATTGAACTACAATGTTCTATCTGTGGCGACCTAGCGACAACTAGTGGCAACTTGTAATAACCAACTGGACAGCGCCACCAGCGACAGAAAGCGTAACTAAATCTGACACTGCGCTGCATCGCGCTAACGAAGTTTGAACAGGATAATCTGCTATAATCAACGTAGACCAGAGGTTGTAGTGGGCATGTTTTTTTTAAACTTAAACACCTATGTATTAGTAGTTTTGTCTTGTCACAGATAAAAGAGGGAAAGCTGAACGACAAGCTACCCGAGAAGCTGTGCTGGGAGTGCTCCGCGAGACTCCTCGCTGGCTCCCGGTTCAGGAACAGAGCCATCAAATCCCACCAGCTGTTGACCCAGCTGCTGCACACCACCCCTGACGTGAGTACCAACACATAGGTACTACCGTACAGAAGGCTCACTCTCGAGCAATACCGGTGTTTATGAATGATTCCTAATCAATCAAGCCCTCTCTCTGACGTATAACTTAAGGGCGGCTGACGGATGCAATATGGTGACGAAAGCATAAGATAGATAAGACTTTTAGCAAATTATAGACAGAGTTCCAGATTATAATTTTACAAGAATTTTGATGTGATGGTGATTAAATTCCAAATAATGGTGAAATATCACTATACGAATACGTCTTACGTCTGTAGATAGAGAGGTCATATTCCGTATATAAGTGAATAGTGAACTATAAAAGGAATGGATTGAAAATTCTTAATATAGAAAAAAATATGATTATTTACTTCAACAATAAAATTCTATAACTTTTTTGCTATGATGTTCTCTTTTTTCAAATCATTTGTAGTCATATCCATATTACGGATATCGTTCGACATTATTTTGACGTAATTTGCATCCGCCACCCGCCTATTACATAACACTTCGTGTACGCTAGGGTTGTCAGTGTGTTCGCGTCACCCAAAAACCATGCAGAGAAGAAAAGAGAATTACATTTTCTCCGAAATGCATAATTCCGAATTTTCATAACCCAGATCGGTAATATGAGACCGAAACCTAATTGAAGCATACATTGTTAAATACTATTCCACCCAGGCGCGACGCGCGAACAACAAATTAGGAGCGTTAGGATGAGTTGTGACAACTACGGCGCGTGAGCCGAGCGAGGGCCGTGAGTGTGCCGCGGCATCGACCCGCGAGTTCTAGAATTAATCATTTTTTATTGAAATGGGATAAAAAAACTAGAAATATAAAAAAACAAAGATTTTGTTATGACATTCGGAATTATGGCAATTTGGGATTCGGAAAAGGAAAATTCGGAAATAATGGTGATTTTAATGTTTCGTTAAAGTCAAATTCTGAATAGTACACTTTGAAATTCGTGTTTATGAAATTCGACAAAATATTTCGTGATTATGTAGTAACACCTGTAATAACACATATTCTTTTAAAACGGCTACGCTTACGGTTTAAACGATACAACTCTTTAAAGCTAGGACGGACGGACAGACGGACGGTTCGCGAATACCCAGTAATGAGATCCTGTTTACCACCCTTTTGGTAGAGAAGTCTAAAAACATCATAGATACCGTTACAGACGTTAACAAGTGCATGCCAACAAGCATATTCAAGTTTTTTTCTTCTTCAGATAACACTACGCGATATAAACTCAATAAATCGCTCTGAAAACAACCTGGAATCGAACCTGTCACTCCATTACAACGAGCCCGATGACTGCGACATGTACATCGAAGAGGATGTCTCAGACAAGGCGGAAATGGACGATATGGAAATAGGACAAAAGGAGATCTATGAAGAAGATGATTTTGAAGAGGAGTATTTAGAAGAGTCAAATATAGTTGAAGTAAAAAATGAAATTGATAATGATTTGATTAACGAGTATGACTCGTATGCAGAAGTCAGTGATGAAGATGAAGACATTAAAGATGAGGAGGAAGATAGCGGAGATGATAAATGTAGAGTTTTAGATGAAAATAAAATGCAAGTTAATAAAGATGATGATAATGTTGAACAAAAAGATTCGAACGATAGAAATGAAGATAGCGAAAATGATAAATGTAGAGGTTTAGATGAAAATAAAATGCAAGTCAACAAAGATGATGATGATGATGATGAACAAAATGATTCGAACCATAGAAATGAAGACGTCAAATACAAATCAAATTCAAAGGAAGTTAAATTGAGCATCAAAGTAGAATCACCAAAGAAAGACGGTGCTAATAAGAAGCTGAAAAAAAAGAAAACAGCTATAGATGAGT
Organism: Acleris cristana; assembly: GCA_948252455.1. Taxonomy (NCBI): domain Eukaryota; kingdom Metazoa; phylum Arthropoda; class Insecta; order Lepidoptera; family Tortricidae; genus Acleris; species Acleris cristana. The sequence continues at coordinate 1,538,250 of OX411800.1, read as the reverse complement.
AAGTTTTTTATTGATCCCCCACTAGTGACATAGTGTACAGTCGCCCATCTTAACCATTTTATTTAAAGGCCTATTATCTTCACTACATATCTTTACAAACTTAGTATAAAACGAAGTCGCTTCCCGCCTCTGTTTCTATAAGTACGCTTAGATCTTTCAAACTACGCCACGGATTTTAATACGGTTTCCACCGTCAGTTACATAATTTTTCACGGAAAGGTTATATGGATAATTTATTCGGATTTATCTACGGGTGTTACAAAAAAACTTACATAAACCGAAGCAAAGCGAGGGCGCCGGGCGGGTAAACTACTATTATATAACTGATGCATAATGAATGAAGTTTCTTAAGATATGAGTGCAGAGGTTAGAGCGCGAGTTTGCGAATAATTTTGCTGACGAATTATCCACATTCCAGGTCCAAACTCCTGGACGAGTCCATGTTCACCGTCACCGCGCTCGGGCTGCAGGAGCAGCTCGAGGACGTGCGGCGGCGGCGCGGCGTGGCGCGGCAAAATAACGCGAGCTACAGGTACTCATTCATTAGTATATTATCGTAAGGACCGGGAAGAAAGTCGTTGCTGGACGAATACTAGTTAGGGAGTCCAGCAAACCGCCCTTACTAAAGCAGTTTACGCTCTAGGAAAAAAATCCGCATATCATATATTTTTTCAAACTGCATGACTGCAAGAAATGTAGGTACAGTCGGCAACAAAAGCTTGTCCTAAAAATTACATTTTTGACAGAATCTTTTTGTCTGTTAGATAGTCCTCGACCATACAGGGTGTTAGGCAAAAGGTTCGACAAACTTCAGGGACTAACTCTGTAGGTCATACTCATCAACGTTTATTAGGGGACCAACATCCAAATCGCATTCCATACATTTCGGCTGTTTAGCTCTGAAAGTTTGTATGGAACAGCTGTTTTTTTTTTCGCGATTTGGATGTTGGTCCCGGAATATATAGATATTGGGCAGATATTTGTGTGATGAGCACGAGTAATTGTTTCTGAGTCTTGGATGTTTTCTATGTATTTAAGTATTTAGTTCTCTATATAAGTATGTTTATCGTTGTCTAGTACCCATAGTACAAGCCTAGAGCTTAGTTTGGGACTAGGTCAATTTGTGTGAGATGGTCCCTTGATATTTATTTATTATTATTATTTTATAATAAAGGTTGATGAGTATGACCTACAGAGTTAGTCCCTGAAGTTTGTCGAACCTTCTGCCTAACACCCTGTATAGTAAGCTTTAGACCTCTATTTTTGTAATGTTAACAGGTGCGCCGTGTGCGGGCTGGGGTTCCGCCGCCGCGGCCGGCACGCCGCCCACGTGGCGAGACACAGCGAGGTACTCTGATCCCAGTAAGGCCCACTGTACCACAAATAGCTAGTTTTTTGTCAATGGGTCTTTGAATCTACCGTCAAATCAAAAAAGTTCAATTACGTTTGTTCGATAATTCCATTTTCAATTTATGAAGATAGGAAAAAAAACTTTATTCCCATTGCAATAGTTCAAATTGAATTGATAATGTACATCTTATTGCACTCTGGGCCTTATCTTACTAATATAAAGTCTAGATGTTTGTCACTCAATTACGCCAGAACGGCTGAACAGATCTGGATGAAATTTAACACAGAGATAGATTCTAGATGTCTGGAATAGTATATAAGCTATTTTTTATGCCGGAAATTGGACAGTTCCCGAGGGAAAAGCGGTAAGCGACTTCTAAGCGGACGAAGTCGCGAGTAATTTGTACTTTGTCATTTTGAATGGAATATCTATGTGGTTTAAATAGGGGAAGGACAGGAAACTAATTATGGTTCAAATAGGGATTGACTCGTTTCCAGCTGGCGGGCGCGTTCGAGTGTAGTATATGTGCGAGGCGTCAGAAGAGCGCGCAGGCGCTGCAGCGGCACCTGGCCGCGTTCCACTCGCGGCGGTACAGCTGCAACCAGTGCTCGTTCGTCACTCAGAACAGGTGCACACACACACACGCAGACGCACGCACGTACGCAGACGCACACACACACACACACACACACACACACGCACACGGGTCACGCTTGTAAAGCTCACTTTTCTGTAAAAGTGCACTTCCCTACACTTTCTTACAAGGTAGGTACATTTTCTCAGAAGGTGCACTTTCTTTATCTCTACTATAATAAATAAATCTATAATTTAGAAAAGTATCAGCCAGTATCATACTAATAATTAAAAAAAAACAAAAAATGCTTAAATACTTAGAAAAAAGTTCATTACTTTCAAAGTACATTATTAATTATTATTACTTACTTAAGGTGCTAGAGATCAATCAAAAAACGTTAACATTGCCATCATGACTCTCTGATAAAAACTCATGTGAACTTTGTGTTGATGGAAATAGTACATCTTTCGAGAAAGTGCTTCAATTGGGAAAGTGTACCTTTTGAGAGTGTACATTTTGCAGAAAGTGCCAAACGGCCTAAGGCCACGGCCATGCTTGTCCACCGCCGCCGTCAACGACACGACAACGATGACGAGATGACGTCGCCGAAGTAGCGACACATACATTTACTATGACCGCCTGTCCACCGCACGCCCGACACCCTAACGCCGTCATCCCGGGCTCCCAGCTGACGATTTTTAGAGTAGAATGTCGCTACCGCTAGAACTTGGCCCGAGATTGTGACGGACCGATGTACCGGTAATACAAAACACGTTTGAACTTGTCCACCCACGCCGGCATTGTGACGTCGCACCGCAGTTGGCAGCTACATCAAACTGGTTTTATTTTTTTAGGAATACCGCCCGCGACCACCAGGCGCGGCACAAAGGTGTGACGTTTCAGTGCCCGCACTGCCCCTGCGAATTCGAGTAAGTGCAGATGGTTTGAATGTATGGTTTCAAGTTAGGACTTTTTTTGTAATTTTTTTGACAACTGCATCTTTTTTTAAGGTGTTCTGAAAAAAATATGCTTATACAGGTTTGTCTCAAAAGCATAATTTTTTTGTTCATAATTTACTGAGAAAATAAATAAACATGCCAATGCTAATGGCTAAAGAGCTTAAACGCCGCATGGTCTTTTCTACGTCACAGGCGTCACAGCTAGTGCTAGACTTAAAAAAAACCTAACACAGATACAAACATAATGACGTCATTCCGACCAACAGTCCAAAGCGGGTGTAGCATATTCAATTTTTTTTTCATTATTTTTTTGCAGCAAGTTGTATGCTTTTGAGACAAACTTCTATAATCAAGAGAGAACAACTCCTACTTAACCGGAAATTTGTCTTTGCCAAAAAAAACACCAAAAGAGATCTAGTAAGACAGTTTTCCTGATCAAGGTTATCTACAGTTTTACTTAATTCTTAGCCTGATAATAAAAAATACAGTGCAATTTGAACAATTACAGCTGCAAAAAGTGCCACTTCTCGAGCAACTGTATTAAAAACTCTATTTTCAGCTCTCGATCCACGTATGTCGGCCATTTGAGGTGGAAGCACCGCGCCGACGTCATCTGCGAGCTGTGCGGGTACACCTTCCTGAGCGCACGCGGGGTTGCCATGCATAAGAACACCATCCACCGGTTTGCTGATGAAAACGTATGTTTTTTTTATAATACACTTTCTCGTGTTTCAAAAATAGAAGCCTAAGAATAGATTGTATATCTGGGTTTATACACACGTTTTATACAGTTTATACACAAATAGCTAGTCCAATTGTTAGAGTCACAGAACAGAAAAAACAGTAGAATTGTCAAGTGGGCGTGTAACGTGTGGCACGGTTATGCGGAGTTCCGCATAACCTACCATAGTTTTGCCGCGATCGCTTATTTCGATATTTTGATATTTCTAAAATAGGAAATAAATCCAGAAGCATGCCTTATTGTGCTAATTTGGAATGTAAAAACGATAGCCGCACCAAATTTATTCTCCATGGTGGCGTGTTGTTTTTATGATAGTTTGAGTATTGGCGACAACAACAGGTCTGATACTAAGCGAAGCTCATGCCACTTCCACTGTTTTTTCTATTCCGTGGTTATAGTTGTATTGAGATCTAGTTGAATCGCGATGTAGACTTATAGAAACTAACTTGGTACAGTCATATCATAAATGTACACATATTTCCAAAATGCCAAAAATATACAAGCACCTATGCTACTAATAAGGTTATTTCAATGGAATAAGGTAAAAAAACGTAAACATATTTGTGACGTCGACCGTACAAACCTAGTTATTAGTTTGGGATCACCAAGCTCACCTCTCACCCCCGAAATACTTCAGTTTTTAATAATGCAAATATAAAACGTCTACCTGGTTTTAGGCAATTAAATTTACTTTTAATAATTTGTAATAACCCTTTTTGTAGATGCCGCTGGAAGGCCCGTACTGTAAGACGTGTGACGTCACGTTCTTCTCGGAGGACGCTCACGACCGACATCTCAAGTTTTCTTCGCGACACAGCGACAAATACGACTTGTAAGTGTTTTACCGGAGAGGTCCCAAAAATAGTTCATAATCAGGGATCGGAAATTCGGATCGATATTTACCTAAACTTTCGCGGCGGCGTTGTTGTTCAGTTGTAAGAAGGCGGACTCAATCATATAATTCATTAATAAAATTCCCGGTGTTTCTAAATAAGTAAATTACGCCAGCATAATTCATAATAAAGTATTATATTAACTATTTGAAGTTATTTTCCATGTATAGGTTTACCAAATGTTATTTAATTTACCTGTAACTCATTGATCTAACGAATTTATAGGAGCAAAACGGAACGTTTTATCCTACATCTAAAATAATTATTATTAACGTTTTGTAGAATGCCGGAATCCTGGAACTAATACTATTAAAATAATATTTTTAAGAAGCCGATGCCATGTTTGCTTATATTTTTCCGTGATTTTGCCAACTTTAGGTAAATATCGATCCGAATTTCCGATCCCTGTTCATAATATACTTTGAACCTAACCTAACCTAACCTAACTTTCAATTACTCATTAGAAATCAAATTCGGAACGACCCCCACATGCTCGATAGAAACAGGAGGTCACAGAAAATCGTGGGAAGGATACCGGAGATAGACTCGTGCGACGCGGCTGACAAGGACGGCACGAGCGGAAACGAGGAAGTAGTTTCCTGCGAACACGTAAGTTTGACTACTCGTAGTAATTTTTAGGGTTCCGTACTCAAAGGGTAAAAACGGGACCTAACTAAAGCTCTCTATTTATTTAATACAGACACGTCACTTAATAATACAATAATTCATAGACACGTTCGGCATCATTCGGAAGTAGTCGTGTTTCCGAGTTCACACGATGGTAAAGGATTATTTATGTATATTTTGGTTCTAAGATGCCACCGACCGTCAGTTACCCTGTTAGCTTGCCTTGCCATAAAAAAAAGAATTGTAACACGTATATTGTTCTGTTGGCAGTGCGGTAGTGAGTTTCCGGATTTCCGTTTGTACGCGCAGCACATCCGGTTCATGCACCCGGGTAAGATCCGGACACAGTTTTCCGGAAAAAGCGAGACCATTATGTGCGACCAGTGCGGACGTATCTTTCAGGTATTGCCATCCCGACGTTTTTTTAATTATTCTACAAATAAAGCGTGGAATATGTAGGAAAATTAATTATGACTAGAGGATGCTTGTGCCTTCGTACACGCGTACGAAGAATTAGTTTCCGAATACTCCCAAAAGTCAATCTTAGGTCCAAAATCAATCTGACATTCTACAACAATAAGGTTGAGTTTCCTGAAGTTACAAATGACTTGACATCTCTAATGACATTGGCCACTTCAAGCATATTTTTCTTGAAATGGGTCCCCAATTAACGCTCGTGACCGTACAAATCAAATTTCAAGTCCCTGGGTCGAGCGGACAGTTTCTTCTTTTATTTATTTAAATCCTTTGATATATTTTTTTTCAACAGAGCACCAACGTCCTCAAAGAACACATGTTAACTCACACCGGCTCACAACTCTTTCAATGCGACCATTGCAATAAGAAATTCGACCAGAAAACTGACCTCATACAGCATATAGAGAGGAACAATCACGGCTATCGCACGCTCGCGTATTCGAAGATGAAAAAAGTGCCGAGAAAATACGCGTGCTCTATCTGTGATAAGGAATTTAACAATTCCGGCAACCGGATAAAACATATGTGGGTAAGTGTACATACATACACATATAGTCTGTGTCAACTGAAATTGCCAAAGATGTAAATAAATTAGTACTGTTTGACACATAACCTCAAATATTCATCGAGCGTGTTTTTATTTAAAATAACGTATAATTAATAGTTATTTAATCTTTAACTTAATATGAAAGTGAAGATCAAGTGTATAAATCATCGCTAAGACCTCACTTGATGTTTAAAAGCACGTGATTATCGAGTAATAATGGTAAATCGGTTCGTTTGGTCGTGTTTACATCTTTGCCAATTTCAAGTGGCACAGACTGTACATTAAATCACGCCTGTTTCCCAGAGGGGTAGGCAGGAACCACTTCTTTCCACCTATTACGGTCCTGACAAATCTCTTTCGCTTCTTCCACATTCATGAATACATCGAGTCATGCACGCACGTCGGTTTAGGGTACTTAAAATTCGGCCCTTTTCCAGTATTTCTCCGATTTGTATACGAAGGCGAAAACAAAATTCACAAGGAAATTCCATCGCATCTTACTTGTTTTTATCTTCCGACGCAAAAAGTGCGTGTGTCTGTCTGTGGCACCGTAGCTCGTAAACGGGTGAATCGAGTTGGATGCTGCTTTTTTTATTTGAAAGTAGGTTTTCTAGCGGTGGTTCTTAGCTAAGTTTCATGAAGATCGGTTGCGCCGTTTAAGAGATATCCGCTCTGAAAGTAGAGGTCACCGTCATATCTGGGTTTTTATCTATGTGATGTGATTATTTAATTATTTATTATCTCTTTGCTTGTTTAATTTTATGTAATATTTTAAAGATTTTCGATACTTTTCTTTACTACTATTGGAATGTCAATTTTATTCACAAAACGCCATTTCTGGTGCCATATTACAAAGTGCAAAATTTTTTTTCCTATGTTTACAAATTGAAATTGTTGTAAAACTCAAGTTTTTGACAAGTTTAATATAAAACTTGAGACGTCAGTTGATCACCGTCACGAGTTCAAGATTAAAAGAGACTTTGTTTTGTATCAATTAAGTTGTAATTTGCATAGCAAAGCAAAAATGTTTGGCGTGAGTGACACATTTTGTATTCGATGTCAAACGTTCAAAAGTTTTTTTTATCTGTTGCTTAATTTGTCCGCAGACCCACACCGCCCTGAAACCCTTCAAGTGCGAAGCGTGCGACAAAACCTTCGCATACCAATCCATGCTGAGGACTCACTTTAAAAACCAGCACCTCGAGAAGACAATGCTGGAGCTGAACAGAAAGACCTCAACTGGAAAACGGAAAAGAAAAACGAAAGCGCCTGTCGAAGACTAGAAATCAAAGTTAATGTTAATGCCAAAAAATAAATTTGAATCATTTGGTGCACTGTTAACTGTTCTTTTTTTGGTACACCCATCTGCGTAACGAGACCAAACTAACGAATACCAATTCGGTGGGTGAATTACAACGAAGATCCTGTTTGCCCTTTGACTCCATCATCAGATATCAGTTCTTAGGCACCTTAAAGAAAGAAAGGAAAAATGTTTATTTACGTCTAACACAAGAACAGAATAACAAATTAACAAACAGAAACATAAACACAAAACTACTGAGCTAGTGCCAGGCGGAGCAAAATGGTTCCAGGGGCACGTTTTATAAAGCTACAAGTTAGAATTTTACTGGTGTAAACTGGCAACACTGCTCAAATGGCTGGGGCACGTTTTATAAAGCTACAAGTTACAATTTTACAGGTCTAAACTGGCAACACTGCTCATATGGCTGGTCGTCATTGGTCGAGGTTGTGTCAAATGGAAACTTGTAACCTGTAAATTGTTATTTGTAGCTTTATAAAACGGGCCACTGCTCATCATGTTACTGGTTTTGGGCCAGAGCTGGGGCACGTTTTATAAAGCTGCAAGTTACAATTTTACTGGTGTAAACTGGCAACACTGCTCAAATGGCTGGTCGTCATTGATCGAGGTCGTGTCAAATGGAAACTTGTAACCTGTAAATTGTTATTTGTAGCTTTATAAAACGGGCCCCTGGTCTTCCGCAGGAACCATTTTGTGGCACCACGGCAGGTCACACAACCACCAAAACACAACAACTAAAACTACGAACTAAAAATTCAACTTCAACTTCAACTTTTGTTTATGGCAACCGTCACTTTTAGGTTAGCGACCATTACTGCCAATGGCTCCTGAAAACAGCAGTGTATGGCGTGGTTGACTATTTATAAAAATGGGTCCAAAATAGGGTCTGGCGTAGTGTGGTTTTGATGTGAACGCTGAAATAGACGGACACAAGACATTTAGACATCACAAATAAGTACAAAACATACAGACAATACATAACAAAGGAAAAGAATAAAAGCGGGGGCAAGTAATCGATTAGAGTTTATTTTTTTGTGAATGGATATATTTAATTAAGGAATTTAGAACTTTTTTGTTGGATGATGAAAGACACAAGAGATTTATGATCTATGAGTTTGGGCACACAGGGAGGGATAATATTATACAGGGAAACTGTTCTGTTTGGACAATTAAAAAGAATGCGGTCTGCAGTGCCTTCTTCAAGGCCACATACACAGATGGGGGATTGGATAATACCCCATTTGTGCAGTCGTGAGGGGGTACAAGTGTGACCAATACGAAGTCTGCAGATGACTGACGTCGTCTGCTTGTCGACTAGGCGATAACGATGGAACCATGGCTTGGTTGTAGGGAATGCAAATAACCGGTTATAACCGCTTTTAACCGGTTATTTTCATACAAAAACGGTTAATAACCGATGAAATTGCATTCCCTACTTGGTTGGAATGCTGGGTTGGCTGTGACTGTAATAGCGACCTTTAATTGATTTTGAACGGTCGTAATAGAGTCACCCGCTCGTGTCAAGTTCGAATTTGACCAAGGAAAAAAGATCGTGAAAGAAGCAATGGAAGTGTTCCAGACTGCCTTTCTATGGCTTCTTTAGAATAAGAGTCCACAATCTCGTTGCCTTGGATCCCTGGGGCCTGTTTTATAAAGCTACATATTACAATTTACAGGTTACAAGTTTCCATTTGACACAACCTCGACCAATGACGACGAGCCATTTGAGCAGTGTTGTCAGTTTAGACCTGTAAAATTGTAACTTGTAGCTTTATAAAACGTGCCCCTGAGTGGAAATCGGCATTTTTAATTATCATGTTACAAATATTTGAAATATCCTATACTTTAGAAATTATCTAGACGCCACTTAAAGAGAACGAACCCTAATCTCACAATACTTATCGATAAGGCGTGTCGTTGGGCAGCCACTTGATAACCGTGATAACCTCACAATCCCTGACGTTTCAATTTTTTAACCTACAAGTTACGTTTTTACTACCTCAATGGCAATACTGATCCACAGTCCATTATGTACTTGAGGGAAATTTTCACAGAATGTTAGTAATGTTGCCACTTTATGATCATAACTTGCCTAATAAAAGAAGCAGTTACGCATTGAAATAAGTATTAATGGTATACTTTCATGGTATATAACAGTTTCTTTCGCTTACTTATTTTCTTGCCTGCCAGTTTTTTTTAATTTGCTGAATATATAATTTTATAATTTTTTTTTTAAAGGTAGGGGATTAAATAAATAAATAATAATAATATTAGAGTCATAAAATATTTTAAGCTTCGCTCCATTTAGACTTCCCCGGGGACGGCAAGTGCACCTAGTTTGTTACTTGTAGCTTCGTGAAACGGGCCCCAGTTGAAAGTATATTATAGGCTTTTATTGTGGCCGCACCATTAGGATAAGCACGTCTTTGATAAGCACATTTTCGTCTAAAAAACAAAAGAAAAGGCAATAAGTGATTGAAGAAATATACTTATAGAAGTTATTTTATGTGTTTTTGAAGGCAACTTTTGTTTTAAAAATATTTTACGGATAACTATGTTCACCTTTAAGGTTTTACAACCTTGTTGCCTATTCTATATTAGATGAAGTAAAAAAACAATTACAATTGTCACATTGACATTGACATATGCATAGAGGTTAGGTTGTTTGTATTTATTTTATTCATTCAGTTTTCTCTAGAGTTCCTTCCTCCGTATTTATATATATATGATATTTATAGGTATGAGCATAATACCAAATTTTGAATTTAATTGTGCAATACTTCGGTTCGTTCTAATAAAAACTTTCAAAAAGAAAATAAGTTTTTGTGAGGTAAAATAACTTTTCAGCGTCTGCTTTTACTTTCTGAAGTTTAAATACTGAATACTACATGAAGTTACTGAAAAGGGTCAAAAAATGAAGTGCAGCGTAAATAACTGTTCAAATGATACCCAAACCCTGCGGAAGGGCCATGGGATCACATTCCACACGTAAGTAAAAACATCACTGTTATGCATTATTTTATTTAACATCGATACGGTTTGCCTATGGCTTGGGCTGCTTAAAATGGTTTAAATAAATTAAATATTTGGGAATTTTTTATTATTACATTTATCCATGTATGTTGTATGATTATTTATTTAGTTTTTAATGTCTTTGTCTTAAGCTGTGTACGGACTAGAGACAGCCTCGGGCGAGGCACGCACGACTCGTACGCACCCTAGCTCCAGGCGTGCCTCGACCTGAGGCTGCCGAGGCGCGACCCATTTGGAGTTGGTTCTTGGACTGTGCTCAAAGGTGCCTCGCCATATATGCCACGCAAGTTTGGACGTGAATTGAGCAGGTTTTAACTGTGGCAATAAATCATAGACATTGCCAGAGATAGTGATAAAAAAAGATTGTCTTCAACTTTATATAATTTTGATCGAGTTAGAGAAATAAGTTACTTAGATCAATTAAATGGCTGCAGATATTAAAATAGCGGAGTGACATCGATCAACTGTACACACATGTTAATTGGTCACAAATATCACAAAGTTCCTATTTTTTATATTGTTTAGTTTTTTGATAAATAATAAAATAAATAATCCGGTGTGGTTGCTGGGTTAGTATAGTGCCACTCCATGTCTTCCCGTGGATGTCGTAAGAGGGCGACTAAGGGAATAAAGGCTTGCTTGGCATGGGCTTGCAACCTGTCACTAATATGCTGGTAAACATCTTAGCCTATTTGTGCAAAATGTGGTTACAGAATTAGCAACAAGTTTTTAAAGTTGAAAGTAATTCTGTAGCTTTGCCTACCCCACTCTGGGATTACATATAACTATTGGCTATGGTATTTGTTATTTAGTCAAATAATTTTCATGTTTTAGGTTTCCCTGGTTCCGTAATAACTGGAGAGAAGTCCTGGGCATGGATGATGAGCCTAATGCCAATAGTCTGGTTTGCTCGGACCATTTCAGAAGTGAGGATATTTGCATAACCAAGCAGGGACAGCCGAGGATCAGGGTTGGAGCGCTTCCTATCAGGTGCAGGCATGTTCAGGTTCGTCTAACTCTTTCAACTTTACAAGGGGACAAACAACCATACATACATACAAACGGGTCGAAACATAACACTACTCCTTCGGCAGTCGAGTAAAAATAGTTAAAATTAGTTTATTTTCATTTTTTTTATGAACAGAGATGGGGTAAGTGTAAATATGACAAGTAGTGAGCATACCTGCGTCATCCATCACGTTTTTAAATTTTAAATTTCAGCGAAATCTGTCCGTATAACAAACACACACACACACGCACGCACGCACGCACAAACAGTAGGATAGCCGAAATATTCACAAATGGCCTAAAGTTATACTACCTAACTAGGTAGTAAGTAGTATATTTTTGTTTTTATTTTATATTGGTTTTAGGTTTGTCGTATTTGCTTGGCCACTGACGTGAAGATGCACAGCATCCTGGATCGAGAGCTGCGGCAGGCTTATGCCGATGTCTGTGGAATTATTGTAAGTTTGTATTAAACTACAATGTTATAGTAGTTTAAGCAAAAGCTTAAAGAAACGAGCTAGACATTTAAAAATAATTAAATATATATTTAACTAGCTTCCGCCAGTGGTTTCGTCCGCGTAGAATTCGTATTTTTATCTATGCTTATTCGTGTTTTTAAATGACCAGCGGGCCGATTATGGTCGTGTTTATCGACGTAGATAAGCGTAGATAAAACATCTGTCACTTTCTGACCAGTATGTAAGTGCGAGAGTGACGGAAGCTTTATCCACCGCGATAAAGGCGACCATAATACGGGCCCAGCATTATTACAGCATTATAAAAATAGTACGCGTTTGAAACAAACCTCTATAAGCATAATTCATTTCAGGACACCTTTTCAAAAACAATCCTTTTGTCAATTAATATTCGATTTAGAATAGTTTTGTCCTGTCACAGATAGAAGAGGGCAAGCTGAAGGATAAACTACCCGAGAATCTGTGTTGGGAGTGCTCCGCAAGGCTGCTCGCCGGCTCCCGGCTCAGGAACAGAGCCATCAAATCCCACCAGCTGTTGAAGCAGATGCTGGAAACCACCCCTTACGTGAGTTACTCCTGCCTCCGGCTCAGTATCAGATCGTCTATGTAGCACATGGACAAGCTACCCGAGAAGCTGCGCTGGGAGTGCGCCGCGAGACTCCTCGCCGGCTCCCAGCTCAGGAACAGAGCCATCAAATCCCACCAGCTGTTGACGCAGTTGCTGGACACCGCCCCTTACGTGAGTTACTCCTGCCTCCGGCTCAGTATCAGATCGTCTATGTAGCACATGGACAAGCTACCCGAGAAGCTGCGCTGGGAGTGCGCCGCGAGACTCCTCGCCGGCTCCCAGCTCAGGAACAGAGCCATCAAATCCCACCAGCTGTTGACACAGTTGCTGGACACCGCCCCTTACGTGAGTTACTCCTGCCTCCGGCTCAGTATCAGATCGTCTATGTAGCACATGGACAAGCTACCCGAGAAGCTGCGCTGGGAGTGCGCCGCGAGACTCCTCGCCGGCTCCCAGCTCAGGAACAGAGCCATCAAATCCCACCAGCTGTTGACGCAGTTGCTGGACACCGCCCCTTACGTGAGTTACTCCTGCCTCCGGCTCAGTATCAGATCGTCTATGTAGCACATGGACAAGCTACCCGAGAAGCTGCGCTGGGAGTGCGCCGCGAGACTCCTCGCCGGCTCCCAGCTCAGGAACAGAGCCATCAAATCCCACCAGCTGTTGACGCAGTTGCTGGTCACCGCCCCTTACGTGAGTTACTCCCGCCTCCGGCTCAGTATCAGATCGTCTATGTAGCACATGGACAAGCTACCCGAGAAGCTGCGCTGGGAGTGCGCCGCGAGACTCCTCGCCGGCTCCCAGCTCAGGAACAGAGCCATCAAATCCCACCAGCTGTTGACGCAGTTGCTGGACACCGCCCCTTACGTGAGTTACTCCTGCCTCCGGCTCAGTATCAGATCGTCTATGTAGCACATGGACAAGCTACCCGAGAAGCTGCGCTGGGAGTGCGCCGCGAGACTCCTCGCCGGCTCCCAGCTCAGGAACAGAGCCATCAAATCCCACCAGCTGTTGACGCAGTTGCTGGACACCGCCCCTTACGTGAGTTACTCCTGCCTCCGGCTCAGTATCAGATCGTCTATGTAGCACATGGACAAGCTACCCGAGAAGCTGCGCTGGGAGTGCGCCGCGAGACTCCTCGCCGGCTCCCAGCTCAGGAACAGAGCCATCAAATCCCACCAGCTGTTGACGCAGTTGCTGGACACCGCCCCTTACGTGAGTTACTCCTGCCTCCGGCTCAGTATCAGATCGTCTATGTAGCACATGGACAAGCTACCCGAGAAGCTGCGCTGGGAGTGCGCCGCGAGACTCCTCGCCGGCTCCCAGCTCAGGAACAGAGCCATCAAATCCCACCAGCTGTTGACGCAGTTGCTGGACACCGCCCCTTACGTGAGTTACTCCTGCCTCCGGCTCAGTATCAGATCGTCTATGTAGCACATGGACAAGCTACCCGAGAAGCTGCGCTGGGAGTGCGCCGCGAGACTCCTCGCCGGCTCCCAGCTCAGGAACAGAGCCATCAAATCCCACCAGCTGTTGACGCAGTTGCTGGACACCACCCCTTACGTGAGTTACTCCTGCCTCCGGCTCAGTATCAGATCGTCTATGTAGCACATGGACAAGCTACCCGAGAAGCTGCGCTGGGAGTGCGCCGCGAGACTCCTCGCCGGCTCCCAGCTTAGGAACAGAGCCATCAAATCCCACCAGCTGTTGACGCAGTTGCTGGACACCGCCCCTTACGTGAGTTACTCCTTCCTCCGGCTCAGTATCAGATAATCTATGTAGCACATGGACAAGCTACCCGAGAAGCTGTGCTGGGAGTGCGCCGCGAGGCTGCTCGCTGGCTGCCGGTTCAGGAACAGAGCTATCAAATCCCACCAGCTGTTGACGCAGTTGCTGGACACCACCCCTTACGTGAGTTACTCCTGCCTCCGGCTCAGTATCAGATCGTCTATGTAGCACATGGACAAGCTACCCGAGAAGCTGCGCTGGGAGTGCGCCGCGAGACTCCTCGCCGGCTCCCAGCTTAGGAACAGAGCCATCAAATCCCACCAGCTGTTGACGCAGTTGCTGGACACCGCCCCTTACGTGAGTTACTCCTTCCTCCGGCTCAGTATCAGATAATCTATGTAGCACATGGACAAGCTACCCGAGAAGCTGTGCTGGGAGTGCGCCGCGAGGCTGCTCGCTGGCTGCCGGTTCATGAACAGAGCTATCAAATCCCACCAGCTGTTGACGCAGTTGCTGCTCAGTATCGGATCGTCTATGCAGCATAATGACCAGACATTTAATTGTTGTCATTCAGCCATCCGTTGTTTTTATTGGTTTCGGACCTTTCTGGCCGTTTCCCAAAATATCCTTTCCCAAATCACCCGTTCCAAAATAACAGTTTCTTTAAGTGACCGTTGGCCAAAACACCCGGTTCTCATAGCATCCGTATGCCAAAAGATCCGTCTCTCATGACACCCGTATGCCCAAAAGACACGTTTCTCATTAGAAGATCTGGTGATCGAGTCCATGAGGAATCGACGGAACTCTTCAAAATGTATAGGCATAGCCTAGAACCATAGAAGTCGGTGTCCTACAATATTTTAACCAAAAGCAGACTTCAGTCGGACATTTTTTTTTTTTAATTAATTTACCCAGTAGGTATGGTTCTTCGCGAGGTTTCATGAGAATAGGTTGGGCCGTTTAAGAGATATCAGCTTCGAAAGAGACGGTCGCCATTCTAACTGGAGTTTCTATTTTATAGTTTTTTTCTTCAGATAACACAACGCGACATAAACAAAATAAATCGCTCTGAAAACGACCTGGAATCGAACCTGTCACTCCATTACAACGAGCCCGATGACTGCGACATGTACATCGAAGAGGGTATTTTAAACAAACCGGACAATGACGATGTTATTTTGGAAATAGAAGAAATAGAGGGCTTTGAAGAAGATGATTTTGAAGAGGAGTATTTAGAAGAGTCAAATGTAGCTGAAGAAAAACATTATAGTGATAATGATTTGATTAACGAGTGCGAGTTAAATTATAATGACGGTGAAGAAAATGAAGATGACGGAAATGATGAACCTACAATTTTAAAACAGGAAACGAACATCTCAGATGATGATGAATATGGTGGAGACGGACGAAATGAGTTAAATGATAGTGACGGTGAAGAAAATGAATATGACGGAAATGATGAACGTCGAGCTTTAAAAGAGGAAGCTAACAACTCAGACGATGATGAATATAATGATGATGGACGAAATTATTTAAAGGATAGTGATGATAATTTTGAAGACAACATCAAAACAGAAATACTAGAAACATGTAAATCGAACTTGAAAGTAAAAACACCAAAAAACTTCACAGACGATGATGAATATAGTGATGAGAGACGAAATGATTTAAATGATAGTGATGAAAATATTAAAGAAAAAGTGTCACCAGTAAAGAAACGCAAATCAAACTTGAAACTAAAAACACCAAAGATAAAACTTGCCAAGAACAATCAGAAAAAAAACTCAAAAGCTATGGATAAGTAAGTATGATTTATGTAAAAAGTGTAAGTAGGTGAATCAACTTTTTCTTGTAGCTCGTTGCCATGGTGACGCCTCCTGGGTCACTCTTTAAAACTATGATTTCAAAGGATATAAGTGCTCTAAAAATCAGTTTTATTGGCATTTACAAGCTCATTCTTTTAGGGCTTTTATTCTTTTCTTCTGTCTTTTCTTCTGAGTGTGCTAGAAGTATATATTATAACATTTTTTCGAAGAAATTATCACTGTTGTCTCCTGGCTTACGGGACACAAGAACAACAACAAAAAGTTGATTCACCCGTATGTGTTAGTCATAGCTTCAGACGTGCGCGGGGACGAGGCTTCCGGGCGGCAGCGGGGGAGGGAGGCGCGCCAACACGGCCGAGCCCCCCCATGCCACCTCGCAGCAGTGTCGCGCGTGAAGTTGTTCGTTTATAAATAACTCATTGGTTCCATAAAACGGAAACTTGGTCTGAAATCGTATTTTAAATTTGAAAATGTCATGAAGGATGTTCATATGGAAAGGATGGATGAAAGAACATTGACGAAAAAGACATACAGAGCGAAAGTGAGTGGAAAGCGACGACGACAACGACGACGACGACGACGATGATGATGATGAAGCAGTATGTGTCATACGGTAGCAAAATTATTTCCATCTTTGACGTTAACACTTGAATCCCTCACTACGCTCAGGATTCAATGTACGCCCTCGCCGTAAATATGACATTTTACTCCCTTGTGACACAAATAACTATTATCCACGTCTTCCTCATTCCAGGTCGAAACCATCTCAGGCAAAACTCAGCAAACCCGACGGCCTGAACCAGTCCATGTTCACCGTCACCTCGCTGAGCCTGCAGGAGCAGCTCGAGGACGCGCGACGCCGGCGAGACGCGCCGCGCAACAAGAACGCGCGCTACAGGCAAATATTTTAGTACATTACTGTAATGGCCGGGAAGAAAGTCGTTGCTGGACCAGTATAAGTTTCTTTGCGGAAAACAGCTGCTTTTCGTGGCAGCTTTCGTTATATTATTTCCGTATATATTACAAGCCTCGTGCTTAGTTTGGGACTGGGACAATTTATGTGAGATTGTCCCCCGACATTTATTTATTTATTATTTATTGTTTTTACAAATGTTTGCAGGTGCGACGTGTGCGGTCTGGGATTCGCGAAAATCAACCGATACGAGTTGCACCACGCGAGGCACAGCGAGGTGAATATAATAAAATAAATTATACCAGCGTCTATTAGTACATTATTGCCTAGGCAGGGAAGTAGGCAATTGCGGGTGTTTTAGGGTTCCGCAGTTCCGTACCCATAGGGTGCTAACGGGACCTGAAGACACCCCTGGGTTAAAAAAGTTGCTAATTTAAAATAAACAAACAATAAACCCGACTGCAGTAAAAAGCAATAAAATAACAAACATATTTTTTGAAAAAAAAAATGCTTTGTTAATTTGTCCCTGTCTGGAACACTTTTCCAATATTCAAGTTTTATAATTTTACAATTTGCTATAGATTATAGATTTGTTTTTCGCTTTTCTTTTTTTTTAAAATAATTTAATATATTTCACTCTTTTTAGAATGAATGAATGTAGAATCATTTCACGCATACAAATATGTGCCCTTATCGGGATTTGACCCCTGGACCGTTAGCTTCATAGGCAGGGTCACTCCCGAGTGCGGTAAGGCTAAGGATTAATTCGCTTGCAGCTGGCGGGCGAGTACCAGTGTGTCGTGTGCGCGACGAGGCAGAAGACCGAGGCGGCCATGCGGAAGCACCTGGCCTCGATCCACTCGCGGCGGTACAGCTGCAAACAGTGCCCGTTCGTCACTCAGACCAGGTACACACACACACGCGCACCCGCACACACACACACACACGCACACACACACACACACACACGCACACACACACACACACACACACACACACACACACACACACACACACACACAGATAAACGGACAGACACACAGAAACCTACAAACCCTGAAGAAAAACAACAAAAACTAAAAAATGATCAAGTGCGAGTTGGGTTCGCGCTGATTCGATTTGAAATCAGATTACGGTACGGTTACGGTATTGGTAACCCTCGTTGCGAGAGTCCGAGTCGCACTTGACCGGTATTTTTTTAATTTGATTAGACTACTCGTCCCAAGTGGATGTTGCTCGTGGATATTAAAAATGTTTTTTTTAGGTCAATGGCCAACAATCACCAGGAGTGGCACGTCGGCGCCAAGTTCCAGTGCCCGCGCTGCCCCTGCCTGTTTACGTAAGTGCAGATGGCTTGATTATGGGGTTGTTACAAAAAAAAACTATTTTTGATGTAGTGAAATGAGTAATGACTAATGAACAGTCATCGGCACCGTAGGTGCAACACGGGGTTAATGACCTCATTTTTTTATTGAATCAGTTAATCCACAGCCCGAATTACAATAAAGATTTATTTCAGACAGAATTAGATAATAACAAATCATTGGTCAATAGGGAGTTTGCATGGATTTTTTAAATAGCATTTCTCAAAAAATACCTTAAAAGGTACCTTATACCTTTTCACCAAAAGTGAAATTAATATCGGCCACGAAGTACAGATGATATAAGCATTTTAAACTGCTAATTAGATATCGGTTAGACGGAAAAAAATCCGTGTGACGTCATCTAAGACATCGGCCATATGAACTCCATGTTAAATTATGTTTTGCTAGAAAGAGATAGGAACAAATCTTTGTTAGCTTATATCTTGGTTATTATTACAGCAATTCAAAAAATGTTTTTTCTCAACTGTTTGTTACATGAATCAGCTTTTATTGAAGCTGTGAAAAAAGTCCTAAATATTCCCTATTACGGATAAAAAATAATATATCATTATGCTAATATGGATTTATTATTTGGTAAATTGTATTTCCAGCAATCGGTCCTCGTATTTAGGTCACTTGCGCTATAAGCACCCAGCCGACTTCATCTGCGCGCTGTGCGGGTACGCCTTCCTCAGCAAACGCGGGGTCGCCATTCATAAGAACATGCTTCATCGCTTCATTGATGAAAAGGTATGCTTCTAGGGGTTCTGTAGGCAACTAGGAACACTTATAGGTTACCAAAGTGGTCCCTACCGCCCCCCAGTGGGCGCTGAAGGTAACCGGGGGGCGGTAGGGCCCTCAGAAAACAGTACGGGGTGCTGATGGTATTCAAGGGGTGCCCCCCTTGAATACCTGTATTGAAAAAAAATATCAAAAAAAGTAGGGTAGGGGTGGGTATTAAGGCATTAAGTCCGCCATTTGTACTTTGTATGTTGTACAATAAAGTCTAATTAATAAATAAATAAAAAGCAAAACCTTCATAAATTTAACAGACATTCCATTGAAATACAATTGATTTTGTAATCAATGTATTTTAATGATTCCACAGCATAATATTGTATTTTTTTGTGTTTGTAGTAACGGCTTCTGAACGAAATTCCATAAATGCAGTTTTGTATGAATTCAAAAATTAAATTATTTAAAAAACAAAAAACCCGACTGCAATAAAAAGACTGAAAAGCGAAAAACAAGCTCTATAATTTATAAAGAATTGTAGGAGCAATGTACTTATTGATATTTATAACAATTTAAATTTAACTAGAATATTGGAAAAGGCATTAAGCAATGAATTACAAATCCTATTTCTTGATATAATTTAACATTTGGACTTGCTTGTCCCCGCCTGCAATGCCTTTTCCAATATTCAAGTTAAATTTAAATTGTTATAAATATCAATAAGTACATTGCTCCTACAATTCTTTATAAATTATAGAGCTTGTTTTTCGCTTTTCAGTCTTTTTATTGCAGTCGGGTTTTTTGTTTTTTAAATAATTTAATTTATTTCACTCTTTTTAGTTTTATTAATAAAAAAAAAGAACGGGACGTTTTCCCGGGATAAAATGTAGCCTATGACACTCTCGCTGCGAAGATGAATCCAATGATACCTCATTTGTCAAAATCGTTCAAGCCGTTTTTGCTGTAACGGGGAACATAGAACTGGACATACATGCATACATGACGGTGAAAAACATAACCCTCCGTTTGGGCTCCGCCGCAGTCGGGTAAAAATAAAAGAAAGTCTCCTTTGCGTAGAATTTGATATTTTCAATATTTAAGGTAATTGCCGTCCATGTGGCGTTTGTTTTTTCCATCCTGTATATAGAACTAGAGGACGCCCCCAAATTCGTACGCGGAGAATTAGTTTCCCGCTACTCCCCCCATTTCTTCCCGTTGGGGGTCGATTTTCGGAAAATCCTTTCTTAATGCCACTTACATCATGAAAGGAACCCCTGTACCAAATTTCAAGTTTCTAGGTACACTAATTTCGGCTGTGCGTTGATATATAAGTCAGTCAGGTTTGCCTTTTATATATATAGATTTATTGTTTGTTTGTAGATGGAACTGGAAGGCCCGTACTGCGGGACTTGCGACGTGACCTTCATGTCGGCGGAGGCTTACGACAGACATCTCAAGGTTGCCTCGCAGCACAGCGACAAGAACGCCTCGTAAGTCCTTCCTATCAGACTTCAAAACAAGTCTATAATTGTATCTTATTGTGCCTGTGACAGATAAAAAAAAAAAACACGCGAACTTTAATAGTGTTTGACAATAACCTTGTCAAAGAGAAGCCAGGGCGGGTCCCTAGTTAATATGTAAATAAATATCAAAGAGTGATCACACACCCATTGACCTAGTCCGAATCTAAGCTCTAGGCTTGTACTATAGGTACTAGACAACGGTAAACATACTTGTATAGAGTAATGCATACTTGTAAGACATCCAAGACTCAGGAACAAGTACTCGCGTACTCGCGCACATCTCTCAAATATTTATTTAATTTTAACCTAACCTAACCTAACCTGCAATTTCTCATTAGAAATCAAATTCGGAACGACCCTCAAAGCGTTAGCGACAAGGCAGCACAGAAAAGGGCAGGAAGGAGACTGAAGATACAATCGCACGCCGCTACTGACAAAGACGGAGCGAGCGACAACGAGGAATTAGTTACCTGCGAGCAAGTAAGTTTACACGTAGTAACATACCCTTACAATATTTTTCATGAGTTTTATATATTTGTAACAAACAAAAACAAAAATCGCTTGATATAATCATTAATTTGCTATAAAAGCGATTTCTATAAAGTTTGGTAATTATAATTTTGTAAATGTCTAATTTAACACGTGTATTGTTCTGTTTTCAGTGCGGTAAAGAGTTTTTGGGTTACCGCTTGTACGCGCAGCACTTCCGGTACAACCACCCAGAAAAGACCCGGACACAGTTTTCCGGAAAAAATGACACCGTTATGTGCGAGCAGTGCGGACGGCTCTTCCAGGTATTGCCGTCTCGATAATGTTATAAAATCTTCTAATATACTTGGGGCCTGTTTCACAATCGACAAGTAAATTTATCTGTCATTTAAAGTTAACTCTCTCCTTGTCTATTTTCAAGTGCATGAAAGAGAAAGGGCTAAATGTATGTGTCAAATATGCTTTACTTGTCGATTGTGAAACAAGCGGTTAATCTCGTAAGGCCCACCGTACAACAAACTGCCAGTTTTTTGTCAGTGGGACATTGAATCCACCATCAAGGCAATAAAGTTCAATTATGTTTGTTCGAAAATGTTATTTTCAATTTATGAAGATAAAAAATTAACTTTATTTTTACAAACAAAAATTAGGTATTAAAAAAAAAATACCTAATTTAAAAAGAATTAGGTATTACAAAAAAAATATGTTTGGTTTCATGTAACTGCGACTGTAAAGTGATCGACATCAATTATTGAATTAGAAAAATTGGTACCTGATCACCAATTAAAAATCACCGTGTATATTTTTTACAGAGTACCACCGTTCTCAGAGACCACATATCAACGCACACCGGAAAAAAACTCTTCCAATGCAGCTATTGTAACAGGAAATTTGATCAGAAATCCGAGCTAGCAGAGCATTTCAAAAGAACCAATCACATCGGAGAGTTAAAGTTAGAATGTGGCAAGTGCGAAAAAACATTTAGCAAGAAGTCCACGTTTGTGGCACACTTGAAGACGCACGTGCGGCACGACTGTTCCATCTGCGGCAAGGAGTTTATCCACCCCTCTAACCGTAAAAGACATATGTGGGTGAGTGGCGGTTTAGTATTACTTTATTTTTGTCTATTTGTCATGTGCAAACTTTTAGTTTATCTAATATTACTTGTAACTGTAACTAATCGTTTATAACACTTCACTACGTACCGATAGTCATAAAAGTAAAGCACAATGCTAAATAAACCTCATGGTAATGATTTGCGATGTAATGAATATAATTTGAAAAGTCCATTAATTTGATACCTATAATTATTTAGAAATATTTTACGGCATGGTACAAAAGTAAAAGTCATATCATATCATAAAATATGGAAGGAAAACTAGAAACAAGTAGCAATTTTCAACGCCAGCTCCCCATAGACGATTTCGTATCATCGTCCCTAGGGGTCGTGGAAAAAAATCTTTGAACCCAAAAAAATTAAAAAGCCTCGGATGACGTTGTCACCCTACATGATTTGCCGCTTGCATCCTAATTCTTCA
This sequence comes from Acleris cristana, assembly GCA_948252455.1. NCBI lineage: Eukaryota > Metazoa > Arthropoda > Insecta > Lepidoptera > Tortricidae > Acleris > Acleris cristana. Next base: position 1,515,558 of record OX411800.1, on the reverse strand, counting down.
AAAATGGTCCTAGACTATAATTGATCACAATTAATCTAGCATTGTTTCTTAAAACCGCGATCGAATCGTTCCAACAGTTTAGGCCCTACGATGCTACAAACACATTATTTTTGCGTCAAGGGGTTAAAAAGTAAACAAAATCGTTAAGCCGTCGATTCCTCCGCAGACCCACGCCGCCCTGAAACCGTTCAAGTGCGAGGCGTGCGACAAAACCTTCGCCAACCCGTCGGAGCAGAAGTCGCACTTTAAACACGAGCACCTCAAGAAGCCCTGGCCGAAACGTAAAAAGGACCTCCCGCCAGAAAAACGGAGAATGAGAGTTGAGAAGAGAGCGCCTATCGAAGACTAGAAATTACAGTCAATAAATTTCTGCCAAAGGGTAACTTTAAGCAATCGTGTGGTGCATTCATTTTAATGAATTGATGGATGGCTTGAAAAAATGGCGGCCATCCTGGTTGCGGCACCACGGAATCCTGGTCACGGCACCGTATTATTTGAATTATTGAATTCTTAAAGCTTGTTTTGTATTAAGTAGGGATTCGAGTTTACTCTACGTTGTGCTATTGGTATCCAGCTCAATTGTGTTGCATTTTATTATCCTTAATTAATCTCCGAATTATAAAAATGTTCTTTCCGCTATAAGTTTGTGGATTTACCTAATTGAAACTGTTTTTCTTAGTAAATAATATGGTAAATATTTAACTAAGCGCTACAAGATAAGTAACTTTGGTTTGTGGTTTATTTTATTATACGTCAGCGAGAACGGCGCTGTTTTCTTTCCATCCCTCTAGTACAGTCAAGGACTTAAATTGTTATGCCACTATGGAACCCTGTCGCATAACGTTAATCATTAATTTTGGCGTAATTTCTTTCATGTGGTTTGACGCTGTCATTATGACAGGGTTCTATAGTGGCATAACAATTAAAGTCCTTGACTGTACCTTTTGCCTGTCTGCCAAGTCAAATTTCATGAACATTGTCTTTTTAGAGTTACCTATGAAATACTAATTAAATGTAGGGATTATTGTCCGTTGTTGTAATGGGTTGATATTTGAAAAATGTAGTCTAGTGGACCGCACTTAGCGCATTAGAAATAAAAAAAATAGGAGCTCATGAATTTGTTTTCCATTCTCTCACTTAAAACCTTTCAAGTTCTAACTTTTTGTAGTTGTTATTCTGCCCCGTAAGCCAGGAGACAACAGAGATCGAATTTCTTAGAAAAAATGTTATAATATATGCTTCTCGCATACTCAGGAGAAAACCCGTAAAAATGGGTTTGAAAATGTCAATAAAACTGATTTTTAGTGGACTTATCCTTGGAAATCAGTTTTAAAGAGTGACCCAGAAGACGTCACCATGGCAACAAGCTACAACAGAAAGATGATTGACCCAATTATTATTTTTAGTTTTTGATATTTGTTGGTTTTGGATATATTTGGGTAATGAACATAAAGCCCCAAAATGACTCCTTGTTATTTTGGGGGTTGTTTCTTCATACTAGGTGTTCCAGTGTTTGCCTTTCATTTTGTATGGAAAATAGTATTTTTCACAATCGTGTTATAATAGAGAGCTTTTTAGTCGAGTACCGTGTTTAGGCCACGAAGCTTCCTGAGTGGCCTAAGTAAGGTACGAGATTAAAAAGCTTGATTATGACACTATTGTGAACAATACTTTTTGTACGAGTTCATTAAAATTAATAATTTAAGTCATTTATACGAGTATATAAGAACACTAAATATCGTAAGTACTATCACAACACTGGCGTCCGTAATGTTGCAGTACTGTGCTGTGATTAGCTAAATACCAGCCAATCACAATGGGTAGTTTTTTATTTTTTTTTATTACCTGTATACAGCAGCAAGTTTAAGTAGATTTTTGACAGACGATGCGTCGCTGCTACGTTCCGAAACGCCATAGATTGGCAATTTTGTATCGGATCGAAATATGAAGTTCTATTTTCAAATTTTTTTCGGTTGTCTAGAGCGTATCGAAAAAGTTATTTCGGTTGTTTCGGAAGTAACATAGACTATACAACGATGAAAAGAGTGACGTTGCAGTATTCTCTATGAAATCTTAATACACAGATTATAATCGACGAGTACAAAAAAACATTTATTCACTTTAAAAAAAAACGGGCAAAGAGGTTTAAAAACTTCGCTGATTCGTAATGATTCTAATTATTAGTAATTATGTAAGATACCACTGAAAAACTTATGAAATAAAACATGAAACATTAAAAGACATGACATAAGGGAAAATTGCAAAAATTCAGTTTAAAATGATCAATATCTCCGAAACTAGTAAAAATAGCTGAACATACTTTATCCTCTATACAAATGAATAAACAAAACAGTGAAGGTAACAGGGGTAGCAGTTAATGTGTGTCCTCGCGGCAGCGAAACGGACACTGGCTCTGGTTGAATGAATGAAACTCACATGTTGTCTTCACAATATTTAATACTTGATCGATGTTTCATTGATTAAAGCAATGAAGGAAAAAAGTGTTTTATTTAGGTAATTAACATTCATTTTTGGGTCTATTGAACATTTAATATTTAAAAAATATTTGTTTACCTTGTATATCATAACTTCGCCACAATATGTTCAGAATCGATAAGCAAATGGCCCATATGAAACAACCTATATCTGCGGTTGTATTTTAATGTTAACATTAAAGTATCGGTGACCGATACTTTAATAAGATACAGGTACATTAAGATATAGGGCAACCACAGATAAAGGTTTCTCACATTTTGTAGAAAACTTATGATATACATGTAGACAAAGTAATGTATGCGACTGTACACATAATTAGGCATTCGTATGATCTTATTATGACCCTCGCCTTTGGCTCGTTTCATAAAACTAAACAATGTATTACTGCCTCAAATTATGCACCAGTCACATAAACTACTATTAAAACAGTCTCTTGTTAACTCTTAAATGCATGTTTTTTTTTGTAGATTAAAAAAAATGTTACTCGTAAGATGCATCTTCAATCATGCATTCAAGGGTTAACAGCGTAAGAGCTTGTTTAGATTATTTAAGCACCCCGTACGCAACAAGACAACAGTAAAAAAACCAGGAATTTTATCGTTTTGAAAATATAAAAATAAATAACAAATAAATAATATTTGTATCTCAATTATTGCACTAAATCTATGAAATACTTTTTTTTAAAATGAAGAATTTAATAACATTTGAGATCGCAAAAATAATGCATGAATACTTAAAAACTAAAGCCTCTACAACATAATTAAATTAATAAGTACTTATTGATTAAAATTCTGTATAAAAAGTAGACCGAACTTATTGCTAGATATCTAAAATCATAGAACTAGGGGAAAAAATGTCTTCTGATATTCTGATCTCAGAAGATTTGTTTGGGATTCCAACAGTTATATATATATCCCTTCAATCTTTATTTTTGTCATTTTATAGTTTAAAATTTTAAATGAATAGGTACGTATTGAGAACTAAATATTGGGTTTTTCCCTCATCTGTTACCAGCCGATTCGGTGCTGATGGCACGACAGGCGTGTCATCATTTTTTTTAACGTTGCCATCATATTCTATGGCTTAAGGCACTCCTGTCGTGAATTAATTGTTCGCCGCCACAGCCAAGTTTTCGAAAATGGAAGACGTAACGAATCGGTTAAGGCAGGGGAAAACCAATAGCGTAAACCGGTTTCAACCTATCTGTAGCCAGTTTGAACTGCGACTTCTTTAAAGATTGAACTAATGAGTTTTTCCTCCACCTGTTGCCATTTTGAACAAGGGGTAAACAAATAGCGAAACTAAACTACTGGATTTCCCTCAACTGTTGCCAGTTGTAACAGGGGGAAATAAATAGCAGAACTAAACTACTGGGTTTTCCCGCACCTATTGCTACTTTGAACAAGGGGGTAAACAAATAGCAGAACTGAACTACTGGGTTTTCCCCCACCTGTTGCTACTTTGAACAAGGGTAAACAAATAGCAGAACTGAACTACTGGGTTTTCCCCCACCTGTTGCTACTTTGAACAAGGGTAAACAAATAGCAAAACTGAACTACTGGGTTTTCCCCCACCTGTTGCTACTTTGAACAAGGGTAAACAAATAGCAGAACTGAACTACTGGGTTTTCCCCCACCTGTTGCTACTTTGAACAAGGGTAAACAAATAGCAGAACTGAACTACTGGGTTTTCCCCCACCTGTTGCTACTTTGAACAAGGGTAAACAAATAGCAGAACTGAACTACTGGGTTTTCCCCCACCTGTTGCTACTTTGAACAAGGGTAAACAAATAGCAGAACTGAACTACTGGGTTTTCCCCCACCTGTTGCTACTTTGAACAAGGGTAAACAAATAGCAGAACTGAAATACTGGGTTTTCCCCCACCTGTTGCCAATTTGAACAAGGGGAAAACAAATTGCTAAACTGAACTACTGGTTTGTCCTCACCTGTTTGAACAGGGAAACCCATTTGTACCCAGTGTCAACTGAGGGAAAAAATATTATATGGTATACAGGTGTGTTTTTTTTAATTCCTTGCACTTGTAGGCTGTGGTTACATGATGTACATGGCCTTGTCCTCCAGGGGGAGGGGGAGCCTGGGCTCGCCGCCCGGCCAGCGCGCGCACGGCTCGCCCGGGCCCGGCTGCTGGGGCTGTTGCAGCTGAACACAACAAGAGCTTTTATTCCCTTATATTAGAGCTTATAATATAATAAAACAATTTAAATAAATAAAAAATAAATATCAAGGGACGATCTCACACAAATTGACCTAGTCCCAAACTAAGCTCTAGGCTTGTACTATGGGTACTAGAAAACGATATAAATACTTAAATACATAGAAAACATCCAAGACTCAGAAACAAATACTCGTGCTCATCACACAAATATCTACCCTTACCGGGATTTGAACCCAGGACCGCTAGCTTCGTAGGCAGAGTCACTACCGACTAGGCTAGCGCAATGGCGATTTAAATAGATAAGTAAACTGTAGCACAATGACGCCCTCCTTATTACGCAAACATTAGGTAACAGAAAAAGAGGGAGACTAGGGTGACGGCACCAATGATGGAACCTTTAGCTGACGGGCACCAGAAATCGACACTTCACTCTTAATTCAAATTTCATACGGTCCTAAATTGATTGATGCAAAACAAATATGAATAACCCTTATCATCTATAAAATAAGAATCAAGTGTCCATTATTGGGTTCTTGTCCATTACTGGTTCCACAACTCTACGTAACATGGGATGGGATTATAAACATAGCTGGACCTAACTGGTTTCAAACAGCGCAATCCAGAGAAAACTGGCTAACTTTGGAGGAGGGCTTTACCCGAAGAGGTTCTTGTAGATAAAAATAATACGTTATACTAACACTTAAAATGAAATAAAACTTTACACCAACATTGTACCTATAGTTTTTTTAAACTGTTCTTTACACAGACTTTAGATATCTCTTAATCGGAATCCCATCGAATTTCACTTCATTGATCGTATCATTTTCTCGAACGCTATATTCTACTGTAACCATGATGTTTTCAAGATATTTTAAACATTAATTACGTACGTTACATTAGGTTAGACTTGAAACTACCAAAAAAACTCATTCAGCGAGAAATGCCTAATGATGAAATTAATTAAATTAAGTTTCGATAGTTTTGGAAGCTAGACACGTTAAACTTATAAAACACCCCCCCCCTCCTTTTTCGTTGGTGGTTACAGCCAGCAAGCACGTACCTGGCGCGTGTCGGGGCGGCGCTTGCCGCGCGCGCGCTTGGGCCAGGGCTTCTTGAGGTGCACGTAGGTGATGTGCGCGCGCTTCTCGCTCGCGTGCTTGAACGACTTGCCGCACATCTCGCACTTGAACGGCTTCAGCCCGGTGTGGCTCTGAAGATAGATCGTTGGTAACATACAGCTTTAACCGTAGTTATATAAAGTTTGTCGTACAGACACAAGAATGAACGCAGATACACACACGCACGCAACCCAACAAATAAAGTCTATGATTCCAGTGAAAAAGCCGCCAGCGCTTCGCAACGAAGCAATGTGCAAGGATTGTCACAAAAACTTAATAAACATTTGATTTTACAAATATATTTAACTATATGGAACACAATACAAGATCATGAATGGTTTTGCTGTGGTATGGCTAAATTATGTCGATCATTTTGGATACTTCGACAGCGGGTACGATTTCTTTGAACAAGTCATAATGGAAGTCATTTTACAGAATTTTTAACAGTGTAAAAACCAAAATTCAACCTGTCGGTAATTGCTTTAAAATACCAGGGTTTTATTAAAAATACATCATATACTTACATAATTGTAACAAACACGCGCCGCGCTACTCGATCAAGATAGCAACCGAACTGCCATACATGGCGATGTTAGTAGTTCGGTTGCTCCTCCCCCGTCTCCCCCGCCCGCACCTCACGATTGGTCCTATGTGGAATCATCAGCTCTCGGCGTCTGTATTTCCGAATCAACTCTTTTCTCAAGGCCGGCAGCGTACTTGCGATTCCTCTGGTATTGAGGGTTCACTTACCATTAGGGGACCTGCTTGCTCATCATCATCATCATCATCAGCCTATATTTGTCTACTGCTGGACAATGGGAGAGCCCATTGCACGCCAGCGAGCACGCTTCGTGGGCACTCTCATCCAGCTCTTGCCGGCCACCTTGCGAAGATCGTCGCTCCACCTAGCCTGAGGGCGTCCTACACTACGTTTGCCTGCTTGCTCATCTGCCTCCAATACGGTAGTTGACTCTATATCAAATCCGGAACTTTTATTGAAACGTCAAAAACGATTGCTAGTATGAAGTTTGTATGAAAAACTGCTTGGTGACGTCACTATTTTTACTGATCAAACAGCTTCCTTTTTTAGTTTTTTATTAATTAAAAATAGACTAAATTGCAAAAATAAGTGAAAACTTAGTTTCTTCCGTGTATTTTTGAATGCTTGGTATAGTGATAGAGTTAAATATTTTATTTTAGACATTAGTCAAATACCGTATTCGCATTAAAAAATATATAGGTAGTCTCACGGTCATGTGCATCTGCCGGTTGGCAGGCAAGTGTACTTGCCATTCCTCTGGTATTGAGGGTGTTCACTTACCATCAGGGGTCCTGTTTGCTCGTCTGCCTCCATGTCCCTTTTTTTTAAACTCACGATCATGTGCCTCTGCCGGTTGCTGGCCGTGGTGAACCTCTTGCCGCACGCGGCGCAGTCGTGCGAGGCTCTCGCGGCGCCGTGCAGCCGGCGGTGCGCGATGAGCCGGTACTTGCGCTGGAAGCTCTTGCCGCACAGCTGGCACGAGAACAGCTTGGCGTCAGTGTGCGTGAAGCTGTGGTCTTGGAGGAGGGCCAGGCTCTGGCGAATGATACGACATTCATTGAGATGATATACTCTAGTAATATGGTTTGAAAAATTGGAAATGGAAGCAAAGTGAAAATGGAATAAATCTAAATGAAAAGGTTAGAATTTTTTTAGTATTTTTTTTTCTTAGAACTACTACTAATAGAACCGTTGTACTTAAATTAAAAAGAAATTGTACCGCAACTATGTATTTAAACGCAGTTTTTCACGACAAACATACATTTGATACAGTAATTACTAAAAAGTGACGTCGTAGTTGAGTATCTATTTGTTTATGGCGTTTTCATCGCTTAGCAAGAATGTTGGACATTGACTCTCATTTCTGACTTTTGCAGTGCTCTCTTGCGCCATATATACATTTGACCCTTACAAAACACCAGATCGATTGGCAGAAAAAAGACTCCTACCCATTTGGTATTTTTTAGGCCTGAGCCCCAACTCGGCAGGTACATATTAAGTACAGCAAAGATCCCGTTCACCACCTTCCGACTCCATCATCAGATCAGCTCGATGGTACCATAATATTGCATTGTCATCGGGTTTACATATTTATTCCAAATTTCAGCCCATCCCATTGACGGGAACTGGTTCAAAATGGACTTGCAAAATTCCAGGACATACAAGTGAAATTAAATCCACCCCTTCCATCCATTCCATTCCATCCCTTTCTCTCGATATAGTCTTGAATGACGAATGACAGAGATGGAGCTAACGTAACTTCGAACTTCGATTTTCAAAGTTGGTGTATACCTGGAACATCTTTCCACAGACTTCACACATGCTCTTGGACTTCATCGAGGGGTAGTTCGTTCGATTCTTGTCCGGGTGCGTCCGCCGGAAGTGGCGGTAGTAGGACAACGAGTCCGGAAGCTGCACACCACACTGGGGACAGATTCAAATAAATAACAGTTATTCGTACAACAAGACAGCAAAGTTAATTTTTGCTGCGAGTGTTGATTTTGAATCCTAAGTAAGCGAAGGATAAGGACACATACAAAACTTTTCACCTCGGCAGCAAGAAAAATTCAACCTCGTGTATTATATATTTGCTGACCAGCCAACCCACCACCACTTTCTTTATCACCTACTGGTTTTACTGGTAGAGAATGCCATTAGGCATTCAGCATTTGTACTTTTGCAAACAAGTTTAAATAAATAAATAAGTTCCCTACCTGTTCACAAGGAATGGGTCCCTCCGGCTTGTGCCCGCGGGGCTTGCGCGACAGTTTGTTGTCCCCCTCCCCCGCGCGCCGCCCCCTCCGGCGCCCATTCTCTTTCATGTCTCTAAAGTGAAGAGATACATATAAACTAAAAAAAACTCAATATTAAAAATATGAAGATGGGGTAGCCTAGTTGGTAGTCACCCTGCCCACGAAGCTGTGGTCCCAGGTTCGGTTCAGCCAAGGGCAATTAATTGGGATACACACCTGCACAAAATTTATGAAAACTAAGCATTTCGAATTCAAGAAGCCCATTTCTTGAATATTTCAGTTGGATTTCAAAAATATGTTACAGTAAATTAATTATAACAAATTTAAAAATAACATTAATTTGACCGCTAAATGCTGTCCGTATTGAGCTATAAAAAATATTTGTCTACAAGTTAACTTATACATTAATGAGATAACTTCTTTTTAAAATTATCTGTGCTAAATGTTATTAATTTGTGTGATGAGGTTTCCCAAGAAGTTCAACACGACGGCACAAAAATTTATTGTAGAAACTCATAATTGGAAGTATGAAATCTACTCTAGAAAGCAAGGTCATGCAAGGAATTAATTTATTGAAGTCTAGGTAATAAGCAATGGTTGAATGTTTAAAATACTCTTTAATAATAAATACTTAATGTATTGCGATTATTTGTTTACATCAAACAATAAGAACATATTTTACATTATGTTTGAATAAAAATTATTATGACTTTGAAAATAGACCACAGGTAATAAAAAAAATCATCGTTCCAAATAGCTCCGTCATTTTGCCCTTGCAAGTAGGCGAGGTTACTTTTGTTTAATAAAATATTTTAAATTACAGTAAAACTTTTAATCATGAAATGCTTTATATTAGTATTTTCTATAAAAAGCTTTTATTTCGAATAAAAAAAGCGACCAGTTTTTTTTTAGGTGTATCTTAATTATTCGTGTGACGAGCGCGAGTGTTTCTATCAGAGTTTCCTTTTCAACGCTATGCCGGATAAAGAAGACGTCATTTACTCGCCAATGATAGGTAAAAACCAGTGCTAAAGTCAAACTTGTCTTATAAATATTTAGGTCTATTTTGAGCTGTCAACCATGAGGGAAATATCCCTCGTTGACGTTAAAGCAATGGTGCGGATATATCCGAATGACTTTCAAGACTGACTTACTAAATAAAACCAAGAGAAGTATGAAAAAAAATATAGTCTACTCGTACTTACGTTTCGTGGCTATGCCTCGCTGACAGTTTGACATGTTTCTCCAAAGCTTCTTCGGTGGCGAAGCGAACGTCGCACGGCTGGCAGTAAGGCCCGTTCTCGGGGACCTTGGACAACATAAAAGCCGTCTTAAGCTGGGCATTGGGCCGTTTGTCTCGGCGACAGATGGAGAGTATACAACTGGATGGGCGTAATATTTTGATACGTTATTCAAGGGTGCGACACGCCGTTTAGTTTCCGCTTCAACGATGCAACATCATGGAGCAGACTGATTAGAAAATGGCAGCCAGAGAACGCATTCCCAACGGCGCTATTTGGCTTGGCGCGGTGGCGTGGCGTGTTCCAATGTTGAATTTCGATATTCACGATAGTTCACGCTGGCTTTCCGTCCATTTGGAAACCCAACGGACCGTGTCAAGTTCTTTTAAACGCGACAATTTGGACATTCACGGTTTTGGCGCGGCGCTGCTCTATTTGGCTTGTTGGAGCGGTCGTGAATGCCCAGCTTTAAACTGTGCTGAGGACCTTGGGCACACAAGAATTTGGGGCCCGGGTTTTCACTGTTACTGTGCGTGCCCGACAATAAAGTTTTGAGAATAAATGTGAGAAACATTGTCGATGCCCTTATGGTAAAGACGGTATTGGCAACAACAATAACTCAGCACTCCACGACATATAACGACTGCAGAGTAAATAAAAACATCTCGGTTTTAGAAATCCTTTTAAAAAAAGTACCAGTGGTCATTTATTTCAACTTACTGGTTGTTGGTGGAACCGGTGTTTTAGCTTCTTGTGCAGAGAGAGACCTTTTTCGCTGACGAAGGAGTGCCCGCAGAGCTGGCAGACGAAGTCCGACGGGTGCTTGATGCGGATGTGGCCCATGTACGTCGAAAATTTACTAAAAAAAACACTCTTATTCTTGAATCTTGTAATAAAATCAAAGAACCTGACTGCGTAAATAACTGAGTAACTTAACTAACAAAATTTCGCTGTACAAAAAAGCATAGTCGGCAACAAAAGCTACTCTCAAAAATGAAATTTTTGGACGGAAACATGAATGAACAATAATGACTTACACAAAATCTTCTTGGCAGTGCGGGCACTGGTACCGTGTCCCGTTGTGCCACTCCTCGTGTAACTTTGCTGCATGTCTGCGAAGATCAACGCAATATTAATGTAGAGGAAGCGAAAGTTGTATGTTTAGACCGATGCTCCTGGCGTTCCATAGAATCTTCCTACACCATTGAGAGACGGGCGTGAAGGTATGAATAAATTAATGAATTAACAAATAAACGTATAAAAACCCCCGATTAAATGTTGATTCCTAATTTCAGTGCTGATATCTCTTAAACGGCCGAACCGATTTTCATGATTTCGCAAGCTCGTCCGTTTAAACCAATACTCGGCCCGCAATTGCCTATTTCCCTGCCTAGGCAATAATATACTATTGTATGGGAAAACTTTGCCAGCTACGCGGTTTAGAATATCGCTTGCCAGTTGCCACGCTTACCGCCGCGTGGTGACGTAGGGGCAGCACCGGCAGCTGAACCGCTGCACGTGCGAGGCCGCGTGGTTGCGCAGCGCGTGCGCCTGCTTGAAGTGCGTGGCGCACACTGAACACACGAACTGCCCACTTTGCTATGAATAAAAAAAACTATAGATTAGATTTGAATTAAAACTTGACGACGCGCTGGCCTACGAAGCTAGCGGTCCTGGGTTCAAATCCTGGTAAGGGCAAATATTTTGGTGAGATGAGCGTGAATGTTTGTTCCTGAGTCATGGATGTTTTCTATGTATTTAAGTATGTATTTCTCTATATAAGTATGTTTATCGTTGTCTAGTACCCATAGTACAAGCCTAGAGCTTAGTTTGGGACTAGCTCAATTGGTGTGAGAACGTCCCCTGACATTTATTTATTTATAAAAATATATTTAAAAAAAAAACCGGGCCTTCTATTGGAGCTGATATCTCTAAAAGGTTCAACCGATTTTCCAAGTTAAAATCCAGCCTCGCTGAAAATGGGATGACATTCCCGTGTATTACGTGGTCATTTTGAGCGATAGAAAAGAAACACGTTAGTAGCGTTTGCAACGTGGCCTGATTCTTTAGAGCGGATAGAGTGGTAGTTCTCATAATTTTGCAACTTAAATACAGAGTTTTGCTAAAATTAACAAAACTATAAAAGAGTATCAAGTTCATAAAAAAAATGTGTAAAAGAAGCGAAAGGAACTTTTTCGAAATGGTCATTTTATGAAAAAAATGTTTTGGCAAAACGATCGTATGCGTTCTACCTAATTCAAATGAAAAGACATAAGTCTAAAATTATTGTGACTCCACAGGCACAATACTGACAAAAACATATATTGCTATATTATTAAATTTAAAGCATAGGTTGATATTTTGTGACAGAAAGACACACAGATGGACGAATAAAGTCATAAGTGTCAAATACTTACATCGGTATGCCGGATAACATGACTTTTAAACGCATCCTCATCCAAAAACCCTTTGTAACAATCTTCGCATTTAAACACTGAATTTTTATAATTCGAAGTCTCTTTCCTTTTTCTTATTTCTTCAATCTGTTCATCAAAAGTTAAATCCGTTATAGAAAATAAAGCTTCATTCAATACTTCGCTAGCTGGTTTTCTTCTTCTATCTATTTTAGGTTCTTTCTTTTTCTTATCTTTTTTAGTTTTCTTTTCTCTTTTACTCTTGTGTTTGACTAAGAGTTCGTCGCTGGATGATTCTAGATCTATTTGTATGTTAATATCGTCAATACACAATTCGTCTTCGCTTTTGACTTCATTAATGTTTATTTCTTGTATAGGTATGGATTCTTGAATAGTTATAACGTCTTGTTCATTTGATGTTTCGTGTAAATGTAAGTCATTATGGTTTATAAAAGTTTTTCTGGTTAAAGATGATATTAGATTGTGTTTTTTACGATCAATTAATTTGAAATTCTGAAATACAACCAATATATCAATTGATACATTTAAATTATATGGTAAATTTAAAATGAGAGCTTTTAAATGATATGTCATGTGACATATCATTTAAAAGCTATAGGGTTTTTTAGCGGCTCAATATTTTTCGCTGCCTAAATAAATAATTTTAAATAAGACATTGTGCGGACCACTGTGTCAGATGCGGGTGAGACTGGGATAGCAATAGTCACTCGTTGAACATTAAGCAATGATAGTACATAGTCACACACAAAGTCTAACAAAAAGCAACCTTTAATAAAGCGCAAAACACTCAGCGGGCGAGAGCGGATCGTGCGCCGGACCAGTCGAAAGTTCGGCGGGTGTTTTAACATGGAAGCATTCACACACGCGGCGGGGCGGGTCGGGTCCCGCGCGGGAGACGCGCTGCCCGCTGCCCGCCATTACAAACAGCGCACGAACACACGCATTCTACGATAGGCATTCACACAGAGCGCGTGCGCGGGCGCGAGTGGCGCGGTTCGTGAATACCCGCCTGCCCGCGCGTGGCCCGCGGCGTGTCGGCGCTCTGGGGAATACGAGGACCCGCGCGGCTCCCGCGATGAAAACGACATGCTCGTCGCTCGACCCGCGCCCACCCGCTTTGTGTTTTGCGCTTAACAACTCCTGATTGGATAATGTCGTCAACATATATAATGTTAGTTACCAATGTTATCATGTACTCGTATATATTTTTATTTTGCCAATTTTACATTTTAAACATATATAAAGTACCCAGTGGCACCTGCGACACTAACGACACCTCACGAATCGACGGGTCAAGAATCGGTCCCAACTCAGCATAATGCTGGTATTAAAGTTAGCGCTGGTCTTCCGTGGCTCCCGTCAGTCCAAAATAAATTAAAGTATCCAGTGACAGTTGCGATGGGAAGACTAATCTAACGGGCCATCCGTTCAGTATCTACGAGAGAACAATGAACCATACAAACAGACATACATACAAACATATAGGTCTAATAAAAAACAGGCTTTAAAAACCCGACTGCATAAAATGTCGTCGATATATGTATATTCTATTTAAAAAAATAACGCTACCTCTTATTCCTTTTTTGTAAATAGTATAGCATATATCACTAAAACAACCAAGACGAATCTAATGCCACCTCATATGTTAAAATCTACCATGCCATTAAAACTGCAGAGCATGCTACAGAAATAGACATTGTATGTATATATGTAGATATTCTATGAATATAGACATTGTATGTATGTATATATTCATAGTTGTACACTCGAAAAACTTAAACTTCCTTCTTCAGCAGTCTGGTAAAAAGTAGCCATAGTAAAAGTAGCATTACTTACATACAGATTGAATGATGATATGTCAGCGAGTAAAGCCTGGCTTCGATGAGCTTTCGCCCGGAAACGGTCGCAGGATAAGAGACGAGCTCTGCATTCCCAACAGAGTCTCCACGGCAAAGCATCATCGGTTAACTGTAATAGTTATATAATACATTACATAGACAAGAGACAAGATGTTAGAGTTAGGTAATTTAGGTATACACAATTAAATACATAGAAAAAAGACAAGATGTTTGGTATTTATAAACAGTAGAGGGTTCAGGATTTTCATTTTATCAGGTTAGTTTTTATCAACGTAAACACTTAAGTTAAGATCATAATACACCTTGCCAATACAGCAAAGAGTGAAATCCAAAGTATTATTAGAGTACTACCAAGTTTAATTTAAGTTTTGTTATGTGAAGACTCAGTAACCTTTATGGTGCTTGAGCACAGATTGTATTGTATGTATATAAACACTTGTTTGTAGAAAACAAAAACAAAAACAATACAATGAAGAACTTATCCCTCTAAGGAATCTCTTCCAGCTAACACTTGAGAGATTGATTGATTGATTGAATTTTGCCTGCACAACCTATCTAAAGTCTCAAGTAAGGTGCGGGTATTTTAGTTAAATAAATGTATAAGTAATTTTGCTTTTACAACTATGAAATTATACTTTTACAAAATAAAATATATTTCAAAGAAATATATTTTATTTTAACTTTGGTAGAACTTTTGGCTTTTAATATAGAACCAAATAGATATAAACAAATACAAACAACTAACAAATACCACTCAACAAATATAAATGCCAATCCTGATCATTTAAACTAAAGTATAGGACAGCGGAAACACCTTTGAGTATAAATATAATTCATCAAAATATTCAAGGGTTTTCCAGCAAAGAATTAGAAGTAGGATTATTTTTAGATACTGAAAATGTACAGATTATGTGTATTACTGAACATTGGCTTAGACCACATCAATTAATTTTTGATTTTGTTAATTTTAAATTAGTTCGTTTTTTTGCCAGAAAATCCGCCATTCATGGTGGTTCTTTAATAATTGTTAAAAGTACTGTAAAATCAAAAGAAAGGAAAGATATTGTTAGGCTATCCATAGAGAGGCTTGTAGAAATTTCTAGCGTAGAACTAGAAAATTACATAATCATTTGTGTTTACAGACCGCCATCGGCTGATTTCAGCACATTTGAATCCAGTATGGAAAATGTGTTAAAATTAGCATGTAAAACCCAAAAGCATGTTATTGTTTGTGGAGACTTTAATGTTAACTTACTGGAATCGTCAACTGATACTATTAAGATCTTAAGTTTATTTAAAACTTTTAATTTAGGTAATTTGTTTTTTGAACCTACACGGATAGGTGTTTCAAGTGCAACCTGTTTAGACAATATTTTTTGTAATTGCGAATGTTTGGATAAGGAAATATTTAATTGCTTTAATTCTGATCATAGTGGCCAAAAGGCTTCTTTTTTAAATGATTTTCATCAAGAACCACAGACAATAACATACAGACCCATAACTAGCAATCGTTTGGAATTATTCAAAACTAAAGTTCAGAGTAATATCTGTAGGTTATCCTTTTCACATAATGATTCTAATAGTATTTATTAATGATTTGTTCGGTGTAGTTCTTTACCAATTTAATAAAAATTTCAAAATGAAAACTGTTTCTGGGTCTAAAACCAAGTTTAGTGAATGGGCTACTGTAGGCATTCATAGAAGTAGAAATAGGCTTTATGAACTATATAGAGAGAGGGAGGTGAATAAGAATGGTGACTTCTTAGTTTATATTAAGAATTATTCTAGGACCTTCAAGCAAGTTTGCTTAACTGCTAAGTCAAATTTCTTAAGTCTTGAACTCAAAGCTTCTGACAATAAGGTAAAAACTGTGTGGAAAATTATAAATAGAGAAACAGGTAAAACTAAAACTCGCGATAATCAAATCACCTTAAACAAGGGTGACAAACAAATCACGTCAAATAAAGACGTGGCCTTAGCGTTCGAAGATTATTTCTCCACCATAGCCATTAATACCACGAAATGTCTTCAATCATCTGCGATTGGAGCTCAAAAATTACTTTGTGCTAATGTTACTAATTGTAATGTAAACTTTGATTTTACCCACGTAGATTCAGTTTCTATTGTTAAGGCATTTAAATCGCTCAGTTTAAAAAATACTGAGGATTTATGGGGAACGTCAGTAAAAGTCATTCATCATGTCATAGATATAATTGCACCTCACTTAGCTTTAATCTACAATAATTGCATTTTAGAGGGGGTCTTTCCAAATCTTATGAAATATAGTAAAGTCTTACCACTTTTTAAATCGGGCGAGAGGAGTGATTTAACGAATTTCCGACCCATTTCTATTCTACCAGTTTTAAGTAAAGTTTTTGAGAAGTTAATGTTAAAAGATATGTTAGGGCACTTCAATAGAAATAAACTGCTTAACAGTAATCAGTTCGGCTTCACCAGAGGACGATCCACAATTGATGCAGCATCTGTACTCATTAAATATATATACAATATTTGGGAGACATCTTGTGATGCAATAGGAATTTTTTGTGACCTTTCCAAAGCTTTCGATTGCGTAGACCATGCGACTCTTTTATTAAAATTAGAACATTATGGTCTGTCAAATAATTCCCTAAATCTTATGTCTTCATATCTTAGTGATAGAACACAAACGGTTGTTGTAAACCAAACAAAGTCCATTGGAGCAGCTGTTAAATTAGGTGTGCCACAGGGCTCTATATTAGGTCCTTTCTTATTTCTCGTTTATATAAATGACTTGCCACCCGCGGTAGTTAACCTTTGCGATATTGTGCTATTTGCTGATGATACATCATTGATTTTCAAGGTAGACCGAAAATCCGTCGATTATAGTAGGATAAACGCGACGCTAGGTAAAGTACTTAATTGGTTTACTAGTAACAATTTGCTACTTAATGCTAAGAAAACTAAATGTGTTAGGTTCGCTTTGCCGAATGTTAGACCGGTAGAATCTAGTATTTTTCTAAATGATGAGTGTTTGGAAATGGTGGATAAGGCGCTTTTCTTAGGAATAACTATAGACAAAAACTTGCAATGGAGTCCCCATATAGCAGTACTAGCAGGCAAATTAAGTTCGGCAGCTTATGCTGTTAGGAAAATCAGACAACTTACCAATGTTGAGACAGCTCGCTTAGTTTATTATAGTTATTTTCATAGTGTTATGTCGTACGGTATACTTGTTTGGGGAAAAGCTGCTGACATACAGACTATTTTCGTGTTACAAAAAAGAGCCATTCGTTCTATATATAACCTAAACTCCCGTGATTCCTTAAGATTACTATTTAAAGAAATTAATATTTTGACAGTAGCATCACAATTTATTTATGAGAATATTATTTATGTCATTAAAAATCAAGACTCTTTTATTAAGAATTGTGACATACATAATTTGAATACAAGAAATAAAAATAAAATAGCTATAAAAAAAAATCGTATCCGTAAGGTATATAAATCATTTGTAGGTCAATGCATTCATTTCTATAATAAATTACCTGACGAAGTTTTAAAGTTACCATTTCCAGTACTTAAAAATTATTTGAAAAAGTCGTTGATGTCTAAAGCTTACTATAGGGTCGAAGACTATCTAACAGATAAAAATGCTTGGCCTAAATTAAACACCTAAATATCTTAATAATAACTTAATCATACAAATATGTAAAACATTGTGTATTGTCTAGGGGACACGGTTTCTGTAGGAAAATGTATCGAAACTATTTGTGTTGTTTTGCCCCGTCTAAGTATAATTTTTATTTATTTTTATATTTACTACTTATGAGTTTTTTTTTTAGAATTTTGAGTTTAGACACATTTTCCTGCTCAACTACGCATGATATATATATTCATATTGTTTGTTACATTCATTGTTTTATATAATGCTAGGTTAAGTTTTTTCTTTTCGTTGTATAATATCATTTATCATAAGCAATATTTAAAAAACGACTGACTGTTGAGTTTCTTGCGGCGTTTCTTCTCAGCAGTGGTCTCTTGCGAAGCGCTGGTAGATTTTGACGTGTAAAAGTGCCTGTGCGGCCTACTTACTGAATAAACATCTTTTATCTTTTATCTTTTATCTTTTATGGAAAGGTTAGTAATTTCTGGATTGATATATCCATACTAACATTATAAATGGTAGTTACTCTTTTTTTGTTAAGCTTTTCACAGTGCAACCACTTCACCAATTTAACTAAAATTCAGTGTGGAGATAGCTCAAACCCCAGCACAGCTAGCACAAGAAGTCAGTAACGATACAGATGCACTGAGCGACAATCAAGAAAATACAACTTGTGCTATGCGTGCAGAGAACGACAAAAGGGTACTTTTATCTAGAATAATTAGAGAGATCCCATAGCTTTCAACGAAGAATCGTAGCTAGTATTTAAAAAAATAATAATTTTAGTAACACATTTGCTTAGGGTTCCTCAAGGAACTCAAGTTAAATTAGCTCCAAGATATCTGATCTCTGAACGTATTGCAATGGAATGGTATGAAAGTTTCCAGATAACTTACAAAGCCATTTGTCAAGTTTTCATATGAGGTCTTCAAGTCATGCCGACCCAAATCGTATAGTCCCGTGTCCCTGACCAGGCATATCCTGCACACCTGATAATAAATTATTTTATATTATTATATTAATTAAAATAACTTGAAAAAATTGCTATTATCTACTTGTTTCTTTAGTATGGAGGCTTCTTTGCCTTCTCTATGCCATAAAAAATACATGATACAACCATTTATTTTTCCTAATTTAAGATTACTATGTTTTTATTATTTATTGAATTTAAAATGAAGGAAATTTCAGACAGGAATTGTATCTGCACGATATAATCAATTAAAAGTTCAAAACATAGGAAAGTAACTTAAATATAATTGTAGAGCCATTTGAATGACCGTCAAAGCTTAACTGGAAACGTATTTCCAACGTTACTTGGATATTTCTCTAATATACAATCATATTCTTTAATTTTTTTACGAATATAAAAGATATGCAATACTTACTTCCATATTGTTGAAGATACACTATTTTGGTACTTAGGCAACGCATTGGTAGTTGCTAAGATTTTACAACAACCTTTGGATATCTCACGCACATCTTTTCATTCATAATTTGATTCTTTAAAGTAAATAAATATAAGAAGCAAGCGATTTATTTATTTTTATTTTCATTTGCTACTTGACGTTTACGAAAGAGTTGCCAATTGGAAATTATAAGTGTGTTCGGATATTCTGTATATTTTATACAATGGCGACAATCGGTTGTTTGCGTAATGAGCTCGTTGGTTTTTTATGCGACCAATTTCAAAAAATATCCGCCCGTCATTTTGTTTGTCTCGTTTTTATTATTTTTATTTATTTATTATCTAGGCTTGGCCGGGAAAGAAACGGCTTGGATGTTTTCCGCTGAAAGGGTCTCTTTTGCGTCGGGCGTGATGAGATGATCCCGTTATAGTGAATTTCAAGGCTTGATCACGGTTTATATAAAGAATCGTCGACATTCCTCAAATATTATAGTTGGATGGTGGCTATCAGATACATTCTATAAAAGTAACTTAGAGCATTTGCGCTAGAAGAAATGTATTTGAAGTTGACGGCCAAAAATTACTACCCCTCTTAGTGATTGTAGAAATTATCCCCTATCGCGCATAAGAACCCCTATAAGATATTAAGGTAGATGGGGAGCGATCTACCCTTTCAGTTTGATCAGTTAGCGAATTTAGCTGGAAGGTGAATTTTAATTCTATAATTTATCGTACCAAAAATAGGAGTGTCCCTTACAGTACCTACGTTATGTATCTTGTGACGCGGTTGATAAAAAATGCTTAAAGGAATAAAAAACTGTACTGCAAAACCCACTAAAATGCGAAAAAACCAGCCAATACCAGGAGATATGTATGTTTCGCAGGTGAACTAAGTCAACCATGAATACCATGATATTCAATATCGAAGCTAAGTAGGTAAATTACTATTTACTATTGTTTATTTTCGAGGAGACTGGTTATTTTACTTTTTACAGTGAGTTAGGAAGACAGCTTTTTTTGTTGTTAAAGACTTAACAATAGACGGGGATACTTGATTGAAAGATTATTTATGAAAGATAAAAACACAATTTTTGCGTAATTATAAAACTATATTTAATCGAAACTTCATCGGTAGGTACTTAGAACTAACAAAATATTATGTAACAAAAAACTTAGTTATAAACGCACTTTCTTAAATCAAGACTTCATTGCAACAACAAACCAAATAAAATATTTCAAATACAAACGTCATCAATCAAGCAACAAATTTATGTTAAATCGAGACTATTAAAGCACAAACAATAATTATAAGTACAATAGGTCTAATCCGAAACTACCTATAAACTTAGCGTGTCAAAAGTCTAAAATATAAGAGTTAAAAACGTCACTCTGCCGCACTCAGAGACGTCAATTAAATTTAATGCTCGATTAAAGTAGCCGCTGTCACTTTCTTCGCTATAGCAATAGAATAAGACAACACGTCACTAAACAAACGTTTAATTTAATTGGCGTTTCGGAGTACGGCAGTAAACTCAAATACCAACATAATAAAAAACTTTGTTACAAAATCAAACCAAATCAAGACTTCATAGAAAACAGTTCAACTAGAATTTTTTTTAGTAACTAATACTTAAAAAACAGAAGTAAATAAATCTTAAGGCACAAACTCGCAAAATAAATAAAATATCGTTTATTTTGATTTACCCTCGTGACCACGAGTTTTTAGTTAGTGGGAATTTGAATCTACTGGCAAGAGAATAAAGTTCAATTACCTTTGCTCCGAAAAGGTATTTTTACCTATGAAACAAATAAAAATAAACTTTATACGCATTATAATATACTTTTTACTAATTGCCTTGTTTATGCCCCTTCTATGGCACACCGGTGGCCCGTTTCACGACGCTACAAGTTACAAATTACAAGCGGAACCCTCTTTCTAGCAGTACGAGTTAGAAAGAGACCTCCGCTTGTAATTTGTAACTTGTAGCTTGCAGCTTCGTGAAACGGGCCTCGGGTCTCACGAGGTAAGATTACAACAAAAACCTATAAGTAATACATATATATTATGCATATGCCAACTTAACACAAAATCTTGCAAGTTTAGTATACAACATACAACGTAAATAAAAAAAACACCTACTTTGAACTACTCTTAGAACTACACATGTCTACGACGCATAACACTAGACAAAAAATACACAAATCGAGAGTTCATTAAATAAGTAAAGAAATCAAAAAGTTTTATAAAATATACAAGCTACGAAGTATTTACGAACGCACTGAGCCTGTCATAACATAACCTGTCTGAACATACAGTCCTTTATTTAAGTTTTTATCCTAATTCTAATGGCTGGTTTACGATAATAGTACATTACTTAACAAGGGCTGTAAAAGAACGAAAGCCCGAAATCGCAGGTATTTGAGACCCGAGCCGTAGGCGAGGGTTGTAAATATGCGATAGAGGGCTTTCTTTTTTACTGCCCGTGATGAGTACACAATTTTACGTCTTCACCTGGCCACAATGCGAGTTTTACCGTGCGCGCAGCGTGCGATAAAACTCACATTATGGCCAGGTGTTACGTAAAGTCCTTTATTGTACAAAAAATATATCACAGCACTTTATATCAATATAAATTTAAATTTAAATGTGTGTATATCGAATATTTCATTTATGAAATATTCGATAAAACCAGTCTTATTCAGTACAGTCGACTACAAAGACATGTATCTACTTTTGTACCTTATTCCATTGACATGCATCTTTTTCGACTATCAGTCGACTACAACTTTTAGTATGCCACTTTTTTACAATGGTCAACGTCAGTTGTGATTAGTTTTCAATTCAATTCATTTATTCATTGTGGTTTGACCTGCTTTACAAAATAAGTAGGTATATAAGTTATAATATAATCTTCTACAGGATTTCTCAAACTGGGGTACGCGCACACACAGGGGTTGAGTCAGAATGGCGGGTGTAGGTACATTCACCAGCAATAATATACTATCCAACATCGGGCGAAAAATAACTGACACGCTCTTGTACCTCTAGTAATAAGGACGTGTCAGAGATGTTTGCGCCCAATGTTGGATAATATATTATTGCCGGTGACTGTACCTAAACAAATATAATATAGAAAGATTTAGCTATTTAGAAATGAATGATTATTGTATACTGGAGTGTCAGACGTCCAGGTCGTTACCTACTGATAAGTAGTTCCTTTAAATTTTGCTAACGGGTGGCTATTGACAAGTGGTAAGTATCCATTGTAAACGTCAAAAGATCGTAGTCGCTACCATAAGAGCGTTGCTAACGCTCTGATTTCAACAGAGCGACGCAAGTGTTTCAACGCACCGTGTGGCATGTGTTGTTCTAATTAATATGTAGAACGACGCAGCGGCAACGACGCAACGCGCAGGCAACACTGGGGATCTACTTTGAAATCAGTAATTCGAACTTCGGATCGCCCCGTCACTTTCTTGCGAATTAGTGACGTGTCGAGAGCAAAAGGGATAGAAATAGACGAAGTTCGAAGTACGGATTTCAAAGTAGAGCCCCTGGTGTGGCATTCCTCCGTGGGTCATAAACATAACACAAGCTAACATGGTGAAGTCTCGAATTGAGAGCGGATATAGGAACGGACAAACATACATACAGGTAAAATACATAACCCTTTTGGGCTTCACCCCAGTCGGGTAAAAAGTTACTTGTGCTTCTTTAGATGTTGATTTAAATCAACTTTTAAAGCACACTTGTAACTACAAACATCGCAGCTGAAAGCCTTCTGGCCCGAGTGGATCCTCATCAAGTGTTGCTTTAAACTACTTGGGTTATTGGTCCTGTAGTCACAGATATCGCATTTAAATGGTTTTTCACTGGTGTGTGTTTTCTGGTGTGTTAGTAAATTTGGTTTTTGTGTACAGGCGTAACTGCAGTGGTCGCATTTGAATGGTTTCTCACCGGTGTGCGTCCTCTCATGGATTAGCAAACTACTTTTATCGCTACAGGCGTAACTGCATTGATCGCATTTGAATGGTTTCTCACCGGTATGTGTTTTCTGGTGTCTTAGCAAACTACTTTTAAAATTACAGGCGTAACTGCAGTGGTCGCATTTAAATGGTTTCTCACCGGTATGTATTCTTAGGTGTTTGAATAAGTCACTTTTTCGGTTACAGGCGTAACTGCATTGATCGCATTTGAATGGTTTCTCACCGGTGTGAGTTTTCTGATGTATTATTAATTTAGTTTTATGATCTGTCTTATATTCGCATTCAGTACAAGCAAAGTATTTAATGCCATGTTGGCTTTTCCTATGCTCTATTAGAAGCAACTTTGTGTTAAATGTGTTTCTACAGCTTTTGCAGGCAAAGTCTTTGTTAATCGTTTTGATACTTTCTATTAATGCATGAGTGTGCAAGTGTTTCTCTAAATCGGATTTAATATCGAAATTATTATGACATTTGTCGCATTTAAAATTAGTTGGGTTAACATTTAAATCGGCTTTTTTAGTAACTTCTTTTGTGTTGGTATTGTAACTAGAGACAGAGTCTTTTTGTAAATTGACTTCGAAGTGTGTTACAGCCTTTTCAATCTTTTCAGACGTTTTTACTACCCTTTTTTTGGATTTGAAACTGGGAATAGTTACCACTTTTTTTGGTAAAATAGCTTGAGTATGAACTGAATGCTCAGGAGTATGTTTTTCTTTCGCAGTTTCTTTATCAGATTGTAAAATATCTTGCGAGTCTATTAAAGTGTTTTGCACTTTTTCGATTGGGCTTTTTTTGGTAACTCTTTTAAATGTATTTTTTTTAGTTTTCTTAAAGCTAGGGTTCTGTAATGTAACTTGCGGCGGTGTGGAAGTCTCTTGAATCTCTTCAGCAGGACTTACTTTGAGAATTTTCTCTTCGCTCGATTTCTCTTCATCTTTGGTTTGTCGTTTGTTTTCTTTCGTTGGTGCTGTTTTTTGTTCGTTAGTTTCACCTGCAATTAAATTTAAGTAATAATTTATATTATTTTATACTTTTATAGTGTGTAAAGTAGCTTTTAAACTATCAACACTTTCACGGCTTCGACGACGCGTTAGCCTAGTTTGTAGCGACCCTGCCTACGAAGCTAGTGGTCCCGAGTTCGATTCCCGGCATGGCCAAGCATTTGTGTGATGGGCGTGAGTATTTCTCCCCGAATTTTGGATGTTTTTTCATGTATTTAAGTATGTATTTCTCTGCATAAGTATGTTTATCGTTGTCTAGTACAAGCCTGGTGCTTTTAAGCGAGCATTTAACCCGTTTGTTTGGGAAAAACGAAAGCGTCCCTAACTATGTGACCACCACTGTATGAATACATCTCACAGTAAGGGCAGCCGCAGGGCGCCCTGTAGGCGCGCAGGTCGACCCCGAGCGCGCGCGCGAACTCGCTGCCGTAGAACACGAGCAGCTCCGAGAAGCGGGGGATGATCTTCACCGTCCTGCCGAAACCAAAATACGTTATAAAAATACTACCACAGAGTATATATTATGTAAAACATAATAAAAAACTATAGAATGACGACGCAGTTATCCTAGTGGTGGGTTGGTAGGGGGCCTACAAAGCTAGCGGTCCTGGGTTAGATTCCTGGTCATGGCAAATATTTGCGGGATGTATGTATTTTAGCCTAGAGTTTAGTTTGGGACTAGCTCAATTTGTATAGGATTATCCTAACGTGTTGTATCTGGAGGTCATAAAACTGGCAGATACCTAATAGAGATATGGCAATTACTCTACCGACATGAGCGTAGCTCGTAAGTTAAATAATGACAACCACAAAATATTACAGTTTATTTGTACTAAAAACAAGCACTTTTCCTAACAAAACAGCGTTTAGGTAGATCGAACGTGCCTACAACGCTGCTAAATCTGTGCTTCCCTTTCTATCGCATAGTTTGTATTCATTCGCATGCAACCCAGCCCATACAAAAGTCACAACCAGATGACAAGACCAAGAGATAAACGTAAACATTCATAATAAAATAATTTGACTGGCTGATCGATCAACGCACAGCCGAAACCGCTGGACTTAGGGGACTTGAAATTCTAAGAAGGGATTTTTGGAAATTCGTCCCGTAAAGGGTTAAAATAGGGGGAGTAGCGGAAAACTAATTTTACGCGTACGAAGTCGCAGGCGTTCACGAGTGACTTATGTGTGAAACGAGGACCGAGAGACCCCCTAGATAGATCAACGATCGACCGGATATATTCCAACTGTTAGTAATTTTTATTTCTTCTGACGTATTATATTTGTCAATTTAATTTAATAAATTTGTAATTAGTTTCCGAAGTATAGTCATCAGCGTTAATACTCGCCGGTAATACAGCTGCCCCTGGTACTGGTAGGCGACGAGGTTCTGCTCGGCGCAGTGCCGCGCGCAGTTCACGTAGCGCATCCAGTTGGAGCGGTTGTCATCGGCCGCGTCTACAATATGCGACGGCTTATGGTTCTTGTCGAAAATCTGTAAGATACAATTAGATATAATGCATTTTCTCAAAAATGCTATGTAATCTTCTCATAACATCAGTAAATAGGAGCCGGTAGGTTGAAGTTCCTGGACCACTATAAAGTTAATCGCTCGCAGGTACGCGCTCTAACCTCGTGCCTTAAGAAGCTTCATTATGCACCAGTTACATAAATAACTCTTAGGAGATATGGTTATGATTGAGGTACTCCACCTGCCAGCCGTAGTCGGAGTCCCCGGCGGCGAGGCGGCGCGCGCCGCGGTAGGGCCCGAAGCGCACGCCGCCCGGCAGCGCCCGCGAGCTGAACACGCCGATGCCGGCGCCTGCCGCGTGATACCGTGGATCAACTTTCACGGGGAGTTATAGCGTACCACTAGCGGCTACTGACTAGTTACAACTGACATCTTCTTAGGTAAATCAAGTTGGTTTGTTAGATCATTATTACAACAAGCATGTTCTCATAGAAGCGAATTTTCACATAGCATATTTTCATAATCGTTAATTTTCTTAATAGTTTTACTTCATGTACTACATAGCTATTTTTATATAGCGTTATGTTCGACGATTTTTACTATTCGCATTTTTTCCGTAGCCAATTTTTCACAATCCCAAATTTTCCCAATAGTATTTACATCGTAATACGTAGGTAAGTTCGGCTAGGTTAGTTTTTATATGAGGCCCGGAGGGCCGAAATAGCCTAGAAATAGCGTTAGGCGGCCTAAAGGAGCTCCGTCGTATCTGTCAAATTAGATTTATGGAAAGGGAAAAAATGCGACTATTAAAATAATGTACTGGTAATTTTAGGGGTTAAAATAAATAACGCTGTTTGAAAAATGCTATATGAAGAAAAGCGTATAAGAAAATTAGCTAATATGAAAAATGCTATGTGAAAATTCGCTATTTATGAAAAAATGCTTATTGTGAGAATTATCTAACCAATCATCAAGTTAACCTCAGACTAAGTTATGTAGAGCCGGGTACTCGCTAGCGAGCTGTAACTGTAACAGTAGCAGTGACAGTAACAAGCTACTAGTTGAGAACAGGCTCGCGAGCCGCGTACACATCACGATTTAACGTGCAACAGTAACAATTACAGCTCACTAGTTAGTACCGCGGCTCAACTACAAACTCAGACATCAACCTAGGTAATCTGAGTAGTGGGATCTGAGGATGCGACTACAATCGCAAGTTAAGTAACGTCTAACATGAAATGCATGTAAATAATCTATGCTAGTATAATATCACCAGATTTCTCATTCCCACAACACGGAACACAACATTGCGTTCTGATACGCTACACAGACACCCTGTTTGCTACATAACATTATATTATTTCGTCATCTTCATATGCTGAACGACGTCCACTGCTGGACATAGGCCTTCCCCAATGATCTCCACGACGGCCGGTTTTATGCTAATCGCATCCATCGGTTTCCTGCGATCTTGTAAATTATTTATTACCTAACCAATAAAACATGTCTAAATTTTTACCATATTAAGTAGTGTTACACCCGTATTCACAAACGTCACTATGAGGTCTCACAGTGCTCACGAATACACAGGGTGGTTCAAATCGTCTCATAAACAAAAGGTCGGTCAAGAAGGACCAATCACAAAGCTGTATTGAACGCAGTGCGTTTACTCAGTTAAGGATCCCTTAAGTATTGTTTGTGAATACGGGTGTTAGTCTATTTGGCCAAAGATATGTATAATCTATCAGTAGGTAGGTTATTTATAAAGTAGGTACACAATAAAAACCTACCTTTAGACAAGGCTTTATCTCATTAAAACGAACATGGAAAACAGACCAAAAGTTTCCGCAATATAGCGAAGGTTTTTTTATTCCTGATATTATACGTTATGTTTAGTTTTCTGTATATTACGATCATTGAAGATCCAAAACCTTCAACAGTGCTAGTTGACATACCTGTACGTTATACCACCTACTAACTACTACATGGTCTACTTCTACGCTTCTACCTCTACAACTGAAATAAATAAAATAAGTCAAATTCAAACTAAGCTATACGGGATTTCTAAGGCTATCCCAATAGAATTTCCAAAATTGTTATCTCCTTCAGGATTTCATGAATGGATACAAATACGAAAATCTAGTCTAAGGCATTATCGCAGTGCCTTTACTCAACACAGTTTATCATATTGCTTTTGAAGTGTTCTGGCATTGTTTTTAACTCGGCCGCCATTACTGTCAAGTAAATAAGAGTTATCAAAACGTTGACAATACGATAACAAGTCAAAAACAATATGGTTTTACCTAGTAGAAGAAGCCCTGTACCTACGCAAAAGCTGTGATCAGCTATAGTCAAACAAGTTCAGAGGGGTGACAGAACGTTGGCGGGGACGATGGAATACGCAGCCCTAACATGATTGACACAAGAATTTATGCCTAAAGGCCAGTTTCATTGGTCGATAGCCCGCATGCTCTTCGTGATACATTGCATCACTGCAATAAGAAGTTTCCGGTTCAATGTTAAAACAACCCTATTGAGTAATGAAACTGCCCCTGAAGTGAAAGAAAGAAAATAAGTTTATTCGGCAGCATTTTACACGAAAGCACAGATAAAGTTTAAAAACCAGTCAAGTGCGAGTCGGACTCGGGCACCGAGGGTTCCGTATTTAAGATAATATGCTTGGTAACCGCAAAAGAAAATACTCATTTTGTTATGAACTTTATTTTGTATGCAATGAGGTTCATTTTGACTAGCTTAAATTTTAATAAGGATTTTCAAAGTGTTTTGTTGTTATTTGTCAAAAACTGTAAATAATGAACACTTCATTTTATTTTTCTCATAAAAATTAAGTAATATCTATACGTCAGGATTTTTCTAGCACTAGTTGTGATGTAGAAAATACTATGTGGCGTTTAAGCTCTGAAGCCAGTATTAGCAGAAATTTCTTCATTCATTTTCTTAGAAAATAATGAGGAAAAATAAATGCGGCGGGCTATGAATCCCGCAACTATCTGGCGATGGCGGATGGACTAGCCCACTCTGGGGCACGTTTTATAAAGCTACAAGTTACAATTTTACAGGTCTAAACTGGCAACACTGCTCAAATGGCTGGTCGTCATTGGTCGAGGTTGTGTCAAATGGAAACTTGTAACCTGTAAATTATTTTATTATTTTCTAAGAAAATGAATGAAGAAAAACTGGTGTTACGCCTTGACGATCGCCCTACGCAGGAGAGGAGCAGCTGGGATGATGAAGGAAGACTGTATTTTTTTCGTGGTATATGTAAAAAACAAAAAACCGCCTTCAAAAACGCAAGAAATAACTTCTATTAAAATGATAGGTAATAGGTTAGTCCTACTGTGGTCCTACTGAAGTCGGCGACTCTTTTCAACCAAAACCCGACTTCTGTTGGACTAACCTATTACTATTTTAAGTATTTTTTTGCGTTTTAAAGGCGGTTTTTTACAGTATTTTATGTAACTGATACATAAAGAGGGTCCTTAAAATAAGAGTGTGGTTTTATTATATGGTGTTTTATGTTTTACCAGCCGAAGGCGAGTTTCATAATAAGATCACACGAGTGTTTTAAGGCCTAATTATGTACAGTTGCATACATTACTTTTTTTCTACACACATATTATAAGATTTATAAGTACTCTAAGATACGTTCAGTAGGCGGTAGAACAAACATGGCGGCAAAGCTAACCTGTGTCACGAATAAGTATGAATGTTTTTTTTTAATCATAGACAAACTAACAAAGTCCCTATTCTAATGTCATTCAAAACCAAAATGGCGTAGGACACTTTACTTAAAATATACCGAGTCGACGTTTAATTGATACTAGAATTGGCCCCCTGTTTGAATTGTATTGGTTTTGGAAGATGTTCCAAATTTGAACAACATTACTTTATCAAAAGTTGTATCGTAATTTTAACTTTTCATTACAGCTACAGATAAGAAAACATATTATAGTAAAATTGTATCTTGTAATGCTGGTCATTGTCTACGGATTCTGAACGCATTATAAAGGACTTATGATATGAGTGTAGGTAGATAAAAACATTTATTTTATTTTATACTTTTTAGGTAAGCGTCAGGACCCCTGGACCAATGGAGATATTTGATGTTTAGAAAATACCAAAATACAGTACCTTTTTGGTACTATTTGATACCTAACTTCAAATAATTGGTACCTCGATTGACAGCGAAAAAACGAGGAAAGAAAGTGGCCAGACATTCTGACGTCAGGTTGTCTGGACCATTTTTTTTTACATAGTTTGACACAGCAAAACTAATTTATCTCTTTATACATATTTAGTACCTTTTTAGTACCCTAATATATATTTTTTTCAAATTTTTTTGGCGTACCAAAAAAATGTTACGCATGAAAAAATTGTTTTGATGTTTAGATAATACCAAAATGCACTACCTTTTTGGTACTATTTGATACCTAACTTCAAATAATTAGTACCTCGATTGACAGCGAAAAAACGAGGAAAGAAAGTGGCCAGACATTCTGACGTCAGGTTGTCTGGACCATTTTTTTTTTACATAGTTTGAGACAGCAAAACTAATTTATCTCTTTATACATATTTAGTACCTTTTTAGTACCCTAATATATATTTTTTTCAAATTTTTTTGGCGTACCAAAAAAATGTTACGCATGAAAAATTTGTTTTGATGTTTAGATAATACCAAAATGCACTACCTTTTTGGTACTATTTGATACCTAACTTCAAATAATTAGTACCTCGATTGACAGCGAAAAAACGAGTAAAGAAAGTGGCCAGACATTCTGACGTCAGGATGTCTGGACCACTATTTTAGGGTTCCGTAGTCAAACTAGGAACCCTTATAGTTTCGCCATGTCCGTCCGTCCGTCCGTCCGTCCGTCTGTCCGCAGTCTAGCTCCGAGACTCTCAGTACTAGAAAGCTGTAATTTGGCAAGAATATACATATTAATCCCGCCAACAAAGTGGTAAAATAAAATCTTGAAAAAAAAATTTTTTTTTGTTTACCTCCCCTACACGTAACGTGGGGATGTTTTTTTTTTTCGTCTACCCCATTAGCGGGGTATCGTTGGATAGGTCTTTCAAAAATATTGCGGGGTTGTGACAACAATTTTTCGAATGTTATTTATTGGGAATGATTATAATTATTGGGAATGATTTTATCCCAGTAGTTACATTGTCTTTAAAAAAAAATGACGAATATTTTCTTTTATTTTTACAAAAAAAATATATAATTATTGAACGCTATTTTTATATTAACGGTTTTAGTGAGACTAATTTTTTTTTAATAAAATTGTACTACTGGGGAAAATTTATTCCCACTAGTTCCATTATCTGAAGTCCTTTAAATAATGGAACTAGTGGGGGGAGGGGGGGACACTTGACTCTAACCAAAATTTGCGCTTTAAAGCTTAATATTTCATAAACGAATCCCTTAATCGAAAAATTGTTGTCACAAGCCCGCAATATTTTTGAAAGACCTATCCAACGATACCCCGCACAATGGGGTAGACGAGAAAAAAAAACATCCCCACGTTACGTGTAGCGGAGGTAAACAAAAAAAAATTTTTTTTTCAAGATTTTATTTTACCACTTTGTTGGCGGGATTAATATGTATATTCTTGCCAAATTACAGCTTTCTAGTACTGAGAGTCTCGGAGCTAGACTGCGGACAGACGGACGGACGGACGGACGGACATGGCGAAACTATAAGGGTTCCTAATTTGACTACGGAACCCTAGAATAGTGGTCCAGACATCCTGACGTCAGAATGTCTGGCCACTTTCTTTACTCGTTTTTTCGCTGTCAATCGAGGTACTAATTATTTGAAGTTAGGTATCAAATAGTACCAAAAAGGTAGTGCATTTTGGTATTATCTAAACATCAAAACAAATTTTTCATGCGTAGGTAACATTTTTTCGGTACGCCAAAAAAATTTGAAAAAAATATATATTAGGGTACTAAAAAGGTACTAAATATGTATAAAGAGATAAATTAGTTTCGCTGTGTCAAACTATGTAAAAAAAAAATGGTCCAGACAACCTGACGTCAGAATGTCTGGCCACTTTCTTTCCTCGTTTTTTCGCTGTCAATCGAGGTACCAATTATTTGAAGTTAGGTATCAAATAGTACCAAAAAGGTACTGTATTTTGGTATTTTCTAAACATCAAATATCTCCATTGGTCCAGGGGTCCTGACGCTTAAACTTTTTAGTGATCATAATAACCTTATGTAGTCTTACTTCTAAAAAAAAAACATAGTCATTTTTAAACAATTAAATGTTCTTCGTTGTAGTCGCTCAACTATCTTAATCCAGATATCTTATCGTCACCCTTAAAATCGGTACCGTTGAGGAGTTCCGGTGGCCATCTGTGGTCTTCATCATCAGTTCCGCTTCAGCAAATGATACTTTCTAAATGCAAATGCTGGACTTGTCACTAAAAAAATGACTAAAATCGCTGTTTGCCTACAATATTTCGACCGTCGATACGAGTAAAATCGTAACTACAAAACAGAGGTTTTCAGGAGAGCGAAAAAACGTATTTTGCAACTTCAAACCGCGATATTTTACTTATTAGTTTATGTTTTCGTACAAATGTACATATCATGTTTCTCAGAATTTGGTGCTCTTTAATTCTAAATTTTAATTTTTTTTCTAAACTGTTTATTTTAAATTTTAGATAGAGTTACGATCACGTATTTTGCGTTATCGACTATCGAGTATTATTGTATATTACAATACCATCTTACAGCTCTAAGTTTTGCCATTATTTGTTAGGCCAATATCATCGTATCTAAAGAAACCATGTTACTTGCAACAGATTCACGGCTATTTTATTGTATTTTATGACTTAAAATATAGTAACTCCGGTTAGAAAATATAAAAAATATATATTTATACGGTGAATTGTATTAGTTTCAAGTAGATAGTTGCCAATTATCATTATTGTTCATTTAAAAAATATTTTTACTGAATATTGAAAGAATAAAAAATATTTAGGTACAAAATAGTTTAAACATTTTTTAACTTTTTATTTAATAAATAATAATTAAGAAACAATAAAAGTACTTTAACACCATTATTTGGTAACTACCCCCCTTAATAAGTAGAGGGCGGTAAGTACTTAGATACTTCAGGACTAATCTGGTTGCCAGCTAAATAGTAATTAATAAATAAACATCAACACTTGCTTTGGCTTAATCAAGTTATTTAGTAACAAATGGGTAACAAAACATAAACTTTCACTTTGGCACTATTAAGTGCTAATATTTAGTATTTTGACTACTTTAATTAACTATTTTAATTACCTTTCTTCTTCAAAGAGATCACAATGATAAAATAATAGACCAGGTACGTATAACTTTATGACAGTTCAATTAAGTATGTTATGTGTTCATCGATGATCAATATCATTAATACTTAATAGAGTAAGTAGTTATGTTTTTATTTCCAATTGACAGTAACTAAATAATTAAATATTACGTAACTACATTACATATGGGAAGATGAGTTTACTAGCGAATCTTAATCTTCAAAAGTATTTTGTTCAGTTTCATTTGAGTGAGGCAAGTTTCTGTAAAAGTCTCTATAGTGTTCAGGTATCGCTCCACTGACACAGAGAAAACTTAATTCCTAATATTTTATTTAATTATTAAAAATGTTTAAAAACAATGAAGCGACACCTAACAAAAACATTCATTCAAAGCGTCCTAAGTCAGACTAAAGTCTGCTTTTTGGTTAAAATATTCTAGGACGCCGACTTCAGTTTGTTTAACCCAAGATGTCCTGAACAAAATGACTCCGTTTAAAGTCGGTTCCTTCTTTTCTTAATTATTTTAATTTTAATTTTGCCCTTTTTAGTGATTATATTATTTAATACTTTCCTACCCTACCTAACTAATATTTTGTTAAAAAACAAGCACAAGTTTAAATTTTTCCGCAATTAACGCAGCGTGAAAGTTATAGTGCGTTGTATCTAATAACTTAATATCTTAGAAGTATGAGACTTATTTTTTCAAAAGAATTTCGCAAATCGGTGAAGTAGCTTTTTATCAATCCTTTGAAATATTTCAAATCACGCTCAAACAAACGTTAAATACGTATAGCTATACAATACTATACACATCGGGGCCTTTTTAAAAAAAAAAGTCATTTTAAGTAATAGTAACGAAATACCGGTCGGAAATATTTTTTTAATTGTTTCTCTTAACGTACTCTAGCGACTTTTTACCTAACTAAAGAAAGCAGGTATTCACTAACAAAACTAGAATACTTAATACTCGAAAAAAAAACAGTTAGTATTACTTAGTAGGCGATTTACACTGAGTAAAAGTTATACTTGTTTGGTCCAATTAACCTCTTAAACAGGTTTATAATACAATCGCAATAGGTAAATAGTTTTGTTGTTACGGGTACTTCCAACACTCTAAATTCATAACTAGATTCAGTGGAACTTTTCCATATAATTTAGGTAATTAACACTCACTCAAAAAAAATAAAAATATTTCCAATACACATGCTCCTACATCCACGTCACACGGTGCAAGTAAAAACCGTCTTCAAAATAAATTTTTCGAGTCAAAAAATGCAAATGGAAGGAACGGGCCAGTAAAATCATAGTAAATCAATTTAGGCGCAAAACCGAAACACCCATAGCGCGAGCTCTTAAAGTAGAGTAACATTTTAACCACATTTACGTGCTCTGTACTTGCTAAAACGTTGGCACATTAAAATCGTAACTATTTATGCGATGATACTGGCCTGTGATCGTGACAATTGGAAGCGATTTCGGGTAAAAAAATATTCTTAAGTCTAGTTACAATGATTTTCTCTTAATGTAATAGTGGATTACTATTGATGAACCTCGACATACGATGTTATGAAATTGGGTATTTTTTTTATTTCTCAATGTATCAAAAATGTAAAAATACAGTTTTGTAGATCTTTTTTCACTTAACTCTCCCTGTAAAAGTCAAAAAAACACTTAAATTTAGTTACGATTTTACTCGTATCGACGGTCGATTTGAGGAGTTCCGTCAATTCCTCTCGGATTCCCTCATCAGATCCTGGTTTCCTTATCATGGTACCACCCTTGGGATTTCTCCTTTCCAACAAAAAAGTAATCTTCAAAATCGGTTCATAAACGACGAAGTTATCCGCAAACACACATGAAAAATATACATACGGTCGAATTGACATACTCCTCCTTTTTGAAGTCTTTTAAAAAGGCAAAATAGCACACAGGCCACCTAAGTAAGTGGCTAGGTAAATGGGACCTAAGACTCATAGAAACTACAATCTTAAGACTGCAATTGTAAGACTGCGTTGCCAACCCTATAATAGTATTTTCACCTTACCCGGATCGGAACAAAACAGTGCGGACACTGCTAATAAACTATTTAAATTAGGTTTTGTGTCAGTCATGTTAGGACTCTGTCACCCCTCGTGTTGCTTCGTGGCCGGATCGGGGTTTCTTGTTTCTTACGTCTGTCTAGGTTCGCGATAATCTCATACATAGATCGGACAGGTCATCGCTATACATCGGTATCAACGTTCAAATTTCATGGCACCCGGTAAGGATAGCAAAAAAATAAATACATTCGAATATTTGATGACTAATAACGTTTATATTCTGTGTCATTTTTAAATTTATTATGCTGCAGTTAACTGTACCTATATAAATACTGTACTTATACGTAAAGAGCTTTATTATCTAAATAATGTCATATAATTTTAATACTCATTTTGCATTCGAAAAGTAATATATGCCAAATAGGAAACAAATGTCAATTTATTTGTCAAACCAAATAAATATTAGATAGTGTGAAAAGGTCATTTGGTCATTAAAAAATGGATATATCGAGGGTTGCGTGGTCAAACCCAATAAATCGAAATAATTGTTTCTTCAAATTTGAATTGTCTTTATGAATTCATTAATGTTCTTTTTGACACAACAAGTTATACCGACTTATCGGGTTTGACCACGCAACCCTCGATATTATAACTGACGTCAAATGTTGACAGAAAAATCCATGGAACAAATTTTATTAATTTATTCAAACCTTTAATACATATTTAGCGTCTTTCTTTTTATTTATAAAAAATAAAGGTTCTATATACAAGATGTATTTGTTTGTATTTGTTTTTCTGCAAACCGTACTTTGCCATGAAAGTTGAACGTTGATACCGATGTTTAGTCATCGCAAATCAATCGCAGCACGGTAATGGACCAAGATTAATAGTGTCGTATTATGTAGAGTATTATTTAATTATATTTTTCAATTACATTTAAGTATAACGGTAACCCCAAATTCTCAATTTGTCTGTGAAGGTATTTTCATTAACTTTTTTTTTTTAATATCACATGCACATGCATTAATATTTCACAGACATTTTCATCATAAGAGAGCTCGGAATAGTTCTTAATCCACTTAAGTATTAACCGTGTCTAATACAAATTATATATTAAAAATATTTAGAAATAACCATACCCTCCTGAGGGTTCTTGTACTAAAAATAGTACAAAATACTGCCATTGAAATAAAGATCTAGTGCAAAGGAAGTAAAGTAAAATTTCTTTTGTTTTTAGAACTCGCGATCAAATAAGAAAATTGACTTTATTTCATTCGCGGTAGATTCATATTCTATTGACAAATTTCGTTGTATGGTGGGTCTTAGGAGGGTAAATAATTCTATTTAAATTGTCACAAAACAGTTTCAGGAATGCCACTAAAAAAAAGTTGAATAACTTTAATATCCGTTTTATACAATCACTATCTTAGGTATTACGACTCCATTGAATTTTGTTCTGTTTCCATATGTGTTTTTGCTATGACCTGTCCGAGCTATCATAACTACTATGGTGGTGTACAGCAGAACCTGGGATGATAGAGGTGGCGAGGTGCAGGAACACGCGCGGGACGGTGAGCGCGGCGCGCGGCACGCCGGCCGGCGGCGCGCCCACTACCTACGTACCATGAGCTAAAGTCGCCGTCAATAGAATTTGCGAACTATGTAAACAAATAAGTACTGTTTGACACAACCTCAAATATTCACCAAGCGTGTTTTCATTAAAAATAACGTATAATCAATAGTTGTTTCATCTTAAACTTAGTATGAAAATAATGATTTGGTGTATAAATCGTTGCAAAGACCTCACTTGATCTTTAAAAGTACGTGTTTATCGAGTAATCATGGTGAATTGGTTCGTTTCGTTTTGTTTACATAATTCTCAAATTCTATTGACGGCGACTTTATACCTATTTGCTCTGTCTAATATGAGTATTAGGCATCATTTCCACCGGCCAGAAAATTACCGACACATTGGTGGTAGTTTACAATGAAGCAACAACAATTACTTCGCGCACAAGAGTCTTATATACACCCGTATTCACAAACGTCACTATGAGGTCTCACAGTGATCAGGAACGCACAGGGTGGGTCAAAACGTCTCATAAACAAAAGGTCGGTCAAAAAGGACCAATCACAAAGCTGCATTGAACTCAGTGCGTTTACTCAGTGAAGGATCCCTTAAGTATTGTTTGTGAATACGGGTGTTATACATATAGAGATGGGTCCTCTCGGATCCATTGAACCCTATAGGATACTATTTGCCTTAAGGAGCGACCCCACTAAGAGCATCGGCGTCGGATATTAGAGTGGTGTGGACGCTTACACACCACTCAATGTTCGACGCCGAATGCTCATTAAACGCGAATGCTCTCAGTGGGGACGCTCCTTTAGAAATTTATATCTGCTATGTGCAGGTTTCCTCACGAATTTCCTTGACCGCAGGAGTCTCGATTACCACAGATGCTGAAGTCAAAATAGATTTTGTTTTTTAAGCAATAAAATCTATTTTGACTAGAGCAATATTTTGATGATATCTTAAACAACTGTTTTAAAAAGTGCGTGCGCTGCAGCATAATGCCGGCTTAAATATACTGTTACTGAAATATACTGCTGTAACAAAAGGGTCCAAAGCCCAAACAGTATAAGTCCATTTTGTAACTTTTTTTGTATTGAACTTTAAAACATGCATTTACATGCCCATGCTATCTTTTTAGCTGATTATTGTGATGAACATGCTGCTAGCTAGATAGCCCACCAATTCACCCATCTAAGTATAAAAAATACTATAATTTATGAAAAATGGGTGAAATTTCAAGTTAAGACTCATAAATCATAAAGCTATTGTGTGTTAGACTAATTAGTAGAAACCTGCCAGAGTAAAAAAGTTCAAAATTATTTGGACAGTGACAAGGATAGAGTTCCACTGTTTTAAATTTACAATAAAAAATATAAATGACTATTTGATATTAAAATTTCACCCACACATGCAGTTTTTAACCTTAATTTTATTAATGTATAATCAACATTAATTACCAAATTTATATTAATAAACAAAAAAATCACATAATTTGTGTAGAGTAGCAGATGTCTTAGAACATTCAGGTTTGGGTAGGTATAAATATTTAAGAAAACTTTAAACCAATAATTGGTCATTTTATTTCTAAACAAAGAAAGAAATAAATGACAAATCAGAACTCAGCAACTCACTGTATCAAATTCTAATGAAATATATGATATGTAGGTACAGTCAACCAATTTGATTTCTAGGCCACTTTGGACTATGTTAAAGTGACGTTGACAACCAAACGTTACAGACTTCTTATGATTTGGTTTACAACGTCACATTGACAAAGTCAATAGTGGCCTAGGAATCAAATTGGTTGACTGTACCTACCACAAAATAGCACTGAGAATATTTAAAATAAAACCGGTCAAGTGCGAGTCGGACTCGCGCACCGACGGTTCCGTTTTGAAAATAATATGCTTGGTAACCTCAAAAGAAAATACTCATTTTGTTATAAGCTTTATTTTCTAGGCAATAAGGTCCATTTTGACTAGCCTAAATTTAAAAACAGATTTTGTTAGTTTTTGGTTATTTCTCAAAAACTGTAAATAATGAACCCTTCATTTTATATTCCCATAAAATATAAATAATTATCTTCATGTCAGGATATTTTCAGATTTTTTGATTAATAAACTACGGAGATAAAGGGGGGGATCGGTAATTTTTTGTACATTTTAGGCTATAAATAAATCAAAAAGTACATCACAGAAAATTAAATTCCAAAATGTGTAGATTAAGACCATTCATATGACACCGCATTTGCTATAATCGAACCACTTTCATTTTCAACCCCCCATTCTAGACAACTATGCCAAATTTCAAGTTGATAGCATTTGTAGTTGCTGAGAAAACCTGCTGTGACATACAGACAGACAGACAGACAGACAACAAAGTCTCACCATGAGGGTTCCTTTTTTACCATTTTGGTACGGAACCCTAAGAAAGTGTCTTTCAGATAAATGTCATCTATAGCATTCTTTCTTTAGTCCTACAACCTTAATAGATAAACCAACCCACTTATATCATAACATACAACTTTGCTAAATCCTAGTATTTTATTAAACTTCTTAAACTTCCCTTAACTTTAGGCAGAAACTTGTTGCATCTATATTAATCCAAGTGACATAAAGATTTATTTATATTTAGATAAGATATTTTGGAGCATTTTTTTAATCATTACAAATCTTACCTTGTCATCAGGAATCACAAGAAGTGGTCCATGTATGGAGCAGTACTCGTACACATAATCACCACATTCCGCACAGTCTACAAATAAAAGATAGAACTGTATTTAACACCATGAATATAAAAGCAGTTTTACCTAATCAGGAGTAGGTATGCTGCATTTTAAAATTGATATAACTAATAAGCAATTAAAAATATGGTTTTTGTTTCAGTTGTGACATGACTAACATGAATGATAGAAGATGGACGGCTGGATTAATAATAATGATTAAGTTTGTAATGTTTTGGCACTTAATTACAAATACTTAACTGTTAATTACAAATGTACTTTGATAAATAAATAAATAACAAATGACAATATTATGGATATATTGGTAGATCCTCAGAATTCTCATTTTTGTACAAATATATAGATTTATTTCTAAACTAACTAATCTCTATGAAGTACAAAGTAAAGAAGGTACATACTTGATTTTTTTGTTTGTATAGACAAACAAACAAAAAAAATCAAGTATGTATGTACAGTTCCTTTAAACTGCATGTATTATATTTCAATGCAGTTTTAACAATCTCTTAGTACATACTTATTTGAAATCGTGTGTGTGTGTGTGTGTCACGGGCAGAAGCTAGTGTATTATAATGCATAGGTACAAATCCAGACGGGTCGGGTCCCTAGTAACTAAGTAACCATCAAAAAAACGTGAGACTAAATAATAAAGAGTAGTAACTTACAAACATATTCGTCGAACGGCGGCTCTTCCGGCTCGTAGTAGCAGACGCGCGGCCGCTTCCGCAGATTCAGGCTACTCATTTTGAAGCCGCCCAATTACTCTAAAATAAAATGGCGGCACAGATATTACACAAACCGTATACCTTGTTTAACAATGTAAACAACTCTGCAGCACCTACTCGTTGGAAAAATATAACACAATTACCAATATCCAGGTTCATGACTTGATTACTAAAATACTAATAAGAAAGTAGCAGTACTGGGCGAAATAAAGGACAAAGGACCTAATATATACCCGGCTCTACTTCCGCAACATAACTCAACTTTCTTAGTGGCGTGTAGTTTTGTTTGTAAATGAGGACCTTGTTTACTAAAATCCTAATATACTATAAGCCTCGCGACACTAGGAATATAACACTACGTTAAATCCTTTTGTCTTACACGACTAACAATACTAACATCTTTATCCTAGCTAGCTTTACCGACCAGTCGCGAATACGTTTTCTTGGTACCTATCCTAAGGATACTAAACACCTTAAAGCTAATAAAAAACTCTTAATTTACCATAAAAAGCATTAACATTTACGTACCTTGATAATTCCTTCACAATTTCCATAAAATTAACAATTCTTCAAATCATCAAATCGCCTCAAAACTCTGAAAAGTGAAAAGCCAACTTCCTTCCCGCCAATTCAAGCGTAAGAAAAAGACAACTTAGAAAAGTGAAAAAAAAACATAGACACACAAGAAAGACATGTAATACCAACATACGGTTTTCCCGCCCTTTAAGACACTATAGTTCTAATTACACCTTTGTACTCTTCGATGCATTTGATGAATTATGAATGGAACAATATAAGGAAAACTAGTAACTTGTTATTAATTTAATTATAAGAAATAAATAAGTTGACACAAATAATATTTAAAATATGTATTTAAAAAACAAACAGCTATCTTTTCATATATTCGATATTGAAAAGATTCAACTCGGACCAAAAGTAACAAAACCATAAACTTGTTTTATTGATGTTTTATTGCTATGTTATGGTCTATGGTTTATGGGCCCATACACTATCCAGCATAGCAGTCCGCCGCGTTGGACTCGAAAGCAGAGGCCCTGTGGTTATATGAACGGATTTTAAATCATTTTAAATCATAAGTCCGTAGTTAACACAACACAGATTTAATTCACGAAAACGTAAATAATAGAAGGAGCAAATGTTATTATAGTAATTTACCACGAAAGATCGAAAGACAATAGATACAAAACGTAACTGACGAACACAATCACAACACAAAATTAGCAACGTAAGCGTCCGAGTTAGTTAGGTACAGAAATCAGATTACGAGCGCACATCAAAACAAATCAAGTTTTGGCCTTCGACTAGTGACGCGGCGCTCGCCGCGAAGCCGTGGCTGGCGCGGCGCGCCTTCGTCTCGCTCGCGCTCGGAAACGTTCGGGTGTACATCGGCGTTCCGAGCGGCGATCGCGTGATGCGCGGTATCTAATATGAATTCTTGGTTTGTTTGTCCGCGCAACGTACAAGATATTAAATATTATCATATTACAGAATTTTTAGTAATTAGTTATACATTGTTATTTGTTATGTATGTT
Source organism: Acleris cristana (assembly GCA_948252455.1). Classification (NCBI taxonomy): domain Eukaryota; kingdom Metazoa; phylum Arthropoda; class Insecta; order Lepidoptera; family Tortricidae; genus Acleris; species Acleris cristana. The sequence goes on along the minus strand of OX411800.1, from coordinate 1,473,972 downwards.
GTAAATACATATGTTAAGGTTTATTTATTTATGTTTATTATATTATTATTATAACAATAACTAAGTAAGTAGATAAATATTATTAAGTTTGAATTATACACAAGATAAAATCGTTATCATCATCGAATAGGTAGGTGAGTAGGTACTAAGTACACTACATCACCCCCCTCCAGAGACCGTCTAGGGCGATAATAAACGGGCGGGATAGCGAACGTGACGTCCTGAACGCGTCGTTTTGACTACGTCATTCTTGGCACTCGGTAATGTCTGGTGGGGTGTTCCTGAATTTGAGTGATGAATGTTTGTGTAGGTGTTTGATGGGGTATGAGATGAGGTGTCTGGGTCGCGCAGTATGAAGGCCGGTTTGATACGGTCAACGGATACTGTTACTTGTTTACCTTTTACCATTATTTTGAAGGTTTTATCCTTTCTGGCGATAACCTCGTAAGGTCCTGTGTATGCAGGTTTCAGAGAGCCCCCTATCGTGTCGTCTCGAAGAAAGACGTGAGTCGATGTGGACAGATCCTTGAAGATGAAGGTATTACGCTTACCACTGTGCCGTGAGGCTGGTGATGGGCGTAGGTCTCTGACGAAAATGCGAAGCCGTGATAAGTAGTCTGTCACGTCAGTGGTTTCATCTGGTCCTGGATTAAAGAATTCACCTGGAAGTCGCAAAGGTTGCCCATAAAGAAGTTCAGCCGTGGAAGCCTGAACGTCTTCTTTATAAGCACTACGTATTCCGAGTAGGACAAGTGGAAGTGCTTCCACCCAACTGCTTCCTCTGTGGCAGGTGATGGCAGCCTTGAGCTGTCGGTGGAACCTCTCGACGAGACCGTTTGATGCGGGATGGTAAGCGGTCGTTCTTCGGTGCTGGAAACCGGCTATGATGGCTAACTGCTTAAAAAGGTCCGATTCAAACTGAGCCCCTCTGTCAGTCACAATATCCGCTGGGCAACCGAAGCGGGATATCCAACCACTTAACAATGCCTTTGCCACCGTTTCAGCCGTCATGTCCGCCAATGGTATTGCCTCTGGCCACCGCGTGAATCTATCGACGGCTGTGAGACAATAGCGTAAACCTTGACACAATGGCAACGGGCCTATTAAGTCTATGTGGACAAAAGTTAGTCTCGACTGTGGTAATTTGAAACTACCTAAAGGAGCAGAGACGTGGCGAGTGACCTTAGAGCTTTGGCAGGCTAAGCAAGTACGTACCCATTCTCTGCAGTCTTTTTTGACTCCAGGCCAGACGTAACGCTCTGCAACCAGCTTGGCGGTGGCATTAGCGCCGGGATGGCTCAAGGAGTGAAGACTGTTAAATACAGACTTACGTAGTTCCTTGGGAATGAATGGTCTCTGAGTGTTGTTATTGACGTCGCAGTAGAGGTAACTCTGAGAACCAGGGATATTTATTCTTACCAGCTGCAGTGACGAATCTGCTTGCAGCTGTTCGAGTTCTTGATCTGCAAGTTGAGCAGCAGCTATCTTCTCGGCAGGGACAGGCTGTGAGATCTCCTCTATCCGAGAAAGCGTGTCCGCCACGACATTATTCTTACCGGATATGTGCCTGATGTCTGTTGTAAACTGGGCTATCAGGTCCAGGTGCCTAAACTGTCGTGGGGAGCAATTTTCTTTATGAGAGTGGAACGCGAAGGTGAGAGGCTTATGATCTGTATAGATCGTGAAATCTCGAGCCTCCACCATGTGTCGAAAATACTTCACACTCTCGTAAATCGCCAGAAGTTCGCGATCATAGGGAGAATATTTTACCTGCGCTGGACTGAGCTTTCGCGAGAAGAAAGCTAACGGCTGCCACTCGTCATCCTTTTTCTGCTGGAGTACTGCGCCGATAGCCTTGTCAGAAGCGTCAGTCACCAACGCGAGCTTCATGTGACAGTCTGGGTGAGCCAGCATGGCTGCCTGGCAAAGACCGTCCTTGCAAGCCTGAAATGCTGCACTCTCCTGTGTAGAAAAATGAACAGGATGGGAACCTTTGACAGAACCGGTCAGCAACGCGTTTAAAGGTGCTTGGTGGTTGGCCGCGTTCGGGATAAACCTGCGGTAAAAATTAAGCATACCTAAAAAACGACGTAGCTCCTTGACTGTCTTCGGCACCGGGAAGCTCTGAATAGCCTGAACCTTGGCGGGCAGCGGCGTGGTTCCTTCGGCTGTTATGCGGTAACCAAGGAAGGTAACTTCTGATACGCCAAAGGTGCACTTCGCTGTATTCACCACCATGCCGAAGTCTTTGAGTCTGCGGAAGAGCTGATGTAAGTGTTGCTCGTGGGTCTCCCGATCCTGTGAAAAAACCAAAAAGTCGTCGAGATAGGCGTAAACAAAATCCAGGCCTCTGAGCATTTCATCGACGAAGCGCTGGAACGTCTGGGCGGCATTACGGAGCCCAAACGTCATGAATGGGAACTCGTAGAGACCATACGGAGTCGTAATAGCAGTCTTCGCGATGTCATCAGGGTGTACGGGGATCTGGTTGTACGCCTTTACCAGGTCGATGGTCGAAAAAATTTTACAACCGGAAAGGCTGTGGGAAAAGTCCTGTATGTGGCGGATTGGGTACTTATCCGGGATAGTCCGGGCATTAAGCATCCTGTAATCGTCACATGGACGCCACCCATCGTTTTTCTTTGGAGCCAGGTGAAGTGGAGAGGACCATGGGGATTCTGATGGTCGGCAGACACCACTGTGTAACATTGCATCAAACTCGGCTTTGGCAATTTTTAATTTGTCTGGAGCTAGCCGACGTGGTGTACTAGATACTGGCGGCCCAGGTGTAGTACGTATGTGGTGTACTGTACTATGTGTGGGTGTGCGGTGTATTCCAGGTGGACGTGTAATTTCAGGGTACTGTTCGAGAATGGAATGATATATAGAATTACCAGACATTACCTTTACCGAAGTGACGTCCTCCGATTTCCGCGCAAGCAACGCCGGGGTGGTGAGCGAAGTGGTACCGTCGATGAGGCGTTGGTTCCTCACGTCGACAACAAGGCCATAATAGGATAAAAAATCGACGCCTATTATTGCCCTCGTTACGTCTGCTACAATAAATCGCCAGGCATAGTCACGGCGCAATCCTAAGTTTAAAATAAAATTAACAAAACCGTAGGTATTGATAGCGGTGCCGTTTGCCGCGCTTAAAACTAAATCAGTTTTTATACACCGGGTTTTTAACATTGATTTTGGAAATACACATAAGTCACTGCCGGTGTCCACCAAAAATTGCACTTTTGACCGCTGATCTGTTACGAAAAGGCGACCGGTACTCGGGCAGTCGTCGGCCGCCATTACAGATTGCCCTGGGCGTTTCCCGCAAAATCACACGGTTGTACGCAACGATTCGCATTCTCGCCGAATTTGTGGTGATACCAGCATGTTGGGAACTTCAGATAGTTGGAATTCGTCCTTTGTGCTGATGGCGCACGCCCATGACCGCGCTGTCCTCCAGGTGTTTTTGACCGGCTGCGCTGGCGCGACATTCGATCGATCTTCGACGTCAGTGCCAGCATCTGTTGGGACAGTGCTGCGACCTCCTGGCTCAGAGAATGTGGTACTGATGCTGACGCTGATGCGGATGCTGATGCTGACGTTGATGAGGTCGATGCTACTGCTACTTGCGGGCGTGGTGGAACGACCTCATGAATCCGGTCGGCTAACTCGGCTACCTCGTCCAACGGTAGCTTCGCCTGAGATGCGATGATGCTCTGCGTAGTTGCTGGTAGTCTGCTGGTCCATATTGACCGCAAAAACTCTTCAGGTACGCCGGGACCAGCCAAGCTTTTTAAATGCCGGAGAAACTGTGTTGGCTTCCTATCTCCCAACTCCTCGTTAGTAAGAAGCTGGTTTATCCTCTTCTCCCGCGAATCTGACAATCGCTTAGTGAGCTCGGTTTTTAGCTGCTCGTACCTGTTTGCCGACGCCGGGGCAGTAATAACATCCTCCACGATAGATGCCGAGGCCGAATCCAGCTGCGCCAAAGCATAATGAAATTTTGTAGAGTCCGTTTTTATATTGGCCAACACAAACTGGCTCTCGAGCTGCATAAACCATAGCGCCGGTTTATCAGGGTAAAATGGCGGTACTCTTACACCGACTCGGTTTAACTCCAACTCTTTTTCGGGCATGATGTGTTCTTTTTCGTCTTCGGGCATGGTAAGTTAAGTATGTTCTTTCTCGGGGTCACCAATGTGGTTATATGAACGGATTTTAAATCATTTTAAATCATAAGTCCGTAGTTAACACAACACAGATTTAATTCACGAAAACGTAAATAATAGAAGGAGCAAATGTTATTATAGTAATTTACCACGAAAGATCGAAAGACAATAGATACAAAACGTAACTGACGAACACAATCACAACACAAAATTAGCAACGTAAGCGTCCGAGTTAGTTAGGTACAGAAATCAGATTACGAGCGCACATCAAAACAAATCAAGTTTTGGCCTTCGACTAGTGACGCGGCGCTCGCCGCGAAGCCGTGGCTGGCGCGGCGCGCCTTCGTCTCGCTCGCGCTCGGAAACGTTCGGGTGTACATCGGCGTTCCGAGCGGCGATCGCGTGATGCGCGGTATCTAATATGAATTCTTGGTTTGTTTGTCCGCGCAACGTACAAGATATTAAATATTATCATATTACAGAATTTTTAGTAATTAGTTATACATTGTTATTTGTTATGTATGTTGTAAATACATATGTTAAGGTTTATTTATTTATGTTTATTATATTATTATTATAACAATAACTAAGTAAGTAGATAAATATTATTAAGTTTGAATTATACACAAGATAAAATCGTTATCATCATCGAATAGGTAGGTGAGTAGGTACTAAGTACACTACAGCCCTACTTTGAAAATAGAAAGTTCGAAGTTACGTTAGCTCCATCCCTTTCTTTCGATTTAGTCTCGAATGACGAAAGACCGAGATGGAGCTAACGTAACTTCGAAGTGCGATTTTCAAAGTAGGGCCTGAGGACGTAACAATGTCCGACATACATAATTGTATGTTATAACTAATGATTAGTATTTTTTTTTGCAATTTCCTTCGTCTTTACTATAATTTTGGTTCCGTTTTGTGCTTGTAACGGTGTTTTATGGATTAGGCGTTAATTAATCCTAATTAATTACACCACGTTGGAAAATTGCTTCCGTATTTTTATCGCACACGCTCGATTTTTGGCGGGACGAGATGAGGCGATATACAAACAAACACACTACACTAACTGCTGCTGCCAAAAGCTCGCTTAGACATACCCTTATAAATCTGTGTTTCATAGTGTCAGCCATTGATTTAATATATACAAGATACACAATCCGCTACAAAAATGTTGTTATAAACTGTCCCAAATGACATTGACAGCGGTATTCAGATACATGCTAACATCGCTATTTTTTACCTTAAACATTCATGCAAAAAAGAACTCAATATACTCGTCAAGTATAGACGTCAAGTGTCAAATCTGCAAACTAACGTTTCAAAGTATTTGCAACTTTTTAGTGAAACGGCCATTATCACAATATTTACGACAAAAGTGAACATCGGACGAATGGAGTCGCAATTCTCATTTTTATATTGTATTAATACATATTTAATATAATATAATACAATTAAAAGTTAAAACTAAACTTATTTAAATTAAAATAAAAACTAAGCTACTCAAATATTAAAGACGTAAATAATAATCACCACTATAAAAAGAACACCCCCTCTAGCAGGTCCGCTCGCGGCATGGTCCCTATGACACTGGCTGCGTTACCTCTCTGGATAGCTAGCCCAATCCTTTGGGAGAGGTAAGCACCAGCTCTAGGATCTCCGGAGGTGTCTATGAGCCGGGATGACAGGGCCTTAATAAAGCTTTTCATATCAGCTGACCAAGGTCCCATGGTCTCCACTGCAAGCGCCACAAATTCATAATTATTTAATAATGATGAATATTTGCGGCGCTTGTTGGTTTGGGCCTGATCAGCTGCTGCACCGGCCCGATTAATTAATTAATTATAACGAAATGACAAATTAAAAAAAACGCTTATGAGATGTTTTATAAATGTTATTGTATTACACAACTTAAGCTATATATACAACAATAATAATAAATAAATAACGGGAAAACAAGCTATAAAAACCCGTCCCGTCGATTGTTGTTAGTTCAATTTTAACAGTTTAGGTATCCTTTGTCACCCGGAATGGTGACAGGCTTCAAATAAAAATTCAAATAATTTATTCAGTAAGTAGGCCCTGCAGGCACTTTTACATGTCTGAGTCTACCAGCGCTTCCAAAGAGACCACTGTTGAGAAGAAGCGCCGCAAGAAACTCAACAGTAAGCCGTTTTTTCCAAATAAATCACTTATTACAATACTAAACTTAAGCTACATAATTTAAATGTCACAGGGATGTACAGGTCTAGCGACACACATCTTAATCGGCTCAGGCGTTAAGAAATTATGGTGGAATAAAGAATCCTACATACATACATACATGAACCCTGAAAATATTACACTCCTTTACTCCAAACAAAACAAGATCTTATCCTAACTAACAAAACGTAAAGTAAAACCTAATTTCCTTGAAATAAGTTTAATTTATTATATAATTGTCTTTTAGACCTACATTTACTTTGGATGCTTTCTTTTTTTTGCAATGTAATGTAAGTTGATCACGCCTATCTCGTGCTAATATTGCGACCTATTTTGCACGTCGTAGAGGATTTCGTGGAAAGCTTTAATTTAAAAATATAAAAAATATCATTACCTCTATAAACACTTCTTTGGTCATAAGTCAAAACAAACAAACTCGATTAATTAAATTTTTAAAAGTAATAGCTACTCCATATATTTTTGTTTCGTGATAAGTCATCATTTGTACGTACAATATAAATTACAAAAAATCATGAAAGCATTATAAGTTTAACAAGAATCTGTTTATAAATAAATGAACTTACGTAAAATAAGACATTCCATCCTTTTTTTTCGTTTTCTTGTTATTATTTTTGCAGTTTTTCACTGCACATTTCGTCAAGATTGACAACTGCCACTGTCTGTGGTCGAAACAAGACTAAAAGCAAAACTACTGCCCAAGTCGATTAGGCAGTAGTTTTGACTTGCCATTTTTTCCTGCTGATTGTGTATCTACTCAGCAAATAAAGCAATATCAAAACGCAACGAAAAGAAACTTCAAAAATTCAATGGCGGACGGCTCGACGTCCCAACAAAACATTTGAACACGTTGAACTTACATAATTGATTAAATATAAGCATCGGAGCTGCATGCCACCGGTTTAAAATACCAGAAACCTCGAATCTTTGTTTCAAAATGTCGACAGTCGTGTCCGACTGCTTTACGATCGGCAGTGTAGTTGCAACTCGTACATGCTACAATCAAGAGATAGAAGGCGAAGTTCTTGCCTTCGATCCTCAGACGAAGATGTTGATTTTGAAATGTCCATCATCGAGCGGCAACCCGAAGCGCCATGATGTAAATATTGTTAATTTATCGTTAGTGAGCGACGTGCAAATCAAGAAAGAAGTGACGACGGCTCCCGAGCCGCTGCAGAGTTTGAATCTGCATAGATTAAGTACTAGAGTTCGGAATTCAGTCGAGAATAAGAGAAGATTAGTAAGTCTGTTTTGAATACCTTTCCATCACGTTTCGACTACTTTAGTTATCTGTACTTTAGCCATGTCAGGAAGTTACTGCCTGACTGACATGATGTTTGAAGATGCAGGCCTTGTTGTTAGTGACCCTGTTCGTGATTTAACTCCTGTAGGTATGAACTTAATGGAATGTCACATGTTGCTAATGAGATTAGCTTAATAAAAATTAACTATAAGAGGACTTTAGATTTCATGTAGGCCTTAATACAAGAAATGGTTCCTAAATATCTGTACCTGAAATAATCATGCAAATTGACCTGGTCCCAAACTAAGCTCTAGGCTTGTACTACAGGTACTAGACAATGATTAACATACTTATACAGAGAAATACATGTTTAAATACATAAAAACACCTAAGACTCAGAAATAAATACTAGCGCTTATTACACAAATATTTGCCCTTACTAGGATTTGCACCCGGGACTGCTAGCTTCATAGGCAGGGTCACTAACAGCCAGTCCTCAAGCTAAATCTAAACTGTATTATGTGTAATAAAATATTAAAATTGCCTTTTTCAATGGACTTGACTTTATGTGTGTAAATCTAGGATATATTTTCAACCAATTAACTTGTTTTTTTTTCCCAGGTGACAGCGTTATCAGCATGCTTGGACCCCGAGGGGCAGCGATTGTTCCTCGCGATAGCACGGGTGATTGAGGATGTGTCCTGGGCCGGCCAGAACATCCGAGTGTACAATGAAGTCACCATCTCACCTCCATACAAGGTATTGACCTTTTGCATCGTCTTTGAAGCTGTTTACTATGTAACTTTGACAATGAACAATATCTCTATTCAATAGATGAAAGCCAAAATGTACTTGTGGCTTGAGGCATTCCATATTAGTCCTGAGGGTTCGCGGCACAGTTTTGAGGATGCAATTGTCTATACTTTTCAGATCCCACTAATGACCAGCCCCCTATTTCACCATTTCGACAATGATAGGTGACAGGTGACAATTAGCTATACATTGCAAAGTTAACAAGCTTTCAGATCAGTGTGATTCATATCAGCTGCGCCATGTACACCGAAATGTCGCCTGTCACCTGTAATTGTGCCGATGGTGATATAGGGGGTTAATCTCTTTAACCGAACAATTGTCCTCGCGTGTGATATCCATGGACTTGTTTCTCTAATAAGTCCATGGCAATTGTCTAAAACTCGATACTGGCGAAATACACCTTGTTAAAACAAGGAGTGAAAGCCATTAATTAAGGAAAAAAAAAATAAGGGGCTGGAGTCCTTTGTGCTTGTTTACACTTTTCGACATAAAAAAACTTATTTTGTCCCAACTATTGACTGATTAACAATAACAAAACATTAATAATAGGGTTGTATACCTCTCCCTGATTCTATCAATTCATTACATAACTTTATTTACTTTTCAGGTAGAGAATGTCCTCGGGGAGCCTGATTCCAAGCCCTATAATTATATAAGGAAATTTGTGGAACGACATTGGAGCGATCGGGATTCCGTAGCATCAAACTCTCAGCTCCAATAGGCGATAGTAGGTTATTTATTATTTACACACATTTCAAAAAGAGTCACCATTGTCAAAAGGGCCCATGGCTAATATGATCCAATAAAAAAAAGACAAGCTTTTTAGAGACTGTTATTTTTTTTTATTCAATCATACCTTCTGGTCAGATTTGCCATACATTTTCAGCCCTTTCCAAGAGTAGTTCAGAGTTGACTCACACACAAATTAGTCTGTACCCTGATTCGAAATACATTTGTCTTACTGCATTCTAGGCATTATTAGACAACAATAAACACATTTAAAACATCCAACACGGGAACAAATACTCATCACACATATTTGCGCTAAACAATAACCAAACATGAGACCGCTAGCTTCATAGGCCGGTTCCCTATAAACTAGGGTAATCCTGTCGTTAAATATATGTTGACCAAGAGGTGCGGTTAACTAAAATCTTGTAGATATGCATCATTTTAGCTATGGACCTTTCAATATATGAAAAAAAAGGGGTTTCAACTCTAAAGCTGAATTTATCATGATGAGGACATGATAAAGTGGCTACTCTTACCAGAGGTAGAGGTAGTTTTATCAGAGGTAGTTACAAAAACCTCACGATTTATATTAGCTATATCGTGTGTAATCTCTCATTGTAAATTTAGCTTTATAGTGGTATCACAATATACAAAAGCAAGTCACATGTTCCAATCGATCAGGGGCCCTAGCCAAGATGCAAACCCTACTAACGTTTTTCTTTTCTATCACTCAAAATGTATGGGATGACATTCTCGCGCGTTACGGTAAACCACCAGGGACCGGAAAACCCCTTCATTTGATTAACCCTATCGATGGCTAACCCTATCATTTGGTTACCCAATCGATGCGGTTACCCTATGACTGAGTTACCTTAACATTAGGGCGAACCCCTTTGAATTAGTTAACCGCACCCATAGAGCTTACCAAGTTCATTAGGGTTTCGGTAGTTTAATATTTAAGCATTTAGCATTAAATGGGTATTACCCCATTGATCGCCTCTCTTTTTTGCGTATTTGGGCGAATTCTGGCTGTTTCGCTTAAGCAGCTACTACCGGCCGCTACCCTATAAATTGTTAGGTTATGCAATAATAAGTCGGAAACTCTTGCGCATAGAGAGCTTGAAACCGTTCGATTAAGTTTGAATAGGGTAACAGACGATGGGGTATAGGGTTCGGTTAGCGCTTAGTCGAATTAACTCAAATCAATCGTTTGGTTGCCCTTTCATTGAACTAAGTCGACGATAGGCTTAGTGCGTCCTTGGAGTTTGTAAAAACAAGTTTATCAAATACCATATCGAAAACCCCTTTCGCGCTAAGCGGTTCCGGTCCCTGTAAACCACGTAGTTAACTGTCATCTCATACATTTTGAGCGATAAAAAAAGATTGGCTAGGGCTCTAGAAATCGCGATATGACTTCACTCACTTCTAAAGGAAACTATGTAACCATTTTTTATCGCGCGTCGCGCCTGACTGTCATGTCTTATAACAAACATAATTCAGTATTTTAAGAAACTATTTTATATTTTTAAACGCTACATTACAAGTTTTAAAAGGTAAAAACGAGCATCGGTTATTTGCCATTCATTCACGTGCTCGCATAAAAAGGTACGCGCGACGAGCGATTTACACCGCGATTTTCGCGTTTGTATTCTGCATTGTGGATCCACCTTAATTCGTAAACGCAAATGTTTCTTGATTATCAACATTCTGTCATTCTGCAGATTGGTAGAGCCAGAACGTATGAACGGAATTAATGAATGATAGTTTCTAATGTGTATAGAAAGAATAGCACAGGCCCATTAAAATTAAAAGTATGACTAAAAACCATTGTTTAGATACTGGCAAACACAAACAGAAGATACTTTGCCCGAGAAAGACAAAGTCGCGAAATGACCTACTCTTCAGGACAAAATGTTCGAGTCGCAAAATGTCCACTTCGTTTGCGTTACTAGATAGGTTAGGTTCATTAGGCAACTTCTAATGCCCGAAAGGCAAATCGCCAACTTTGTGAGACAAACAGAAAAAAATGTGGTCATTTTGCGACTCGGACTTTTTGAGATGTAGGCTATTTTACGACCTAGTATTTTACTACTAACCCGTTTCTGTTTGACAAAATCAAGTGGCAACACTGGCAACCACCACAATATGCGGTTGTTTTCACGTAAAGGTTGGATCACGTTACAATCTTCACTTTCCTTAATTGTCACGTTGTTAACAAATAAAATTAAGAAATATGTATTATGTATAATTCAGATATATATCAGGATCTGTTTTCTTGACCCTTGTATGTATATTGTATATTGAAAACAAGTCTCAAATGTCATTAATGAGTTGGTTCAAAAGACATAAGTTTAGTGTTATCTCGAAGACGCGCCCTGCCACTTAAGTCGACGTTGCACGGCTGCGTAAACTTACGTAAACTTAACTAGTGGGGAGCGATTTCGTGTATTTAAGACACTTCACTAGTCTGTTCAATATTTGTAGTTACAGTAAAACCACAGAGTATATTGCTTTCACACTCTGGCGTAACAAATATACCTACAGCCATATGCCGGAGTAAGTTGAACATTTTTAAGTAGGTTTTTGAGGCACAAGAAACTTAATAACTTTATAATAACTTCTTATTGATAAAGTATACTGTATAACCTCATAATCAATATCTTATTGTGTTGTCATATTGATTCAATACTTTATGAACTTAATGATGAATTTCTTTAATGATATTTAAATACAAATACCGACCTGGCTACACCTAGTTATGTTTTTTTTAAGTAACTAGTGTTTTTTTCGCAAAAATAGATTTTGAGCCATTTTGCAACATTTAAAAACGTTAAATTGAATATTTAAGTTAAAAAAAGCGCTAAGTCATTTAGACGGTCCTAATATCAAGCCGAGTGATTAAAAGAAACGATAAAAATTTACTTGAAGCATGTTGAAATTTTAACCAACATTGCACAACTCGAAAAAAAAACTAAAAAAATCATAACTCTGTTTAGCCCCACCCTTGAGCCAGGCTTGCTTCTTTGTATTTAAATAGCATTAAAAAAAGAACAGTAAAGTCAAGTGTTAAAATATTGGAGAACGCAACATCTCAAAAATATGTCCTAATGCACCTAATTCCAGTGTAATAAGAATTTCGTAACATATTTACGAGAAGATTCTTTCGATACATATTTTTGCATTTGACTGTACAAGTTCCCACGGTGCCTCAACACCTAATTAAAAATTCTTAACAGCTCTTCTACTATACTCCATACCAATTGACTTGTCTTATTTAGTAAACACTTTTATAACCTCAAAGTGCTCCATTTTCGCCTAAAATTACAATTTTGTTATTAAAAAAAACCATCCATGATGTAAAATCAGGAATATAGTGTGCTAAATGTGGTCTCTAGTTGCTATTCACCAGATAACGGCCGTTTTAACCAAAAGCTATGCACGACACGCTGGCCTAGTTGTTAGTGACCCTGCCTACGGCGCTAGCGGTCCTGGGTTCAAATCCCGGTAAGGGCAGATATTTGTGTGATGAGCGCGAATATTTGTTTCTGAGTCTTGGATGTCTTCTATGTATTTAAGTATATATTTCTCTATATAAGTATTTATATCGTTGTCTAGTACCATACAAATAGTTCGATAAATAGTTCGATGCACCATATAAATTGTATGGTGTAACGAACTATTTGAGCACTTTGAATGTTACCTTATATATGACGCTGACTGTACAAGCCTAGAGCTTAGTTTGGGTCAATTGGTGTGACATTGTCCCCCCTGATATTTATTTATCTATTTATTTATTTATTTTGAGGGTATAAGTGTTTAGGTACTAAATTAGACCAGTCAGTTGGTATGGAGTATATGACAGTATATTTGTTATTCGTGTTTCGTAAAAAAACGAACATTGTCGAACTATTAAAAAAAGGTTGTATATACCTTGGAAAGGGTGAAACTGGAACTTGGAAATGTGAACTTTGCGAGTATGGAACGTGCCCGTTTGTGACGGTACTAGGAGATTTTTTGTATGTGCATAGCAGAGTTAAGTATGTAAAAGAAATATTGAAAAAAAAAAAGTATTTCGATTGGTTGTTTCATTTTATTACCTAAATTACTAAGGCCGCATTTCACCAAACTTGAAAAAACTTATTCCAGGAATAGTATTTACAAATTCGGCGTTTAATCGAGGTTTAAGACCTTATTCCAGTTTGGTCGAATGCAACCTTAGCCTTTATTTTGGTTCAGCCCATTGCTTCGATATTGTAATTAAATGAAACTGTTGACGCTATGATACCTCTTACCCCCAAGTGAATAAGGGCTGTTATAACATCAACTAACTATATCGGAACCCATAATATCGTTTGTCCTAATCGTCATTTGTCCTAATTCATCGTTTGTCCTAAAAGCCATTTCCGCCTGATGTTTAAAACTTTTTAGTGTTGTTATAACACAACTCTAACCTAACCTAACCGCAGGTATTTTTGGAAAGCTTAAGAAGTTGTCTGACTCAGCTGAAAACCAGTTTAGGACAAACGATAAATTAGGACAAATGATGATTAGGGCAATCGATATTATGGATCGCGAATGACACTACGTCAACAGTATATTTAAATATTGAAGCAAGGTGGTCTAGTGCAATGTAGAATACCCAGTGGCCCTTGACAAGATGCATTCGATTGAACTAGAGAATGCAAATAACCGGTTATTTTCATACAAAAACTGTTAATAACCGGTTAAATTGCATTCCCTAGATTGAACGTTATTGTTGCAGAAATGTATAGCATTGACGTTAGCTGCTGGGCGGGTACTTAATCAATACGTTTAAGGGTACGGCTCCACTGAGGCGGAGACGAGCGGGGCTGTGCCAATATTAACCAATAGAAGGCGCATGCGGTCGCGTCGAGCGCGCCTTGTGCACGTTAGTTTAGATTCTATTGGTTAAATTGGCACAGCTCCGCTCCACTCCGCTCATCTCCGCCTCAGTGGAGCCGCAGCCTTAACATGCGCTTTGGAAAACTATTGGAAATGGAAAGCGTACAGTCTGTGAGCACTTAGAAGATGCTTCGGTTTTGTACTTCTAAGATCGCATGAGAGCGAGTGAGAGACAAGTACAAATTCGAAGTATCTTCTAAGAGCTTTCGCACTGCACGATGTAGAGGTTTTAAGAGCATTGTAACAAGACGAAAGCATTGTAACAAGTTCTCGATTCGTGTCCATCTGTGGTATCGTAGCTATTATTTAGTGCTCTGTCTACGGTTTAAAAAATAGCTAGGTTAATCATTTCATTACCAAGCGTACGCACTTCGCCGCGAAATCAACGCCTTAAGCATGACGCCGACCGACGTCTGCGGCATTGAGTTTAAGTTAATTGGACGCCTAGCTAGCCGTCCTAGATCAAATTTTAGTAATATTTTTGTAAAACCGACTACAATCGGTAGTTTTGAAGGCTTAATATAATTTCAAAACACGATATTTATTTACGAAACATGGTCAATGGAATCGTTACTCAGAATATTAAAGAATGACCCTGGAAATTAGTGAGTTAATCGGGATGGTTCTTGGTCAGGACTCATGAAAATCAATTGGACCGTTAATCAGTAATCAGCATTGAAAGTAGAGGTCACCAATCAAAATCAGAGGGCTTATTGTCTAACGCACTCTCAATCACGATCGTTTTCATTTTGAAAATCGAAGGCTTGTCTGCATACAAAATGGAAACGATTGCTCCATTTTGAAGCCGGTTGCGATTGAGAGTGCGTTAGACAATAAGCCCTCAGATCAGAGGATCAAGTGTTTTAATTTTTATTTAATATGTATTACGTATTAGTATCGAATATTAAATATGGGGAATAATTGTCTACGAAAATAAATAAAAGTCCAAGGTGAACGTTCCACGATCAGATCGGGGACGTATTAAGAAAGGGCCAGGTCAGGAGACTCTAGACCGACGCACGTGTATGAAGAGACTTATGAGTGTGGAGGAAGCGAGGGAAGTTTGTCTGGATCGTAGCAAGTGGAAAGAAGTGGTCTCTGCCTACCCCTATGGGAAAGAGGCCTGATTGTATGTATGTATGTATGAAATAAATAAAAATAGTGTTAAAGCAATAACATTTATTACTAAACTACAACATTACACGGTTATTATTACTATACATCAAGTAAATTCGAAATGGCAACTAAATATCATTTTGTACTGGTACGTGCCTTACACAAACTTAATCCATAGTGATGGTCCGTTTCACCAACACCTGACAATTCGGACATGTATTTTTCTGATAAACTTTAACTGTTAAGCAGAAATGACATTTCACATGTAGTACGATAGAATCCGGACTATAAAATGAACATAAGTCGTATGTTTGACCTTTTTTTACTTATCGCATTCATAATAAGTTAGAAAGAAATGTGCTTATTCTTTCGTTATCTTGTAGGCCGTCACAAAGTACGAATTTGGATGCCAATACCATGAAGAGGTCACCCTGATACGTAATTAACACTGAGTTCCATAGAAGTCGTTCTTGTAACTAGAAATACGTAGCTGGTGCAAAGTTCATCTCCTAGTTCGGCTTCTATTTGCGCCTATGTGTGGTACTAAAAGTTATTTCTAAATTAAAATGTATCAAAATATTGTATTAAAAACGTCAAAATTTTCCTTTTTTCTTTATCGAGAGAGATATAGAGACTCTGTTTCTTGAAATAGTAAATGAAAAAAGTAGTGTAAAGTAGAGAATCAATTTTGACGTTTTTAAAAGTCAAATTTGACATATCTAAATTTAAAAATACAAGTTGTTTGAAACAAACTATGTTTAAAAAACAAAAATACTAAACTGACTAATTGGATTTTGTAGGAATAAACCAAAGTTAGATACTTTAGTATTCAGCAGTGATTTAGATATATTAATAAAGAAAATGCATGTGCTATTAGACACCAAGCATTCAAGATATAATATCTAAAGTGGTCTAAATATCAACATCAATAAATATAGATAGAACTAGAAACAACAAGTTACATCGTTAAAGTGTAAGCAACAATATTTCTACGAACAACATTATTTTAAAGTTAAAAGTTGAATTCAGAACTGAGCTGGGATTCTCCTAAACAACACTCTTCAATTCGTCGACGAATTAATTGGCCAAATAAAGTTATGACGCTCGTAGCGTAGATACGTAAGGCAGAGTTACGGTCATCCCATACTACAACGCCCCGGCATTCAGCTCAAAGTGAAACATTGAAAAGTGAGCATTGACTTGAGTCAGTACGATACATTTTTCAGTGAACGAGACGCGAGACCGGCGCCCGTCAAATGTTTTTACATTAACTTGAAAAATGTATCGTATTAAAACAAATCAAAGCTCACTTTCCAATGTTTTACTTTGAGATCTGGTGCCGCGGCGTTGTAGTGTGGAATGACCTTATTACCTAGTGAGTTTTATCGATGAAAAATGCGACAAAATTAAAAATGGTCGCACTAACATGTTAATAATGCTCTGACACGACCACTTACATTTGCCGGTTAGTAATTCAACGACGTTGAGTGAGTAAGTGAAGATGATGCGATGATCTGAATAACCAAGATAACCTACATTGGAGCCCATATGACGACAAAGTTAGGATAGTTGATAGTGACCTTGCCTACGAAGTTAGACCTGGGTTCGATCCCAAGTAGTGCTAATATTTGTATGACGAACGAGTATTTTTGTTCTTGAGTCTTGTATTTACGTATTTATTAGAGATCGTTGGGGAAGGTCTCATAAAGTTTCATGGCAAGGAGAAGGCACACGAGCACAGGCCACCTGATGATAAGTAGTATTCTGAGATCCATAGACATTTGTAGTCTCATGACTGCAATCCTGAGATCGAAAATGCGTTAACAACCTTGACGATTAAGGTGGAACGCTATGTCCAGCAGTGGATATTTTCTGATGCTGATATGTTATGATATGATATGATAATTATAATAATACAAACTATAAAAAAAAACTCGTAAGACGCAATATCTTTGTGTCTATTTTTTTTAGTAACATTGTAATTGAAACCTTATAACAATAATTATAGGGTGCCTTTTATATTTGGACAAACCAGGGGATTCTGGAGGCCATGCATATCATACCCATAGTATAACCCTAGAGGTTAGTATGGGATTGATTTTGTTTGAGATCGTCACATGTGATGGCTCCTAGTTTTTTAACCACCAACAAAGAAAAAGAGTTTAACGGGTGTGACTGTGTATCTGTGTGTCTGTCTGTGGCATTGTAGCTTCCAATTTGACCGCGATTGTTTTAAAGAAAGCAAGTTTAATCGGGATGGTTTTTATGCTAGGTTTCATGAAAATCGGTTGGGCCGTTTAAGAGAATACAGCTCTGAAAGAAGTGCTCGCCATTATATGGGTTTCTGTTTATTTAATAGTTATTAATTTCAATGTTCTGTTTGATTTTAACTCAGTTCTGAACCCAGCTGTAGTGATATATTTAATTAACTAGTTTCGTGACGTAGTTGCTAGGGAATAGACCGGTCATGCCACGAAGTTCACCTGAAAAAAAAGAAGGATTTTAAATAATCATTTATCATTTTTATATGGCAAGGAAAGGGTAAAAGAATACACAGGCCATAATATCGTAAGTATCGTCATTTGCATTCTCAAGACTGCAATCTCGAGATTATAATTCTAAAACTGGAAATGCGTTACCAACTCTGAGACTAGCACCCTTTATTCACAAACGTCACTATGAGGTCTCACAGTGCTCACGAACGCACAGGGTGGTTCAAATCGTCTCATAAACAAAAGGTCGGCCCAAAACGACCAATCACAAAGCTGTATTGCACGCAGTGCGTTTACTCAGTGAAGGATCCCTTAAGTATTGTTTGTGAATACGGGTGTAAGGCACTGATCCCACCAAGAGCGAGGAAGCGATTAGCTATCGACTATTTTCTCGCTCAAGAAACGAACAAAAGATATAGTCCCCGTGTCAATAAAAGAGACACGCATATTAACAGTTGATCGCTGGCTGTTCACACTTAAGGTCCTACTATCACTAAATATTCCAAAACCACTTAGAACTTAGTCAAAATTATTTATCAATCAAATCGTAAGAGGAAGTACCTTGCCACCAGGCAGGGTCCTGGCTGCGGTCGGTGACCGCGATGATGTCGTCCTTCTCGAAGCTGAGCTCGTCGGCGTTCTGAGCAGTATACGGGTACAGGGCGATCACCTTAAAACACACACACAAATTCAAATTCAAATCATTTATTCTGTAAGTAGGCCCTCTAGGCACTTTTACAAGTCTGAGTCTACCAGCGCTTCCAAAGAGACCACTGTTGAGAAGAAGCGCCGCAAGAAACTCAACAGTAAGCCGTTTTTTCCAAATAAATCACTTATTACAATACTAAACTTAAGCTATATAATTTAAATGTCACAGGGATGTACAGGTCCCAGTAGTAATAATAATTAAATATATCAAAATGTCAGATTATAATAAATAATACAATTTCGGAGATGTAAACAGTCTCCAAATGTCAACACATAAGTTAAAAACCTAAGATTGACGACCAGAGGCCCGTTTCACGAAGCTACAAGTTACAAATTACAAGCGGAAGTCTCTTTCTAGCAAAAAGAGTTGGAAAGAGACTTCCGCTTGTAATTTGTAACTTGTAGCTTCGTGAAACGGGCCACAGAGAGCGGAATTTTCGTGGTACTTTTGGGCTGTCGTAGTGACTTCCCATTTATCGACTTTCAATATCGATATACTAAACTTCTCAATAGAGAATTTATCGTGTCGTGCGGGTAACCAGATAATATGAAAACAAAATAGAACAATATATTTATTTATTAAGAAACTAAAGAAACACTTGTTAGCACTAGCAAGTATTTTGAACAAGAAATTGAAAAGGCAAAAATATTATTCTTGTTAGCCGTATTTGGAACTGATTTTATAATATTGTTTTCCAAGTAACTTTTTATTTATTTATTTATTACCTTAAATCTTTTAGAATTTTGCGTTTTGTATTGTATTTTTTCGATTTATAGGTATATCGAAAGTCGATAAATGAGAACTCACTAGCTTTTTGAAAAGTGCCACGAAATTCCAGGCTCTGCTGACGACCACAGAGTGGAGTTTTAGTGGCGCTTTTTAACCGACTTCAAAAAAAAGGAGGAGGTTCTCAATTCGTCGGAATATTTTTTTTTTTATGTATGTTCCCCGATTTCTCGAAGACTACTGGACCGATTTGAAATTTTTTTTCGGTGTTCGAATGGGTATACTTTCTAGTTGGTCCCATTGTCAGCACGTCACGATCTGATGATGGGATCTTGGAGAAATCAAGGGAACTCCTCGAATATTGTAGGCACGCTTATAGCGATTTTGTTATTTTTCTCTGTAACTCGTGCATTTGCTTATGAAAAGTACTATATGGTGAAGTGGAACTGATGATGAAGAACACAGATGGCCAACGGAACTCCTAAACGGTATCTATTTCAAGGGTGGCGACAAGATATTTCGATTAAGATAGTTGAGCGACTATGACGAAGCATATGTACGTTTAAATATATGACTATGACTTTCCCACGGCGTTGCTTGCGGCGAGATTGAATTTCAATGTTATATAGTTTCTTATTAATTATTATTAATTAAAGTGGGACTACATAACAGCATAATTATAATCACTAAAAAGTATAAAATTAAATAAAAGTTAAAAAAAAACAAAAAACCGCCTTCAAAAAGCAAACTGGACTGACCTATTACGGCTATTACCTACCATTTTAAAAGAAGTTATTTTTTGCTTTTTGAAGGCGGTTTTTTGTTTTTTTTAACTTTTATTTTTTAATAACGACGCTCGGTGCAGTCTTAAAAGCAATGTCTACCTTGTCTATGACAGTTTCAGCGGGCATGTTGTCCATCTTGGACGATAGCACCGGCGTCGTTCTGCCGGAAGTACGTCCCGACGACTGAAGGATCTAGAAAAATTACGGAAACACATTAGCTTCGCTATAGTGTTGACTATATTTCCTAAGCCACTATGGAACTATGTCAAAGTTTCGTTATAAATAAAACTGTAAGAAGTCTATTAAGATTTGCTTGTACAAAACTTTGACATAGTTCTTAGTGGTTTAAGAATCATATTTAGCGATGGAAGGACTTCATGCAGGGACCCTATTCTCGTGACTTCGAGATGATTTTTCATGCGATATGCACTGTCAACTGCGTACATTTTTTTGACATATCTCGCATGAAAAATCATCTCGAATTCACGAGAATTGGGTCCCAGGATCCGGTCGGATCGCTACCACGATCTTATCCTTGAACCTGCCGGCAAGCAGCAGTCGCATTGTGTTCCGGTGTGGGGATAACACAACCGGGGACATTACTAGCGTAGAGGCATTCCATCTTAGTGCTCAGGGTTGGCAACACTTTTTCAGTCTTAAGATTGTAGTCTTGAGAATGCATATCTATGGGTCACAGATCCCACTTGGGTGCGATTCAATCAGTATAAAAACATTTTGTATAATTTCATTTAACTAACCACGAAAAGCATAATGAACGTTTAGCATAAAAACCAATTGTATAATTTTATCTGGCATACGATCGAATAACATAACACTCATTTAGCATAACTGTTATTTTCTTGTTATTATGCATTTTAAGTCAATTTCTTCTAACTAGGTTAGGTTAGGTTAGAACTGTGACCACATTAATAGTAATTAAAGCAGTTAGAAATATTAATTTTTTAATTTATAAATATTATAGTTTTTGAAATTATGCATTTCGTTTTATGCATCATGACTATTATATCGATGGTTTATTATGCAGATTGAAATTATGCAATTAGTGTTATGTAAAATGATCATTATTTAGACTATTTGTTTTTATGCTAAACATTACACACCCATCCCACTTACCATCAGGGTGGCCTTATCCAGTCATAAAAAAAATCTTTTTTTATGGAAAGGTGAAGGCAAACGGGTAGGGGTCTACTCGCATACATATTTTAACGCACAATAATCATTACGCATAAAAATCGATTGTCATAAAACGGATTTTACAATAGAAACGGTTTCATTTTAATTATTATTAAAAACTAACCTAACCTAACCTAATTTACACAATAGACGTTGATTAAATGTTGCATTGTCAGCCTAAAAGAGTGTTATGACAATTGATTTTTATGCGTAAAAAAAATTATGCGAGTAGATAGGGCCCCAAGGCAAACGCACAGGCCATTTAAGGGACACACCTTAAACAATCATAAGACTGTGCCGCCAATCCTGAGCACTAAGATTGAATGCCTCTACGCTAGTAATGTCCCCGGTTGTGTTAACCCCACACCGGAACATAATGCGAATGCTGCTGGCGGCCGGTTAAAGGGTAAGATGGTAGCGATTTGAGCCTGCACTAGGTCTACCACCACTATAACATTTGACATATCTTATTGAGCCTGTGACAGATATAATTTGGCAATTTTAGTGTTACTGCTAATTAAAATGGCCTTTTTTTCGATTATCGATAGTCAATGTAATCGATATAATATTCAGTTTTAAATTTTTAACTTAATTTAATTTACTTACGTACTATAAAATAAGTTATCATAAATCGTCTAACATAACGCTAGAACTATAATAGCCATCGTATGGTAAAGTCTAGACAGGTAAATTTACGTGGTAAAATAAATGATATTAAATGCAAATGGTCGACGAACGAGGTTATTGTTGTAAAGGAAGTAAAAGTAGTTCGATTATTTAGTTTTTAGTTCCATGAAATATGTGCATAGTTTTTTTTTAATGCGTTAGACAATATTTATTGTTTTTTGGAACGAATTTACTATAGAAACGTATTTTTTAAGTTAGTTGACAGCTCCATTGGTTGGAACAACGTTCGCGTGAAATGTCAATCTGTCACAGGCATAGTAACATATGAAAAATATTATAGTTGTTTAGTACCAGGGTTTGCGTGATCTTCACCTTGACGTAGCTGGCCGGGAACCAGCCGAGCTGCCGGTTGCGGCCCTTGGCCTGCAGCTCGCCCTCCCACCAGCCCGTGTCGGCCTTCTTGCGGACCACGAGCAGCTGCCCCTTGGTGAAGGACAGCTGTTCAGTGCTGTAAGAGAATTTTAATTTATTTAATATATTTATTGAGGATTTCCAAGAGATAAGGTGAGTCGGGCTCACGGGGCAGGTGCACCAAACTAACAATATCTCCTAAAAAATATATGGTTCGTTGCACTTGCCTAGTAGGTGCGTTTACCCCAAGGTGGGGCAAGAGCGTCAACGGGGTAAAAGCGTCAAGTGTATTAGGATGTTAAACGCCGGGCAGCGTAAGTATTTTTGACTGTCTGAATAGTTCTATGGCCCAGTGATTGTTTACCCTGTATATATGAGT
This sequence comes from Acleris cristana, assembly GCA_948252455.1. NCBI lineage: Eukaryota > Metazoa > Arthropoda > Insecta > Lepidoptera > Tortricidae > Acleris > Acleris cristana. The sequence goes on along the minus strand of OX411800.1, from coordinate 1,451,433 downwards.
GTATGTTTGTGTGTATATTTTTAAATGAGAACGTGAGTGTGTTTGCATGTGTGTGTGTGTGTGTGTGTGTTTTTTTTTGTGAGTGGATTTAAGTTTTTTTGAGAGAACGTGTGAGTGTATGCGTGTTTTTGTGAGAGAACGTGTGTTTTTGTGAGCGTATGCGTGTTTTTGTCAAAGCGTGAGTGTGTTTGTGTGTGCGTGTTTTTGTGAAAGAACGTGCTTGTGTTTGTGTGTGTGTATTTTTGAGAGTGTGCGTGTTTTTTGAGAGTACGCGCACGTGTTTGATTTATGTTGTGAGAAAATGCGCGTTTTTGAGAGAATATGCGCGTATTTTTTTTTACGAGAATATGTGTGTGCGTGTGTTTTTGTTCTGTCCTCTATACCTGGCAGCGGTGTAGGTGGCGATGGCCTGCGCGATCTCGGGCTTGCGGCGGCCGGTGGCGGAGTCGCGGCCCGAGTCGCGCGCGGAGTCGCGGCGCGCGGCCGACGCGGGCCGCGGCGCGGGCGCGGCCGCCGCCGACTCCGTGATGGCGGCCACTTCCGACGATATGGGCGTCGATGATTTTTGCTCCTGGAAATTATTTGTTCGACTAAACCGCAAAGCTACCTTTCTATCTTTCTGGCAAAAAACTGCATCGCAGTTTGGCAGATACTTAGTATTTTGTAAAAAATAATTATGTTTTTTGATAAGCTAGACGACGCCCGCGACTTCGTACGCGTAGAATTAGTTCCCCCGCTACCCCTTCTATTTTTTCCCGTTAGGGGTCGATTTTTGGAAAATCCTTTCTTAGTGCTCACTTAAGTACATCATGAAAGGAATCCCTGTACTTACCAAATTTCAAGTTTCTAGGTACAGTAGTTTCGGCTGTGCGTTGATATATAAGTCAGTAGATCAGGTTTGCCTTTTATATATATAGATAACAAACAAATTATTATATAAAACACAAAAATTCAAATACAATATTTACGAAATAGTGAACTTATCCCTTATAGAACTCTCCTGCAGTTAAGCTTTAACTAATTTAGTAAATAAAAACGCAAAAAAAAAGCATAGCAATATACAAAAATAAATTCTACATAAAGTATATTTTTTACATTTAACAGTGTATTTTTTATTATTTTACATTAAAATAGAATCTATGTGATTAAGAACAATTTTTTTTAAAAGATCATATTTGTGTAGCAAAAAAAATTTGTTTTTTATTATTGTTTATTTTTGATTTTATGTACTTATAGTTCCCATTATTAACACTAATATTACATTATTATTATTTACTCTAGTAAACAAAATGATAATAACATACCTGCACTGGTTCGGGAGGCACGAACGGCGTCGGCGTGGCGGGCGGCGCCGGCTGCGGCACCGGGGCCGGCAGCGGCGCCGGCTCCGGTTCCGGCTCGACCGCCTCCGGGATCGGCGCGATCGGCTCCGACGTGGTCGTCGCGTCCTTCGTTACGTAGTTGGATGGGAAAATGCCGGTACTGTGTAATGAAAAAATGTAGATTTTTCGGGTGTATTTATTTATTTATTTAACTTTCATTGCTCTAAAAAAGTACAAATTGAGGGTTTCATGCCTAATGTCATTCTCTACCAGCCAACCAAATAATCATACCGACATACAGAAAAAAAAAGACAGAAAACAAAGCAAAGAACATGTTTACCAAATAATAATAGTAATACTTTACGCAAAAAGTAGTAACAAATATGTATATATGTATGTACGAGTAAACTGTTTATTTCACATAAACAAGACATCATGTTAGCATCAATATGGATTATGTAGAATCAAGGATAAAAATAAATATCCACACAAAGTTGCAGAAATATGTACACATAGACCTTATTGTCATAGTAATAACGTCTGTGTACATATTTTCGACATTTTGTGGTGTATACATATTAATGACCTTGACTGTACATAGGCGAACATATCCCATATAGGATCTCTTCCCAAGATACCGGAATCATGTAAATTATTCAGTTGTTAGTCACATGAATTTGAAGGCGAATATATTCACAGGATACGCCGCTAACCCTGCCGCATAAAAAGCATAGAGCTTGCTAGAAGCCTACCGTATGCCAATACGTCCCCCCCCAGTCCCCCCCCCCCATCTAACACCAAGTCGCAAAACCCCGTGAAGTTGTACAGACACGCCCTATAGTAACCAAAGAGCCTGGTAGCAACCTACCGGATGCCGATAACCCCCGTCCACCAGTCTCCCCCATCTAACACCAAGTCGCAAAACCACTTGAAGTTGTACGTACACGCCCTATAGTAACCAAAGAGCCTAGTAGAAACCTACCGAATGCCGATACGCCCTGTCCACCAGCCCCCCCATCTAACACCAGATCACAAAACCACTTGAAGTTGTACAGACACGCGCTATAGGAACCAAAGAGCCTGGTAACAACCTACCGGATGCTAATAACCCCCCCCCGTCCACCAGTCTCCCCCCATCTAACACTAGGTCGCAAAACCACTTGAAGTGGTACGTACACGCCCTATAGGAACCAAAGAGCCTGGTAGAAACCTACCGTATGCCGATACGCCCCGTCCACCAGTCCCCGTCCCGGCGCGTGACCTCGATGCGCTCGCCCGCCTCGAACACCAGGTCGCCGGGCTCCGCGGAGTTGTACGGGTACGCCGCTATGTAGAAATCGCCACCCTCTGGAATAAGCATCAGGATAAACAAGAGTATCAAAATATTTCATTATACTACTGTTGCATAATGAACGCTCTTGAATAGAACACCAGGATAAACAAGAGCATCAAAATAGTTCATTATACAACTGTTGCATAATGAACGCTCTTGAATAGAACACCAGGATAAACAAGAGCATCAAAATAGTTCATTATACAACTGTTGCATAATGAACGCTCTTGAATAGAACACCAGGATAAACAAGAGCATCAAAATAGTTAATTATACAACTGTTGCATAATGAACGCTCTTGAATAGAACACCAGGATAAACAAGAGTATCAAAATAGTTCTTTATCTATCCAAATATCTTAAACCCTCCATGATGCGTTCAAGAACCGCCCATTATGACCACCATAAAAATAGACTGTTTTGTTAGAACAAATTTTTATCTGTAAAAATGTTATTATTGTTAAAGAAATTTGATTTGACCTCTATTCTAATATCAGTCGAGATAACGTTTAGTTCGAAATGAATTGTCAATTTGCATAAAAATTTGACAAATGTCGCACGTAAGTAAGATATCGGACGAATGATAGTTGGAGCCGACTCTAGTTTATCTCAGAATTAAAAAAAACTCAATTTTATTTTTATTATTTGTTGTTATATGGGCCATAATACAAACACGGTTAAAAAGGTACGGCTCTGTGACGGACGGACGGACAGCGGAACCTTAGTAATAGGATTCTTTGGGACCCTTTGCGTACGGAACCATATTTTCTTTTACAAAGTACTTACCAACAACTGGCATCGCACCGCCTAAGTCGTTCGCTATTTCCGCTTCCGGTACTTCGGCGATTCCTTTAAATAAAAAAAAACGGTTAAAAAGTTCGTTTATTAATTTATAACATACATCTTTGTTAGAAGGAAGAGTCTATATTTAAAAAAATACATTAAATAATACAAGGCGTATATTGAACTCGGTAAAACTATATCGTATTTAACCTGTTATGGTCTTGTTTTCAACTCGGCCGCCATTACTGTCAAGTAAATAAGAGCTATCAAAACGTTGACAATACGGTAACAGGTCAAACTATTACACATACCATCTGATGATAAGGGAACTCCAGGGACCGGAACCGCTTAGCGCGAAAGGGGTTTTCGATATGGTATTTGATAGACTTGTTTTAACAAACCCCAAGCACGCGCTAAGCCTATCGTCCAACCAAACCAAACGATAGTTAATTCGACTAAGCGCTAACCCTTTCCCAGTCCCCCATCGTCTGTTACCCTATTCAAACTTAATCGAACGGTTTCAAGCTGATTTAATCTCTATGCGCAAGAGTTTCGGCTTATTATTGCGTTACCTAACAATTGATAGGGTAGCGGCAGGTAGCGGCAGGTAGTAGCCGCTTAAGCGAGACAGCCAGAATTCGCCCGAATGCGCAAAAAAGAGAGAGGCGATCAATGGGGTAATACCCAGTCAATGCTAAGTGCTTAAATATTAAACTACCGAAACCCCAATGAACTTGGTAAGCTCTATGGGTGTGGTTAACTAATTCAAAGGGGTTCGCCCTAACGTTAAGGTAACTCAGTCATAGGGTAACCACATCGATTGGGTAACCAAATGATAGGGTGAGCCTATCGACAGGGTTAATCAAATGAAGGGGTTTTCCGGCCCTGGTGAACTCTGAACCCCACACACATTTACAATATTGCAATTTTACGATTACAATCTCAAGAAATGCGTTTCGAACCTTAAGGACTTCCAGGAAATGCCTCTATGCTAGTTATTGTGTCTTACCCTCGGGAACACGACAATGTGAACACTATTGTTTGGCGGTGTTACCTTCGAGTTGCGTCTTGGTCTCCAACGGCTCGATGACTTCGGCAGCGTAGGCTGCAGCAGCATTAATATCTTCAACGTAGGACTCGGGGAACCAGCCAGATTGACCTACGACATATTTAATTTTCTCAAACATGCTCGGAAAGGATGGATTTTCTTTTGAGAAACGAAGATGGAAATGGCCTCATTTTATTCCTAGGAGTAAAATAACAATAACACATTCCTGCCCGCTGCGATATTTTATTCAAAAATGCTCTCTATTGCTTATGAAATAGAAAGGATCCAGAAAAAATCCCATACACCCAACTTGTGGGTGAGCGCAACGTTAGGCAGAGGTTCATTGTGCGTGAAATTGTTGTAATAGTCGTAGTTTTTCTTTGAATTTGTCGAATACATTTACAAATACTAATAATTATGTATTTGTATCATTTCCTCGCATTGTTTGGGAAAAACATTATTAATGCCTCGCCAAGGCTCGGCCCGCGAACCACCTCGTCCGGCAATTCCCTTACTTTCCAGGCCTAGGCAATAATAATTACCTCTAGCCATGCCCCATCTCCAACCGGGCTCTGCATCTCCTCTGGGAGCCGTCGCGTCGCTCACCTGAAAAAAAACACCGATTCATCAATAAGAAATATTCATGAAAAAAATCACAGCTTCAATAAAAGCTGATTCATGTAACAAATCATTTTTTGAATAGCTATAAAAATAAACAGAATTTAACATGGAGTTTATATGGGCGACGTGACATGACGTCACGCGTATCGGATCTCTGTCTAATCACTGTCTGATTAGCAGTTTAAAATGCTTGTATCATCCGTATTTTTGGTCGATTTTAATTTTATCATTCTTGGTGATCTCTTTAACGGTATTTTCATATTTTATTAAGAAAAGAGATTTAAAAAATCCATGACTTCTCCCTAAATTATGTGACCATCACGTAAAATTCAAATTCAAAATATTTATTCAGTAAATTGGCCACATGAGGGTTCTTTTACACGTCGGTAACATTGAGTGAATCTACTAGCGCCTCGGACAAGACCATCATTGCGGAGAAGCGCCGCAAGAAACTCCAGGGGCACGTTGTATTAAGCTACAAGTTACAATTTTACAGGTCTAAATTGGCAACACTGCTCTAATGGCTGGTCGTTATTGGTCGAGGCTGTGTCAAATGGAAACTTGTAACCTGTAAATTGTAATTTGTAGCTTTATAAAACAGGCCCCAGCAGGTCATTTTTTCAATCATAATAAAATGTGGTAGTTTTTTGTTTTTGAATTAGCTCACCAAGTCGCCAGGCTGCAGACTGAGCTCGTCGACGGTTCTCGCGCTGAACTCGTACACGCAGCGCCACCGCGGCGCGCTCGCGGCCGGCGCCGGCGCCGCCGCTGCCGCCGGGACCGGCTCGGTGGCTGCCACAAACATTTATAGTACATTATTGCCTAGCCAGGGAAGAAGGCAATTGCGGGCAGAGTATTGGTTTAAAAATATGAAGCCCGCAATTGCTGTTCCTGCAGAGCCAAATATAGTGCAACATTGCAGACACACACACACACACACACACTCACTCACTCACACACACACACACACACACACACACATACACACACAGACACACATACATACACACACAGACACACACACACACACACGCACGCACGCACGCACGCACGCACGCATAGTATTTGAAGTAACATAGGATATTTCCCAAAACGTACGGAACACTCTCCAAGCGAATTTAACTCGCCATTGTTTTTTTAAATTGTTACAAGCTTTCATTTAACTTGCACTGTTCGTACCTACCTACCTATTTTGACCCAGTTCCCGTTAGCGGAATGGGCTGAAATTTGTACCATATATGTAAACCCGATGACAATGCAATATTATGGTATCTATGAGCTGATCTGATGATGGAGTCGGAAGGTGGCGACAGGATCTCCGCTATACTTAACGAAGACCCACCGTGTTAAGCCTCATTCGTTTTGTCTTGATAAGCAGATAATGATTTTGCAAAAAAAAATACAGTTCCAAAACTGTTTTTTTTTTACAGAAACTTATGTCATGTTACTCACCTGTGGTGGCCGGGGCATCGCCCCACGCCTCGGCTTCCGGCTCACCCCAGGCGTCGTTCGTTGTTCCCCAATCCGGTTCTAAAGAATGTTAATTCGGAATTATACGATACTTAAGATTTTTTAATTACATACATACATACATTAAATCACGCCTGTTTCCCAGAGGGGTAGGCAGAGACCACTTCTTTCCACCTGCTACGATCTTGACAAATCTCTTTCGCTTCTTCCACATTCATACATCGAGTCATGCACGCACGTCGGTTTCGGGTACTTAAAATTCGGCCCTTTTCCAGTATTTCTCCGATTTGATTCGAAAAAGTACGCCTAGGGCGGCCCCTTCCGACCCTTCCACTCACTAAAATTAAAAAGACAATAATCCAAAACATTAGTTCGTGAGACATAACAAGAAGAATGTAGTAACGAAATGGTCCCAACTCAGCGTGATGCTGACATTTTTAACCCACAGTTATTTTGTATAGTATACCATACATTTCATAAGGTGCACTTTTTGTATTTTTTATTTAAATAAAATTTTATAAATAGGTGAAATCCAATGAGGCCACATTTCCGTTTCTTTTTTAATTTTGCGACTTTAAGGGTTAAGTCAACGCTGGTCTTCCGTTGGAAGCTTCAGGTGATACAGAAGCTTAGCTTAAAGCTAGGAAAAACAACCTTTAATGCCTTATTTTCATTGGCAGTTTTTTTTAATTATTATTAATTCCACCTTAATAACCAGGGACCGGAAATTCGGATAGATATTTACCTAAAGTTGACAATATCTAGGAAAAAGATAGGCGACATGTGGCCCGTTTCACGAAGCTACAAGTTACAAATTACAAGCGGAACTCTCTTTCTAGCAGGAGGAGTTAGAAAGAGACTTCCGCTTGTAATTTGTAACTTGTAGCTTCGTGAAACGGGCCTATGGCGTCGGATTCTTAAAAATATTATTGTAATAATAGAAAATCCGGGATTGCGGGATTCTACAAAACGTTAATAATTATTATTTTACATGTACGAACGTTTCGTATTGCTCCTATAAATTCGTTAGGTCAATGAGTTACAGGTAAATTAAATAACATTTGGTAAATCTATACATAGAAAATAACTTCAAATAGTTAATATAAAAACTTAATTATGAATTTATGCTGGCGTAATTCATTTATTTAGAAATCCCGAGAATTTTATTAATTAATTATATGATTGAGTCCGCCTTCATACAACTGAACAACAACGCCGCCGCGAAAGTTAAGGTAAATATCTATCCGAATTTACGATCCCTGGTAATAACACATATTCAAAAAACCCGCTATCTATTACAGTTCAAAAGATAAAGGTCTTTAAAGTTAGGACGGACGGACTGACAGCGTAGGCATATTAATAGGGTCCCATTGGGCACCCTTCGGGTAGAGAAGGCCCAGCGTGCAATAGAATGTACATAACAAAGGCAAGTTAATTTGAACTGTGTTGCAATGGGAATAAGGTTTATTTTACTATCTTCATAAACTGAAAACGGAATTATCTAACAAACGTAATTGAACTTTATTGCCTTGATAGTAGATTCAAAGTCCCACTTACAAACAACTCCCTTTTTGTAGTATGGCGGGCCTTACTTGGTCCCAAGCCTAGCACGATAAGTATATCTCACGATTTACTGTCATTAGGTTCAAATGGAAAATCGTCCACTTGAAATTATAAGTCAGTTCAGAAAAATGACCATTTGAAATACAGCAAAAAGGAAAATTGTCCATCTTGAAAAACGTCTAAAATGGAATCATGTCCCATGGTAAAATTGTCCAATATGATATTGGTCGAAAAAAATATGTCTATTTGTATTTACGTACACTCAGAAATATGACCTATTGTAAATACGTCCTACCTGAAATTTGAACAATTTATATTATATTGTATGGTCTTAATTCATATTACACTACATTCACTTGTGCGTATTTAATTTTGGTCATAATTTATAATGGACAAAATTCCATTGGGACTTAATTAATTTACAACGAAAATAAATTTGGTTGTAAATACTTTTCAGCACAATTACATTTTGACTAAATTCACTTTGGATACTATTACTTTTGACCCATTTTCAGAATGGTTATTTCACGTGGACGATTTTCCATTTGTACCTAATGACAGTAAATCTATCTCACCAGCAACGGGCCAGGCGGACTCGGCGGGCGCGGTAGTCTTCCTCTCCAGATACTCCTGCCGTCTCTCCTCGTACAGCTGCCACACCTTCTGACACTTGTCGCCGAGCTCAGCGACAGTCGCTGTCAGCTCCGACAACTGCCCTTTGTTGTTTTCGACGTCAGACTTCTTGCTTTCCACTATAGCTTTGGCGGCTTCGACCTGAATTAATATTGTTAATTAATAATTTAATAAACAGACCTCGAAAAGGGGCAAAATTAAATGACAGCTAGGGATGACCTATATCGATAAACTCAATTATCGATGCTTTTCCCATATACTAGTGATCGCTCCAAATGTTAGTAAAAATATTTTTTTATTAAAAGTATGCAAATGGAAAAAAATAGCAACATAATTCTGGTTACTTTTTATTTTAAAAAGATTTTTGAACCTTCACTGATCATCAACATCATCATATTTTTTTTCCTCATAAGAAAATCCAAACGTTTATTTTAACAATAGTAAATGGGACAGTAATTTTAAAATACACGATGAGGAAAAAAATATGATGATGATGAGTGAAGGTTCAAAAATCCTTTTAAAATTAATAATCAGTGTTCCACATTCATAAATAAATAAACAGTAATTTAGCTGATGTACAATACTTGAGAAATTTCCCCTCATCCTAGATCTACTTAGGTACTTACCTTGTCTCTAAGTTGCTTAAGGGTGACTTCCATCATGCTGAGCTTGCCGTCCTCCCCAGCGCCCTCTGACGCTTTGGCCTGCACACAATACAAAACTTTAGACTTAAAACATCTATATTATCTTATCTAGAATAATAATAAGAATAATATTACATGTACTAACAATACCATTTTAAACATTATGTATTATACCATGTTGGTGCGCAGTTGCGCACTTATTACTTTTAAGGTACCTATGTCATGTCTCGTCATCTATTCGTGTTTAATTGTTTCTGTTCTTCTTTTTTTTTTTTGTTAACGGATGTCTACTGTCATCTTAATTACATTAAAACATGTATAAGTGGGAGCTGTCTAGGAAATAAGTGCATGTTAGTTTATACCCCATTTGGTAAAATTTGTATCTTTGTACGCTTATTTCTGTTTGTTCTCCATTAAAGAAATAAATACATAAATAGACATGGTCGATATAGACAGCAGTGTTCGCATTGTTGTGTTCCGGTGTGGGGTTAAGACAACCGGTGAAATAACTAGTATAGAAGCATTCCATCTTCGTTCTCAGGGTTGGCAACGCGTTTGCAATTTTAGGAATGCTACCACGTGATAACACTGACCACCTGACACAGATCACAAGACTGTAAATGCGTTGACAAACCCAGTGAAGTAAGGTGGAATGCGGGACGCGTGGAATCCCTAATAACTTTTGTCCGAATTATATTTTTTCCTAAACTGGTTTTCAGCTGTGTCAGACCACTTTGTCATATCCCCACACCGGAACACAATGCGAATACTGCTTGGTGGTAGGTTAAAGTATAAGATGGTAGCGATCCGTACGGACCCTGCACGAAGTCCAACCACTAACCTTAGCGTCTAACTCAGCTTTCTCCTTGTTTAGAGATATCTGCTTGGCATTAAGCTCTTTTACGCGAGCTTTTAATTGTTGCAGTTCTGACATGCTCGAGTCGCGATCAGATCTGGGGACAAAGATGGTCATTGTGGAATTAAAATTGTATTTATACAGTGTTTACGGTGTATTTGGTATAGTATTTGCAAAGTATTCTCGTTGTAATTGTATTGTATTTGCAAAGTAATCCCGTTGTATTCGTATTTTATTTGCAAAGTATTCTAATCTTATAGTATTGTATTTGTAATGTGTCATAATTGTACTTGTATTGATGTTATTATTAACACCTCATTCCATCAAATGTGCCTTTGGTAACGGCAACAGCAATTCGACTGCTCTGAACATAGTTTTGCTGTGAGGGCCCGGATTTTTCTTATTGAGCGTTTGTATAATACATATGTGAGTATGGATCTTGTAGTTTTTAAGTGATATTATTCATATATTATTAAGTAGTTGATGTATTAGTATTGTATTTATAGAGTATTTCAATTGTATTGTTACAATATTTGCAAAGTATTTACTCATATTTGTATTGCATTTATAATGTATTCGTATTTTGATTACAATGCTCACCTCATTCCGTCAATGGTACACTTGGCAGCGGCGACGGCTGTGCGACTGCTTCGTATATCCTTCGCTAAGTTGCCTGACCGCACCGCCACTGAACTCAGTTCTGCTGAGAGAGCCTGGCTCTTTGCTTTTAAACTAAGGACTTTGGTTTGCTCTTCGGTTCGAAGAGCTTCTAATTCACGAGTCCTTTATAAACAAAAAAAAGTTTTTTTTATTCAACGTCAATAACAACTTTTTTTCTCAATTTCTCAAAGGTTAGCTGGGAGAGATTCCTAAAAGGGATAAGGTCGCCTTTGTACATACTTTTATACCGTCATTGTATTTTTTTTCTGTTGTATAATAAAGTGTTCACAAGACATACCTGTTAAAGCAGTCGAAATTTTATTCTAATTTTGGCTCGTAAAAATTACACTACTTGGTTTTCGATTTGCCTTATCTGTTAAACAAAATCAATTAATTTACTCACCTCTTCTTCTCCCATTCCAGTTGGCATTGCCTCTCCATTTCTTTTCTAGCAGCTTCTCGCTTTTCCTACCAAATTAAATAAGTGTTTATTAATGCCCTTGCATTGTAAACCATTAGAAAATTCACGGTGGTTTTATTTGTTTAACAATCATTTGTTACCAACCTGTTCTTCCTTTTGTTTCCTCAGAAGCTCGTCCTGCTCCCGCTTTTGCAGTTCCAGTCGGAGCTTCTCTCTCTTTTCGGACTCCTCTCTTTCTTTACGCTCTCTTTCCGCCTGTGCAAATGATTAAATCCACAATATAATGAATTTAGTAAGTTTTTCTAAATCTTTTATTAAGTTAATAAACAAAACATTGGAAGTGACTGTATCGCAAAAATAACACATAATTTTTTATTTACCTCTGCCTCCTGGAAAGCGTAAAGAAATACAATTTACATTAAATTAGTCAAAGTTATATAACTGTAAATCTAGTAGCATAACAGTATCAAAAATATTGTACCTTTTTTGTAGGTTTTATATGGTATTTTTATTTTATTTATTTAACCTGGACAGTCCCATACATCTAAACTTATTACTTGAACTAGACTTAATTTATAAACGTGTATTCACAATACTGAATACACGGTATTTGAAAAGTAGTCTTGTAGTATTTGTATTTGCACTAGTATTTTACTATATTTAACCCGTATTAGCATTGTAATTACCATATATTTGCACTGTATTTACGCACCTTTTCCTTCAAATGCACATCGGCTAGCTGTTCCCGCCGTCTCTCCAGCTCGGCTTGTCCACGCGCCATGTTTTCTCTGCGACGCTCTTCGTATGAATGCGTGCTTGTAAGACTCGTCACCGACTGACGCCTAAACAAATAAATTATACATCTTTATTTTTCGTTGCTGTAATTTGGCGAACGGCAATGTAACCTACATGCTAAGGTGACAAAGTTGATAATCTATTGTAATTTTAAGGCAGTTGCAGTCTCTTTGAACAAAATACGCTTCTTTTGTGCGTTCCATGCTGCCATAGAATAGCGTTGTTTTAATACAATATATTGATTTCCTTTACTGAATAACCCTTTTTTATTATCATATTTTATATATTGCTGGTGTCTGTACCTGAACGTAGGCGGGATCAGCTCTGGAGGCAGCTTGCTCGGCACGGGTTCGCCTTGCGTTGCCTTCTCACAGAGGTACATGGCCAGCACAAACTCTTCGCAACCTACAACCAATCATAAAATTATCATATTACTTGTAACTGTTCTATAATACGCAAAAACTTGTACACATTGAAAAGTTTCATGACTTTAAACCGATTTAATTTGTATAAAACTAATCTCACAATGGACACCTGATCCCATGGTCATATCTATATATATAAACGGCAAACCTGACTGACTTATATATCAACGCACAACCGAAACTACTGTACCTAGAAACTTGAAATTTGGTACAGGGGTTCCTTCCATGATGTAAGTGAGCACTAAGAAAGGATTTTACGAAAACCGACCCCCAACGGGAAAAAATAGGGGGAGTAGCGGGGAACTAATTCTAGGCGTACGAAGTCACGGCCGTCCTCTAGTACCCTATAAATTGTGTATTCATTTCTACAACAAAAAACCATCCTTAGATTTCAATACAATACTTTATTTTAAGAAGTAATGAGGCCTCTGGATGCTCGGCGTAGTCATAATAAACTCACCGAGCCGGCCGTCCGAGTCGAGGTCCGCCAGCGCCCAGATCTGCGCGAGCGCAGCCTGCGGCAGCCGCGACTGCAGCATGATGGAGCGGGCTCGTGCGCCGGACACCCAGCCGCTCTTGGACAGGTCCGTCGCGTTGAACAGTTGGGTGTACCTGTCAACAATTTGATTTCATGGGACTCCGTAACAAATACATCTTAGAGTCGAAAACATATGGACAACAAGCATAATCAAACAACGTAAAACATAAACAACACGAACAACAATTATACACAAATATATTGTCTATTATATAGATAGATGTGTAATGATATGTATTTAGTTTGTATTTATTAAATTATTAAAATTTATTTATTTGTTTTATATTTATAAAATTTATTATATATCTTTCAAATAACAATATAATAGGCTAAGATAATGCAATTAAAAGTTAAAACTAAACTTATTTAAATTAAAATAAAAACTAAGCTACTCAAATATTAAAGACGTAAATAATAATAAATGTATATGTTTAGTTTATACTTATGTAAGAAGTTTTGGTTTAGTTACAATAGTAATACTTTAAATATTTCTAGTAGTTTATTTTCTATTGTTTGAGTTCTAATGAGATAAAACACCACCTGCCATGTAACTAATACCTATTTCTCTGGCCAAGGTTTTCGGGAAGTAATCGCTATTTAGCGATACGAACGCCTGTGTATAATTTAAATGTACTGTTGTGTTTTATTTGGTGTTCAATAAAGAGTATTCGTATTGTATTGTAAAACGTCCAAGACTCAAGAACAACTACTCGCGTTTATCACACAGATATTTCCTACACCGGGAATCGAATTTAGAACCTCTAGCTTCATACGCAAGGTAGTGACCGACTAAGTTAAACGCATCGCCAATTATATTTATACTGACTTGAGTTTCTGTGCTTGCGGGAGGCCCCACTCGGCCTGGGCGGGCGGGCTCATCACCCCGAGAGGCTCCACGGGGCTGGTCACCACTGATGTTGCTAAAGACCCAGCGAGAGATCCTGAGGGGTTACAGCAGTAGCATTAAAACAAGAATTGTTGAGCGAAATACTCGCTACATTGAATTTCAAATACAATAACAGCTTCGTTCTACAATGTATTTAAAATGTTAAATATTACTAAATACAAATTACAGAATTAAAAAGCATGGATTTGAAACACAAAGCATACATTTTTGGGGAGACTATTTTCATTAGCTGGATATATATATCCATTAGTTTTTTAGTTGTTTATTCAGTTAACAATATTGTGTATGAAATTATTATCTTATTGGTTAACTTGTTATTATTTGAACAATAACAAGTTAACCAATAAGATGTTAAATTTATAATACGCACAAAATGTACCTTTGTTATTTGAATTTTAATAACATTAAATTATACACATTGTCAGAATGAACAAAGATCAACAAGTAACAAGGAGAAACGTATCTGGCAGCACTTTCGAAAACGTTCCGTTGATTACGCTATAGGAAAAAAAAGTATTTTTGTGCAAATGTATTTTAAAACTTAGTGTTTGAATAATTTGAAATACCAAATACAAAATACTTTGAATGGTAGTATTTAAAAATACAAATACAAATAGTATTTGTATTTTAAATACAAGTAATTGAAATACTGCCCAACCCTGCTAGTAAGCTTATTCGTCGTTCGAATTAGTAAATGTAATGATAAATTATGAACAATATTAAGTAATAAAATATACGTATTTAATTAAATAATTATTAACTCACCCGGTTTAGACAGTTCTTCAGCTTTCACCGCAGCAATAGGCGTACTTGTTACCGGTTGGAATGAGCCTGCAACGTTCACAGGCTTTGGCGGGCTGCTAACCGACGAGCCCATGGCTGCTCCTGTAGGAATAAGAGGTTGCGGAGGCGAGGAGGGTTGCATCGGAGGCCCAGGGAGAGGTTGGGAGAGACCACTTATAAGAGGTTGCGGAGACATTGGTTGGGACATAGGTGCTATTGGTTGAGCTGGAATTATGGGAGGTGTAGGATGAATCGGTGGAATCATGGGACTAGGCACCATTGAAGGTTGGTTAGGTATGATGGGAGCCGCCATTGGCTGATTAGGGATTAAAGGCGGTTGTGATGCCATCATCGGTTGATTTGACTGCATGAGAGGTTGCGTCATTATTGGTTTGACCCCGGAAATCAAGTCGGGTACTATAGGGGCTGAGGGGCGAGTGGGGGCTGGTTGGCCGAAGTCGCCTAGTAGAGATTGGGTGTTTTGCGGGGGCAGACCGCTTATAAGTGGTTGTTGTTGGGGCATTGGGGGGATGGGGGGTTTGACGGGGGCAGGGAATTGTTGCTGGGGAATTCCTGTGGAAACGTGAAGGGGTATATTATTATTGTTTTTTTTTGGCTAGAAGGCAGATGAAGGCTACCTAATAGCAATTGGGATCTGAGGCCCTAAGACATAATATAAGCAATTTTAAGATTGTTATAAATATTTTATTATAGAAAAAAATATTTTTGGGTCATATGTGATAGGTACCTATTTATTTTCCCACAGGCGCCTTTGAATATATTTTAAAAGAAATTCCTTCAGCCAAACTTGTTTAAACATTAATCCTTGATAGTCGATTTTTTTTTATTTCTCTCCTGTTTGTTATATATAATTCAAATCTGGTACATAGTGTCCAAAATTGTACTAGACTGATTGATAAAAAAAAACATTTACCTGTAGGGCTGAGAGATTGCAGTAGTGAAGGTGGCAGCACTTTAGGTACTTCTATACCGTGTAATTTCAAATTGATTATCTGGAAACAGAGAGTACCTCTCTTAAGATGGTGAAATCAAACCTGTTTAGTCTCAAGTTTGAGCAGTACTCACTCAAAAGTATTTGTATTGTATACAGTACAAATACAACACAATACAAATACTTCATAGTATTTGTGATACATTGTATTTGTTACAAATTTAAATTGTTCTTGTTTTTTTTTAACTTATTTTTATTGTTAAGGTATAGCATTTCAATGTCTTATTAAAATTAACAGCATTATTAACTTAAACTATTATTTCGCTAATTTGAAGTATGATAATAAAATTATATGTATGTTTAATAAGTGTTTTAATTCCACTTTATTTTACATTTAACAATCTTTTTTGATGTACAAAGTATTTGTATTGTATACAGTGCAAACACAATACAATACAAATACTCAGATTAAAAATACAATACAAATACTTCAGAGTATTTGTATTATACTGTATTTGCAATGCAAAAAAAACAATTCACCTTGCAAGCAATAGAAAACTCTTTCAAGTCCAATTTCCCATCGGCATTACAGTCAGCCAAGGACCAGATTTGCCCGAGTACCGGTGGAGGTAGCTGTGACTGCAACATAAACCTCTTGGCTTGCTCCCCGCTAAGGTTACCGTTGGCGGGACCAAGGTTCCGGAAGTGCTCCGCAAACTTTGCATGCTCGTGGGGCTGGATAACCCAGGGATCACCCGCCATTCTGGTTCTGTAATGAGAGACCAACAATAATCCGAGTGGAACTGAGGTAGAATAGAGTCCAAATTGTGGTAACCTAAAAATGTTTGCCAAATTTTTTCTAGCTGGTAACACGAAATGCAAAGCAACTGGATAGGTACTCATAATGTGACAGCTTGTTTCATCCGTAAAACTGTTGCCATGAGAAGAATTGGAAAAAATGCTTGTGTCACGACTCGCTGGTCAGTCTCTACATACCATGTTGAGTTGATAAAAGAGTGTGTTCACAAAATTTTGATTCATAATGGCTTGACTTAGTTAGATCATCTTTTTATTCATACTGCTGTTTTATTAATACAATTGTTACATACAATCAAGGTGTAGAAATCAAGTAAAATACACACAATAATATATTAGACATATTAAGAATGTCCTCCTTTTATGAAGTTGGTTAAAAAGAGTAAGTTACATAAGCCAAATGTGATGGAAGCTTACCATTACAATGTTATGTGTATTTGGTACAAAAACAATCAACAAAATGTAACATTGGTACATTCATATGCTGGACAAAAAAATACTGAGTTCCAGTCTTTTCAGATTAAGGATATTTGGTGCAGATACAGCCATAGGCATATAGAGAACATTTTATATAAAATGCCATTAACTGGAGAACTATTGGCCAAAAAACACGATTTCCTTCAGCATAGTACAGAGTACCTGTTTTTACAATTCTTATAAATTAACAATGTTTGTATCCATTGGTTCCAAATAGGCGCAGCCTTTAACTAGGAACCTGGTAATGGATGAAGATAGAACATTGCAGCATTTTAATTTTACTTGATTTTATGAAAAAAACACGAGCTTACGTTAAAAATCACAAATTGCAGGTTGGCACGGCTTAATCAGTTTTTAATTTGAAGGTAAACTCTTAGGATATTGTTTAAATAGCTTATATGATATCGTAATAGGAAGTTGACATAAGAATTACGATGGAATTCAAACACTGCGGTCAATAAAAACTTATGTTGAATCATGTAAGTACTTTCTCTGCTTTAATAACTATAAACTGATCACTGCGATATATTTAAAAGAGTGTAAAATGATTAATACTCACGGTTAGTGTGAGATCTTGTAATTAACAAATGTTTTCGACGCCCCTTTTCGCTAATAAATTAATTTATCCGGAAAAGTAGGAAGGAAATCTACCAATACACTCGAATGTATTGATCGGGAAACAACTGTCAAATATGACAACTCTTATTCGTTCAGAAAATGGTCAGTTGATTGAAGTCGCAATGAATAGTAAGCCTGTGGCCCGTTTCACGAAGCTATAAGTTACAAATTACAAGCGGAACTCTCTTTCTTTCTAGAAAGAGAGTTAAAAAGCGATTTCCGCTTGAAATTTGTAACTTGTAGCTTCGTGAAACGGGCCGCTGTTCGTTGCAGTAAATCTATATCGGTCGGATATTTGGATAAGTGAATGGAGAAGGCCACGATTAAGGAACTTTATTATAAAAAATATCCAATGTCAATCGTTCTCCTCTCTCAAGTAAATACTTGCCATAACCTAAAAAGATTGATTGAAGTAAATACTTACTTAGTAAATTATGTGTAGTTTATTATTGAACGAAAATAAACCGTCACATCGGTTGCGTTCAAAGCAAACAATCGTTTTACGTAAATTAGAATTTAATTTGAGTTTACAACCTTACTGTTTTTATAAATGAGTACATGTAATCCCAATATTAAATTTTTAGATTTTAAAAATGGTACATCTCAATGAAATTTTCCCACTAAAGTCTGAAAAATAATAGCAATATTCGATTTATTACCAGAACAAGGCAACTAGCTTCTGAACGTTTCTGTCAAAACTAAACAGCTGTGCGTGCACTGCACTGCGTAGTCTGCGTATTTTGCTTGGGTATTACTATATTGTTTTCGACTTTTTTGCGGATTTATACTCATTAACGCGATTATGACGAAAGTCGCCGACAATCTCAACCCTCTCGTATACGAGAAAGGTTCAGAGCGGCAGATCACACTAACCGACCACGACGAGGACGTTGTAGACGACTTTGACGAGCGAGAAATATTTGATATCATCCGAAATATCAATGACCCTGAACATCCTCTCACGTTGGAAGACCTACGGGTGTTGGAGGAGAAGAATATATCCGTAAATAATAAGGAGAATACTGTTCTTGTTAATTTTACGCCGACGATTCCACATTGCAGTATGGCGACTCTTATAGGTGAGGTTATTTTTTTATGTTGTATTGACCAAGCACTGCTCACGTGCAGGGAACTTGTATACAGTACCTATAATAAAGAAAGTTAACTACGCTGTTAATGTTCTCGGTCGCTTTCTAGTTAGGGAAGAGATAAATGTCATGAATAAATAACAGTATGGAATTTTGTTTTGAAATACCACCATTATGTTATGCTGGATAGGTTCTAAATCTCTGACTGCTTAGGTTCTTTTGAATTTAAATATCATTTTCATTGTAGCTGTATTTTTTAGTCTACAAGATTTTATTTCCTGGTTTGTGCAAGGTAATTTTATTTTATTGTGACTGTAGTCATCATCCATATAATTTTCAATTTGTTTATAGGCCTGTCAATCCGGGTGCAGCTCCTCCGCGCACTGCCCAGCAGGTTCAAAGTCACGGTTACTGTCACAGAGGGCACGCATGCCTCGGAGCATGCCGTCAACAAGCAGCTGGCCGACAAGGAGCGAGTTGCAGCTGCATTGGAGAATAAGAACTTGGTGTCGATTATTAACCAGTGCGTTGCACCGCTGTGAGATTGTAATAAGTAACTGTTGTATTTTTTGTTTTATCTCATGCTGTACCCTCGTAAGTCCTGTATTTTATCAATAGCAGTAGTGCTAAGTACTGCTTGACCTATACCTAGGTCAAATGAAGAAAATGGCTTCAACCTGAGATGGAAACTATTGTACTTTTCGAAGTGATATCTTGTTATTTTAATTTTTTTCTGTATGATTAGCATCTACAAGATTTCATTAATAATGAAACCATTAAAAATATTTTGCACTATAGTGAGTACTCAGGTTTGAACTTCTATCAATATATTTGTACTTATTTTGTACATGGGGACTTAGGAGGATACATTTAAAGTGCGGTCCAAGTCTAAATATTATTGTCTAAAATGATCTGAGAAGAATAATCGGCTAAATGGAATCCTGGCTCATCATTGTAATGTATCACAGAGGTGTTATAAATCCTCCTTCCTACAACTGTCACAGCTTAACCTCCATGATGTCAGGTGTCAGGATTAAAGAACCAACCCTTGAGACGCCTTGAGATTGTGTATACATTTATCACTTAACTTTAGATCAGATTCCCGTGGCTTTGTATTCTTAAATATAATAAAAGAGAAGGGAAAGAGATTAAAGGAAAATCAACAAGGAAGTTGTTTATTGTTTATTGTGATAATAAGTTAGTTGTATAGTAATAAAATATGAAGATAAAAAAAATATTGTACAATTTTATTTTATTTTGAGTTTGCCGCCTTTGCTTCATTCTTGATGTCTTCGTATGAAGGTTGGTTCTAGAAAAGAGGTTTAGAAAATTAGTTTTAATAAGTGACATAAGTACAATAATTGCAGTAAAAAAATAGTACATTAACTATTTATAGAGGCTGGGAAGTAAGCAGTTGCTGGACGGTTGAAAGTACCTAGTTTAAAGACAGATTTAAAAGTGAACTACAGTTGCCAGAAATGTTTTTTTTGGTGTTTTTTTTTGTGTCGTGGTCATAAGCAATGTATTTTTATTTACAATAATGTTTGGTATTTTTTTTTTTATACTTAATTGCTGGCCTAAGCCTGTTGTAGACTGGAATTGTGAGAACCATATGACATAGCCAAATACGAATATTTTCAAGCATGTTTCAGAAAAACATCACGTAAATGGAGAGAAACAAGTCGTTTCAAAGGATCCAAAAGAGCTTAACTGTAACACAGATAAGGTATACTTACGTCCCACATATCGCTGTCCCAACTTGGGAACAGCTTCTTGAACACCGAGGGTTCTGCTCCCTGCTTCACGATCACAACAATGGCCGAGTCTACGGTGCGGTCCAACCCGTCGTCCTTTATGAACTCCTGGTAATTAAAAATAAAATAAAAGCTTACTATACAATTTTTTAGAAAAGAAAACCTAAAAGTTGTTGTTTTCTAGGAGCAGAATTTTCATTCGAGTTTTTTTACCCAAGACCCAAAGGGGCCAAAGGAGAAGCGATGTGTTTATCAGCCTACTTATGTTTGTATGTATGTTTGTTCCTTTGCGGCGCTATAGAAACTAAACGCGTGGACCGATTTTGATGTTTCTTATGTCAATCGATTTGTGTTATTCTTGTGTGTCACTAAGGTACCTAATAAAATAACAGTAATCAAAATTCAATATCGAGGCAACCAGACGCCATATTGTATAAAAGAAAAAAGTTGTCGAACTATGACAAGTGGGGTATCATTGAATAGGTTTTCAAAAATCATCTTAGGTTTCTTTGATCATTTTTGATTTTGAATGATCATTTAGGATTTATAAAGATTTAAAGTTGGTTAACAACAGTTGGGTTTTTTCAGTTTTCTTTTTGTTAGACATATTAAAGAGTGTTGTTGTTTTTGGCCTCACATCTACAATCTGCGCCCGCGCCGTTCGGACTCGCTCGGGGATGTTGCGCCCCTGCCAGACGTACAGCTCCTCGCCTGTGTCCAGGATGTACACTCCATCATCTGACAGATCCTGAAAAAAAAAAAAATTGTAGTCTAAATATATAAAAAAGAAACTGACATATGTACGCACAGCCTAAACCTAGGGGCTTGTGATTTGGAGGGAATATTCCTTGGATATCCTAGGGATGCACTAAGAAGGGATTTTGGGAAATTAATCCCCTAAGTAAGGGGTCAAAATAGCTAACTAATTCTACGCGTACGAAGTAGTGGGCGTCCTGTAGTAATTTATATTATAAACTAAAGAACGCCCGCGATTTCGTACGCGTAGAATTAGTTTCCCGCTACTCCCCCCCATTTCTTCCCGTTGGGGGTCGATTTTCGGAAAATCCTTTCTTAGTGCTCACTTACATCATGAAAGGAACCCATGTACCAAATTTCAAGTTTCTAGGTACAGTAGTTTCGGCCGTGCGTTGATATGTCAGTCAGTCAGTTTTGCCTTTTATATATATACATTAAGTTTATGATTGCTGAACAAAGGAAATCTTTCTAACATGACATGAACATGACCCACAAACAGACATCGTTGTTGAAATGATGTAGGTATTCTCCAATAGATGGCGTTACCTCTTGCTTAAAGCCCAGCGGCAAATCTTCAAACTTGATCTTGCCCGTGACAGACACGCTGACCGTCGTCAAAGTGCGGGTCGCTGTCACTCGCCGGTTAACCTCCTTCTGCCATCCGGAAGGATCTTCCTTTTCTTCAGGGACTCCTCCTGTAAAAACGGTTCAGGTTATATTCCGAAGCGCCATCTAGTATCGAGTAGCGAAACGAAACTAAACACTGGTATGCTGGAGAATGCCTTATGTAACTAACTTTTTGTGCATTGAAGATCTAATAAATGAATAACCATCTTCAAAAGTTATTAAAAAGCGTAAAACAAATGACCGGTTTCCGTGGTGACTTATTTAATGCATCAGTAGTGTACCTGCTCGTAAACAGTTACTATGTCATACTATAAACTGGATCATACATATAAGTAGATGCAATAATACTATATCCATTTCAATATTTTAGATTTCTAACAATACATTATTTCAAAATATCCGTTCATTTGGTTTACAAAGTAAAAAGTTATACGTTGACATTCACATGGAGTTATGACGTTATAACGCGTGTATAAGATAACTATTTTTTTTAAGTACTTAGTTCATAAAGGTCAAAGTAAAATAATCTGCAGTGCTCATACCCAAAGCTGCCCAGAACTCGTCGATCTCCTCGCCTTGCTCCAGAACCGTGACCTCTTTATCTTCAGCGAACTCCTTCACGAAGTTCAAAGCTGCCTCCCGCTCGTTTTCATGAGAGTCCTTTAAATACATATTAAAATAAGTACTTAAATATAAGCCAGGGCAATTATTGACATAAGTACTGGACGGTATTTCTGGCGGCGGTAAAATCTATATCGTCTTTCAACTCTCGTTTGTACAACTGAGACTTGTAAATATAGCTACGAGATATTGTTACGAGATATTATAAAAAGTTATACTATACTGTTACCAACCTGTCCATTCCTGATGTAGACTACCTCAGGAGTCTCCAGTACAAACACGTCGTCGTCTTCCAGGACCTCGGCAGTCTCTGCCACCTGCACTGCTCGCATGTCCACCCCAAGCTTGGTGCCTTCCACCTGAAATATGAGAGTAGTTCTGGTATGAACAAGGGTTATTTAAAGCAAAACGAGTATACAGCTGGCGGACCTGAGATTTATAGATAGACTACAATCTTAAAACTGCAAATGAGTTGCATGCGGAATAAAATGATATGCCATTATGCTAGTAATTTTACTGGTTTACTAGAGCTGGGCTGGGCTGGGCTGGGTGGGTGGTTGAGCTGGAAGGCCCCTGCTGTGTTCCAGGGTGCCCTCAGCGAAGTAGGCGAGGAGCCTTGTAAAAAAACCCCGCCGGAAGGCGAGCCCAAAGGGCATCCGCTATTGGTGGGCTACGTTTTGGCGCTATAGCGGTCCCGTAGCCCACTCCTAAAGCGATTGGCGCAACACCCCGGGGGTTTTAGTCCGGGCAAGTCGGACATAACCCGTCCTGGCCCCCGTCGGGGCGGGTATGTATAGGCATTTCTCCCGGGTCAAAAAAAAAGGGTGGGTGGCAGTGGGCGGGGCACATTGCTCATAGAACCGATGGCCGTTGGAGTGGGAAGGTTCATGGCTGATGATGATGACTAGGGCTGGGTTGCATACAAAACAAAGTAATCCGAATTATGCGATAGACAGGAAAGCATGAAAGAGAGAAGCAGAGTAGGCAATTTAGACCAGTGATTTGTTAAAAACTGCGCCATCTCTACTTGTATTATAAAATATTCTGTGTGTATAAACTCTACGTGCATTGTGACATAGGTATCTAAAAGGCAGACCTCTAAAAACAAGCTGAGTTAAAGACGATTATTCTTCTTACCCTGAACAGCCTGACTCCATCATCATCGTAGGAGTTCTTAGAGTTAACATTTTTGTAATCCGAATCCTTGCCTCCAAAAAGAACCACAAGGTTTCCTGAAAAAACCAAGGTATATATAGCTTAAGTATATATCGCTGACTTTGTCAAAACGTAAATAAAATGTAACGACACTAACGACATCTTGTGACAAGTAGGAGACAACTATCTACGATATTGATATTGTTATTTACCTTTGAATATGTTCAGTAAATGTTTTGGCTCCTTTCCTTGAGGAACTTTAATGACTGTCACATCGTCCAGCTGAAACCAAAACAAGCTATTTTAAAAATATATTACTAACTATCGTTGGCCAATCTATCCATATGCCGAAAACGATCGTTTTTGGCACGTACGTACTTTAAGAATTTGAAATGAACTTCCTGCTGATATTTTTACAATGCGCTACAATACAGGGCTTTTTAAAAAGGGTGTCATTAAATTTCTTTGCGACTAGCAACGCATTGGACGCAACATCAACCAACTCGCCAGCGCCACCAGCGTTAGACAGCGGAACTAAAGTGTTCTACATCGCGCTAACGAAGTTTCTTCAGTCGGTTGACAATATACGACTTCCAACTTCATCCCAATGGACTTCGGTCCCCAGGCATAACACTCGCCTGGAGAGAGATCTCTCTATTGTCCTATCTTCCTACACGCCTATGACGATTCAAAGTTCATAGGCGGTGATGACCACTTCCCACGGTGGGCCGTTTGCCTGTTTTTCCGTCGATGCCAATAATAATAATAAAAAACAATGTCAGTCACACATACCTCACCCTCCAATTCCGTCACCAGCTCTAGAGCCGTTTTCTTATCATCAGACGTAGCTTCAGATCCCTGAAAGAATATACATATTTAAGTAAAAACAAGGGAAGAACAAAAAGCAGACTATGATCATTCATTACGTAAAAAAATTGCTTTTTTTGTTAGAGTACATTTATATCAGCACGATATTCGAGTCGTCTCACACTTGACAACTTTTTTTAGGTTTCCATGCCCGAAGGGAGCCCAACGGGACCCTATTAATATACCTACGCTGTTAAAAAACAAATAAAAAAAACTGAAAATATAAAAATAATAATAATAAAGGGGATTCTCAAACAAGAAACGTTTTTTTAGCAACGTATTTTTATTTTGTTGTATCGTAAAAACGGTAAAACATACAAGTGTCAAACTTGGTATAAAAATAGTACAAACCCTAAAAAAATAGTAAAAAAAATCAAGTGTGAGTTGGGCACGGACACGTACCGATTCTATTCGAAATCGAATTCAAATTGAAATATAATATTACCAACTGTGGTACGGAACCCTAGGGGTGCGAGCTGACTCGCACTTGACCGGTTTTTTATTTAAGTAGAATCATGTACTCACGATCCACCAGTAGACTACGTAGGCGTCGTCTCCACTGTCGCTGCTGTACTGGTACTTCACGACGTACACCTCCGAGTGGTAGAACACCGGCACGCCAGTCTGGAACTTCTCGGACACATCTTCTTGCTCTCCTGCTACCCTGGTAGTTTAAAACAAAGATTAGGTATTAATTATCTCATAATTATTTACTTTCCTTCGATTATAATAAACGAATTTTCCCGAAGATGACAATGTTAACTTAACTTAGAATCTCTTGGCCAAAAACCCGGATTTCATTATTTTCATCTAAATCCTAAGATCCGTTACCGAGAAACCGAATACTAAAATTATAGGAATATTATAAGAACACCCGAAGAATAAGATTTAGTTTAAGTACCAATTTCACCAAACGATGTTATATTTAATCAATGTTAATCGACTTTTAGTTCATACATTTTGACAGCTGTTAACGCTCTAATCGTCTGTTAAGTGGTTAACATCGTATGGTGAAATTGGTACTAAGTAACTTAGGGCCTGTTGTTTGATCGGTAGTTACCTAAACTAACTAATGGTCAAAAATGGTTACTAATAGTTAAATTCTCAAGGAAATGTGTCAAATATTTGATTCCTTTTTCGAATTTTAACCATTAGTTAGTTTAACTACTGATCAAACAACAGGCCCTTACTCGTATGTAGGTATAGCGCACTATGGATCAGGGCTAGCTCAGCAAACCGCGGTGTTCTTTGGATGGCACTAGTTACCTAGACCCAGCGCAGTATCAACTGACAGACATCAATTGTCTTTTTTGGTTACTTTCATTTGTTTTAGATACCACAACAAAATGAATTTTCAATTGTAAACAACCTGCACAATTGTATTGATTGACGGGGTTCGATATTCGCTAGATGGCGCTATATTTATTTATGGCGCTCGGTATTGTTTCCTCTGTGTCCGCTAGATGGCGCTACATACCTAAGCCACACTGTTCGGTAGATGGCGCTACTTACATCGGCTGACGGCGCTTACCTCGTAACTACCAGACTGCCTTCTCCTTCGTCGGGCATGTAGCCCCGCGCTGCTGCGCTCTTGCCGATCAGCTTGGCCACGGCAGCTGACTCCTCGGCATCTCCGGAGTAGTAGCCGGCATCTACGGAGGATTTATTTAGTAAACTCAAAGTACAAGGTATTTTCATAACTATCACGTTTAAAAGATATTGAATCAAATGCAAAGCATCGTAGTAGTATTACAGTACTAAGCAGATGAGAACTCCACGGGGCCTGTTTTATAAAGCTACAAATTACAATTTACAGGTTACAAGTTTCCATTTGACACAAGCTCGACCAATGACGACCGGCCATTTTAGCAGTGTTGCCAGTTTAGACCTGTAAAATTGTAAGTTGTAGCTTTATAAAACGTGCCCCTGGACTGATATTCTAGGCGGTTAAAATAGAACTATATCGTCCTTGACCTGTTATCGTATTGTCAACGTTTTGATAGCTCCTATTTACTTGACAGTAGTGGCCGAGTTAAAAAAATATACTTCACAGGTCAATACAAAGCCAATATGTTTTTAACCCTGTAGAATAGAGCAGTTAAACAATGCTGTTATTACTAAATATTCCTTTCACACGCAACAAATAGTTTTTCTGCTGTCAACATTATCAAAATTGAGTAACTTCATGGTTGCGCAATGCGTCAAGATCGACTTCTTATCTGCTTAATACTATTATTTTAACCATTTTGTACGTAGAGTTTGTTTCAAAGCTCAGCTTAGCTTAGCTTTCAAAATTAGCAGTTATTTAATTATGACTAAATGTAGAGAGGTGGTGATTATTACGCACATTTTTGGTGGCCCATGAGGGGAGCCATATTTAAACCCAGGAAGGGAATGTAATCTAAAAGCCTATGACAGCTCTAAGTCCATAGATTCACTAGTCTATGATTATTAGGACGGCGACAGACAACCACAAATTATTGAAACGCCACACAATGATAAAATATAAATGAAAACATGTTAATTTTCCGTTAACAAGAGGGATAAATTCATAAATTCGATACAGGCACCTTGTACACTTTGTACAGTCAAAGTCATTAAATATATCTCATTCATGAGAGTGTTAAACCACTCTATTACTAGGAGTTCAGAAGGTGGAAAGAGTCCGCTCCAATGGAAGAAACGACCTTCGGAGATAAAATGGTTTGGTGGCGTCAAAAATATGTACACGCCCCTATGCCACTGATCATATAAGATCTATGTATATTTGGCGCACTAACTGTATAGATATTTAATGCTTTGCACGTACGGTCAACTACTTTAATTGTTGAGCACCTATAGAACCCTGTCGCATAAAGACAATCGTTAATTTTGACGTAATTTATTTCTTTAGACTTGACGCTGTCATTATGACAGGGTTCCATAGGTGCTCAACAATTAAAGTTGTTGACTATACTAGACGCATAGCTTGTGCCCGTTTGCTCTGTCCGAGACGTACTTAATCGTCATATTAGATCCTCACCTATTTCAGAAATGTAGTTCTGTACCGAGCCGGTGACAGTGTCCCAGGTCTGGAAGTACTGGCGGAACGTCGAGCTCTCCGCGCCTTCTGAGACCCTGGTCACTGGGACCTGCAATCACAGTGTAAATAAATTATATAAATAAATATCAGAGGACAATCCACTACAATCTTTTTACTACCTAGAATATCGGCACAGTTTTATAAGAATAAAAGCTAGAATAAGAGATTCTAGCTAGTGACAACCATATCGTATTTGACCTGAGGGGCTATTGTCTAAGGCACTCGCAATCGCAACCGGCTAGGGCTTCAAAGTGGAGCAATTGTTTTCATTTTGTACGCAGACAAGCCTTCGATTTTCAAAATGAAAACGATCGTGATTGCCAGTGCGTTAGACAATAAGCTCTCAGTTCTTTGATCTTATTTTCAACGTTTTGATAGTCTTATTTATTGAAAAACGGGCTAAGTGCATTCCCTATAGTTAGGTAGTTAATACGATTTCTTACCCATGAAGGATAGCCCTTGACATCCAGATATTTCTGCGCTATGTCGTGGTAGTTTTTTTTGGTGTCTGCGTCTACGCCGCTTCCTAGCCACAGGAACACTCCGGAGCAGGGAGTATCCAGGACAAAGATATCCTGAAAAAATATAAAAATTGTACAAGATATTTTAGGAAAGTGGAATGTTTTGATTTTTATTTAAAGATATTTAAGTATACATTGGAAAGAACAAGCATTTTACGTAGGTACATTTAAATCCAAAAATATGTAGGCACTTATTAAAAGAATCCTCTCATAAATATATTACGAAGTTCTTATTACACTGGAATAAGGTGCATTGGGACATATTTTTGTGATGTTGCGTTCTCCCATATTTTTACACTTGACTGTAAATTAAGTCTATCAAATCGAATAAGAAACTTTACGAAATGTTTAGGAAGGTATAATACGCTTGTTACATTACTTTTAGGGTTCTGTACCTCAAAAGGAAAAAACGGAACCCTTATAGGATCACTTTGTTGTCCGTCTGTCCTTCTGTCTGTCCGTCTATCTGTCCGTCTGTCTGTCCGTCTGTCTATCTGTCTGTCAAGGCCCTTTATCTCGGGAACGCGTGGAGGTATCGAGTTTAAATTTAAACCATATACTCAAGTCTAGGTACAGTCTCTTGAAGCTGTGAGAATATCAAACTTCTAAATTAACGTAAAAAAAAGATACGGCCGTTTATGCCGCAAAAAACGTATATTTCGACACTCTCAAGGGAATCAAAATTTGTAGGGGTATGTTTCGTTGACCTAGAACTATGAAATTTGGCAAGTAATAGCGTCTTATACTACTATATAGGAAAAAATCGGAAAATCCAACATTTTTAATTAAATCACAAAAAAACAGGGTCTTTATGCAAGGAACGACGGCGGTGCAAATTTGGTCATGTGCGGCGGTGCATTTGTCCGGTTTTTGGGTGTGGTTCTCTTTAACAAGGGCGAGTTGTTTATTTGAATTATCGTAAGCCAGGCTTTGTAATGTCCCAAATGGTATATTGGGTAGCTTTAACACTTTAAAGTACACTTACATCGGAACTGAGGTGTTTCTGTTTGTAGGGCTTGCTGAGAGATAGCAACTCGATCTCGTCTCCTGCCAGCACCTTGTATAAGAAGACGGAGGTGCCATCTCGCGCGTAGGTCTGAAAACAACACGTTAATGGTAGGAAGTGTGATTGTAAATTGTTAAATAATAAGAAGATCAATTGACGTTCTCACACCAATTGAGCTAGTCCCAAACTAAGCTCTAGGCTTGTACTATGGGTACTAGACAACGATATAAATACTTATATAGAGAAATAAATACTTAAATACATAGAAATCATCCAAGACTCAGAACAAATACTCGTGCTCATCACACAAATATTTGCCCGTACCGGGAATCGAACCCCACAGAACAGAAAAAAATAAATGTTTTAAAAAACAAAAAAACCGCCTTCAAAAACGCAAAAAATAACTTCTACTACTAGGTACTTAGTAGTAGGTACCTATCCTATTAGGTTAGTCCAACTGAAGTCGGCTTTTTGTTGAAAATATTGTGGTCGCCGACTTCAGTTAGACTAACCTAATAGGATAGGTACCTACTACTAAGTACCTAGTAGTAGAAGTTATTTTTTGCGTTTTTGAAGGCGGTTTTTTTGTTTTTTAAAACATTTATTTTATTTTACACTTTTTAGTGATCATAATAAGCTTATTTAGTCCCACTTCTTAGTTGATATATGAAACTTTAAGACATTTCAAGCTCGCCGCAAGCAACGCCGCGGGAAAATCATAGTCATTTTAAAACAATTAAATGTGCTTCGTTGTAGTCGCTCAACTATCTTAATCGGGATATCTTATCGCCACCCTTGAAATCGGTACCGTTGAGGAGTTCCGGTGGCCATCTGTGGTCTTCATCATCAGTTCCGCTTCACCAAGTGACACTTTCTGAATGCAAATGCTACACTTGTTACTAAAAATACTAAAATCGCTATATGTTTGCATACAATATTTGAGGAGTTCCCTCAATTCCTCACTGATCCCTTCATCAGATTCAGATTTGCTGACAATGGGACCACCTCGGAAGTATACTCTATCAAACCAAAAAAGAATTTTTAAAATCGGTCCACAATTGACGGAGTAATCGGTGAACATACATAAAAAAAAAAAAAAAAACATACAGTGGAACGTATAACCTCCTCCTTTTTTGAAGTCGGTTAAAAACAGTAGAAGGCGTGGGCGTGTAACGTGTGGCATAGTTATGCGGAGTTCCGCATAACCTACCATACTTTTGCCGCGATCGCTTATTTAGATTTTTCGATATATCGACATTTCTAAAATAGGAAATAAATTCAGAAGCATGCCATATTGTGCTATTTTTAACCGACTTCAAAAAAGGAGGAGGTTATACGTTCCACTGTATGTATTTTTTTTTTTTTATGTATGTTCACCGATTACTCCGTCAATTGTGGACCGATTTTAAAAATTCTTTTTTGGTTTGATAGAGTATACTTCCGAGGTGGTCCCATTGTCAGCAAATCTGAATCTGATGAAGGGATCAGTGAGGAATTGAGGGAACTCCTCAAATATTGTATGCCACCATATAGCGATTTTAGTATTTTTAGTAACAAGTGTAGCATTTGCATTCAGAAAGTGTCACTTGGTGAAGCGGAACTGATGATGAAGACCACAGATGGCCACCGGAACTCCTCAACGGTACCGATTAAGATAGTTGAGCGACTACAACGAAGCACATTTAATCGTTTTAAAATGACTATGATTTTCCCGCGGCGTTGCTTGCGGCGAGCTTGAAATGTCTTAAAGTTTCATATATCAACTAAGAAGTGGGACTAAATAAGCTTATTATGATCACTAAAAAGTGTAAAATAAAATAAATGTTTTAAAAAACAAAAAACCGCCTTCAAAAACGCAAAAAATAACTTCTACTACTAGGTACTTAGTAGTAGGTACCTATCCTATTAGGTTAGTCTAACTGAAGTCGGCGACTACAATATTTTCAACAAAAAGCCGACTTCAGTTGGACTAACCTAATAGGATAGGTACCTACTACTAAGTACCTAGTAGTAGAAGTTATTTTTTGCGTTTTTGAAGGCGGTTTTTTGTTTTTTATGGAGTGTAAAAACGATAGCCGCAGCAAAAATATCTTCCATGGTTGCGTGTTGTTTTTATGATAGTTTGAATATTGGTGACAACTGTCTGATACTAAGCGAAGCTCATGCCACTTCCACTGTTTTGTCTATTCCGTGCTAACAACTAGGCTATCGTGTCGTCAAAATAAATCGAGTAAATTGTTCACGTTATTCTGTCTTGAAATAACTCTCTCACTGGCAGACGTTAGGGTAGGTACTCGTAAAGTAGTGTATTTAAGTTACAGAAAAACTAATTAAACCGAAGCAGAGCGGGGGCTGCTACTTTTGGAATAATAGTTTATTTTGACAAATGTCTCAACAATTACCTCGGCTGCCGAGTCATCGAGGATGTCGTCCCTGGATCCTGACCCCAGGGCTTCGAAGAACAGCGCCACATCATCGTCAGAAGAGAATTCATCTGTAATTAAGTCGAAAAAACATTTTTGGATAACATTTTCTAGTGCTTAATGTGAGGGTGCCGCATGCCGTTACTAATTAATATCTCATTTGTATTAAGTGCTTTTTAGTAATGCTGTTAATTTATTACAAACTAGCCGTGCCCGCGACTACGTTTGTATCTTATTATATTATATTTCTCGGTGTATCATCAGGGCTTGCAATCTATTAGTTATTAACTATAAAAAAGCGTTTTTTCATAAAAGCACCGCTTAACGAAAGTCAATATATTAAAATACTGAAGAAGGTATGAGAATCACATTATCAAAATAGTTAATCAAATCGGTTTTAAATTACTGATAAGAAAATTCACCTGGATTTATAGTAGATTGTTCAACAAGGGACTAAAGTAAGCCATTACGACACGAGATATTTATCCACCTGAGCAAAGCGAGGGTGGATGAAGTTCGAGTGTCATTATGGCTTTTTAATCTCGAGTTAAACACTCTAATTTCACTTTGAATTCTTAATATCTTTATCAGCCTACCTATGTCTGTATGTATGTTTGTTCCTTTGTGGCGCTCTAGAAACTAAACGCGTGGACCGATTTTGATGATTCTTATGACAAGGAATCGATTTGTCTTAATCTTGTAAGTGTCACTAAAGATTATGACAGTAATAAAAATGTAATATAGCGGCAACCAAACGCCATTAATCGTAAGTAAAAAAGAAAAAGAAAAGTTTACGAATAAATAAATGGGCGGTTTCAAAATAATCTTTAGATTTCTATCATCATTTTCATTTTGAATGATCATTTAGGATTTATAAGGATTTAAAGTTGGTTAGTAACAGTCGGGTTTTTAAAGCTTTTTGTTCCTCCTCTCTCCTCCTTCGGCAATCGGGTAACTGAGCATTCTCCACATACCAATAATCTCAATAGTAGCCCTGCCATTGTGGTAATCGTCCCTCAGACTGTTGGCAACACTGATGATCTTCCGTCTCTGCGTGGCCTTGGCACCTTCCGGCATCAGCACGAAGATGTCATGTTCGTTCTCCAGGATAAAGCACTGGTCTTTGGTCAGTGAGGAGGCTTCCGCTGGGACCTGGATATGAGATAGATTTTTGCTTTAGTTCGGTACCAAAAGGGACACTGTTAATGTCCCTACGCTGTCCGTTCGTTCTAACTCGAGAGCTGTGTCTTTTGAACCATTAAAGAAAGTGGGTAACAAAATAAACAATTCGACTCTACTCGGTATGTACTCGCCATTTTATCGACCTATCGTCGCATTTCAAAATCCAGATAACACAAGTAGATTATCTGCCAGTTGATAAGCAAATTACTTTTCGCAAAATTATGATAACAGACATTAAAATAAAAACCATGAAAATGGATCGTACCGATAAAAAATATCCTCTCTCGAAATTTGACATACAGATAGTCCATATCCTGGTTTAACACATGAGTTTTTTATTCCGGAATAATCGATCGTAGAGGAAAAAGTGATAAACTACTTTTATGCAGACGTAGGAGTGAAAAAACATTAGTCTATGTTTTTAACACCCTGCAAAATAGAGATGATCGTTCCAAAGGATCACATATACGTGCTTTTTAAAAGATTCCTTCAACCTACTGCCAAGCAGCATTAGCATTGTATTCCGGTGTGGGGATAACACAACCGGAGAAATGGCTAGCTTAGAGGCATTCCATCTTCCATTTAGTTCTCAGGGTTGGCAACGCACTTGCGGTCTTAGGATTGCAGTCCGAAGAATACAAATGTCTATGGGTCAAAGATCATTAACATCAGGTGGACTGTGTGCTCGTTTGCCTTCTCCAGTCATAAAAAAATGTAATCTTTTCTTTCTCGATGACGTGCTGAAATACTTGGTAGTGACCCTGCCTACAGAGCTAGCGGTCCAGGGTTCAAATCCGGGTAAGTAGGGCAGGTATTTGTGTGATGAGCGCGAATATTTGTTCCTCAGTTATGGATGTTTTAAAATTTAAGTATATATTCTCTATATAAGTATTTATGTCATTGTCTAGTACCCATAGTTACGATAAGATAAGATTAAGACCCATTACAAGCCTAGAGCTTAGTTTGGGCCTAGGTCAATTGGTGTGATAGGTACTGTCCCCTGATATTTATTCATTTGACGTTTTTTTAATGTTTGAAAATGAGTGTACGCTTAGTATCTTATGTCAAATATTTAAGCCGCCGGGAAAGGACAGCTTGGATGAGATGAAACTAAAAACAAGGATTGTGTAAGTACCTGGGCCATTCTACTTTTCAGTGTACATAAGTCGTTATCGTCCGATAAAAAGTATACCAAATTATGAATTCGCTTCTAAATAAATAACATAAACTTAAAATGTTTAAGTTTAATGGTTTCCAAAAAAACAACTCTCAAATTACTCAATTATCGTTGAAGAATCATGGTAACTCAGTGGTAAATTGCACCATTTCCATAGAAAAGGCGGGGACATCGACTACCACTGCGTTACTCACTTTATAGTTATTACAAATAACATTTTATGAATTAGGATAATTCTAAATATAAGCTTATTTACGTCTCTTTTCGAGTTTAAAGTTAGAAATGGCTGCACTTTACCCTTTTTTGAAATAAAAATAGTTTAGTGAGAAAGTGACTAAAAACTTTTGTACAACGAAAAGTAGAATGGCCCACCTCTTCTATTCGCATGTTGTCGCAGCCGGACAGCCGGAGCAGCCTCTTCTCTGCACCTGCGTTGGTCTCCACCTCGGTGAAGCCGGACTCGTTTCCGCCCTCCAGGTACCTGATAGCTGGAGGAATATACTGCTTTAACTAGTGTTCATGTGTAGCTCAATAGCTTATAAAAAAGGCGCTCCGGTTCACTTTTTCCATATTCCCATTTCGTCTACATTCTCATCTTAGCCACATTCCCAACTCGTCCACATACCAATCCCAAATAATCCACTTCTTATCTCGTCCATATTCCCAACTCGTCCTCGTTCCCATTCTTAATTAGTCCACGTCCCCAAGTCGTCCTCATTCCTAACATATATTTATGTAATTGTATGGCTGTTGCTCCCTTGTAAAGATGGCCCGTTTTCGACGAGCGAGGTGTCGTTAGAATCGTCTTAGAATCGCGCTGTCACTAAGTCCTTTTTTTAAATGTGTAATTGACGAAATAAAAAAACTAACATTACATTGATGACATTATCCAAAAAGCAGTTGGTCAGACTACTTTGAGCTATTGCTTACCAGGTTGGAAGTACCCCAGGAACTGCCCCGTCTCGTGGCCCTGCACCTCGCGGTGGTGCACCGCCTTGCCCCCCAGCATGTCGTCCAGGGTCACCGTCCAGATGGCTGCGGAACCCTTCTTGTCCTGGGTAGTCTTGGAGCCAAGCCAGAAGTGCGCGTCGTAGGATAGAGATGATGAGTTGTCTCCTGTTGTCTGTAATGAATTCATCATTATTCAGGTTCATCGAAAGACATAAACGAAGGGCTGCCACAATAGATCAGAGGGAGTAGAGCCTCAGAGGGGCTAGACAAGATGCACTACGCTAACTATCGTTTCTAATCGCTTCGTTTTTAAACCAATCACGTCACTGGTAGATCACGTGACTTTTCGTATCACGTCATCTACAAGTGATGCGATTGGTTTAAAAACGTAACGAATAGAAACGCTGGTTAGCGTAATGCATCTTGTCTAGCCCCTCTGAGGCTCTACTTTGAAATCAGTAATTCGAACTTCGTCTATTGCTATCCCTTTTGCTCTCGACGCGTCACTAATTCGCAAGAAAGTGACGGGGCGATCCGAAGTTCGAATTACTGATTTCAAAGTAGAGTCCCAGCAATGGTCGAAGTGCCACACAAGGCTCATCTCAACCCCAGACAACCATATACAGAGCGTAATCGTTAGGCGCGGGACACACAGAAAAGACGTAAGACGCGGACGCGGCGGAGTTGGGGCGAGGGCGCGTCTTTTTTAAATTATATAGAAAAGACGGGGCGCGGACACGTCGCCGTCGCGCCCTATTCAGACATGGACGTGACGGTGTGATTTTCAGCATGCAACCATCTTATATTGACACAATCAACATGTCTTCTTCTGAAGATGAGCGTTGAAGAGTGATGTTTAGAGCTCACCGCAAAGGCCCGTTGCGTCCAGGAATTTCCAGATGCTTTGGGCAGTGAGGAGTTGTATCTCTTATGGGTCCATGATGTGTCGCGATAGATAGATACTTCTGTTACGCATTAGTGGTCCGCATGAGCAGAGGATGTGTATTGCTGTCTTCTCTGTCTCCTGACAAAACCAGCATGTCGCGTCTTGTTTCATACCCATTAAATGCAGAATTGCAGATGTATGTTCAGTTTGCAGTGGCCATTACAATATGACATTGTAAAAATATGATTCAGGTCAATTTATCAATTTGTTAATATCTGAGTATTTGTACTTGTTGAGGAAACAGCTGTGGCCTTTGTCTGACATACATATTGTAGATAGGATAAAAATGTCATAAACGGTTTCAAATACCATTTCTGGGTAGTGATTCACTCAAAAGCAAATGTGAGCGAATGCAGGAGTGAATGTCCAAGCGGCGAGTTTAAGTAGTCCCGTCAGAGCGAGCAAAACACATTTTAGCGCGTGCATTCTCAATTAAGCAGCCTTATAGGTTCAAGAAGCCATGCTGCCAAATTGAATACACGCGCTGAAATGTGTTCTGTTCGCTTTGACGGGACTACTTAAACTCGCCGCTTGGACATTCACTCCTCAGTCCTCACCGCGTTCGCTCACCTTTGCTTTTGAAAGAATCACTACCCTGAACAGAAATCATGAAATTGTTTTAAAAAACATGTTAAGTACCTTAAGAACGATGTAAGAATCTCCGTTGTAGAATTTTCCATATTTCTTCTGATCTATGGGCACGGGCTCGAATTTCTGCAGAATAATAAAACATACAACAACATAAACTCACGCCTTCATTCCCAGAGTAGGGTAGGTAGAGCCACAGACTCACCAACAACTCCAAAAACTTGTTGATAATTCTGTGATCACATTTTGCACAACCAGGCTAAGATGTTATCCAGTGTATTAATGACAGGCTGCAAACCCATCGCCTAACAGCACTACACACACAGCCTTTAGTCCCTTAGTCGTCTCTTACGACATCCACGGGAAGACATGAGACAAGAGTGACAACATTCTAAACCCGGCATAATAAAACATAAATAAATAAAATAAATAAACATACGACATTGATGACGCGATAGCCTAGTTGGTTGGTTGGCCCTGCCTGCCGAGGCTAGCGGGGGACCGCTACCCGGGAGGGTTCGATTCCCGGTACATAACATTTAACATTTTATTGGGTTAATATATAGCCTATGACACTCACAAATAACGTGGCTTTCTATTGGTAAAAGAATTTTCAAAATCGGTTCAGTAGGTAATCGTATTTGTGGGTTTTATAACTTTTATAAGATGCATTCTACTTATGTTGATAACTGCCAAAACAAAAGAAAATCTCACATAAAATTTTGGTGGAAGTCACCTAAAAATTATTTAATTCAGATCGAATGTTACCTACTGGTACTATGAAATACTTAATAACGAAAAACATACTTAATCTAGAAAACCTACAAGACTCAGAACAGAAACTAACACTTATTACACAAATTATTTACCCTTTGGATCAGTAATATAATAACTTATTTACTTACGTCAATGGTCCAAATTTCAATGCCCGCGCTCCCGCCAGCATCTGCAAACGCCGGGTGATCCATTTTCGAGTAAATTTCGCGAACGACTGCACTTTACGTTTACAAGCTGGTTAATAAACAAAATATCTGTATACATTACGGATAAAGATAGGTGATTCATTGTGATAAGAAAGCGTTATCGCTATCTATCTACAGGGTGAGGTGAGATAGTGATAATACGCAGGTACAGCTTGGCCAAATACATACATACCTATATAATCACGCCTGATTCCCAGAGGGGTAGGCAGAGACCACTTCTTTCCACTTGCTACGATCCTGACAAATCTCTTTCGCTTCTTCCACATTCATACATCGAGTCATGCATCCACGTCGGTACCGGGGTACTTAAGATTCGGCCATTTTCCAGTTCCGATTCGATTCGAAAAAGTGCGCCTAGTGTGGCCCCTTCCGACCCTATCACATTCGCTCTGTAGATCTCCAAAATACAATATTTGGCTTGGCCAAATAGAGTTTATAATACCTACATATTAAATATATAAAAATCCCGGATATAAGCGGCCCCTTCTTTCAGAGCTGACGGTAACCATGACATAAACCGAAACCAAACAAAACCAATTAATCAATTGGGGTTGACCAAATTGAAGGCTTTCTTGCTAGCAGTGTTTTTATTCTATTGAGGTATTTCATGCGTATAAAGCTGAGTGAAAGGGCTTGCCTACTTACTTTACTTTACTTTACTTTTAGCGTGTGGACATGTGTATTTTTTGATTCCTCGTTTAATTATTTTATAGACGTTTGTAATTTGTTTATGTTCAAACTTAAATTTTAATAAAATAAAAAAACTGTTTCTTTTTAAAATTATGTACAAACACAACTAATTAATTGTTTCAATTTAACTTAGGACGAGTGTAAGGGACGGAACGAGAGCAGCTATACGGCTCTATCTCTTACTCTCACTGTAAACTGAACTACATAAATATTGACATATTTCTCATGGTCATGGTAACCGTACATATATCTCTTAAACAACCCAACAGATTTTCATGTAACATGTAACATTTCGATATAGGTACGTTAAAAAACTGAGTCTAAGGCTCGGTTTTATAAAAGCCCGTTAGTAAATATGTCAGATCAAATTTAAGTAACTTCATACAAGTTTTGACATTCCTGACCGAAATTTGATCTAACGGATCTTTATAAAACCCAGCTTAAATCGGTCACTGCAATCCAACGGACAAACACAAACACAGACACCTCTTTCTTTGTCGAGCGTTAAAATTGAGTGAATGTGAAATCTGCAACATACGTAATCCAATTTTTATCTGATGATAAGTGGGATCTGCGACCCCCATAGACGATTGTATTCTCAATGTCAAGACTGCAGCAAACGCGTTGCCGATTTGATGACTAAAGATAAGATAAAAGATAAAAGACATTTATTCAGTACTAGACGACGCCCGCGACTTCGTACGCGAAGAATAAGTTCCCCGCTACTTCCCCTATGTTTTCCCGTTGGGGGTCGATTTTCTGAAAATCCTTTCTTAGTGCTCACTTACATCATGAAGGGAACCCCTGTACCAAACTTCAAGTTTCTAGGTACAGTAGTTAGTAGGCTGTGCGTTGATATATAAGTCAGTCAGGTTTGCCTTTTATATATATAGAAGAAGGCCGCACGAGCTCTTTTACACGTTAAAAATCTACCAGCGCTTCCCGAAGATATAATACCTCTAAATCTAGTTATTTCATCGGTTGTCTTGACTTTCCCTTTAGTAAAAAAACATCCTGTATTCGATTTAAAAAGTAATATCATTAGGTATCAATTTGATGATAGATATTGGGAATGATTCACACTTTTTTACCAAGATCCGCAATTGTGAATACGTATTTCAGTTGCATTGAGGTGTCGTAAATCAAATTGCAAGTTTTTATAGGTCAGGCTGTAACGCCAGGGGCATGTTTTATAAAGCTACAAGTTACAATTTTACAGGTCTAAACTGGCAACACTGCTCAAATGGCTGGTCATCATTGGTCGAGGTTGTGTCAAATGGAAACTTGTAACCTGTAAATTGTAATTTGTAGCTTTATAAAACATGCCTCAGCAGGCTTATTAGTGGAGCGCCGTAATATTTAAACCTCGGAATTCCGGGGCCAGTCAATGAATCTTTATATAAACTTTTGAAATGTGTTTTTAATAATATATTAAATATTGTCAAAAAAAAATCGATCTTAATTTTTTAATCGGTACTTAATTAATTAAATTTTAAACTGATTGTTGATATATCAACGCACAGCCCAAACCGCCTAAACTTAAAATTTTGTACATAGATACCTTATACAGTATAGAGATCCACTAAGGAAGGATTTTTTGGAAATTCCGCCGCTAAGGAGGTATAAAAGGGCATGAAAATTTGTATGAAAATCCGTTAGTTTTGAAGTTAGAATCTTTAAATTTTGTATGACTAACTAATAAAATAATGATGTTTTGCAATGTGATGTTTTCCTACGTAATTCGCGAATGAATATAATGTCTTGCGAATATGATATCCAAAGACAGAGGGCTTTGCAATTGTCTGCCAAATATTCCAAATACGCAACGCTAGATAAAGTACCACCATAATAAATGACACAAATTAATTAAAATTCAAATATTATTTAATACGAACTAAAAATTTCTTAGTTATGTTACAAATGATATTTCAATGTCGGACACGTACAAGTACTAAAACAATGATTAAACGAAAAGGCTTGAAAAACAGAAAATCATCAGCAGCAGATTGACTGCGGTGCTTGCTGCCGAGTCAGGTAGGGTCGTCAGCTTCTAGGACAAAAAAAAGAATTTATTAGTGATGGTTATTCAAAGGGGTGCCCACAGGTGCTCTAATATAGTTGTTTTGTTTTATTAACCTGATAAAAAATATGAAATAAAAAAAGTTTCTGTGAAAATTTTTATTTTTCGTGCAAGCTTTTGTTGCCGACTGTACTTTTTTTGCAGAGTCATTATCTGCTTGTCGGGACCAAACAAATGAGTCCCAACACGGCGGGTCTACGTCAAGTATAGCGGAGATTCCGTCAGCACCTTCTGACTCCATCATCAGATCAGCTCCATGTCATAATAGTATTGCATTGTCATCCAATTTACACATGTATGCAAATTTTCAGCTTCATAGGAAACCTTTAGTTATTGTCTAACGCACCCGCAATCGCAACCGGCTTCAAAGTGGAGCAATTGTTTTCATTTTGTATGCAGACAAGCCTTCGATTTTCAAAATGAAAACGATAGTGATAGCGAGTTCGTTAGACAAAGCCCTTGGGAAGTGGGTTAAATTTAACTTGCAAGATTTACATAATACATACATACGTTGCAAGATAAATGAAAGCTTGTAATAAAAAATCTATCTGAATTAAATACAGCTTAATCGCAATAAAAATACGGATCACAGCAGCAGCATGATTTCTTTACCATTTAAGTATTACTAAAATTGCACATTGGGTCAATATTCTTTTATGAATGTCAATTCGGTGAGTATTGTTTAAAATAATTAATTAAAATACCAGAATAGTATTTAGTCGTACAATTGGATAATACAAAATAACAACAGTTTTTTTTTAATTATTATGTTATCTTGATGATTTAGCCTTCCTTTTTAATTACTTACCTAGTTTCCCTTGCCCTCGCACCTACCCTTGCCCTTTCTTACCATTGGAGACGCAGTGTTCTCGCACCCGATGTCGTCTAAAGCAGTTCTGAACTCCTCTACCTCGGTTGGGTTACTCGGATCAGGTTGGAACTTGTAGCTGCCGATCAATTCGTAAATGTCACCTTGTGAAGGTGACAGGTGACAGGTGACTCTGGGGCTGTCGATTGTGGCGTGAGTGTGTTGTGGAGTCCACGTGTTGTTGTTGGTTTTGTACAAAACACAATTCGCTGCATAGCACAGTACTAATATTTGTTCTCTAAACGCGGTAATGGCATAGTCAAGTTAATATTTATTTGCTAAAATGGGATCACGTGGTTGGTTCATCGTAGAGAATGAACGATATGCAAACGGAGTTTATGAATAAGAAGCAATTGACAAAAATAGATAATTATTGTTTGCCCTACATCGAAGAAAAATAACTAAGTATTTTATAATTAAATTAAAGCCAAATGAAAGTCAATAAAATTGTGAGCTGTCAGTTTGATAAATTTCTAACTTAGTAAAGTAATTTTTACTTAAGTTGTTTTGAAATAAGTAACTCTAAAATGGGTTTAGCTTTAAAATGAAATGTTTTAAAGGACACCAAAAAAAAACGTGTTACGAATGTTACGATACACCCAAATCAAATAAAAGAAAGCTTAAAAAACCCGATTGCTTGCATTATATACTTTTATATCCCCCTTTTTAATAATATTTAAACTACCTACTCGTAGTATATTAACACAAATAAAATGTTGTCTTACTCCATTTATTTTTGGTTCCCCTATCCTTGTATATATCTACATTTTACTGTGCAAGCAAAGCGAATTATATTTTGAATAAAATTGTAAATGTTCTGCTTTGTCATCATGTTGTTGTGTGTTGTTCTGGTGTTATGTTGTGTTGTGTTGTGTCTCTAAGTTCTACGCGTACCTCGTCTTTGTGGGTAAGTTTCCGGCGGCGGCAGCTTATATTATCCTTGGCTGCGGAACGCGCTAGATCTTGGGGCTCTGGCTCTGGACCAAATATTGGCTTGTCACTGGCGGAAAATATATTGTGAAGGGCGCACCTTCATTCGTGGCGGTAAAACCTGCTTCTTACAAAGGAAACGGGATCCCGACGCTCTGCTTTGGTACTCCCATTGTTAGTATGGTGCCGTTTTTGTTTTGTGAGTGGCGTGTGATTGTGCTGTTGTGTGTTTGTGTTAATGGTGTGTTAT
Source organism: Acleris cristana (assembly GCA_948252455.1). NCBI lineage: Eukaryota > Metazoa > Arthropoda > Insecta > Lepidoptera > Tortricidae > Acleris > Acleris cristana. The sequence continues at coordinate 1,409,224 of OX411800.1, read as the reverse complement.
TGTTCTGTGTTGCGTGCGTGATGTTGTTGTTAAAGAGATTATTTAAAATGACACGATCTAGATAACAGCCCACCTTTTTTTAATGTGTATATAATTCGAAAGTCAATGATTTCTGGTTGTGTTATCTCAAGAAGTAAGCTTATATTCTCTTAATATTCGATGGTTTTAGGCATATTACTAACATGATTATATCAAACTATTTTTACATTTTGCCATTAAGAACGCAGTAAATTGAAAACAGTTAGTAGATCGGGCCATTTACAAACCCTACTACATCAAATGTTTCAGGATATTGCGGAGTAATTTTATATTGTGGCGTTCCCGTGTTCTTGTGTTGTAAGCGTGTTGTGTGCGTTTACCTGCTGGTTGCTGTCAATAATCTTCGCGCCGAACTTGTCACCGCCGGCGTCCATGGAGCGCCTCGCCTCCACGACTTTAGTAGTATTCTGAGGTTTCTGAGTAGCTGGTTTCTGGGGCGTGGAACTAGGGAAATAATTTGCGAACACCTTCTAGCAGAAAGAGCTTTGGGCAGCGAGCAGCGGGCGCAACGGTGGCGTTGGTGTGATGTGGCGTAGTTATGTTGTTTTGCTTAGGTTTGCTGACACTTCTTTCCGAGGTAAATTAAATACACCAAGTAAAGACGAACTGCAAACCCTATGAGTTGTGATGTCGTGTTTTGTTTTATGACAGTGGCCATGTGTCTATCTTAGTTGAGCTGGCTATTTCTTGCCTGTATCAAGTCAAGCTTCTTCGTCGCGGACTTGTCGCAACTGATCTCGTCAACTGATGTGCGGAACCGCTCGATCTCCTTTGCGTTATTCAGGTCAGGCTGGAACTTGAAGCTGAGGACGATAAATTCGTGATGGACCTTCATACCCATTGGCAGTAAGGCTTGGTCACACAGCCGGCGATAGCGTGAGCAAACGTTAAACGTTTTGGTGAGAACCAGTATCAGTGTGGTGACGTATAGTGTACCGGGTGGATGAACCGCTAAAATGTTATTGTTTTTGTTTGTAAATGTTTATGAAATGCTTTTGAGTTGTGACGTTGGAATGCTGGTTGCACAGAATTGCACAGTATTCCCGCGTGTTGTGTTATGGCACTGACGTTCGAGCCTTCTCCTGCCTGCTTGGCGCGTCGATCGCAGGTGACCTCATCGGGAGAAGTACGGTACCGCTTTATCTCCTCTTCATTCATATCATCCGGTTGAAAGTTGAAACTGCGAACGAAGAATTCGTGAACGTCGCTTCGAACCCCGTGGCAGTAAAAGCTTCCCTCGGCCAGCGTAACAGTGTTCAGTTAGTTTTGTAGTTATTTCCAGTGAGTTTTGGCATGGTGTTTGCGTGTATCAGATGGATATTTAGTGTCTGTTTTGTGGTGTTTAGCTTATGTGTATGTCGTGTTCTAGTGTGTTGTTTACCCTTAATTTGGCAATGTTCATCACAGTGAACATACCATAATCCTACACTTTCTTTGTTTGGAATGTGTTTTTATTTTTTTGCTGATTCAAAATCAAAAAGGGTTTGAATTCCCGACTTTTTTTATTTTTGCCAAATTAAGGGTTAAGTGAGAGATGCTTGAGTGACAGTTGTAGTGCCGGCGTGTGATTTTGTACTGCACACGACCTGTCCTTTCAATGGCCTTTTTGCTGTTCTTCGCCTGTTCGATATCTTCTTGTCTTTGCTGCATTTTGTACCGTTGTCCGTTCATGGAGTTTTGCTTAATCTATCTTCTTTTATTAAAAGTTATGGCTTCTGTCGTTTTGAGTTGAGACTAAGCTATTCAATCTTGACTCAAATGCTTTGATTAAAGGAAGCGTCGTTTTGTTCAACGACTTTGTAGTTTAGTTTGCATGTCATATCAAGTAGACAATTCGATGACACTCCCTTCCTCTTTTCTTCTCATTCTGTAAAGGCTTTTCATTTGTAAGGATGTCATATTTTTCATATTGATTAGCGTGTTGTGTAGTGATGCTTTGTTTCGTTAGTTGCATGGTGACATATGTGTTGTTGTACGTAGGTATAATGTAGGCGTATTGTTAGCATGTGCTGTGACGTAAGCGTTGTCTGTTGCGTTGTGCAAAAGTGTTGTCAGTGAAAGAACACGACAAACTATATTGCACTGTGTTTTGTCACTTCTATGTTGTAATATTTTGTTGCGTTACGACGTTGGTTGTTGTGTTGTTAGCGTGTACTGTGCTGTCTGCGCTAGCACGTTGGCGTATGTGTTATGTCGTAGGCTGTTGTTGTCGTGTATTGTTATGTTGTTAGCATGTTCTTATTTGTGTCGTTTATATGTTGTGTTGTGACGCAGTTATGTTCCGAGCTTTGTCTTGCCTGGGTTGGTCTTTGTTTCTCAGCGAAGGTACTCTCGCAATCTTCGCAGATTAAGCTGTCTTCGGTAGTGCGGAACGCCTTTATTTCAGCTTCTACCATATGCTCAGGGTGGAACTTGAAACTGTGAACGAATTTGTGATTCCATTTGTGTTATTTGTATTTGTTGTTGTTGTATTTGGTCGGGTGTTGATTTTGTCGTGTGTTAATTGTGAAGTTGAGCTGTTTTTTAACAAAACACGCATATTATATATTTATTACTTAGACTTGTAATCTTCAAATACAAACAATCTTTTCGCAAACAGTCTTAACATGATTTGTTAAAAAATTCTCAGAGGCCTTAGACAACTTTATTTTTTTTCTAACTCTATTTCTACGAAAAGGCGTTTGCTATTGGTCCTTTATTTCCTTGTCTAGAACCCCTGACGACTCAACTTGTGTGTTTTTTGAAGCTCTCTATGCCACGATGAGATCATAGCCCTTAGGTAGGTCTACTGCCGATACCACTAGCAGCAAAATAAGAAGTCAATTCCAACATCTGTTATCCTAGTATGAACTCTGCCGTTAAGGGCTTTTATTCTTTATGATTCTGTCAAACTGGCAACGTCGAAAACTTTGGCACACCAAAAGCGGCAGTAGCGCATGTCTAGCACGCGGCAAGCCCGCGTTCAAAACGCTTTGCAACTGCCGTGTCAATACTTCGCACTGCTCCTGCCCGCTTTTGGTGTGACGAAATCCCAAAAGTTTACTAAAACACAGTAGATACAATTAATGTAAAACTGAATACATTTATGACTTAATTTAGAAAAATAAGTACTCAAACTGGCGTACAAGTAAATATATTTTAATTTTATTATGGTTATTTAAGACGTTGCCAGCTCAAGAGAATTATTCGAACGCGAATCTCGTACAATTTTGTAAAGTGAACTTTATGACATTAAAAAAATCGTGTGAGATTTTTTTCTTTTACCCCGCACATAGTTACTACTACTACTACTTAGCTGATAGAAATCAATAGATTCATTTCTTTTGTTTCAGAAATTAATTCATTGTGCAAGAGTGCGATAGACGCTTTCAAGAGATGTGTGAGAGAGACATGGTCCGCCAGACATTCTTAATATTCCCGTCGTACGTTTCTGGTGGAAATATCTTTCCAAATAGGACTCTAAATTCAGCAGCAGTAATTACTCTTTCTCTCCAAATCCCCAGTATCAGTTTTGCTGTCATTCAATCAGGTAGCATTACCAAATGTTTTCTTTGGGTCTATCAAAGGTTTTCGCGCCAATTCATGAGCTGACAGCTCATTTTTGACAGTGACAGCTGTCAGAATTGTCTTCTTATTCTGCCGCTAGCATACAAGGTACATATTATTGTTAAAATGCTCCTCAAATAATAGTATTATCCTAGGGCAAACAAGCTATAACAATAAAAAGCCAATTCATGATAGGAGAAACCATCGTTCATGTAGACAAGATATATAGCCTGTGTCAATTGAAATTGCCAACGATGTAAACAAATGAGTACTGTTTAACACATAACCTCAAATATTCATCGAGGTGTCTTTATTTAAAGTAACTTATAATTAATAGTTATTTAATCTTGAACTTAATGTGAAAGTGAAGATCAAATGTATAAATCATTGCGAAGACCTCACTTGATCTTTAAAATCATGTGCATATCGAGTAATAATGGTAAATTGGTTGGTTTGGTTGTGCTTACATCTTTGTCAATTTCCACTGGCACAGACTATAGCTGAAGCTAGAGATGCGTCTAAGATTCCATTGTTTAAGAACATTTGGTCGAGTCTTCAGACGAATTAATCGGTCTAAATTAACGTTACGTCTGTCGTTAATATTAATTTGGTGCATCTTTAGTTTGGACATCCAACGTGCTCCACGCTCCACGCCATACTTGGGTACCAACACGGGACCCTAGTACCAAACCTCCCTTGTTCCATCCGTCCGTCTGTCAGCGTGATATGTCACATGAACCGTAATAGATGGACACTGGAATTTTTTACAGAGTGTAACAACAAATTATAATGAAAAAAAAAGTTAAAAATTAAATGGGACCTATTCTAGAAATCGTCCGGTTTCTCTCATCGTGATTTAGCAAAAACAATGCACTATACAACCCTCTCATCATCTCATTTGAAATTTGAAATTGCGTTACGCTGTTAATATGACAGGGTTGTATCGTGACAATAAGCTTACGCGCTTCGCCCTTTCTGTCTGAGAACCGGTTTGCTGTCGACGCTGTTGTCCGTTGTGACTGATTCTTCGCTTTCGCCCTTGTAGTCTGAAAAAAAATAGTTCTTAAGGATCAGACACAAAAGCTATAAATACGCTGTGTTAGTGTGGTCAGTCCTTAACAACTGAACGGATTTGGAGGATATTTTGTTGGTGAAGATTCTTTTTATCCTGAAAAATTAATCGTTCTCATAGGCAAACGATACACGAGTACACTTTTGGAAGTATCTACGTTTCTGCTCTTCGGTATATCTGATTTAAGACCTTTATCTTAAGGCTTTGGAGGGAATTCCCAAAAAAAATCGGGAAATGACTATGTCGCTGAATCACTAGATCGCAGAATAACTAAATTGCAAAATGACTGGATCGCAGAATGACTAGATTTCAAAACAAGAAGATCGCGAATGACTAGATGGCGAAAGGACTAGCTTTCAAAATGTTGGAAATTAGGGGAAAAAATCACCAAAAAGGCCTTGGTGATATAATGGGCGGACGACGGATGCAAATTACGTCAAAATAGTGTCGAACGATATCCATAATAAGTTGAAGAATTTTATTATTTAAGTAAATAATCATTTTTTTTTCTTTATTAGGTATTTTCAGTACATTCCTTTTATAGTTCACTATCTACTTATACAGGGAAAATGATTTCTCCACATCTACAGACGCAAGAAGGGCGTGTTCGTAAAGTGATACTTCAGTACTTTCTTAATATACTGCATATATTTTCACACATAAATAGTACTCGAAATTTAATAAAAGTGTTATCCATCTTGTTCTTTCGTCACCATATTGCATCAGTCGTCCGCCCATTAGATAAATGTGATGATGACATGTCTAAGGGGCTTCTAAACGGGCCATATTTTCACTGCAATATGTGGCCGGCAACTATTGGTGTCTTTCTCTAACATACGAGTAAGAGAGGGACACCAATAGTTGCCGGCCACATATTGCAGTGAAAATATGGCCCGTTTAGAAGCTCCTTTACCATTGTCCTTGTAGATGTCGGCCAGCTCTTTCTCCACGCGTTCCTCGTCGTCTTCAGACGGAAGTCGGTTGATGCCATCAATCTTGTCCACATCCTTCACTCTCTTCCGTATATCGGCCATCTGCAGACAACACTCAGGTAATGAACATTCCCAGAAGTTTGGAAATGTTCTCAAGAAAATATATGACCTGATTTATAACAAAAACTGCATAATTATATTTTCGTACATAAATAAACAGCTTGAAGTAGCAGTGGGCCGGTCGTTTGTGCCGCAGAACCGATAATCGCTGGAGTTATCGTATTCTTGAGTGGAGACCGCGAATCGGCAAACGTAGTGTAGGACGCCCTCAGACTAGGTGGAGCGACGATCTTCGCAAGATGAGAGTACCCACGAATCGTGCTCGTTGGCGTGCAATGGGAGAGGCCTATGTCCAGCAGTGGACTAATATAAGCTGATGATGATGATGATGATGATGATGATGATGATGATGACATAAATAGAACTCGAAATTTAATAAAAGTCTTGTCCATCTTATGATTTCGTCACCATATTTTACTTATTGGCCAAGGAAAACAGTATGATTATGATTGTATCTTACCGTGGTTTTCTTCATCTCTTTCTTGGTAGCCGGTTGGATGGACACCGTGGTGACGTCATCATCGTCCTTCTCAGCTGAAGGTTCCTCTTCCAGCTCACCTGGTAAGTCTGAAGATGCATCAAATATGTCTTGAAATACCAAGGAAGTCGCATAGTAATAATATAAGCATTTTAAATTCAATGCGCTCAGCAATAAAGTATAGAATGCTTCAACTAGATTGCAGTTATTAGGCTTTCTTTGATATTTAGTACGGCAGAAATATGCTCTACAGTCTGTGAGCACTTTGAAGATGCTTCGGGTTTGTACTTCTCTATCACTCGCTCTTAATATGAGCGTGTGAGAGCGAGTGAGGCAAATACGGAACCCGAAAAAACGAAAAATGCCGATTACTTTGACGCCGTGGTTAGGTTAGGTTTGATTGTTTTGAACAACGACATCTAGCGGAGACAAGTAAAATACGAAAGCCAGCGCCATCTACCGTCGAGTAGCAGTAAATTTCCAGTAATAATAGGATGTCAAAAAATCTTGCTGGATATCGGGATAAAAAGTATTCTATTTTGTTATCCTTATTATATAACACATACGTAGCAATTTTTAAAGAAATATACTTATTTGTAGAGCCAAAAATTCACAATTCACACTTGAGTATAAATTTACTTCGTATCAAAAAATATGTAAGTAGATACTGCTACAGGTTTTCAGAGACAGAGAAGCAGAGTTTTTAAACTTATAATATTAGAATGGATAGTTTGGAGCGTCATGTCCAGCGGAGGATCTGTTTATGGTAGGCGAAGGCACACGAGCATACAGGCCACCTGATGGTACCTAGGGGTGTTACCAGACCAATCGATCGATCGTCAATCGACGGCATCGATCGATGGTGGAATGGATTAGTCGACCTCGATCGATAGTTCCTACCAGACCAGTCGATCGATCGTCAATCGACGGCATCGATCGATGGTAGAATGGATTAGTCGACGTCGATCGATAGTTCCTACCAGACCAGTCGATCGATCGTCAATCGACGGCATCGATCGATGGTGGAATGGATTAGTCGACCTCGATCGATAGTTCCTACCAGACCAGTCGATCGATCGTCAATCGACGGCATCGATCGATGGTGGAATGGATTAGTCGACCTCGATCGATAGTTCCTACCAGACCAGTCGATCGATCGTCAATCGATGGCATCGATTGATGGTAGAATGGATTAGTCGACGTCGATCGATAGTTCCTACCAGACCAATCAATCGACTTCGATCGACGTCGATCGATGCCGTCAATCGACGATCGATCGATTGGTGTGGTAACACCCTAAGTGGGATCTCAGACGAATAGACATTTCAAGTTTTCAAGACTACAAGGCATTGCCAATCCTGAGAACTAATATGGAATGTCTGTATGCTAGTAATTTCACTTGTCTTATCACTAGAACGCAATGTGAATGCTACTTTGTTAAAGGATGAGGTTGGCACAAGTTCCTAGTGTCCCTACCCCACACCTTCGGCTATGGTATAATGATGGTACTGATTATTAATACTGACCTTTCATAGGTGCTCCTATTTCAATAACCTCCTGTCCCATTGATTCAGTTAAAGACTTGGTGGCGGTCTTTGATAAAGCACCATATATCATCAAAAATAAACAAAGTATTAGAATACGCATTTTTGTAAGTTTTACAAATTATAATTAGTCAATTGTTTTTGAGTCTACTGGATTGAAACGCGGTCTAGTTGGACATGATCTAAAGTGTGGTTAGGTGTTAATTAAATTTAAGAATGAACATAAAAGAGGTTGAAAAGAAATATCTTATTGTATGTAACCTTTTTACTGTGGTATGTGCTAGCTTCTGTCAGCGACTTCGTCCGCGTAGAGTTCGTATTTTTTTCATCGCACGAGAACCGTTCATTTACATACATACATACATATATACCATCACGCCTTTATTCCCAGAGTGGGGTAGGCAGAGCTACAGAAACACCAACAACTCTAAAAACTTGTAGTTAATTATGTAACCATATTTTGCACAAACAGGCTTAGATGTTTACTATGTGTATATTAGTGACAGGTTGCAATCCCATCGCCTAACAATACTACAAGCCTTTATTCCCTTAGTCACCTATTACCGTTCATTTTTCAGGATAAAAAGCTTATGTTACTCAGGGATAATGGAGCATTATAACGGTGAAAGAATTTTTGAAATCGGTCCCGAAGTTTTTGAGTTTATTCGTTACAAACATACAAAAATACAAATCTTTCCTCTTTATAATATTAGTGTACACTAGTGAGTCGCCCTCGTTTCGCTTCGATGTTATGTTTCTATAACACTCATGCATAAAAACTTCCTCTTTAATCACTCTATCTATGAATGAAAAAATATTTTTCACTTCACCTATTCGGAATGGGGAATTTTCTTCTCTACTAGGAGGGAGCAAAGTGGCACTTTTCTGTTGAAGGACATTTTGTTGCAAACTTGACTAGATTTTTTTTATTTGCACATAATCGGTTACGTCACAGGTTACGTGCATTACCATTTTTGATGATGATGATGATGGTGATGATGATGATGATGATGATGATGATGATGATGATGATGATGATGATGATGATGATGATGATGATTATGATGATGATGACGGTGATGATGATGATCTTTTATTTTCCTCATAGGTGATGTGAAAAGCAGTGTACGTGTCATACGGTAGCAAATTATTTCCACCTTGGGCGTTAACACTTGAATCCCTCACTACGCTCAGGATTCAATGTACGCCCTCGCCGTAAATATAACATTTTGCTCCCTTGTGACACAAATAACTAAAGAAAACGGTAGTGACGGGAACGGGTGTTTTGAGAAAGGATGTTTTGGGAAACGGACAGAACGGTCCAAAACCCAACTAGGCCAGCGCGTCGTCAAGTCAGATATTAGCATTTATTTCGGGGTATCTATCAATTTTATTGTAATTTATACCGGGGTATAAAAGTATTGAACTTTCTCTCTATCTTAGTTATATCAGTCTTGTCTACCGTCGGATTGAATCTAGACCCAGTTAGAAATGCGGCCACTGGCGCTAGTGCCAAGTTTAACCCCCAGTTAGTGTTTAACTTCGGTTTGTGGGACACCTCCAAGGAATATACAAGGTAGGTTGACTGGTAGAGAATGCCATTAGGCATTAAGTCAGCCATTTGTACTTTTTTTTTGTGCAATAATGGTTAAACAAATAAATACTATCTTATTTTAGTTTACTAATATTATAAATGAGAAAGTTTTAATCTTTGTTACTCAATCAAGCTTCAACCACTGAACGGATCGTGAAACTTGGACACATATACCTAGGTTAGGTCCTGGAATACTAGATAGGCAGGATTTACACTTGTGAGTTATTACTGTAAGTTCTGAGATACAACTATGGGTAAGAGTGAGTGGCAAATATCTGCATCTCTGTCTTGCATATAACTTTGTTTCAAAACTTACAGTAATACATACAAGTGTAAATCCCGCCATAGGATAGTTTTTATCCCGAAATAACATCTCATTCCTACGGGAAATCAAATTAATCGTTAAAAGCTGTGAATTTTCTCACAAGGTGGCGCCACTTTGTATGGACGAGTAATAAAATTAAAAAGATGAAATCTCAGCTGGCCATGTGTGGGTAGTGTTTTTATTTCTGTTTACGTTTGTCATCCTGTAATCCGTTTAGTTTGTATTCATTGATTTTGACATCACTATATGTAGATAATGTAAGCGAACTTATCCCATATGGGATCTCTTCCATCTTGTATCTTGGGATTATGGGATCTATATTGGGATGCTGTGAATGCAGTTTACAGAAAAGCGAAATTACAAGTTGTATGAACTTGATTGAATGAGGGAGGCCCAGGACCGAGCCATGTTAGACGCCTATGTCCAGCAGTGGACTGCTATAGGCTGATGATATTGATGATGGTGATGATGATGATGATGATGATGATGATGATGATGATGATGATGATGATGATGAACTATATGCATAAGTTTATAGGGCCATTCTAGCTCAAACCAAATTGATTTTGACCTGTTACGGTATTGTTTTTAACTCGGCCGCCATTACTGTCAAGTAAATAAGAACTTTCGTAACCTTGATAATTAGGAATGCTTTTTAATCATATCGTTAAATTTAATAATAAATAAAAATGTACATTGCTTTCGTAAAAAAAAAATATGTACTCGCGTGTTGTTGCGTGCATTTGTGTACGTGTGTAGTGTGTGTGTGTGTGTGTGTGTGTGTGCTAAAGTATGCTGAAGCACTGTTCCGCGTCATCGTTTGACCGCTATTTGTGTGTGTGTGTGTATGTGTGAGTCTGTCTGTGGCCCCGTAGTTCTTAAACGGATGAACCGATTTGGATGCGGTTTTTTTTGAAAGCAGGTTTTCTAGCGGTCGTTCTTAGCTAGGTTTCATGAAAATCGGTTATATCAGCTCTGAAAGAAGCGGTCTCGATTATATCGGGGGTTTTTATCTTTCTAATACATACATACATACATTAAATCACACCTCTTTCCCAGAGGGGTAGGCAGAGACCACTTCTTTCCACCTGCTACGATCCCGACAATACTCTACGCTTCTTCCACATTCAAACATCGAGTCATGCATGCACGTCGGTTCCGGGTATTTAAAATTCGGCCCTTTTCCAGTATTTCTCCAATTTAATCTAATAGTTATATACTAATGCAGTATACAGGGTGTTCGGCAGAAGGTTGGACAAACTTCAGGGACTAAACTCTGTAGGTCATACTCATCAACTTTTATTATGGGACCAACATCCAAATCGCAAAAAAAAAACAGCTGTTCCATACATTTTGGCTGTTTAGCTCTCAAAGTTTGTATGGAACAGCTGTTTTTTTTTCGCGATTTGGATGTTGGTCCCATAGTAAAAGTTGATGAGTATGACCTACAGAGTTAGTCCCTGAAGTTTGTCCAACCTTCTGCCGTACACCCTGTACCTATATGTAGAGATGATGATGAGTGTTTGTGCCAGATGGAGCTGGTGCGGCTCTCGAGGACGGGGGAGGAGCCCTGGGGCTTCCGGCTGATCGGCGGAGCGGATTTCAACATGCCGCTGACCGTCGTCAAAGTAAGGATCACTTTCTACGATAACTATAATCCATACTACCTATCTCCTATACCACATAACAGAAAAAACAGTAGAAGTGTCAAGTGGGCGTGTAACGTGTGGCACGGTTTTGCGGAGTTCCGCATAACCTACCATACTTTTGCCGCGATCGCTTATTTCGATATTTCAATATTTCGATATTTCTAAAATAGGAAATAAATCCAGAAGCATGCCCTATTGTGCTATTTTGGAATGTAAAAACGATAGCCGCACCAAAAACATTTTCCATAGTGGCGTGTTGTTTTTATGATAGTTTGAGTATTGATGGCGACAACAGGTCTGATACTAAGCGAAGCTCATGCCACTTCCACTGTTTTTTCTATTCCGTGTCCTATACTATTGTTATAAAGAGAAAAAAAGGGATTTTGTAAGTTTGTTGATTATAACTTCCCTACAATATGTTCAGAAATTATAAGCAAATGGCCTATTAAGAAACCTGTATCTGTGGTTGTACTTTAATGTTAACATTAAAGTATTGCGTGTCATTAAAGTATACTTCTGGTGACCCATACTTTAATGTGAACATTAATATACAGGCACATTAAGATACAGGGCAACCACAGATGCAGGTTTCTCACATATTGTAGAAAACGTATCATATGCATGTTGATAAAGTTATATATGCGACTGTACACATAATTTGACATTAAAACACTCGTGTGTTCTTATTATGAATCTACACTAAGTATATATTAATGCCTCTCATTATGCACCAGTCACATAAACTACTATTATGGAAACACTGCACCTAACGTAATGGAACCAGTAATCGACAAGGACCAATGATCGACACTGATTCTTATTTCACAGAGGATAAGGGTTTTGTAACACTCAATTTATGACCGTTATGATCTTTAAATTAAGACTTAAGTGTCGATCATCGGAGCATGTCAGCTTAAAGTGTCGAACACTGGTGCCATTACGTTACTTAAGTATATCACATCCGGACAAGAGCTTTTACAACAAACACATTATTTTATTTAAGAATTTTCTTTTTAAAGTTCAGTCTCTTGGATGATTGGGGGGACCCACATCTCTAGCGAAATATACAATGATACATCACTCGATGTTTGTAAAAAAATACATTTGCTTTAGGTACATGTATAGGAGGTACTCGAAGAAAAATATCCATTAACTATAGTTATGGAAGTGTGAAGTGTAATATAATGTTATATTATAATATACGGGAAGTAATTAAATGGTCAGCCGTTATTAAAATTGATCAGCAAAAAAAATCAGCAATTAATTCATTTGGGCAGCATAAAAAGATTTGGGTGGCAATAAATAAAAATCGGGTTACAACTCTTTGTTCAGCAAACAATTTATAAACGGGTAACATTTTAAACAATTTCGATCAGCTTTTTTTGTCATTTGTCTGCCTAATAAAGAGTCGAGCTGCAAAATAATTATTTGGGCAGCAAGATTTTACAATTGGTCAGCAGAGAAAACATGTCTGTAAGCAGTTTAATTAAGAGGTATGCATATTAAAATAATGGTCATCTATAATATAGAAGTGGATTGCGTTTAGTTTGAAAAGTCAGCAGTGTTTACAAGTTACGTTTTGTCACACAATTTTCTATCACAATCACACCCTAGATTAACCAAAATTTGTATCATAAATATGAGGTAGGTTAGGTTAGGTTCGTTTTTATATCAGGCCCGGAGGGCCAGAACAACCCAGAAATAGGAGATCCGCGTGAGCGGAGCTCCGTCGACTCTGTTAAATTTGTAAATTTGATGGTGGGTTTGGGATGTGTGTGTTGCCGGCACGGCAGTAAATTTGTTAATTACACCTTTGTGTACACAACTGTACCCAAAAGTGTATCTATTAGGAAACACTGCATTGGTATTTAAAAAGGGGATCTATAAGGAATAAAGGCGAACTTTTTTCAAGGGTGTATCTGCGAGGAAAGTGTGCCCTAGAGGAATAATTCTATATAAATTGAATAATTTACAAAAAAAGAGAGTATATTTGAATGAACTTTGTAATAGCCCATTTTGTTGATGACCAATTTGATTTTATTGCTTCCTTTTTTCTGCTGGACAAAATGAATTATTTTGCTTACCTTCTGATTGCTTACCAAAATTTAATTATGTGTGGGTCGTTCAATGCAGCTTAAATATTTAATTTGCTGACCAAAACAATTTAGAACAGCCCAATATGTCATTAATTGCTGACAGATTTATAAATGTTTGCTAACCATAAGTTGCTTACCAACTAGCTATTTTGGCTGACCAAATACATATTTCTGTTCACCAAAATGAGAATATTTTGCTGACCGGTTAATTGATACCCATAATATACTAGCGACCCGCCCTCGCTTCGCTTCGGTTTATTTGAGTTTTCTGTAACACCCGTACAATAAACCAGCATTTATTATACATAAAAACCTTCCTCCTGAATCACTCTATCTATTTAAAGAAACCGCATCAAAATCCGTTGCGTAGTTTTAAAGATCTAAGCATACATAGGGACAGACAGACAGCGGGAAGCAACTTTGTTTTATACTATGTAGTGATACCTAACTCTACATTAAGTTCGTAGGCGTAGGTACTATCTAGGAATTTGAAGGTTTAGCAGTTAGACATGATACATAAATCTGCAGGTTTATACATCTTCCTCGCGTCATTAATCGTGTCAATAATATTATTGCTGGTTGGTGACTGTACACTTGTACTGCCTTCCTACGGAAAAAAGGCACAACTACGTAATATATGAATTGTATTGCACTTCTAACCTTACTAATAACCTATGAGAGTTCAATATCCTTCTATGAATTAATAGCACTTTTGCCTTTTCTTCATAAGTAGGAGCGCTATATATTTGGCGCGATGGACGTATGCCGTATAGATATTAATGCCTTTGACTGCATCTATAGTATGCAGGTTACACTACATTTGTTATCTCAATTTAGAAACTATTCCGACGTGTGATCGTAACATTGACATCTATCGATCTCTTCTTATAGATCTCGTTGGCATCGCGTCAGTCTCTTGCGCAACTGGCACTGATTGATCGAGAGGTCAATAATAGATCTAACGTAATAAAATAATTTGTTTGTCTGCAATGGAACCAAGGTCATCCTTTGAATTATTTTAGCAAGTTAAGGCAATACATTTGAGATAGGGGAATTCGGCTAGGTATATTATTTTGAACCCTCGAGAAAATATGACACGACGCGGTATCCTAGTTGGTAGTGACGTGGTAGTAACCCTAGCCTACGAAGCCAGCGGTATCAGGTTCGATTCCCAGTATGGGCAATTATGTGATGAGTGCGAGTACTTGTTCCTGAGTCTTGGGTGATTTCTATGTACCTATTCAAGAAGTGATGAAAGATATGTGTAGGTACACTTTAGTACCTTGTCTATTTAATGTCATGTTTAAACTGCCATATATTTGAATTGTCACAGCGTTTAAAGTGACAACGTATTATACACATTATTTATGAACTCGACTGTACAAGCCTAGAGCTTAGTTTGGGGCTAGGTCAATTTGTGTATTATTTATTTATGCCTGTGTCTGTGTTGGTCTGTGCTATCGTAACTCCGAAACAGATGTACCTATTTGGACGCCGTATTTTTTTAAAGAAAGCTGTTTTAATGGTAAGAAAGGTTTGGTTAAGCCGTTTATGAGATATAAGCTGTGAAAGAAAGGGGTCACCAATATATCTGGGGTGTTATTCTCTTAAAAACGGCGGTCGGTCGAACGAACGAGCGAAAGCGCAGCGGCGAGTGTAGTCCCGTCCGAGCGAACAAAACACATTTTAGCGCGTGCATACTCAATTAGGCAGCCTTATACGTTCGAGAATGTGTTTTGTTCGCTCTGACCGGACTACTTAAACTCGCCGCTTGGACATTCACTCGTTCGTCCGTCCGTTCGTCGTTGTTGAGAGAATCACACCCGGGGTTTTTATCTAATAGGGTATTTCGAACCCGCGGCAAAAGCTACGATGATAATGTTGATGATCATCCCCAGGTGCTCCCCAACTCGCCGGCAGACCACGCAGACCTTCGCAATGGAGACACCGTCGCCAGCATCAGCGGGGCTGGTGCTGGCTCCATGACCCATGATGATGCGAAGGCTGCTGTGGCAGCAGCCGTGGATCACTTGGAGCTGGGAATCTCACGGTAAGATGAGCATGATGAATCTGAAGGTCGTTTTGTGGGGATAGACGCCAGCTGACCTAATAAATCATTAAGATTGCGCCGAGAGAAGGTTTTCTAATTAACTAAAGAATTTCCTTGAAATCGGACGATGCTTTTTTGTAGTGCAAGTATAAACACAATTTATGGGATACGTAACCAACTTTAATAACAATTTCTCTTTGAGTTGTCAGCTTAACGGGAAAATGTGGCCAGTTTTTTCCGTTTAGTTGGTAACTCGAAGGTTAATTGTTATTAAAATATGTGATATATCCTATAAGTTGTGTTTTCATCTGTAGCATAAAAAGCACTGCCCAATTTCAAGGAAATAACACTTTAGTTTATTAGAAAACACAATAATGGTAAGGAAAGGAGGACGCCACCGTACGAGTACATCCGGCGTACGCTCGGCGCAGTCTTAGTCACAGAATAAATACTAGACATAACTGCTGTCATCACATCAAGATCATACATCTTGATAAATCAATCTAGCTATATTTGAGCTTGAAATAGAACCAACACTTTAAATAAATAATCTCAATGTCAATGTTCATCAAGTATTGGCAGCCATTAAAAAAATATCGATTGCAATTTAGTTTGCAGCCTACTTCACGCGATAGGCGGCGCGAAAAACGAATTCGAAATTCAAAGTTATCGATCGAAATTTAAATAGAGCACTGCTATTGGTGAAAATTTTGACAGTTGGACCGTGTCAGAATTTGAACTGAAGTTAGTTTCGAATTATATGGCCTTCCTTTATAAACAACTTCGTGATACGCGTAAGTTTTTTAATTTCATTTACGATTTGTTACCTATTCGAACGAAGTTTTGACAGTATATTTATTTAAATTCCTTTTTTGGTGGTCGAAATGAAGTTTTACCTGGTCTATAAGGATAAGTAAGATATTTTTTCTATTTTTTAATTTGTTTACTTTTAACACGTGTTTTTTTTTAACTTATAATAAGAGCTAACTATGTTATTAGTTGATCCAATTATGGTTGTTAGTTAATTTATCACAACTAAACGACAAAAACAGATAAAATACCTATGTTTAATTTTATTCTTTCAATAAAAATAGCCTGTGTGAACGATTCCATTTTTCATGCTTAAAAAAAAGATTCCAAATTTCCTTAGTTATTAAATTAAAAAATACTTAAGTAAGGAACAATCAAATATTTTGAAAGTTTCTATAACTAAACAGATAGCTCAGGTACGCATTTTTTTCATTTAAAGATTTTAATTATCCTTCCTATTTAAGAGCCGTTTTACAAACAACTGTTTTCTTGATTAAATTGGCTTGGATTCAAATTCCTAAATATAATTTAGTAACTGTGCATTTAAATATGAAATGCAAAATTTTGTCTGATTTATATGACTAACAATTTACCTTTACTGACATACACTATCTCACCCTTTAACCTAACAACCAAGCAACAGCATTTTCGCATTGTGTTCCGGTGTGGGGATAACACAACCGGGGAAGTTAGTAGCGTAGAGGCATTCCATCTTAGTCCTCAGGGTAGCCAACGCATTTGGAGTCTTGGGATTGTTGTCTTGAGAATGCAAATATCTATGAATAGTTCTACGATCCCACTTACCATCAGTGTTACGGTATTGTTTTTAACTCGGCCGCCATTACTGTCAAGTAAATAAGAGCTCATACGGGTCGAGCTGAAAATCAACGCTGCGGCTCGGTGCCACAGCAATACGCTGAGCTGGCACACCGTTTCGGCTATTTTATTTTAGTTAGTTAAATAGGTTAGGTAGGGTGCTGGAACTAGTAATGGACAAGGCACCAATAATGGACACTTTTATTTATTTATTTACAATTTTTAAGGTTAGGGGCTTTGATCAATCTTGATTATGGCGGCCCCGTTGGACAAAGCTGTACAAGAATAAAATACAAATAGATATCATTCAGAAAAAAAAGGAAAGGAAGGTGGAAGGACTACTTGTCCAAAAATCTATAAACTGATTTTGCAGCATCTGTCGTTGGTTCTGCCATAATGGACACTTGATTCTTATTTTGCAGTAGATAATTAGATAATAAGTTAATAATTCATTTGTTTTGCAATAATCAATTTTAGGACCGTATGAAATTTGAATTAAGAGTGAAGTGTCCATTACTGGTGCCTGTCAGCTAAAAGTGACCATCATTGGTGCCGTCGTCGTAGTGCACGTACTCTTGTTTTTTGTTTTCTCAAAAGTACATCTGGGTTTTTTTTTTATAGCCGAATAAAAGATTCTATTCTATTCTATTCTATTCTATTCTATTGAAACGTTGACAACACGGAAACATGTTAAAAGCAATAAAGTTTTACCGTGTAGAATTTCAGCCGGTGGCTTGTGCGCTCGTTTACCTTCTCCTTGATAAATATACATATATGTAGGGAACCCCTTAGTACCTTTTATATATACATAATTATATGAGGCAAGAGTAAATGGGAAAGTTCGAAGAGGGCGGCCAAGGGGAAAGTTCCACGATCAGATCAGGGACGAATTAAGAAAGGGCCAGGTCAGGAGACTCTAAACCGACGCACGTGTGTGAAGAGACTTATGATATGAGTGTGGAGGAAGCGAGGGAAGTTTGTCTGGATCGTAGCTAGTGGAAGGAAGTGGGCTCTGCCTCCCCCTACGGGAAAGAGGCTATTACTTATTTAAATTCAAGTCAATAATGGAATACGCGTATCATGTCATCAAAATAAATATAATATATTTTTTTAGTAAATTCCTACTATGGAGCACACAATACTCAAGATTCTGCGTTTTATATGCCTTAAGCTGAATTTCGATATTAAAACGCAATACACTAGACATAAAATAGACAATTACAAACACAGTGTCATCCTTTTCTTTCTCATTTCGTGACTCTATCGTTAGAAAGAGAGTCTAATGTAACATTAGTGTCAAAATTTGGCTTTAATAAAGATCTATAAATAGTTACTCCAATTATTCAAATTTGGCTCAACAACCGTCGTGTCACATTTAAATAAAATTAAAGGTCGTATGTGGTTTTAATCCAAACAATATTCAACCCTATTTAAACAGGTGATTAAGCCGTACTTGCATTTAAATGATATACAGTTGCGATCTTTTATGACTTCATTGTCTGTGTTCACTTTGGATTGCTCAGTGCTATGCTATGATTGTTAAGAATGAGTTCTGAAGATATCAGTGAAGTGTCTCTACTCGCCATTGTGATAACTCGGTTTTATAGGAGCGACTATTTTCTGGTAATTTGAATTTATTATATAAAATTAATTTTAAAAATGTTGCATTAATGAAGTGTTTGTCAAATTCCAAAGAAAACATCTTGGACGTCTGCGAGTGCGATTACAAAATTGAGTTCCTTATTAATAAAAAAAAATCTAAAAACATACATAGCACTTTATATAATGTGTCAAGAGTGAAGGAGTAATCCGCAGTCCTTCTTTATTGTTACATAGTATAAAACAAAGTCGCCTTTCGCATTTGTCTATATTTATATCTCCTCCTAAACGACGCAACAGTTTTTGATGCGGTTTTCTCGGAAGGTTTTCATGTCTAATAAATTCTGGTTTATGTAGAAAAAGTCACATAAGCCGAAAGCGTGGGCTAGTTGCTAGTAATATTATAAATGTGAAAGCAGCTTTGTCTGTCTGTCTGTTACGGTTCAATGCTAAACTGCTGAACTTAACTAACGCATCTTACACATCATCTAAACTTAGACCTATCGTTAGGTTCTTATATCTTGGCATCATTTAAAAATAAATGCAAGTAATACTTAACTCAGTGTAACTGTGGGTTGATTTCCTCGTCCATAGTCCTCAAGGTTGGCAACGCATTTGTAGTCTTAGGATTACGGTCTTAAGATTGCAGTTTTGAGAATTCAATTTATGGGTCTCAGATCCCACTTACCATCAGCTAGCCTCCATGCTTGATTGCCTTCTCTATTCTATATTCACTATTCTTATATTCACTAATTGTAAGTTACGTATGTTCGCTATTTGTTAATAAGACTAACGGCCAAACCCTATATTCAAACCGCGGACAGATAAGGCTTACTTCGGATTAAAATTTGACATTTGTCCATACAAAATGTGTCAAATTTTAACCCGTAGTAAGCCTATCTATCCGCGGTTTGAATATAGGGTTTGGCCATAAGAAGCGCATCGAATCAGCAGTGTACGGATAAACTTGTACTACTAGTTTTTGTACATTGTTTTTGTCACGATAATATTGTAAATTGTTAACAAATAAATCATTATTATTATTATTATTATTATAAATTTAAAAAAACTAATAGATAAATAAAACCCCCGATATAATGGTGACCCCTTCTTTCAGAGCTGCTATCTCTTAAACGGCCAAACCGATTTTCATAACACTTAGTTAAGAACCACCGCTAGAAAACCTGTTTTCAAATTAAAAAAAAACACATCCAAATCGGTTCACTCGTTTAGGAGCTACGGTGCCACAGACAGACACACACTTATAACACCCCTATTTTTACGTCGGGAGTAAAAAAAAAGGATTTATTGATATTTGTTGTTCCAGCGGTCTTTACGACCCGGTGCTCGACGATTTCGACCCGATCTACGAGCCGATAGACCAGGACGATTTCGACCAACCATCTCAACCGACTGAGGTATTCCAAATAAAACAATTCACAGAATCCTTGGACAACCCGGACTTATCCGATCCCAACTTACGATCCCGCACTGTCTCCCGTGGTGACTTGAGATCGTTGAGTGAATGTCGTGACAGATCTTTAACTGAGTCACCTTTTGTCTTACCTACTAAGCCTTATAGACCTTTTTCTACTGAGCCTACTCCTGTCCCTCCTTTAGAAGAGCCGATTATCCTTAATCCGGATTATCATGATGATTTTGGTAAGCTTGATGAGGTGCTCAATGAATTTGGAGACGTTATTGGAGAAACTAGGTTTAAGCTTCCGATTTCAGAACAGTATGATCCTGATGGGACGAAGGTTAAGAAAAGTAAAGAAGTTAAGACTACTGTAGAAAGTAAAACCAGTGAAGTCAGAGTGACTTCGAAGGAAGAAAGAACGAGTGAAGTTCAAGTGACTTCTAAGGAAGAAATAGTTATTAAAGAGCAAAAGAAAGATGTGCAGTTTACTGAGAAAATGAAGAAGGAAATTGACTTGGATAAAATAGAAATGACAGCTACTAGCATTGTTGATGAAAGCATAGAAAAAGCTATAACGGTAGCAGATGAAATTAAGAAGGAAATCGATTTTGAGATGAGCACAATTACTTCTGAAGTTAAATCAACAAGTACTGTGATGGAATCAAAATCTTTAGCAAAAACAGATGAAAAAGAATCAGTCAAAGAGGTAAAAGAACTGATATCCGCGATCGATAAAACAACTGATGTTATTTTGCAAGAAAGTGATATTAGTGTATCCAAAGAAGTAGCAAAGATTGAATCTGTTGATAAACAGGAATCTATTTTGAGTGAACAGAAGGCCTCTACTAAACAAGAAATAGAAGAGACTATTGAATCTGCGAGTGTGAGGAGGAAATCTGAGATGTTTAATAAAGATGTTGAAATAGCTGAAGTAAAATCACAAAAGAAATCTGTTGAAGAATCTAAAATTGAACAAAAAGATGTTAAGGTGAAAATGGAGGCGAAGGTCTCCAGGGACATAAAATCGACTCATGAGCTTAAAGAATCTGAATTCAGGAGCGAAAAAGTATGTAAAACTAGTGAGAGTACTGATCAATCTGATGAAAGTAAGACTAAAGGTGCTAAATATACTACTGCGAAATTGCTTGCTGAGCAACGGGCGTACACGATTGGATTACAGACTATACCGCATATTAGAGGAACAGTACAGTCATCATATCATTATGACCTGCTCCTTAAAACCTTTTTCATACACCTAACTGATGTCATGGTGGCTTTATCAAGATTCATTTTAGCTGAACCTGTTTTGTCTCAGCCTTTAGAAACTAAACAAGAAGTTAAGGAAACAGTTGTTAAAGATAGACGAGAAGTAGCTGAGGTTGATACCGTCACAGCTAGGAAAGCTGAAAAAACAATTGTGGATGAAAAAAAGTTGGAAAAAATTGAAAGACAAGAACAGATAACACACGAGCGAAAAGATACGAAGATAGTTGATTTGTCTCAGCCTTTAGAAAAAAAACAAGAAGTTAAGGAAACAGTTCTTAAAGATAGAAGAGAGGTAGATGAGGTTGATACCGTAACAGCTAGGAAAGCTGAAAAAACTGTTGTGGATGAAAAAAAAGTAGAAAAAATTGAAAGACAAGAACAGATAATACACAAGCGAAAAGATACGAAGATAGTTGATGATGTTTCTAAAGAAAACCACGTTGCGGAAGTAGCAAAGCGTGAATATAAAGACTTGCGAAAGAATGAAACTGTTGAAAACGAAGTAATAGAGAAGCGAATGCTATCAGGAGCGGAAATGGCACAGCTAACTGAGAAAAGATCCGAAGAATTAATTCACAAGATGGATGGGGTTATTACAGAATTTCAAACTAAAGCAGGGCTAGAGGAAGAAATAATGATTCAACGTGATAGGAGATCGAGAAGCCGTAGTAGGCTAGAAGAAGAAGTAATGAAAGAAAGTGACCCGTTAGAATGGTTGTCTAAAGTTGACAAGAAAACACAAGAAACGAGTGAAGTAAGAACTTCTAGCAGTGTTTCAGAGTCGACTGAGATGTTGCAAACATCTGCACATGAGAGATCAGAAATAAAAAAGGAAACAAAACATGAGAGTAAGAGGGCTAAAAGTAACGAGGGAAAGACTATGTACATAGCTATTGTTGAGTCTCATGTTTACACAAATAAAGACTCTATTTTAGATGAAATAGCTGAAATATCTGAGACTTCTTCAGTCCAAAGTGTTGAAGAATCAAACATTGCACTCGAAGCTAATCAAGCAATGGTTACCGAACAAGTGGTAGTAGACTCCGAAATCAAACAAGAAAAATCTGCAGTAATTGAGTCTCATGATATGGTAAGTGCTAAAATTGAAGAAATAAAGGTTGAAGAAAAAATATTTGATAAATCTGAAGAAATAAAGGTAGAGGCAAAAAAAGAAGCTGTAGAAAAAGAAAAAGCTGCAGTAATTGAGTCTCATGATATGGTAACTGCTAAAATTGAAGAAATAAAGGTTGAAGAAAAAATATTTGATAAATCTGAAGAAATAAAGGTAGAGGCAAAAAAAGAAGCTGTAGAAAAAGTTCAAGTTGAAGTGGTCGAAACTGTTCAACCAATTGTTGAACTTTTAGAAGATATTGTTGAGAAAACGAATGTCAGTATTGACGTGAGAAATCATATTGACATTCAAGAAATTCAGAGTTCCGAATATGTTGGTGAACTCAGTGTTATTAATGAAGAGTCCGTTCAAACTGTGCAGGTATATGATGTTGAAGAGATCAAAAATACAGCACAGGATATCAAAATTTCTAAAGAAACTGTGAAGGTAGAGGAAGTTTCCATTGCCAAGGAGGAGTTTAAAGAAGTCGAAGATAGAGAGGTAGTTCGCAAATCTGAAAAGAAGGTCTCTATAAAAGAAGTCGAATCATTCGCTGAAGCAAAAGAAGTTATTCAAGATATCAGAGTTGCTCAGCAGCTAGAAGCTACAGCAAAAGCAGCTGACACTAAAATTGAAGTCAAAGATGAATTTGCTCAACTGAAAGTGAAAAAAGAAGAAATTACCGAAATATCGGAAAATGTAGAAACGAAACAAGAAGTTAAAGTCGATATCAAGCAATCAAAGACCGAAAACCAATATCAATCATTTGTCTGTGAGAGCTCAGTTGAAAGTTCCGAATTCGTTCAAGAATCATCGTTCATTGCTAGATCTTTTGAAGACAGGAAAAATCTTACTCTTGATTTGGACACCAAATCATCCATCATAAAATCTGGGTCGGACATATCTGTCAAAAGTAATATTGACACTCCAACTCCGTCAACTGTTCCTCCCACTCCTCTAACAGACGAATATGTCTTTCGTCTCCAAATCCCGTTGCCAAAGATCACTGGCCCTCCTATCCCAAGGTCTCCAAGTCCTGAGGATGAAGACCCTCATATTGTTAAGAAAAATTTAGTTCCTCATATAGACACTGAAATCATCAACGAGGTTGTGTATGATACTCCTTTGCCTACTCCTCCTGAAGATAAAGTTTCACCACCAGTGTATACCAAACCAGGACTGAAAGGGGGTAACATGAGATATATGATTAAGAAGAAAAAGAACTCGGTATGTATCACTAAGGATTAAAAATCATTGTCGTCGTCTCAAACAATCATTAAGTTTTAACTTATAACGTACTCATCTCGTTGAGTGAATGTCAATTGTTTATTTAATAAGATGTATACTAAACAGAAAAACAATGCTTGGGCTGACTCACGTATCCATGTCAGGAAAAGATCCGACAAGTTTAAGCCGATGTGAGTAAGCCGTAGCATTGTTTGTTTTGATCGTGACTCATCACTTACTCTCGTTTAAATTGTATAAATGTATAACAAAGTTTTGGATAAACAGGAGGAGATACAAGAAATCGAAAGAAAATCATCACTCCTAGCTTCAGCAATAGACCAAACCATCAAATCCATAGAAGAATACAAAGAAGAAGTGGGTATAGACACTAAACCAGACAAACCAATAGTCTACAACGGCTATGCAAGAGTAATAGAATCTAGAGTTTTTAACATAGAAAAAGATCAAGTTAACGTAGAACAACAAGTTATTAAAAATACTGATAGCATTAAGAAAATAGTTGAAAGTAGAGAATCAATCCAAAATACTGAAGCTCCAGTAAGTAGTGTTAATAAAACAGCGAACTTAAGGCTTGAAGATAAAACTGAAAATACAATTGAATACAAAATGGGAGATGCAGAGGAAATTAGTCTAGAGGGATATAGACCTGTTCCATTTAACCCTGACGACGCTCCCCATTTAGAAAGAGTTGAAATCAAGATACCGGTAAGAAATTTATAAAATGATACTGATGGTAGAGTTAAAGTAATCACAATTACACATTTATTTTTGAATTTCAGGGAGCTACTCCAACTATAGACCCTGGCAAAGCTTTTGTAGCAGAAGATGGAGAGATTATAGGGACCCACCAGGGTATCGTAGATGGTTTGGAAGAGGCAGTTGTAGATGAAGAACTTGCTAGTAAGTTACTACTCATAGATCTACATATTTTTACATTAATTTAAACATTTATGGAATAATCGTCTAATCTGAAGGAATTTCCTGCCGATTTTTTGCTTGCTTTCAGGTTGCTATTACTAAAAAATTACCCTTTTTATATTCATTGATCGTTTAGGTCTTTAATTTTAGCTTTTATATAATCGAAACTAAATATCTGTAGTAAGTAAAATCACTTTTGAATTACAGAAGAACAAGGCAAGCCTGGCATGACAGAAGAGAAGATAGCAGAACTCATATCGGGAGAGTCGGAGATGCTGAGAGAAGCTCACGTCATGGGGTGACTATACATATTAATTAACTTGATCATAATGACATTGATAATGAAAGTATGAAAGTATGAATGAAAAGAATGTTAGAGAATTTAAGGAGCATGGTTTGTTACAATATTGTAAAAGAAAAGCGTCTGCCGCTTGGATCTCAATTTTTTACTTGTCTGTAACGATAAAGATGTATACTGACTCATACTGAGCGACAAGCGACAAAATACAAGATGAACTAGCTGTGAGAAGTAGTGATAATCAAGGCTCTGTTAGGATTCCTGTAGAATAAATATCGGCGCAAGATAGTGGATTTAACCCACAAACATACATGCAAATGAGACTCAAAAACCTTCCAAAATTGCAAAAGCCATAACTTGTAGCGAGAAAACTACAGTTTGTAAGAGATGGGATGTGATGTGTGTACTAGAAAATTGATGTAATATTTTCATTTTGTGCCATTTGCAGTTTATACCATTTTCAGCCATTTTACATTTCATAACACTCATAATGAAGACACAGCATAATTCAGTAAGTACATTTTTCCATGTTATAATGTTTGCATATATATTACGAACTTATTTTGTTTATCAAGATCAGTTTTGCATTTACTTATTCAGTCATTAATTTACATTACATTCACTACCAGAAACTAACTAGTATAGATGATTTAGCACTTTGTCATTCAATAGTTACTAAATTTCATATATTTCATTCAATCAATTCAAAGGACAAAAACTAAACCAAACTTTTCTTCCACTCAACAAAATGGCGGGCACACAAAATGGCGAATAATGGTACAGATTGTCAAGAGTACTCAAATCGCATATGCATAGAGACGATGATGATTCCAGCGTCGATTTCAAGAAAATCAAGCCAATAGTAGAGTCTTTGAAGGATTCCGAAGTCTTGAAAGCACTGAACGAGGAGTTTATGAGAACCCAGGAAGAAAAGAAAAAGGAAGAGCGAAAATGGACTAAGTTCCTGCAGAAGCCAAGTCGGCCGGTGCCGCGGATGAAGTTTGGATCTCACGGATATGTTGCTGAGGATGAAGAAGTTCTGGTAAGCATTTAAAAACTTTTTAAATGTCTATCCTTTTGATGCGATGGCTATAGTCGCGCTGTTCTAAGAGGCCTGATTTGACAGCTGTCAACGTAGTACAAAACATAACCTCAAACATGCCTCAAATATGCCTCAAACACATTATTTTGTACTCAGCTGACAGCTCGAGCCTTTAGAATGGCGTGACTATAGCAATGGGAATGAGAAGATTAAAACCTGAGGGCTTATTGTCTAACGCACTCGCAATCACGATCGTTTTCATTTTGAAAATCGAAGGCTTGTCTGCATACAAAATGAAAACAATTGCTCCACTTTGAAGCCGGTTGCGATTGCGAGTGCGTTAGACAATAAGCCCTCGGGTTCAAATTTTATTTTATCAGTTTATATATATTCAAAATACGTACTAAAATTACTAAAACCGCCTTTAGACGACTTTAACTGTAAAGGCAAAAACATTTTATTTTCTATTAGTGCGATTTGAACTCGCGAGAGGGTACGTAGGTAATTTACACGTTATACGTAATTCTTTTTTTTATCGAATTCGTATAGGTTTTCCTGTAATCTACATGCAATTAACTATTATATTGTATTTTTTTCAAAATTTTAGGCTCCGTATTTTCGGAGATCTGGGGGTTGGTCAATTTTCGTCTTCTTTCGTGAATAAAATCAAAACTATTTATTTTACAATAATAACAAAAATATATTTGAGATCCTCATAACGAGCCCTTTCATTTCATATATGACATAGTAAGGTTTGCAAAGCTTTTTTTTTTAAATTTCTAATTTGTTCCCTGAAAATGACCCTTTTTTTAAAAAAAATACTTTGCACCTCTGTGTTTGGGTCATCAATTTACATATGTGTACCCAACTCAATCGTAGTTTCGGAGAAAATTGGCAGATAGACCGACAGACAGACGCACGAGTGATCCTATAAGGGTTCCGTTTTATATTTTTTTGTACGGAACCCTAAAAAAACTTGTAAGTTTATTTATTACGACAAATTAATAACATTTTATATTTTCATCTAACAATAAACATAGGTACATTAATGAAAAACATTTTTCTGAATTTAGTTAACCTTTTACACTATGAAGAGATACCTGACTTTTCTTCATAAGGACGGCAAACGACATCAGTTTACATTTATCTGGTGTACATACTGATCCAGTTATTATTTCAAATAAGTTTTAGCATTAAAAATAGAATGAACAGAAATAATCATTTACGTAATCCCTTAAACCTACGTTTAGTCACGAAACATTGCTTTTCCAAATTATTAATATAACATGTACAATACAAAATTTGAATCAAATATGTCCTCATTAATAAAATAAAGTGATAACCCTGACACAAATACCGCACGCACACATGCACATTGACGCGTTCACGTACGTACGTGCCTATACTAGTGTTAGTGTTGATCTTGGCGCAGCGTCAGGGGTGTCACTTTAGCCATGCACTATTTACTACCGACATTTATTATTATTTCCTTATTGATCATCGACATAGTAACGTGTATGATCTTGATGATATTCAATATGACCTTGGCATCGATTCAATAATATAAAAGTAGGTAATCATTTTGGCAAACAGTGTAGTGAAGTATTTTTTAATTCAGTCTTGTTGTTAGTTTCGGTGTGAGTGTTGTTAAAAGTGCTTTGAATTGGGTAAATATTTTTTGATTTACAGTTTAGGAATCGTTTTTTTTTTTACTTTTGATTTTAGTAACTATTAATTTTGTTTATTATGAATTTAATTAAAATTAAATGAACAACGATTAATGACGTTGATCGATGATTTGAATTAGCAATTGGAAACTAGGCATTTATTTAAGCTGTGACTATTATACTATTGTGCAATTACTCTACTTAGCTTTTTGTGTGTTTAGAAAACTTGTATTCTGTGATCGTTATTAAGACTAAGATTTTTTTTTACAATTGGCGCATGCTCGCTTACCTGTTTTTTTGTTAATATTTCTATTCAAGTCTTTAGCTTTTGTAGACTGGAACTTGGCTAGGCTTAGGTACTTACGGTCGCACTCAGTCATTTTTTTTTTGCTTTTTCGGCCACGGTCAATTAAATGACGATTAGTCGTTCCTTACTGCCGCACTCAGAGACGTCAATTAAATTTAATGCTTGTTTAGTGGCATGTTGTCTTATTACTGTAGCAAAGAAAGTGACAGCAGCAACTTTAATCAAGCATTAAATTAAATTGACGTCCTGTGCGGCAGTTAGAGAGGATTTTTTCATCCACAAGTTTGAAAACGGAACGAATTAAATATCTCTGAGTGCGGCGGTTATCTTCTAAAATGACATCTTTTACTATTTTGTCATTAGCGCCCTCTATGGATTAATGACGTAACTAATAGCGCGTATCCACAGATTGTATTATATAAGTTATTTTTAAACCAGTTTCTTAATAGTTATCGGATATCTTCGTTTTTCTAAGACACACGTGACAAACATACGGTCAGTTGCGAGTGCAAGTGGGATAGCGATAGCCAGCCAAGGGCTATTAATAAACTAGGGAGTACTGGGGGCTCTATTCTACCCGGTAAAACAATACTGCCTTTGACCTGTTACTTATGGTATTGTTCTTAACTCGGCCGCCATTACTGGCATGTAAATAAGAGCTATCAAAACGTTGACAATACGATAACACGTCAAAAACCATAAGGTTATACCTTGTAGAATCTAATGGCCCCTCTACACGTCGACGGATTGCGTGCGTAAGGGACGCATTTACACCTTAGAGTGAGCAACATATTCTTGCATATCACTCTTACGTATTGCTCCGTCCTTTACGCACTTAGGGGAACTTAAGCCTTGTACATAAATATTTAGTTTTCTTTGTTTATACTTACTAAACTTGTTTTTCTTTCTTTTCAGTCACCTTATAAAGTGAAAATAGTAAAACAGCCTAAGCCTAAAGTTGCACCCGATTATAAGCCACAGGTAATCTCGTAAACGAATAACGTGTACAAAATCCTGTTAATTTGTTAATAAAATATGTGATATTGGAAATTGAGGAATGCCTTTGGATCCTTGAACCTACCTTGTTTAGTTTTTAAATAATGGAGTATACGTGGCCAGTATTGTGGTCGAGTTTATTGCGCTGGATAATGCTATCTCGTCACGGGACAGAAGCTTTCCGTCCACATCTCGATATGAGTAGGGCCCTGGGACTCAATTCTCGTGACTTCGAGATGATTTTTCATGCGAGATATGTCGAAAAAATGTATGCAGTTGACAGTTAATCTCGCATAAAAAATCTTCTCGAAGTCACGAATTGAGTCCCTGACAAGATGCACTACGCTAACTATCGTTTCTATTCGTTTCGTGTTTAAACCAATCGCGTCACTGGTAGATGACGTGATGCATCTTGGCAGGGCCCTCAGATCGCTTTGTGACTACATCTCGATCTGACTACATCGCTTTGTGCCTAGATCGCAATGCGGGGCGTCTATTGCTGGGCAATTTGCCCTTCGGGCATATAAAGTAGTAAGTGTCGAGCTACGCGCATCGACGCAACTCTAGCGCCCGAGTGGCAATAAGTAACAGAAACTCCTGAAAGACCGGAGAAAGGTACTTTATACTATGACGTCATTCGCACGTACATACTCAGTGACAGATGTTTTATCCACGTTAATTACAAACAATAAACACGACCATAATATACGTAGGCAATAAAAATAAACGTTATGTGCTGGGACGTTATTATACTTTGATTTAGCCATGTTAATTTTCTAATTCTTAAAATTAATGGCTTTCACTAGGCCCTTGCCAAGATGCATTAAGCTGGGTACTGACCAACGTTACGAGGTGTAATGTAACATGTTACACAGCGAGCATTCATGCAGTCAGTACGTAATTGCTCGCTGGTTTCCCCGTAATACTACGTACTGACTGCATGAATGCTCGCTGTGTAACATGTTACATTACACCTCGTAACGTTGGTCAGTACCCAGCTTTACGCTAACTAGCGTTTCTATTCGTTTCGTTTTTAACCGACTTCAAAAAAAGGAGGAGGTTCTCAATTCGACTGTTTTTTTTTTTTTTAATGTTTGTTACCTCAGAACTGTCGACTGGGTGAACCGATTTTGATGATTCTTTTTTTATTTGAAAGCTGGTGCTTCCCATTTGGTCCCATTTTTTTCAAAATGAAGATTTGATGATGGAGTCCATGAGGAATCGACGGGACTCTTCAAAATTTATAGGCACACCTATAGCGATTTTGGTATTTTTCATTGTAACTCGTGTATTTGCTCTTGGAAAGCACTATTTGGTATAGTGGAACTGATGATTAAAACCACAGATGGCCACCGGAACTCCTAAACGGTATATATTTCAAGGGTAGCGACAAGATATTTCGATTAAGCTAGTTGAGCGACTATGACGAAGCATATGTACGTTTAAATATATGACTATGACTTTCCCACGGCGTTGCTTGCGGCGAGATTGAATTTCAATGTTCTATACTTTCTTATTAAATCTTATTAGGTAATTAAAGTGGGACTACATAACAGCATAATTATGACCACTAAAAAGTATAAAATAAAATAAAAGTTTAAAAAAACAAAAAAACCGCCTTCAAAAAGCAAAAAATTACTTCATTTAAAATGGTCGGTAATAGGTCAGTCCAACTGAAGTCGGCGTCCTACAATATTTTAACCAAAAGCAGACTTCAGTTGGACTGACCTATTACCGACCATTTTAAATGAAGTTATTTTTTGCTTTTTGAAGGCGGTTTTTTTGTTTTTTTAAACTTTTTAAACCAATCGCTGGTAGATGACGTGATACGAAAAGCCACGTGACACGCGAGGATAATTGTTCGGTAAAAGAGTATTTTCTCTTCTTTATCTTTACACATAAAGATAAAGTATGTAGACTCTCTGTATGCAAATATATATATATATATATATATATAGACAAATGTTTCTCTTGAATCACTCTTTCTAGGTATTGATGAAAAACGCATTAAAATCCGTTGCGTAGTTTAAAATATCTGTTATAATAATCTTTAAGTCTATTATAATATATATATATATATATATATATATATATATATATATATATATATATATATATGTAGTTAATTCTGTATTATGAGCGGGTGTTACAGAAAACTCTCATAAACCGAAGCGAAGCGAGGGCGTGTCGCTAGTGACTAAACAGAAGCGCATGGGATTAGCTCTACACGATTCTGTCAAGTCATCATAGGTACTACTTTGACATCGAAATTACGCTGTTGATGTTATGACAGCTCTTATTGTCTAGTGAATAAGGTTGTCAACGTCAACGATATGATTTCGATATCGAAGCAAGATGGCTAATACAAAGTAAAATAGAGGCCCTGTGGACGATGTCTAAAAACTAGAGATTTGATATTGAGGGGCTTACATATTTACCTAAAGTTCGCATGGTTTTAGGGTTCCGTACTCGAACGGAGCCCAACGGATCCGTCCGACCTAAGTTTTTAAACAGCTGTAACTTTTGAACCGTAATAGATAGCGGGTAGATTTTTTTTCAGAATATGTGTTATAGCGGCGGATTTACTTACAAATAAAGAAAAAAAAGAAAGTGAAATAATAAAGGATACAGAAACGTTTTTATTCAACTTTTTTTTTTATCGGCAAAACGTCGTAACATACAAGCATCAAATTTGGTAACTGTATATTACAAACCTGCCAAAAAAAAAAACAAATACTAAAAATTGGTCAAGTGCGAGTTGGCCTCGCTTTGATTCGATTCGAAATCGAATTCAAATTGGAATATCACAATACTTACTATACGGCGGTACGCGAAACACTCGGTGCGCGAGTCTAACTTGCACTTAACCAGTTTTTTTAGAAAAGTTAAGAGAATATTCAAATTATTTATCACCTTATTTTATCAAAAAATATGTTCATGTAAAACTTGGCATTATGCATTCGTCGGTTAGTTGTATTTTTATATGGATTCGTTGTATGTAGTAGTTTTTTGTTTTTTTTTAAATAAAGTCATGGTAACGTCTTATACGATCGACGTTGTCCTCTTTCATTTCATTGAACAGCATTGGAACTTTAGGTTAATACTCGTAAGCACCTAAATATCCGTTCTCTAACAAACTACCCTCTGCACCCAATCCAATTTACGTCCGAAATATAATTAAAAAATATATATTTCATCCCGATTGACGTGACAGGCCATACTTTGGAAATCGAAGTTCGAAGTCACGTTAGTTCCGTCTCTGTCACTCGTTATTCGAAACTAAACCGAGAGAAAGGGATGGGCTAACGTAACTTCGGGCTTCGAATTTCAAAGTAAGGCCCCAGGGTTATGTAAGTACAGTCAACAACTTACCTTTTCAACGCCAACGATATTCCCGTCATGGTTGACAGTGCGAAATAGATCTGAGTGTCTCTGAGACAAGGTTTAGCTCTGCTTTTAAGCTGTCATTTGTGTGTAGTGTCTTTTGTATTTGACATAGCGTTGAAAAGGCTTGTTGAGGCACCATATAACCAGAGGGCTTATTGTCTAACGCACTCGCAATCGCAACCGGCTTCAAAGTGGAGCAATTGTTTTCATTTTGTATGCAGACAAGCCTTCGATTTTCAAAATGAAAACGATCGTGATTGCGAGTGCGTTAGACAATAAGCCCTCCGGTCACGGAAAGCGTCAATTCACGACAAAAAAAAACGTCGATATTAATCATTGTCTTTTTGCGACAAGATTCTATAATGGTTCGTCAAATAAAATGATGTCCGTACCTAAGTATCGTCAAATCAGTTAAAAACGAAACTTCATTCCTAATCTATATATATAAAAGGCAAAACTGACTGACTGACATATCAACGCACAGCCGAAACTACTGTACCTAGAAACATGAAATTTGGTACATGGGTTCCTTTCATGATGTAAGTGAGCACTAAGAAAGGATTTTCTGAAAATCGACCCCCAACGGGAAAAAATGGGGGAGTAGCGGCAAACTAATTCTACGCGTACGAAGTCGCGGGCGTCCTCTAGTACGTAATATAGATGGCGGTGTTAGCACGCGCGCGTGTTCATGTCTATCGGGGGCTGCTCCCCCGCCTTCACCTGCCTCGCCGCATTCGTCCGTAATATAGTGCGGTCCTTGACGTGTTGACGCGACTACCGCATTCCACAGAATGGACATGAACTCGCGCGTACTGTATATTGCTTACTAAAAGCTAAAAGTTCACAAAGTTTTTGTTTTAAAACAATTTATATTTAAAATCTGGCCGTTTACGTCACTTTCGGTGGCCATTGCTGTCAAGTTAATAGGAATTATCATAACTTTAATAATAGAATATCAAGAGGGGAAAAGACAATGTGGAAAAAGGTTGAAATTCTACGTGTCGAGATTATTACCAATTTCGCAATGGGTAGCAATGTAGTATGCTGAAATGTAATCAGGCATTCTAAATTTCCTATACATGTTAAAAACAACAAACAAGTACATTTTTGTTTATTTTGTACCAAGTCTACTATTTCGTTCCTATTCAAGATTTGACGGTATTTAGGTATATTTGTCCCAAACTAATAAGTTCTTCAAAACGTCATAGGTAGTAATAATTCAGTACTACCTATGTACGTTTTTATGACTTGTTTCACCCGTTTTCACCTGCATTATCTGCATTTTCGACCCATTGGATTTACCTTTATTAGTTTAAAAAGGTAAGTTATCCAGACGCATCTTGCTTTTTAGTATATGTACATTATAGTATTTAATATCAATAAATAGTATTCAGTACTCATGAGATAAAGTTTCTAGTTGCTACCTAGGGCTAGTCAAGCTGTAGGTATTTTTCGTAAAACCAAGAAGCAGAGGCTAAATGTAATGTAAACATGTATGAAATCACAGCTTAGGTACGGCAATCCCTCTTTAAGGAATTAAAACTTGCATCTCTTTTCTTCAATCCTGAGGAAAGAATTGCAAAACATACGTGATGTAATTTCAAGGGTAGGTACATTTTCTAATTTTAACACAAAATTTGCTCTGAATTCTCTATAATAAGCTTCTTGTCTAGTCCCATAATCACTATAAGTAAGTGTAGTAAAGCGCCATGTACATTTCGTTAATTTGCGACAGTAGTAGGACTTAGCCTGATTTGATATTCTGTTCAAATTTCAATTTCAATCTAAAGGTGCAGTTTCACAAGTAATTTTTACGGTAATTTTGAGCCAGTAATCTATAGGCGTCTTGTTCCATCACACGAAA
Organism: Acleris cristana; assembly: GCA_948252455.1. NCBI lineage: Eukaryota > Metazoa > Arthropoda > Insecta > Lepidoptera > Tortricidae > Acleris > Acleris cristana. The sequence goes on along the minus strand of OX411800.1, from coordinate 1,375,030 downwards.
CAAAAGTTAGACAGTGTCGAAAGGGAGCTTGATAGAAAGATTTCCCTCCGCGGGTTTTATGCCTGGGAACCGAAGTTCATTGGGATGAAGTTGGAAGTTATATACCTAAATGCAACACTAGGGTAATTTCGATAGCGCGATGTAGCGCACTGTCAGATTAAGTTGCGTTAACGGCCACAGATGGCGTTACCATAGTTGATTATGTCATACTTGTCATAGGTTGTAGCTAGATGTCGCTAGTGACTATTTTTTCCGGGTCCAAATTATCTTAAAAAATTGCTTGTGTGTCTGCACTCTAATGGCACTTCAGTATGAAATAGATAGATCGTCATATCACAAAAATCAGAAAATCTTACGCTGCCATGCACATTTAACATTTCCATGTCAATATATATCCATCCCCATCATCATCACACCAGGACTTCAATACCGGCCCCCTACCCTGGGAAGAGAGGGCCTTGAACGAACCTCCTCCCCCTCCTGTGGCAGCAGAGGAACCTATACTGGTACCAGAGGAGACACCAGAGTTTTTGGAGGCCATTGATAACTTGCCGGAGAGCGAGGTGCCGGATTTGGAAGACACAGGTAAGTTTTTTGGGCGATCCATCTAATTCCTTAAAGTTTTTAAGGTTGCAATCTTGACAGTGCGAATGTCCATGGACCTCTGCCTACAAGCTATTTGGCTTTTTGCTTATGCCACAAAAATGCAAAAGACTACGTCTTTTGACCCTGCCCATGAGAGTAGTAGCCGTGAATTCTCAAGAAAACAGTCACCAGCAAAATTACGCTTAAAAATACCCGACACGCTCTTATGCCTCTAGTAATAGATATTCTCGAGCCCACTGTAAAATCTGAAGGCTGCAATCCTAAAACCTAGATGGAATGCCTCTATGTCAGTAATTGCATCGGTTGTCTTATCCCCACACCGGAACACAACAATGCGAACACTGCCGATTCCCGGTAAGAGCAAACATTTGCGTGATCTGTCCAAGTATTTGTTCCCAAGTTTTGGCTATTTTCTATACAATTTTAGTATGTATTTCTCTATATTAGTATGTTTATCTTTTTACAAGCCTAGAGCTTAGTTAGGGACGAGGTCACTTTACGTAAGATGGTCCTCTGATATTATTATATTATGCTATGGTTTTAGGCATCCTTCTCCCCCCTGAAAAACCTATCGAGGAACCAAAGCCAGAAGACCCTGTCGAAGTGCTAGAAGTAGTAGCTGAGAACGCTGAGGAGTTAGACTCGGAAGCTGTAGTGGAGGAGACGAATAACGAGGTTATAGAGATGGAACAGAGCAGGGTGGCAGAACAGCTTGTGAAGCACGTGGAAGGGATGGTTGGTGAGTACGATTGTTACACCGCATACATACATATAAATACATGCAATCACGCCTCTTTCTCTTAGTGGTAGGCAGAGACCACTTCCTTCCACTTGCTACGATCCAGACAAACTTTTTTCCCTTCCTTCACATTCATAAGTCTCACTATACACGTGCGTTGGTTTAGGGTACTCCTGTGGCCTGTTTTATAAAGCTACAAATTACAACTTACAGGTTACAAGTTTCCATTTGACACCACCTCAACCAATAACGACCAGCCATTTGAGCAGTGTTGCCAGTTTAGACCTGTAAAATTGTTACTTGTAGCTTTAGAAAACGTGCCCCTGGCTTGGCCCTTTCTGAAAACGTCCCCGATCTGATAGTGGGTCGTTCTTCTTGGCCTTTCTCTTCAAACATTCGCATTTACTCTTGCCTCATGCATATTGTTTGCATTCTTTATGAAATAAAACAAATGTACCAACATTATAAATGACAATAAAAATGACGGGAAACAAAAGCCTCCGTCAACGCCACTACCCTTTGTGGATTAAAAACTCTATAATAATGACATAACACAACATTATATACGCAGATCCCAATGCGCCGTTAGAACAGCAACTGGCCCAGATGCGCGCGCAGCTAGCGGCACTTGCGCAGCTTCCGGGCGTGATCCAGCAGACGCTTGAGTTGGTCACGCGGCAACTGTCACAGCTGGCGCAGGTATGGGCACTTTATCCTTTTTAGGCGTACCCATAGCGTCCCAAACGACCCTAAAGCGACCCTATTTCTAAATCTTGCGGCGTTTCTTCTCAGCAGCGGTCTCTTTGGAATGGTATAGTTAGGTAGTTGGTTGATTTTTGTAACAGAATATGTACCTATTATGATGGCAGATTTCCAACAAATTTAAAAAAATATGTAAAACTAAAAACTTCTTTTTCCTGTTTAGTTTCGTTCTCGAAACTCGGGATGAATATATAACATACAAATTGTAATATCCACAAGTCTAATTCGCCATGGAACGGTTTATTTTTAATTCACTTATTGAAAAATTTGCAGGACTCCCAGCAATCAATAACCCAGTCTCAGACTCAGGCTATGGAGACTACTGAAGCTATGGAAGGTAAGCATCTCTACCGTATAGCAAAGACGGCTTTGTCATTTCAAGCATTTTACATTTATTTTGACTACCCTTAAAATACAGAATACTTTGGCTACTACATCACAGTTAGCCGCATTCTTTCATAATGGCCGATCTAATATATGTATATCAATAGCAATATTATTTATTATCCTTAGCAAAACAGACTTGAAACGAACTTTTTATGCTGTCTTTTTTTGGCAATTAGCTGCTCATCATAAACATGCATCATATGTGTAAATCGTGGAAGTGGAGTATTTTTAGACGCTATGATCGTCCTTCCATGGCCACCGCGTTTATTATAATGTAAATTCCATATATCCTTACAAAGAGAACTACAAAAGTGCAAACAAAAAAAAATGTAAATTAAATAAAACTTTCAAAGTATTAATGAAATTCATGGGAAAGGGACTTGTAATTGTAATATACTCGTATTAGGGGTGCATTTAGCATCCCATAAAATATTTTTACTATTTCGATACATATTGTAAATGATGAATTAAACTCAACAGAGTCCAATGAAAACTCCGAAACTCTCATCGAAGAAGTAATAGAAGAAAAAGAAGAGACTTCTGCAACTCAAGCTGAAGAAGTAGTTCAGAACGGAGTAGAGACCGTCGAAGAGGAAAAACAGGAGCAAATGGTCAAAGTAAACGCCCAAGAAATGGAGAAAATGAAACGAGAGGAAGAGGAGATTCTGGGAGAGCAGAGGAGAATTGAGAAGCAGAAGAAGGTAGAGTATTATTTGTTTTATTTTCTATAAATATTAACAAAGCTTAACAATTAATTATTTAGAAAGAAATATGTAGAATGAGAGAGTGGGTACAGTAGATATCAGAATTTTATTCTGCATGCGAAGAGGTGATGATATAACTGATGCCATATCGACAAAATGGATAAATTTGTACCCACTGTATGTTGCAATGAAATACATCCAAAATTTTTCAACAAAAAAAAACTAAGTACCTATAATAAGTGAACATATTTAACTGGTAATAATTTTACCCAACTAAAAATTTAATTAGCATCAACTTCAAAAATGCCACATTTTTCTACCCATATTTCAACATTTTCCCGATTACATGTAGCAGTGTAACGAACAGGAACTAATGGCGGAGCTCCAACTCGACCAAGAATCCAGGCAGCTCAAGCAGAGGCCTACGCCACGCGTCGGCAGACCTAAACCGGTCTTTGGGCCCCTAACACCTGCTGAGAGGCCCATCAGCCTACCCGGGGGCCGCAAATGGAGGAAACCAAAGGACGCTTACAATGACCAATTTATCGCTGAAACTTTGACAGCTCAAGCCGAAATTATACAAGGAAAAGCAATGGGGTATACTTTTACGTAGTTTTAGGTTTTTTCCTCATTCTATACTTAGTATAGTACAATAGCTTTCAAGGTCACAACTGTGCTGCCATCTGTATTTGAAGTTTAGCATTAGTATGAAGGCATCATTAAAAATTACGTTCCTTAAAAAAGTGCGAACGTCAACGCCATCTGTTGTTTAGGATAGTAATTGCATGATTTTATTTGTTTTATCTATGCTATATTCATGTTGTTTCATTTTTATAGGAAGACATATGAAAGCGTTCATCTGCCATACGATGAGAGGTTGGTCATTTTCATACATATTACAGCTTCAAATATATTTATGTATACAATCGTTATATTGGGAACGATATTCTTCCTAATCACTCTAACGCATAACGGCGTTCTCGTGATTATCTCACGTGAACCGCCCACTATTATCATGACTTTAAAAAACGCATCTAAAAACTAAATGACATTTTTGTCGCACGTTTTAGCGACTAAAGCGCTTGTCGGTATTTCGGTTTGTGTTTTCTATCTCGCTCTAACTTTGGCTGAACTGCACAAGTGAGATAGAAAACATACATCGCTCATGTACTGTCATAAAGAAAAGTATTATTAAATTTAGATATTAAGTGTAAATAAATGAAGTACTGTAAATGTTAAGTGTGTTGGTCGATAACTTTTTTGTATTTGTTTTCAAGTTTTTATTTAATGTTTAATAAAAAATACTAGCAGTTATCTTTATTAAATAAAAACGTGTTTTCATTGGTAATTGGTAATTTTAAATGTTTGTTTTAGTGTTTTAATCGTTTGTAATCCCTACAGCTTTGTAAATCGCTTTTATGTTCATTTGTGTTTTGTAATAGAGCTACAATTAGAACAGGCCGCAAATATTTGAAAACTTTAAACAATTCGTTGAAAAATCGAACCTGAATCAAAAGTAAACTGTTTTGTTATGACTCAAAGATTAATTTTAAAGTTCAGCTTACAGTTTAATTATAGCTTTACCCGCTTTTATGTATTTTTTTTATTGAATTTGCATTTAATTTGTTGCTTTGATGTATTGTTGTTTATGTATGTTGCATTGAGAGTCCCGCACACGTTTTAAAAACATTTTTTTAATAAATAGCTATAGCCAATTCCTATACGACACTATATTTCATTAGCACTTCAGGGCCCTAATATCCAACAAAAGTCGAAAAATGGTAAATGGCAAAGAATTGTGTCAATAGGTATTCAAACCGCAAATATATTAAATAATTTATCCACTTGATAACGCGTTCACTTGAAAAGAAGCAAGTTAAGATAAATATCCGCGGAAAGTTGCAAAAATATGTATCAGTAGGTGCACATTGTCGTTAACTTGTTGTCCGTATAAATAAGATATTATGTAGGCAAATAATAATACTTATAAATAAATAATTAAATATCAGGGGACAATGTCACACAAATTGACCTAGTCCCAGACTAAGCTATAGGCTTGTACTATGGGTACTAGGCAATGATAAACTTACTTATACAGAAAAATACATACTTAAATACATAGAAAACATCGAAGACTCGGTAATTCAGTATGTATCTAACTATATTAGGTACACATTTTAGGTATGAGTGAGTACAAATGTAGCCCTAACGCCAAATTTTAAGCAAGAGACTCACATTGTTACTAGTTTGGTTATAGCTATTTATTCACAACTTATTTGTTTTTTATGTGTGCGGGTTGGTTTGTGTGTGTTTAAGTGTTGGCTTTGCTTGTTGCATGTGTGCGTGCGGCAGATCGAGACCTGGAACCAGATTTGGCCTTGGGGTGACGCCAAGTGTATTAGGAAGATTCGGTATGTTCATATTTACTTAAAACGCTTTCTATTATAACGCGTGACTTCTATTTTGTAATACAAAACACTTGATTGTGGCTCAGTTTATGACGAATAGTGCACTTGTAATACATTAACTCAGTTGTTCAAATTAGCCTTCTTTAATTATAGGCAATTTTCTAATAAAAATAATAATTAAAGTCGTAAAGAGTGGTTACTCTACATTTAATACCTAAGAGCTGGCGTTTGAACGATGATAACTTGAATATTGTTGTATTATTTTTATTTCATGTTTACTTTTTACTTAAAATTTGGTACAAAAGAATTGAAGGTAAAAACAATTTAAGTTTGAACTTCGAACATGAGCACGATTAGTTTGTGGCTAAGGGGGTTTGTTAAGAGGCGAACCACTTGTCTAGTAATTGTAAACTAACGAACGTTTCAGGGAATCGAACTGCCATTTAGTAGACTTCCACACGCTGCGTGAAAATATGGTTTTGACGTATGAGAGTGTTCATAACGTGAGTTAAACCCTGAACTCGGGACAATAGAGATGAAATTTATTTAGCCATTAAATATCAGTTGTTCAGCTTGCCAAAAAAAGTCGAATAAAAAAAAAAAAAAAAAAGGCATTTGAACTGATTGATTAGACTGACTCATGAAACTTAACTAAGCACCATAATAGTCTCCTGAAATTCAATATTATTAATTAAAAAACTCATTAATATATGCATTCGGGCCCTAGACGAAAATTATGACATACATACACATATTACAGAAAAAGATGCAAACTAATACTCTCCTTTTCAATTAAACCGAATCGCTTTTGAATTATGTGATTTTCACTTGAAAATATTGTCGCCTTATCAAAACCTTTATCCAAGAAAGAAAGCTGCATAGGTTGACAAAAATACAGTTTGGAATAATGAGGGCACTGTCTGAAATGAATTGGTAACATGTTCCAATCATTAACGCAACTCTGATGCTTAGTGTGGTTGAAAATATAATATCGTGATTCCACCAGTCACGTCTAACTCTTTTTTACCAAGCTGTACATTCTGATATAAGCGTACCTACTTTATCTCTATTGATCTGGGAAAGGGATTGTTTGGTAGTTCTACCATCGATTCTATTTACTAATCAATTTTACTCGAAAAATAAAACAATTCATAAGTTAACTTGAAGATCAAAGGGATGCTTTTTGGCTTTCAACTTATCGGTGTAAGAAAGGGATGAGACTGCCTTAAATACAAACTTCTGCGGAATATAAAGTTTGCGCAAATAATCTTGTGATTTGATTATGCTTGTTTTTCTTTTTACTAATGCTCTATCCATACTTGAACTTTTGCACAACAACGACAAAATCATTGTAATTTATGTGATTATCTTCTTTTCTGGATTGTTCTTTTTTGCTCGTCAATTGTTGATCGAGACCACCACTAACAAGTTTAAACTCGGTGGATCTACGATAAATATAGCGGTGATTTTGTAGCATTGCTACTTTCCGACTCCATTTATCAAATCGCCTGTTATATATTCTATTGCATCGTCATTCGGTACTCATATTTTTTATTTCAAATCAGCCCATTATAATTACAGTACAACTTAACGCATTGACAATCACATAACGTTAAATAAAAACTTGTAAAATCAGTGTACCTATCTTCATATTTTAAGGGCCGTGTTTAGAAACTAATCTTGACAAAGAAGCTCGTCTCAAGACACAGGGTCTATATTGGTATCCCTAATCGTTATTAGTCCTAATACATCCGCTGTAATTTGTAACTTGTAGCTTCGTGAAACTGACCTCAGCTAGTAATATTTTGAATTTACCGCCTTTTTTGTGTCACCACTCGCTGGTCGGACTCTATCTCAGCTGAAAAACAGCTTAGTACAAATGATAATTCGGTCAAAACGTGACGTTTCTGAGGCTCTACTTTGAAATCCGTAATTCGAACTTGGTCTATTGCTATCCCTTTTGCTCTCGACGCGTCACTAATTCGCAAGAAAGTGACGGGGCGATCCGAAGTTCGAATTACTAATTTCAAAGTATAGCCCCTGTTTTCTATGGATTCGAAACGTATGCCATTGACATAAGCGATCTGGGGCTCTACTTTGAAATCAGTAATTCGAACTTCGGATCGCCCCGTCACTTTCTTGCGAATTAGTGACGCGTCGAGAGCAAGAGGGATAGCAATAGATGAAGTTCGAATTACGGATTTCAAAGTAGAGCCTCTGTCAGTGTCATCATAGTATAAATATTCTATTTATACTGGTGTCATTTACGCCAATCCTATACATTTTATCGATTTTCGAAATTCGCTAACAGACACGGGCGACTCAGTTAAGATGAATTTATAAATACGGCCCTTGAATTCAAGGAACTAACTGCTCCCCTCAAATCCAGGGTAAACTTCATGAAATACGAAAAGCCGCCGGTGTCGCTGGATCACCTGCAACACTCTGACGTGTACAAGCTCATCCACGATATGGAGCAGCAGCCGCCGAGGAGAGTGGACCTCCTCACGCCGGTCATCTCTGAGGCTGACTACCGAGAAGTATGTTAAGATCATAGAAATAAGAACTGCCCTCATAAGCCAAGAGGCTTATCTCAAATTCAATAGCCAAAGCAGATTCAATCCTGTTCCGTTAGTATTTGGTAGTAGTGTTTTTTGTTCAATCTGGGGCCTGTTAAAGCTACAAATTACAATTTACAGGTTACAAGTTTCCATTTGACACAATCTCGACCAATGACGACCAGCCATTTGAGCAGTGTTGCCAGTTTGGACCTGTAAAATTGTAAATTGTAGCTTTATAAAACGTGCCCCTAATAGCTCGGTCATCACGGTATCGAAGATTACCGAGAAGATTTATACGTTTTCCTACAATCCGTTACCCTCCATTTAATCAATGTAGTGTTTCCTTTTTTCGCAGAAATGCCGTTCCATGACCCCTTGTGCTGAAAGAATGGGATAGATTAAACAAGAATATATATTTGGTACTGTACTGTCTCATTTTTCTTTGTATTTTGTATAAACTTCCTCTGTCTTCTGTTATAATGCTTGTTTTTTGTTATCACACCTTATCATGGAATTTAAATAAATGTACTGTTGAAACTTTGTTTCTGTTTATTATTTACCTATTGACGACGCAAGTAGCTAAACTTAAGTTACCGGGCCTAGGCTCGATCCCCGAGAAAGGCCAATATTCGTGTAATGAGCACTAGTATTTCAATTCAATTCAATAATTTATTGCATATCACATTATAATCCAAGGTAACAGGAACCAACTGAGGGATTTGTTACTGACTAGTTTTGTATTTCCTATAAGTAGGTATATTAAACGATTTATATCCTACCCTAGAAGTATGTTTATGGTTGCTAAGTACTCAGACTATAAGAATTATGTTTTTTTTATATGTATATGTAACTCCTAACCTTGATACTGGCAGAATTGTCCCAATGGACAGAAGCCATTTAATAAAGAATTGAATTGAATTAAAGTTTAATTGGGTCCGGCTTGATTTTTTTTCGGTTGGTTAAAGAAGAGAAGAGAGGAGAAGAAAAAGAGTGTTCTAAGTTTATAAATTTTGTAATGATTTTGATAATGAGCCTCAGACAAAGTAATACTTAATTTGAACACTTGTGGCTACGACTGTACATTTTAAAAGAATGTTTGAGGAGTACTAATAAACGCTGATTTTGTGCTACCTATTCAGAAAATACGTAGAATCACAATCTAAATATGCAATTGTGAGAAAATCACGATCAACCAGTTTTCACAATGTCAAACTTTGTTTTACCATGGTTTTGCCAGTCAACAAAATGATAAGTGAGGTGGTGAAGCATTATCAAAGTTAAATCATTGGACTCAAACAGCATACTGTGACAGTTCACTTGACGTTTTCAAGGTCGTATTATCTGTCAGAATTGCACTCACTCATATGCGGTTTGTTTTTATTCTAGAAATTACAGAAAAAACTCACAATTGCGTATTTTCTAAGTGCTAAACGTTTACTATTCAGCATATTTACTACTAAAATGCTGTCCACGAAGGTAAGTAAAGTATAAATTAGGTTTAATCTATGTAAAAAAAATCTTATCCCGCTTTGCAAAGTCGACACTCTTGTTATTGTAATATTATCACGATGATTTAGTATTTTCTACATGCAAATGTTGACCATATCTCTTGTGAATAGTTGTGAAATACTTAAACTCTATAATTAAAGCCATGAATAGCCGCTTTTAAGTACGAAAATCCAAATTAAAGCAGTATAAACCTGGAGATTAAAGATTTTCTGATGATTAAGTGCGATTTCTGAACTACTTGACCCATCTACCTACCCGTGTTTTTGAAATGTGATACGCAATAAACAATTTGAATTTGAAGTAGTAAAACACATGAGTGGTTGCTGGTTGGTTGGTTTATAATTAAATCTCCAATATAGGTTGTTAACGTGCAAAAATAAAATCTAAATATATAAAACAGTACCATGACTGAGTGACTGATTGACACACAACACACAAGCCTAAACCGCTGGACCTAGCAACTTGAAATTTGAAAGGAGTATTCCTTTAGTCTCTGCCTACCCCATTGGGAGACAGGCGTTGGATACAAAGTTGCGGCTGTCTTCTAGTTGAATAATATATTTATTTATTTACCTGGGGACATTTCAAGCAATTAGACCTGGTCCTTAACTAAGCTCTAAATTGCTTAACACATTGCCAAGAGCTCTGATTTTCATACAAAATGGACTCGCCTAGCGGGTTGGTGCCAGTTAAAGTGTTAATGTTTGGTTTCCTGTTTACACTGTTTTACATTCATGCAAACAAGCATACAGGCCACCTGTTGGTAAGCAGAGAAGAAAAAGAAAAAGAAGCCCATTGACATTTGCAATCTCAGGATTGCAATCTTACAATTATCATCTTAAGACTTTCACACACACACGCATACGCACACACACACGCACGCACGCACGCACGCACGCACGCACGCACGCACGCACGCACGCACGCACGCACGCACGCACGCACGCACGCACGCACACACACACACACACACACACACACACACACACACACACACACACACACGCACACACACACGTATTATAGGAAATGTTTACTTTTACGTCTAAATTTATATTTAAGTTATATCAGCACCTAAGATAATTGTAAGCTACAACATGTGGAAGAGCGGTGTTCTCTTAGCACAAGTATCTAGTATACTTACAAAGAGACACCAGCACCACAGTATATAAATAAACCAGTAATGAAACTACGAACAAACGCTCGAAACGACGCACTCACACAGACGCACGCCTCTACGAGACCGCTAAGAGGATTTGGCGGTGCTGTCAGTCGCGAGTGTCGCGTCGAGACGAATAGGCTCCTTCACATTTTACGTTCGTTTTTTAAAACGATGCCACAAAAGTATTCCTTACAAAATCGAAATCTGGGGATCTGTGTGGTCTCTGACAATGATTTCGTTGGCAGCATGAGAAAAAGTAGCCGCCATCTTGAACTTTTTAGTTATTCAACCGATTGCTTCCAAAATCGATATCTGGGGATGTGTATGGTATCCGACAACTAATCTGTTGGCAGAATGAAAAAAAGTAGCCGCCATCTTGAACTTCTTAGTTATTCAACCGATTGCTTCCGAAATCGATATCTGGGGATGTGTATGGTCTCCGACAACTAATCTGTTGGCAGAATGAGAAAAAGTAGCCGCCATCTTGAACTTCTTAGTTATTCAACCGATTGCTTTCAAAATCGATATCTGGGGATGTGTATGGTCTCCGACAACAAATCTGTTGGTAGAATGAGAAAAAGTAGCCGCCATCTTGAACTTTTTAGTTATTCAACCGATTATTTCCAAAATCGATATCTGGGGATGTGTATGGTCTCCGACAACAAATCTGTTGGTAGAATCAGAAAAAGTAGCCGCCATCTTGAACTTTTTAGTTATTCAACCGATTGCTTCCAAAATCGATATCTGGGGATGTGTATGGTCTCCGACAACTAATCTGTTGGCAGGATGAGAAAAAGTAGCCGCCATCTTGAACTTTTTAGTTATTCTTGAAATGCTAAAGTTATGTTTATTACCCAATTTTATTTGCAGGGGCTACTTTTACTGATTATGTTAACGGATTCGTTACCGACATCACACAGATCTCCAGATATCGATTTTGGAAGCAGCCTGTCAAATAATAAAAAAGTTCAAGATGGTGGCAATTTTTTCTCATTCTGCCAACAAATTCGTTGTCGGAGACCACGCACATCCCCAGATATCGATTTTGGAAGGAATAGGTAGAATAACAAAAAGTTTAACATACCTTGTTCAGTTGTGTTTTGTCCCATGAAAAATAAATAAATAAATAAATTCGTTGTCGGCCACACCATAACCATCCCCAGATATCGATTGTGGAAGCAATCAGTCGAATAATAAAAAAGTTCAAGATGGCGGCTACTTTTTTCACTCTGCCAACGGATTCGTTATCGGAGACCACACACATCCCCAGATATCGATTTTGGAAGCAATCGGGTCAATAACTAAAAAATTAAAGATGGCGGCTACTTTTTCTCAATCTGTCAACGGATTTGTTGTCGCAGATCACACGTATCGATTTTGCACTAACTAGCTGAGATACAATAAACGATAACTTTTTTCAATTTTACAAAATGTTAGTGGACAACCCTTACGCTCAATTGGAGCGTAGGTATTTATCTTGAAAAGTAGGCCTAGTTTCATTACTGGTTTATTTATATACTGTGCCAGCACAGATACGTAACCTAACATAAGTTACTGAATAAACAATTTTTTTTTTTTAATTTAAAGACTGCTAAGCTAATGTGTTGCCAACCTGGAGGACTTAGATAAAATGCCTCCATGCTAGTCATTTCATTGGTTGTCTTACCCTTGCACCGGAAACAATGTGGACACAGCTGGTTAGCTGCAGGTTAAAGGGTAAGATGGTTGAAGCGATACTGTTGGACCCTCCACAATTCTAGCTTACGGAAACCTAGCGTAGTTACAGGATGGCTAGTTCGTTGTTGAAAACTCTATCAGGGATTTTCCAATGACTACTCTATCATTGTTTACTAACACTCATTGTAAATTTGATCTTATTCATAACTTAGGAATGTTGATTATGCTTCAACCATTATAGTGCACATTCAACCTTTTTTTCTGAGAAACAAGTCAATAAGGAAAATTTGTAGTAATATTAATCATCACTGCTCAGTCAGCTGCAGCGCTGTTATGGTTGACAATATGGATTCCATTATTAAGGTAGTATTTTTATTATTGAAATATTCTTATTATTTGATGTATTTAATTACTAAATATTTATTTATTTAATTAAAAATATCAAACAACAATTTTGCACAAATTTACATATACAGGGTGTTCGGCAGAAGGTTGGACAAACTTCAGGGAATAACTCTGTAGGTCATACTCAGATTACTCATCAACTTTTATTATGGGACCAACATCCAAATCGTGAAAAAAAAAACAGCTGTTCAATACAAACTTTGAGAGCTAAACAGCCGAAATGTATATGGAGCAGCTGTTTTTTTTTTTGCTATTTGGATGTTGGTCCCATACTAAGAGTTGATGATTATGACCTACAGAGTTAGTCCCTGAAGTTTGTCCAACCTTCTGCCGAACACCCTGTATATTAACAGCTTAAAGCAAAAGCGTCAGACATGGAACTACACACGAAAGTTCTTGAAATGAGCTACATTATTATACAATCACAGTCCTCACAGACCATCTTTTTGAAGTGAATAATTAGCTCTCACATCTCATGAGTGCAGGTGATTAACTTAAATTTAAACTTTAATACATTGTAATAAAAACCCTTACAAGCGTATCGTGAAATAATTAAACTATACCACAAATAGTTTAATTAGAAACAAGGGGACATCATAATTACATTTACTGCCGCACTCAGAGACATCAATTAAATTTAATGCTTGTTTAGTAACGAGTTGTCTTATTCTATTGCTATAGCAAAGAAAGTGAAAGCAGCTACTTTAATCAAGCATTAAATTTAATTGACGTCTCTGAGTGCGGCAGTTAGTGTTACCTATTAATTAAATTATAATTTCAGCATGAAGAATCAGGTTGTCCTTGGACATGGGCCTCTTCCAATTCATGCCATTGTTATATATTTTTTACCTTCTGGTGCCATCCTTTTGGATAATCGTCCCACCTCATTATCTGCCTCCCCCAACTTCTCTTACCATCCCTGGGGTACCATTCTGGTATTAGCTTTGGCCATTTCTCCTTAGATCTCAGTATGTGTCCTGCCCATTTCCATTTAAGACTTTTTTTGTGACACCTATTGCCCTTGCGGCTTGTCTATTTTTAATGATTGAGCATTTTGTCTATTAGCTTTTTTTGAACCGGTAAAGACTTTATTCATACAAAAGACACAAACAAAAACCAGAAAAATAATAAAAACTTAACTAAAACTTAATACTAAAATAAATTAACTTATTCTAAGTAACTATAATATGTACAAATGTCCCCTAGGCCACTGCCACTGGGAATGGTGCCCATAATGCTGGCTGCATTTCCTCGTTGGATAGCTATTGCTAGCCGTTGGCTGAGGAAAGACCCAGACCTATGGTCACCTGAGGCACAGATCATTTTAACTTTAAAAAAATTAAAAAGCTTCCATGCCTCCGGGCCCCATGTTCCAAGTGTTTCTACTGCAAAAGCCGCAAATATGCAATTATCAGCTATATTTGCATATTTGCAGCGTTTTGCTGATTCTCTAAGCTTGATGTGTAACTTCTTTTGCTTGAATGTTGATATACTTTTAGTATTTGGTTGAGGGATTTGCTGACTTTAATATCTTTATGTTAATTCCTGTTGTAGCTGGAAGTCCTGGTAGACTTGGGTGATAATCCGGATCCCAAGATATTGGACAAAACGATCAAGGAGCTGAAGTCCCAGGATGGAGTAAAAGAGGTACTGACTTCTTTCCACACCCGCCGCAAGTAGAGGGATGTTATAAGTTTAGAGGTATTTGTGTATCTGTGCTTATCGAATGTGCCTGTTACCTCACTATATTTTTCCTTAACCTCTCTTCTGTGGCGCCTCGCGTAATTTTGTACCCGTCGTCTGTGGGACTATGACGTCATCGGTGTCACGTGACAGTTTAAACGCTCCTGGCTCTCAATTGGTTCCATGTTTCGAACTACTGAATATTATCTATGGAAGATTGAATTTTTTCGACTCTGTTACAAGACAATTAAAACCCTATTTTGAAGCCAGTAAAGATCATATTTAAATAAAACGATTAAATCACTTCTATACTGATCCTTATCATCAGAGATCGGAATAGGCAGAGCTAATTTGCCTAAACTTGATGCATGTTCATTCAATAATGTATTCCCTTCTCACTCACGCATGAATGAATATGCGTCAAGTTTAGGCAAATTAGCTCTGCCTATTCCGATCTCTGCTTATCATACACAGACGACGGGGACATTTAGGATCCTGATCATACACAGACGAGTAGTTAACCGTAAGGGTATTGTACTTAAATTAGAAAAACTCGTTAATACATGGTTAACCGCCAGAGTTTAGACTTTTAGACCACTCATGCTCTTGTACATATAGTGCGATATATAGCTCTTAGAAGGTGCTTCTGGTTTGTACAGTCACCAGCAATAATATATTATCCAACATTGGGCGCAAAAATATCTGACACGTCTTTATTACAAGAGGTATAAGAGCGTGTCAGATATTTTTGCTTCCAATGTTGGATAATATATTGTTGCTAGTGACTGTACGTGTCTCTCACTCAACAAGTACAAACCCGAAGCACCTTCTAAGTGCTCACAGACTGCATGCGTGTGTCAGTGTGCAATGAATAAGATGACCACTCTGTTTATATGATGTCTTGGATGTTTTCTATGTATTTAAGTATGTATTTCTCTATGTAAGTATTTATATCGTTGTCTAGTACCCATAGTACAAGCTTAGAGCTTAGTTTGGGACTAGGTCAATAATTGGTGTGACATTGTCCCCTGATATTTATTTATTTATACATATACATTCCCTTGTGTAAATTTTTCAGTGACAATGGATTAAGATTTTGACGATTATTGGTAATTTTGTATGACAGTTTGTAGATGTTATTAACATTTTTTTTTTAATAGTTTAGTGGTAATATATTCGTCGATGTCGTTAAAACCGCTAACTAGGTGTATAATCTAACCCTTTAATTCACAGGCAATATTCAAGGATGGTGCTTTTATGGTGGACACAGTGTTACCAAGTTCAGTGGTTTTAGACATGGTCTCTAAGACTTCTGGCAGAAGGGCGGTTTTGCAAGGATTTGGAGGTAATTTTACACTATAGGTGCGCTAATATGTACTTTAAGGTTGCATTCGACCAAACTGGAATAAGGTCTTATACCTAGATTAAACGCCGAATTTGTATGGACTAATCTCGGATTAAGTCTTATTCCAGGGGCCTGTTTTATAAAACTACAAATTACAATTTACAGGCTACAAGTTTCCATTTGACACAACTTCGACCAATGATGACCAGCCATTTGAGCAGTGTTGCCAGTTTAGACCTGTAAAATTGTAACTTGTAGCTTTATAAAACGTGCCCCAGTTTGGTCGAATCGGTCCTAAGGTGTAATTAAATATACGATATTTTTACCTACTGACAAAAAAGAGATGTGTTATGATTATGAGTTTTACATGTGTATCTGTGTGTATTGTTTTTTTTTATGTCCATCGGGGGCACGTTTTATAAAGCTACATGTAATAATTTTACAGTTCTAAACTGGCAACACTGCTCAAATGGCTGGTCGTCATTGGTCGAGGTTGTGTCAAATGGAAACTTGTAACCTGTAAATTGTAATTTGTAGCTTTATTAAACAAGCCACTCATAGTACGTGGATTCTGTGACCCATAGAAACTTGCATTCTTAAGACTACCATCTTAAGACTGCAGTCTATTAGGACTGCAGTCTTAAGATGGTAGTCTTATAAGTAGTAAGTTGCTAACCCTCAGGACAAAGATGGAAAGCTATGCTAGTAATTTCACCGGTTGTCTCCCATACCGGAACACAACAATGCGAACGCTGCTTGGCCGTATGTTAAAGGTGCCGATGGTGATGGTTATTGCTTATTTATATGACAGACACCCAGTCGGCGGTGGCCATGATCTCCAGCCCGGACTCGAGCGTGTTGGGCGTGGTGCGGCTGCACCAGCTGGGCGGCGCCGTGCTGCTGGACGGCGGCGTGGACGGGCTGGCGCCGGGCCGCCACGGGCTGGCGCTGCACGAGGCCGGCGACCTCAGCCAGGTACGGCCATTAGATAGGTAGTGGCAGTGGACAAGTTAGACAGGTAGCGGCAGAGGACAGATCAGACAGGTAGTGGCAAAGGGCGGGATAGGCAGGTAGAGGTAGTGGACAGTTTAGACAAGTAGCGGCAGAGGGCTGGTTAGACGGGTAGAGGTAGTAGGCAGATTAGATAGGTAGTGGCAGTAGACAGATTAGATAGGTAGCGGCAGTGGTCAGATTAGATGGGTAGCGGCAGTGGTCAGATTAGATAGGCAGTAGCAGTGGGCAGATTAGATAGGTGGCTGCAGTGGATAGATTAGACGGGTAGCGGCAAAGGGCGGGTTAGGCAGGTAGAGGTAGTGGACAGTTTAGACAGGTAGCGACAGTGGACAGAATAGACAGGTAGCGGCAGAAGCCTGGTAAGACGGGTAGAGGCAGTGGACAAATTGACGGGTAGCGGCAGTGGACAGATTAGACGGGTGGTGGCATTGGATAGATTAGACAGTTAGCGGCAATGGACAGATTACATTAGTAGTGGCAGCGGACAGATTAGACAGATAGTGGCAGTGCACAGAGTAAATAGATAGCGGCAGTGGACAGATTAGATAGGTAGCGGCAGTGGATAGATTAGAACAGGCAGCGGCAGTGGACACCTGTGTCACTTGGTGATGACGTAGTCATTTAACATGACAGAAATTACATTTGATGGTGTTGAATTACGATCAGGCCTCTCTCGACATATTTTTTTGAATGTCCAGGGCTGCTGCGGCCTCGGCGCGCACTACAACCCGCGCGGCGCGGCGCACGGCGCGCACGCGGGCGACCTGGGCAACATCGAGGCCGACGAGAGAGGCCGCGCCACGTTCAGGATCGAGGGGCCTATGCTCACGGTGAGTCCTGTACAAGCACGAACGTCAATTTGTGACCCATTTCCAGAAAAATATGCTCTAAGTCGTCAATGTTAGTAGGGATGCCAAGTCATTTGTAAGTTATATGAAACTCAACTTTATTATTGTAGAATGTCAGATTGAGTTTGGACCTAAGGTGGGTAAGTGGGTACCAAATTTACCTAAGTCAATTTCCCTTTGCTATGTATAATACCCCGTTTGCTATAATCAAATCACTTTAATTTTCTAAATTCTAGACACCTTTTTAAATATTTAGAAGAATTAATTCATATTGTTTTAATTAAAACCAGATGCGCGCGCGCACCACATCACGTGTATTATTTTTTCAGGTTTCAGAAATCATAGGCCGCTCGATCGCCATCACGGAGCGAGAGGATGACATGGGGCAGGGGTCAGCTCCGAGCTCCAAGATAGACGGGAACAGTGGCCCGCCGTGAGTTCGTTTTCATTTAAGGATATTGTGTGCGTGGGTGTGCGTGTGCGTATGCGTGCGTGCGTGCGTGCGGGCTTGCGTGCGTACGTGCGTGCGTGCGTGCGTTCGTGCGTGCGTGCATGCGTGCGTGCGTGCGTGCGTGCGTGCGTGCGTGCGTGCGTGCGTGCGTACGTGTGTGTGTATATATGTGGCACCGTAGCTTTTAAATGGGTGAACCGATTTGGATGCTGTTTTCGTTATTTGAAAGCAGCTTTTCACAATTAAAGCGGGAGTTATCTGTCTACCCTCTTACTAATAAACGTGAGTAACGGTGGTGTAGCTAAACCATGTTTTGTCCTTATCTGTCAAATTCAAATGTCACAATGACAGATAAGGACAAAGCATGGTTTAACTACACCACGGTTACTCAACGTTTATTAGTAAGGAGGTTAATAGTTATATTTCTGTTTCCCCAACAGTATAGCATGCGGCATCATCGCTCGATCCGCGGGAATATTTGAGAATTCCAAAAGAATCTGCGCCTGCGACGGTGTCGTCGTTTGGGACGAGCGAGACAGACCGCTCGCGGGAAAGGGACGGCGAGTCGATAGCTGCTGTAAGAAAGAGAAGGGGGATGCCAAGCCGTGTTGTAAAGTGTAATTATTTTTATTGTGAAGGGTAGATGAGTTATTTATTTTTTTCATTTAAGAAGGTTTGAGGGTTAATGTTGATTTTGTATTTTTCATTGGCGCGTCGTTCCAAGGCTTGAGATGTCAACGCAGTACAAAATATCAGGGATCAGAACTGGTTTAAAAAATACCGGTTAATACCGGTTTATTTCGGATTTCGTCCGAACTTTTCTAGGGAACGCGAACGTTTTGAGAACCTTAATTAACCGGAAACGAATGCGTTCGTTGCAACTTGTTTTTTGACTTGTGATGTGAAGACGCGCGCGGTATGCGTCTGGATTAACCGGTTTCATTAGTTCGAAACCGGTTCATTCGAAAAGAACTTTATATAAAGGTTTGTCAAAAAACCGCTTTAAAATGTTTACGCGATCGGAACCTAAATGGAAAGGTTTTGCATCAAGTACATAACGGTTTGAAAATTTAACCGGTATTCGAGCCCTGCAAAATATAACCTCAATTAGTTGACAGCTGTCAAATCGGGCCTCCAAGAAAGGGCACGACTATAAGTACTGTCACTGTAGACATGTTTTTTTTTTTCTTCAAAATTTAGAATATTTCCTCTTTTTTAACATTGTGTACCTAATGTTATTTCTGATTTTATCGTGGAATATTAATTGTAAATATATAGGGTGGTAAATAAATTGTATTTTAACCATTACTTTGTCTTCTTGTTGTTTACGGAGCGGTGCCAGGGTTTTAATATTATATAATTTACTTTATACGAATAAAGTAGGTAAATCAATTTTTTGTAGTATTTATTTTTTATTTTAGAATAGAATATAACGCCAACGCCATTGACGTATATATCGGCACCATTGGTTCAACGCCACCGATGTATACTCCGTCATGGTTTCCAGCGGAAAATAGACCCGAGTGTCTATGAGGTAAGGTTGGTATTCGCTGTCATTGGCGAGTGAGTGACGACTTTACGATTTGAAATAGCTTTGATAGATTAAAAATGAGAAGCAAAATAGAACATTATTTCCTTGCAGGTAGATGCAAATTCCCATAGAAAAATCTTTCTGTTTGTATTATAGGGACCTCTCCTTACAATGCTATTTCGTCTATCCCACTAGTCCCATTGACAAGTGGCACTAATATTTTTGTCTCAAAAGTCCCAGGTACGTCTAGGTTATATTAGGTTTTCAACAGGCCCGAAGGGCCAGACCACCCAGACAAGAGCTCCGCCATAGCGGAGCTCCGTCGACACTATCGAATTGATTTCTGGCTAACGGTGTTCCAACTTTTTGAACTTCACTCATACGGTGATGAGTTGATGACAGTAATGGGACATTTGGGACACAAATAAAATGTAAATATTAGTGCCACTTGTCCCATGGGACTAGTGGGACGAAAAAGTCTTAGTTGTCTCATAATAGGGGTCGTGAGTGTCGTGACCCGTAGACCCACTACTTCTACCCAAAGCTCGTTTCGACGCTTATTACCCGTGGTCCCTGTCCCTGTCCCTCTGCTCTTTGTCCCTGTGCTATTCGACGGAGCCCTAGGCCTCCTATTTCTGGGCAGTTTGCCCTTCGGGCATCTAAAGATACCTAACGAACCTAACCTACCTACTTTTGCGGAATAAAAAATGATTTCTGAGGAAAGCGGACTCTGACGAATAGCAGAGGGACAAAGAACAGAGGGACAGGGACAGGGACGACGGGTCATAAACTCTTTTCGACAGGAGCTCTGCCGCGGCAGGGCTCCTATTTTTGGCCGTTTTGGCCATCGGGCATTTAAAGATGCCTAACGAACCGAACCTACCTACCTACTTTTGCGGAATAAAAATGATTTCTGACGAAAGCGCCAGCAGCAAAGCAGTGGGTAGAAGTAGTGGGTCGAGGTATAGACCGGGCTATTGCCTATTATTGATTTTGGATAGAACTAGAACTAGCATAGATTCCATCTTAGTCCTCAGGGTTGGCCACGCATTTGGAGTCTTAAGATTGCAGTCTTGAGATTGTATTTTTACCGCCTAGAATGTGGTCTTAAACCTTTCAGGGCAGTGGTCTAACTTCTTTGTCCAACTGACAAATAATTTCTATTTGAATATCAAATTAACAGGCTCGACGGATCTCCGCTGTCGCGGAGCTCCTATTTCTGGCTGGTTTGGCCCTCCGGGCCAGCTGAAGAACTAACATAACCTAAACCTACCTCATAATTATGATACTAATTTTAGTCAGTTGGACAGAGCAGTTGGACCACGGCCCCGTCACTGTTAGAGCTAAGTGCTTTGTCATAAAAAATAGATCTAATAAGTAGACATTACGTCTAATAAAACAGCTAAATTAATTACAACTCATTTAATACCATTCAAATTGTTGAGTCTTTGTTAAAAACCTCTCTCTAAGTTTTCACAGACTCAAAAATATTCATAGTCCCATTCTCCTTTGAAGATATTATCCCGAGAGCATAGCCTATAGGTCAGATCGTCGATATTATTTAGCCCTTGTATATACCACAGATAATTAAGTATGATAAAAAATACATATACAAGTACTATGAACCATAGACGCCGTTGATTTTGCGTTTCCACATTCATAGTCTATAGATAGAGTTAATTGAAGTACCAGAGAGCGTAAACCTTTTTTTAGGGATACTTTTTTAAATATATAATTAATTATATTTTTAAGTTATCCCAAAGATTTATAATTGAAAGGTTAAATGAAAATTAAAAAAGCGTAATGTCATGTTAGGAAATAGGTATTTTCTAATAGCATCGATGCACAGACTAAATTAACTTTGAAATAATTACGATAATAATGTGATTTTTATAAATTCTGTTGACGAGATCGAAATAAAAGCTCGTTTGGCGATAAAAAGGTGTTGACACGATATGGTCATGATTTTATTGCCAATATTATGATAGTAATAATCATAATAAAAACAAATTTAACCATATTCGGGTATAACACTGAACACAGCACTAGTAGCATGATAGAATTGGACACCAAATCCGCCATGGCATTAACACGCGTCTATGTTGACACCGTATGATGTCAAATTACTTATGACGAATGCAAATGCAAAAGTTTAAAATATTTCGACCGTCGTCGGATATTTGTAACAAGATACACGGACAAATCGTGGGGAAAGGCTTACAAATTATAATATCAGCCCACCCAAAGGTATTTTCCTAGATTCCAAATGACATTTTCTAGTGTCACTGTAGCTAATATAAACTCAGTCTAGCTAATGTAACAATTGACTGCGAGTTTTTCTCTATTTGTTTGGACAAACTAAAATATAAACCAATATTTGAAAGAAAATTGTACCTCTATAAATTAGTAAATTAAGCATATTTAAAATTAAATAAATAATGGTTGACTTTCCCTGGTAGAGCTTGTAATTTTTGTAACATCTGTGACTGTTTAGTCTACGTATATACCAAATGACCTATTTAATGGACACATGGAAAATGATGTCAGCGTCTACCGCTTTAAATGAGTTATAAGTTTTTTTTCACATAAATCACTTAGTAAATTGACATAAATTTTCTATTTTTAATTATCCGAAAGATCTGTAACAAAAAAATATGATCAGATTTAAATCAGTTTAACGCCTGATGCGATCGTCGTATCAGACGGATGGACTAGTATCGACTAAAGAGATGATTCTGTTGGGTGGGTTGAGACTGATGCGACCGTCGTATCAGACGGATGGACTAGTATCAACATATCAGATAAGTCTGTTGGATCGATTGATAGTGTTGATACTGATGCGACTCTCGTATCAGGCGGTTGGACTAGTATCAAGATAAGAAATACGTCTGTTGCATCGGTTGACGGATGGACTAGTATCAACATATCAATCAGATAAGTCTGTTGGATCGGATGAGACTGATACGACCGTCGTATCAGACTGATGTACTAGTAAATATAAACGAACGATAAGTCTATTGGATTGGTTCAGACTGATACGACCGTCGTATCAGACGCATGGACTATTATCGTTTTAAGTAAGACAAAATTAATTATCTTTTTAATTTTGTATCAGAGGGTTGGGCTCAGGTACCATACGCTTTAATAAGTCGGTGGAATCCATTAAGGAGTGATACGACCGACGTATCAGACGGATGGACTATGACATCTAAGGTTTAGGCTTAGCACAACAACTACAACTCTTTTTGTGTCAGAAAAAGCTAATAGTACATTGTTGTAGAGGCGAGGAAGTATGCAATAAATGGACGAGTTATGTAAGATGTACGATTGCGTCTATTGCCCTTTCCGCCGAGGCAGACTTAGTGCTTTTGCCAAATCTATTCACGGAAATAGATTAATTAGACATATATGGAACAGGCCAAGAATATTTTTGCTGACTCGTGTGCAATAGTAAAAAAAATATTGTGATCCCGTCCCAGAACTTTGGTGATATTTCCGAGCAGTAATGTGAGATTTTCTTTGCTAAGGCGTTTTTTGCCTTGGTCGCTATTTTGCTTGAAAGAAGATTGACTGAAGAGATATACAGAGCGAAAGTGAGTGAAAGGGTCAGAACGGCCGCCCTAGGCGTACTTTTTCGAATCAAATAGGAGAAATACTGGAAATGGGATAAATCTGAAGTAGGTACCCGAAACCGACGTGTATGCATGACTCGATGTATGAATGTGGAAGAAGTGAAAGAGATTTGTCAGGATCGTAGCAGGTGGAAAGAAGGGATCACTGCCTGCCCCTCTGGGAAACAGGCGTGATTTAATGTATGTATGTATGTATTAAGTACTTACATTAACGTGGATTAGGTATGACGCTACGTCCTTTTCCCGGTTTGATATCCAAATGCATTGTGTCCGACAAGCCGAGCTTAGGCGGGGGAGGTGCGCGGGACACCACAGCGTAATGAGAAGATCCTGCGGCCAATATATATTGATCAATCATTATTTAAAACAGTTGAAAAAAACCTGTATTCGAAATAACGGTTACAGCGCAAGACTTCTTTAATAGTAGATTGTAACTAAGGAATGAAATACACTTTTTTCTACTCGCGTACTATAAACCGCTAATATTGATATCGTTAATGGTGTCAGAATACCACCTATAGCGTAACCGAAGAGTAAAAACAATTCTATAATTAGCGTTCCCATGGTAATAACAGTGCTATAATTTATTATAGCATTGTTATTACCATGGTAACGGTCATTCCGGATATCAGTCTTGGCGTTTAGTTAACACTTGACATCCTAATAATTTGTATATAAACCGTAAAAAACATTTTAACATCAATTAAAATTACGTATATTAAAAATAAAATTAATTTTGAGACTAAATATGTGTTTAAAATAACATTTTTATTCAATTACTAAAAATAGATAGTTAATATCCATCGATTTGTTATTTGGTTACCATGGTTACGTTCAATATGGATATCAACAAAATGGCGTTTCGTTTGGCATTCCAACTTGTTTATGATAAATTGATAGAACTGTTTTTAGTAACTATTAAAATAAGAGTGAAATTTGTTAACATTTATCAATAAAATTCACAAACTATTAATGCGCATCGGAATAGTGAAAATTTCTTTGATGATAAGTAATTTGTTAGCAGAAAAATCGAGTAAAGTTTACGAGAAAATTTAGCGATTGTTTATTTTTATCATTATCATTTTAAGCTTGTAGAAAAAGTTATGTATGCAACGGTTCACAATTAGCTCTTAAGGTACTCGTGCCTGTATTTAGAGCGCTCGCAAGCTCGCGCTCTAACCTCGGCTCTCGTACCTTAAGAGGCTTCATTATGAACCAGTTACATAAATAACTATTTTCACACATTTGATAATAAAACTTATAACAGTAGGTAAGACTCAGTATAGTTTTACCAAAGAGTGGCTGTATGGATGGTTTTCAAAAAAGTGAAGGTACTTTAGGCCTTAAGAAATGGTACCTTTAGTCGTGTGAGTAACGGAAATTAGTCATACGTTTATATAGTACCCTCATACTCCAATAGGTGGTATCTCAAACACAATAAACGAAGCAGATTCAATGCTCACAATTATGGTCGCACTTGCTACAGCAGTTTTGTCTGAGATACCACCTGTCTTATAAGTCTTATAACAGTATTATTTCATTTTTTAGTCCCTAAAAGGAAGGAACGCATTTTTTGAAAAACCACCCTTATAAGATTTTAGCATTAGATTAGCATAGAGAGGCTGTACAGGTTTCTGTTACTGCCCAAGTCCATTTTTCTAGTTTTTTTTATTCAAATTATTTTTCTCTCCTAGGGTTGACATGCATGACTTTTAACCTGCTTCTGAGATAAACAATGGCCTACTTTCAGAGTATGAGATATGAAATAGTAGATTGTTAACCAAGGGATGAAACTGATCAATTGCATCCCGAGATATTTAGGTTGAAAGAGCGCCAGCGAGTGCTCCTATAGTTCAAGGGTATAACTAATACTTTCACTAGAGTTAAAGTAGAGTGCTACTTTTCATTTCGAATGAGTGGAGAGTAAACAAAAATGTTTTACGTTATTATCACGGCCTTTGTCTTTAGGTGTCTCACAAAAAATATGTGTGGTTACGTTAAGGTTCGAGTTATTTCGTAATGATTGTATGCTATTCTTCCGTGATCTACATATAATAAAGCTAATAAACTGTACTTGGCATACTAAAAAACGAATCTTTAACCAAAAAAACATTGAAAAATTTAAGCTACAAGTAAGCAAAATAGATTGGCATAATATTATAAACCTTCACAAGAATGTAAACGAAAATTATAAAGCTTTTATAAATGTTTTAATTGATTGTTTAAATGTATGCATACCAAAGAAAAAAGTTAACTTAAACAATAATTACAAGAAAAACTGGCTAACTGTTGGCATAAAGCTCTCATGCAAAAACAAAAGACTTTTGAAAATATTAACATTAAAATCTAACAATGAGGTATTAAAAAAACACTTAAACAAATATCAGAAAATCTTAAAAAAAACAATAGTCATTGCAAAAAGGCTACAATATATAAATATAATAAAAAAATCAACAAACAAAGTAAAAGCTATGTGGAGCATTATTAGAGAACGCACGAATAAAAAACAGAAAAGCGAAAAACAAAATGTTAAACTGTTAATTAATAATATCCTTTGCACTGACCCGAAACTAATAGCTAACACTTTTAATAATTTCTTCGCATCTATAGGCTCCTCGAATATCGGTTTAAATGACGAACCCCGCGGGCGGCCCGTGCTGCATCCTACCCCGAACACTATGTTCCTTAGCCCTGTTAC
The DNA here is from genome assembly GCA_948252455.1 of Acleris cristana. Classification (NCBI taxonomy): domain Eukaryota; kingdom Metazoa; phylum Arthropoda; class Insecta; order Lepidoptera; family Tortricidae; genus Acleris; species Acleris cristana. The sequence continues at coordinate 1,348,908 of OX411800.1, read as the reverse complement.
CTGCCAGGAAGTACATCGGTATATCAAAGGTCTTAAAAACAAAAATAGCTTCGGGATAGACGAACTGCCACCCTCGGTAACTAAGCAATGCGCCGACCAACTTTCACTGCCTCTCACAATTCTAATAAACCAATCCTTTACTGAAGGAGTGTTCCCGGACCTCTTAAAGAAAGCCATAATTAAACCTATACACAAAAAAAGCCACAAAACCGATCCCAACAACTACCGCCCCATAGCTCTGTTACCTACACTATCAAAAATTTTTGAGAAGGCAATGTGCGTCCGTGTTTATGATTTTTGTGAAAAGTTTAAAATCTTTGACGAAAACCAAAACGGATTCCGCAAAAAACGGTCAACGACCCTTGCGGTCTACAAATACTTTCAAGAAATTTTAAATATTTTAAATGAAAAAAAGTACGCAATCGGTATATTATTGGACATGACCAAAGCTTATGATAGTGTTAACTTCAAAATTCTATTAAATAAACTATATGAACTAGGGATCCGTGGAATAGCTCACGATTGGTTTGCCTCTTATCTCAAAGATCGCGAACAGTTCACGGAGGTGGAGTTTTTCGAACCCGACACCGGAGAAATAATGAATGTTCGTTCAGATAGCAAAATAACTAACGCCTCAATCCCTCAAGGAAGTGTAATAGGATGTTTATTATTTATTTTGTATATAAATGACCTTCCTAAAATCATGAATGAACCATGTATTCTTTTCGCAGACGACATCTCTCTTCTCACAACATGTCAAAATAATGTTAACTTAAACGAAAAACTTAACTGCATATTAGACAAAACTACAGAATGGTTAAATGAGCACAATCTACAAATAAATTATTCTAAAACTAAACTAATGACTTTCCATCCTTACCAAAAAAAACCGCTAGGAATAAACTTTAACTACAGAAATAAACCAGTAGAAGTTGTTAATGAATTCACATTGCTTGGACTAGCTATAGATACTCACGTAAACTGGAAAACACATATAAAAAAGATTAGAACTAAAATATCACAATTCGCTTATGCGCTCCGTGAAGTAAAAAGATCAACCGACTTCCAAACTGCACTCGTCACCTACTACGCCTATGCGTACGCCTGGTTCAGCTACGGCGTCATCCTATGGGGAAATAGCACCGATGCGCCAGCTCTCTTCACACTACAAAAAAAACTCGTCCGCATCCTAGTTAATATAGAAAATACTGATAGTTGTAAACCCCACTTCCAAGACAATAAACTACTTACCCTACCATGCATATACATTCTTGAGATGTGTAAGTTTGTTAGGAAATATCCTGACTACTATAAAAAACGAGAAGACTTACCCACAACCCATTTCCTGCGACACAGAGATAGACTAATGCTACCCGCAACAAAACTGAAAATGTGCTCAGACGGAACTTATATAATGTCTATAAAAATATATAATAAATTACCGAATAATATAAAAACTGAAAAAAACGAAAACAAATTTATAAAACTCTTAAAGGAACTTCTTATAAGAAAAAGTTATTATACTATAAATATGTACTTGGAAGACAAACTGTAATTTAAACTTAAACCTACACATATAAATAACAAACAGTGACATTGATAAATATTATAAATAAATATCATATATTATACATATTATAATATTATATTATATATAAATAAGTACATTGGGAAGATAAGTTAGAGATAAATACAAAAATATGATAATAATATACAGAATAAATGATAATTAAACAAATATAATACATAATAGGATTAAATAATACAAAATAACAACAGATATTAAAGTTTAATTACCTAGTTCAAATTAAATTTGACATAATTTTAATTATATACCTTATGTGCAATATAATTATTAAGTAAGTAGGTAAATAGAATGTAAGATTATTGAGCTAAAGCCCTCTCCTAATGTTGCTGTGCCCAACAGGGTCCATAATTAAGCTATAATTATATTTATCACTGTAATAGCTTAAGTTAGCCTGTCAACTGCCAACACATTGTGGAATGCAATAAACGTTTGAGTATTTGAGTATTTGAGTAAGTCTAAAATGGTTTGATTAATTCTGTTTTCAAAATCACTTTTCCTACTAGGGATGGAAATGCCATTTTCAGTCCGCTAATGAAATATGGAAATTCTTACTTTCCGAACAAGAGGAAAATACCTTTTTTAGTAGCAGCCCGCGTTCCTTCCCTCTTCACGTTAATCTTGACATTCCGGTCTCCCCCCCTCTCAGTATTAGCTCGGGTCTTGTCCCTCACAGTACCTCTTTGGTAATTCAAGTCAGTGTGATCCTTAGGGCTCCACAAGCGTGTATTAGGCCGTCTGAGCCTTGTGGGGCTGAAGTGGCTGCCGCGGTTAGGGCTCTGACGCTTACGCGGTTGTGGGAGCAGACCGTACTTCAGAGAGACACTTTGTTTGTTGTGAGGTTTAGTTTGAACCCAGGATTTGGATGGTTGTGCTTCCCTTGGGTCCCTGTTTTCGGAAATAATTAAAAGGTTAAAACGATAAAAAAGAAAAAGGAAGGGAAGGGAACGAGCACAGGCCACGTGATCATAATTGGGATCTGAGATCTATAGATATTTGCGTTCTCTAGACTAGCAAATAAGATAAATCCTTTCAAGTTGTTCCCAACTGGGTTCATAATGCACATAAAACTGTACCAACTGGTATACATACATTATGAATTGCACTATAAAGTACCTATTGAATTTTGAGTGTTGAGTATAATTTCAAGAGAGGTATTTTGCCGCGCTAGTGATATTAGCAGTAAGTAAGTATGGACTTACTGCTAATATCACTACCGCAGCAATATTATCAAACTGACTGACTACGGTGCCTACCACAAGCCACAGACAAACTGTAACTTCTGACGTGTCTTGAAAAGGCATCTCAGCAAAAATCAGTTGATATAGGTAAAATCTTAAGTAAAGCCCCTCATGCATTCGAATTTCGTTGTATACAAATCGAATATGGAATCTATGCCAAAATAGGTATATAATTTCGAATAGTCTAATACAGATGAGTTACAACACTAACAACTACACAGAAGAGGGCCTTAGGGCGCGTACACAGAACGTCCGTTTTTACAGGATCTTCTTTAACAGATTACTATATAATAGGTACTGTATTGTGTGTAAACTCGCTTATATAACTACATACGCCATCAAATAACGGACCTGTAAAACGGATAGCTATGTTTACGCGCCCTTGAGTTTTTTGCCTATACGGCCCTAAGATTTCAAACGCGTTGTGCATACGTACTTACATGCAATGCTGCAAATGCGTTGCCAACCCTGAGGACCAAGATGGAATGCCTCTATGCTAGTAATGTCACCGGTTGTCTTATCCTCACACCGGAACACAACAATGCGAACGCTGCTTGGCGGCAGGTTAAAGGGGAAAATTGTGATAACGATCCGGAATGAACAGGGTTTTGCATTAAAGTATTTGGTATTATAGTATTACATTGGACAGTTCTTCCAATTTCAAACCGTTTTGCCAATACCTATAATTTGGGCAAAACAATACTACTTAAAACACTAACGGTTTTTTTTTAGTTGGGTTCAAATCATGAAAACCAGTCCCGCATTGTTTTTCTGTCAATGCAATTCAAGTAAATTAAAATGCTCTAAGTTTAAATTCGTTGGACCTATCTCAATTAAAGGCCTTGTAACGGTACTGCCTGATACGGCATTCGTATCAGTCGCAATAAAGCAGTTCTGACCGACTTACCTTGTATTATACCAGTCAATACGTCTTCCTGATACCGCGGTCGCAAGAGTCTTAAACAATTCTGACCAACTCACCTCGTGTTCCACCAGTCCGTTCGCCTGATACGGCGATCGCCTCAGTCTCAAACAGTTCTGACCGACGTACATCGTGTTACAACAGTCCGTCGCCTGATACGGCTGTCGTATCAGTCTCGAACAGTTCTGACCAACTTACCTCGTGTTACACCAGTCCGCCCGCCTGATACGGCTGTCGTATCAGTCTCGAACAGTTCTGACCAACTCACCTCGTGTTACACCAGTCCGTCCGCCTGATACGGCGGTCGTATCAGTCTCAAACAGTTCTAACCGACATACCTCGTGTTACACCATACTTCCGCCTAATAAGGGCGGTCGTCAGCTAGTAATAAATAAATTTAATTATCCAGAGAACATCTTACATGAGGCTCCAACATATCTTACCATAGGTGGGTCCCAAATTGAAAAAAAAAACTCCGTTTAACACCATAGCCTAGCAAGTACTAAAAACTCACGTGTCAGTATACAAATCAGGAATGTCGCATAGCTTATGCAAAGTACACTTTCGAGGCAATTCGCTCCGCAAGCCAGTAGTCGCTACTGCGCTGCCAGCACGTCTTCCGAGCACCTTATTTAGCGCCATTCGCTGCCTTTTATAGACGTTGTCGTAAAAGCATAGACTAGTAGTTGAGGCCGCGCGATCGATCGAACACTTGCGCGGATTGCTGTAGAGAAATATTCCGTGCCGCTTAAATATTATGGTCACAATATAAACAGAAGTTCGTCTTCAAATCACGAGAGTTTCATGTGAGCGTGACTTGACGTGAGTCACCAGCTACCTAGCCGGCTTAGTCGTGGCCGCGCTGTTGCCGCGTTTGGTTGCGTGCGAGCGGCGATAGGTAATAGAAACTCCTAGCGCCCCGGAGAATAATGATTTTTCTATTTATACTTGACATGGCGTTTACCTTAATATCTATGAGTGAGATAGTTGCCGTCTCGTGTTCCTGTTGTTAATAAATAATTAAAAAAATACATACTCTGAGTGTTTTATTGGAATCCTTATTCCCTTTCCGTGCTTTCTCTCTACTACGTTATTGCTCCATGAACGGGGGCCTGGTTTCACGATGCTATTTAAAAAAAAAACAAAATAAATGTCATAGGACAATCTCGCAAAAATAGGCTAGTGTCCTAAAAAAACCTGATTATTCCGTCATTTACATTATCAAAAAAGATTGAACACATATTTTTTCTTTTGTCAATTAAACAAAAAAATGACGAAGATAAAGTGCGTTGAAGTTTCACGTGACGTCACGCCGCGGTGCACTTTATGCCACGTTGTGACGTCACGAGCCCCCACTCCCGAACTTTGATGCGCGTTATATTTGTCAATTTTGATTGATTTGATAAAGCAAAAAATACGTGTTCAATATTTTTTGATAATCTTACTGACGGACTAATTAGTTTTTTTCTTACCCTGGACACACCCTATTGATCTAGTTTCAAACTAAGCTCTAGGCTTGTACTATGGGTACTAGACAACAGCAAACATATTTGTAGAGAATTCCGGAATCTACTCGTGCGCATCACACTAAAGGCCCAGCCACACCCGATGCGTGCGCGTAGACGTGACGTGCGCGTTCGCTTTCCACTGCGTCGTATAGTAGCATGTCGTATGAGAATTCATTCTATACACCGCAGTGGAAAGCGAATGCGCACGTCACGTCACGGGTGTGACTGGCACCCGTATTCACAAACAATACTTAAGGGATCCTTCACTGAGTAAACGCACTGCGTTCAATACAGCTTTGTGATTGGTACTTTTTGACCGACCTCTTGTTTATGGGACGATTTGAACCACCCTGTGCGTTCGTGAGCACTGTGAGACCTCATAGTGCGTTTGTGAATACGGGTGTGAGTTTTAATCCGAATCCGGCACCGCTAGCCTCGTAAGGCCTACCATCAACACAACAGGCAGAAGCCAGTTTTTTGTGATTAGGATTTTGAATCTATTACCAAGGCAATAAAGTTCAAATTCGTCCATTCGATAATGCCATTTTCAGTTAATGAAGATTGGAAATTAAACTTTATTGTCATAGTAATACAGTTCAAATTAAATTGGCTACATCCTTTTGCACACTGGGCCTTACGAGGCTAGCTTCGAAGTCAGGGTTACCTATAAGGTTAATAGCGTCGCCAAAAGCACGTTTTTGTAAACAATAAATACTAATTTTGATATGAATTTTATTTTCTTTTCTCAGGAATTTTTCGGATTTTTTGATCCATAAACTTCGGAGAGGGGGAACGGTCATTTTTTGTACATTTTTGACTATAAATCAGAAAGTACGTCACAGAAAATTACAAAAAAAAATTGTTTTAAAAATTTGTGGAATGAGCCCTTTCATATGACACCCTGTTTTTTTTAATCAAATCACTTTCATTTTTAACTCCCCATTCTAGACCCCTCGTCAAATATTTAGAAAAATAATTTCATATGATGCGGGCAAGCAAGTTATACAACTATGATAGTTTCTATTGTTTCTGAGAAATACTGCTGTAACATACAGACAGACCACCATAAGGGTTCCTTTTTTACCATCTTGTCACGGAAAGTGACGGGGCGATCCGAAGTTCGAATTATTGATTTCAAAGTAGCGCCCCTGTTTTATAAAGCTACAAATTACAATTTACAGGTTACAAGTTTCCATTTGACACAACCTCGACCAATGACGACCAGTGGCCCGTTTCACGAAGCTACAAGTTACAAATTACAAGCGGATCCCTCTTTCTAGCAGTACGAATTAGAAAGAGACTTCCGCTTGTAATTTGTAACTTGTAGCTTCGTGAAACGGGCCGCAGCCATTTGAGCAGTGTTGCCAGTTTAGACCTGTAAGATTGTAACTCGGAGCTTTAAGCTATGGGTGCACGAGCAACTTTTGTCGCCGTGACAGTAGGTACTTTACTTTTTAGGTAGGTAGGTCTTTTTCTCACTTCGAGCGTGCAAAAGAGACAGGGACCCAATTCTCGTGACTTCGAGATGATTTTATATGCGAGATTAACTGTCAACTGCATAAATTTTTTCGACATATCTCGCATGAAAAATCATCTCGAAATCACGAGAATTGAGTCCCAGATGTACTGTCGCCATCGACAAAAAGTTGCTCGTGCGCGCATAGCTTTATAAAACGTGCCCTAGCCATTTGAGCAGTGTTGCCAGTTTTGACCTGTGAAATTGTTGCTGATAGGTAATCCGTCAAACAGTTGGAAAGTTGAACGGTTTAAAATAATCACATAGCAGCAGTAGACATTATGATATGATTATGATAGTGAAGGGCAGGCTACATCTAATATATAAAATTCTCGTGTCACAGTGTTTGTAACCAAACTCCTCCGAAACGGCTCGACCGATTCTTATAAAATTTTGTGTGTATATTCAGTAGGTCTGAGAATAGGTCGTAAACTATTTTTCATAAGGTTTTTATGAAAAAAAAATTACACCCGGGCGACGCCGGGCGCGGACAGCTAGTATGATATGATATGTTCATGAAGGGTAGACTACAAATGATATGATGTGATGTGATCATGAAGGGTACACACTGCTTCGGTTTTTTCTTTGTCAAAGTATCAGTGGGTGGGGTTTCTTCCGGATTCCAAGCACGCCAAATCGGCGTAGGGATGTTACTTTTACTGTAAAATAATAAATAGTGGTTCTGTAAAAAAAAACATTAACCGAAGTTAAGAGTGAAGTAACGAATCCCAAGTCCTGGGGCTCTACTTTGAAATCAGTAATTCGAACTTCGGATCGCTCCGTCACTTTCTTGCGAATTAGTGACGCGTCGAGAGCAAAAGGGATAGCAATAGACGAAGTTCAAATTACGGATTTCAAAGTAGAGCCTCTGTACGTAGTATATCGGAAATCCTGTCGCCACCTTATTTCGTCATTTTGTTTACAATATTTTGGTCCATATTTCAGCCCATTCCAAATGGGAACTGGTAAAAAAATTATTTGCATGATTTGAAACGGACAACTCACATACGAGCAGGGGCCGGTTTTATAAAGCTACAAGGTTAAAAGTTTCCATTTGACACAGCCTCGACCAATGACGACCAGCCATTTGAGCAGTGTTGCCAGTTTAGACCTGTACAATTGTAATTTGTACCTTTATAAAACGTGCACCAGTAATTTAAAGAGAAGATTTCCATTTGGCCGAACTGCCCTTACATACAATAGATTCTGCTATTTTGAATTCAAAAGGAGATCATGGTGGGTTTTTCGAAAGTGCCGGCCAAAAAAAAAAATTTTTGAGTAATTTTTATTAAGTATGGCTTTTATTTCAAAAATGTTAGAAAGTAAAAAAAATATGCTAAAAATGCATTATTTTTACTTTCTAACATTTTTCAAAAATGCCAATATTGGTACGGTGCGATAGCTCTTTAGGTGCTTCGGGTTTGTACTTATCTCTCACTCGCTCTTATACGCTCTTATTAAGAGCGAGTGAGAGAGAAGTACAAACCCGAGGCACTTTTTAAGTGCTCACAGACTGTACGGTCACTTGATGAGCCCAGGGGCACTACTTTGAAATTCGACGCTCGCAACGAAGCCCGCAACGCAGATCGATCGAACGACGAAGGTGAAGGCTACTATGAAGTAACTTCGAATTGTTCACTTACGTTTCGGAGCCATAGATCACCTTCGATCCTAGAGGAATTGAGCAACTTGAAGGGAAAGAACGAATGAATAAAAAGTATGGTTTACACTCATAGCACTTAAAAACCGGTAATCAGATTTTTGTCCTAAATCGCCGATTAACAATTTATATCTTACTTGTACAATAACAAACAAAGTACCAAGGATAGTTTAATAAAATAAAATCTCCAAATAACGCTTGTTTTTTAATATTTAAAAATATTCTGACGTATCATTCAGTGTAAAAAATAATCTATCTGTCATATCCATGTGTCAGTCAAGCAACGAAATTTTGTTTTGTAAGTTTTCTTTTTATATTTAAACTTAATTTCCAATAACATCCCAATATTATATTATAAAACAGTTAAACTCGAGTCAAGACTTGGTGGTTTTTAAATTTGTATTGTATCTATTGTTTAGTTAACTGATATATTTGTTGGTTCTCTTGCTTACTTACTTTAGTACTAGTTTACCGAAAGATTTGAATGAAAACATTGTACTTATGGATTGCAGCAACCATCATCTTCTTCCCCTGTTACCCACGAGCGATTTGAAATGCTGATCATGCTCGTGGTTTTGTCAGGAGCGTGTAAGGAGGAGTACGCTCCCGCACCCTGTGGGAGCAAATTACTGTTACGTTAAACAGTCTCGGTGGTGCGGTCCTGTCGCCAATGCAACGGCAGAAGGTAAAATATCACGACATGGTATTATTTTTTATTTTCCTGTGCCGATGCAGGTGCATTCTCAATAAAATAAAAACAATACAACATTGTCTCATTTCCAGGGTGATGATGCGATCCCAATCGCCAAAAGAGGTCATCGGGTAAAACTTGCCCTATAAGAATGGATGAGAAAGTGTCAGTTTCACTCTTGGACTGTGACCAATCATCCATACCCTAGGAACATTACAGCTCCTGTCATTTCAGCACCAATCATGTAAGCATAACCTTCTTATGACTTGGCAGAAGTGTATGGGGCTAGCCCTTGTGCTTCTGTTTAGTCCACCAGAATAAATACTCTTTAACCATACAATTGTCCATGTGTTGGATATCCATGGATTTGTTTTTAGGGTTCTGTACCCAAAGAGTAAAAACGGGACCCTATTTCTAACACTCCGCTGTCCATCTGTCCGACTCTCTGTTGGTATCTCATGACCAATTATATTTAGACAGTTGAAATTTTCACAGATGATGTATTTATTTTGTGGCTATTGTTATAAATATTTAAGGGAGGCTCCTGTACAACAAACATGATAAGTTCATGGTAATTGTCTAAAACTTGATGTTGTTGAAACACATCTTGTTAAATTAAAAAATGGCATCTGATTAAAATGTTATGTTAATGAAAGTATTGTTAACAAAGAAAAACACTGATTACAAATATTATTATTCTAATGTGGTAGCATAAAATTTCATTTAGTTACAGTATGTATTAGTATAAACTACTTGTAGAAATCGAAAGTGCCCATTATCTTTGCAAGGGGGTTTATATATAATTTTAGGTATTTCATGGATTAACTGACTGTTATTATGTGCTGTGTTTTTTCTAGGTCTAGGTCTTTTAAATATATTGATCCCATTACATTTTTTATAATATTGTAATTATCTGTTCACATAAGGCACCAGTCGGTGGTGATCTTGGCTGCTCAAACAGGCCAGGCTGGATATGGAAGATTCCAAAATCACCAAGTTAACCATTTGCGCAGAACTAACAAAATCAAGACAAGCGGTGCTCATTGACTCCAACACAAGGAAAATAAAATTAAAATCGAAAAATAATAAAAGTTATTTTATTACACATAACACAAAATTGAATTACCCTCCTACATGGTACTGCTCATTTTTCAGTACTTGCTGAAAATTATTACAACTTCCTATTAGAATAGAATAGACTAGAAAACATTTATTTCGCTTAATTATAAATTATTACAGTGTGTAAAAAGTAGTGCTGCGAAAATGGTATCCACTCAGCTATATGTCGTACGACCTATCGGAGGTGCGACACGCTGGTTTTCTGTGGACCCACGGACTAAGACTACTGATTAAGTCTAGCATTACCTACTTGCAATCATGAGAGGTGCAGTGGTTACCTTCCACAAAAACAAAATTACAAATCCACCCTCTCTCTCTTGGCAATATAAGTATACATGAATGGTCCTTTAATACAAATATAGAAGAAAAAGTACGACATAAAAATATGAAAAAAAAAACTATAACAAATTGTATGAGAACTATTCCAATATTTTGTCTATAGTTAAGCCTGAAAAAGTACCTCACCGCCTGTTTCACAATCGACAAGTAAAGCATATTTGACAGATAAAATTAGCGCTCTCTTTCTGACACTTGAAAATAGACCAGGAGAGAACCAACTTTAAATGGCAGATAAATTTACTGGTCGATTGTGAAACAGGCCCTTAGACATTAGACATTATCCATTCCATACTTTCCATACTAATATTATAAATGTGAAAGTGTGTCTGTCTGACTGTCTGTCTGTTACCTCTTCACGCTTAAACCGCTGAACCGATTTAGATGAAATTTGGTATGGATCTCCATCAGCTTGAGTCCCGGGGAAGGACATAGGCTAGTTTTTATCCCGGAAAATTAGACAGATCCCGAGGGAGCAGCGATAAATGACTTCTACGCGGACGGAGTCGCGGGCAAAAGCTAGTTTATATATATATTTCATAACTAGCATTGTTTTTTGGGAGCATTATGATGGCCATGATTAGATTTCTCATCAATAAGTCAATAAATAACTGACTATCTCTTGCCTACACTGAACACCAATCAGGAATCAATCAATGAATCAGTGGAGATTGAAACAATTGAAATAATTTCTCTACATCCCTATCCAGGGTTAGGCTTATAAGGACTATATTGCAAAACGACTATGAAAACAAAAGACTTAGTTTCATAAGATCTTGGTTTGAGAAACCATGTCTCTCTTTGTTAAGTTCTTACTCAGCAAATATACCTAGCCACAGTTATAACCTCAGCGATATTTATATAAATTTTGATAGTATATTATCTAAATATCTCGGTATATACTTTGATGATCGACTAACATTAACTACGACCATGTAATATCCAGGTGTACATAGCTTTCTCAATTCTGACACATACAAGTTTTAATATTAATCCCTAGTGCGAAGTATACTTGAAATGGAGCGTTTATTTGGTCCCACCATTACAAGGTTCATAGTGAACGCATAAAGCGAGTGCAAATAACTTTTATAAATGTTCTGTGCTATCTTCGACTTGGATGCAAATTCAGCTCATATGCTAGCCGACTAGAGCATTTTCAACTGCCGATATTAGCAGCACGTCGTAAATGCAGTGAGCTAATGTACCTGCATATCCTCCACTCACATATCGACTGTTCTTCCTTGCTAGCTTTACTTAACTTTACCACACGCTACAAAGCGTGAAACTTGACGCACAAAGTATTCCACCTACAAATACTTAAAAATAATACATCTTTTTACAATCCTATTATTAGAATGTGCCTAACTTAAAATGAAATCACAGCCAAGCATTTTTCTTTGGATATATTTAACTGTAAGCTTCTCACTTTCAAAAGAATTGTACAAACATTATTTATAAAGAAAAATAACCAATTTTTGATTTGTATAACCTGATAGTAATTAAAACTTAAATATGAGTACTAATAAAATTAATGCCTTCTAACATTATTTAACTAACATGAATGTTTGTCTTACTGTGCACACATAGTTTAGAGAAATAGTCTAGACCTTAAAACTCTGTTTTTAGCATTATGTAACAAAGACTGTAACTTGTTTTGTGAGCCTTAAATAAATAAATAAATAAAATAAAACAACCTTGACGCTATGCCTAATTAGGCATTACTTACAACATAGACATTTTGCATCCTAGGGCATTGTACAAAAAAGGCGTTTAGTTGGTTGTTATCCAACTTGCTTACATAGTTGTTTTGCAATCTAGTCCTTACAAGCCTAACCCCCTCATCCAACAAAAGTATGGTTAATAAAAACACCAACAAGTACTCCGAAAATTGAAGTTCATCATTCATGTTGTCTTAGTGAATCATAAGCAGCAGTTTTAAAATAAAGTAAGTATAATTTTTGTCAAAGGATAAACATTTGAAAAATTCGCTTAATATGGTCAGATGTCTCGGACGACATACTATTACTTATCTATTAATTAAAACTAAGATTTATCTATTTCGCACCCCCTGTGCAACGCCTCTGCGGTGGAGGAGACATGGACGTCGGTGACAGCACCAGGCTGCATATTGCTCTAGCTTGTGACGTCGTCAGCTACAGCTCGCATGCAGATATTGTACAGCATACTGCATTCAATGGTGATCCTGCAGATCGTGCCAGCCATCTCGGGGGTAGTGCAGAATGCGTTCGGCCAAAAGGCATCTCCACTGCCCTGTGACAAATAAAATATATAATTAATTATAAATTCTGATTATGCTGTGACTTTGGACACATTGGTGTTTTAGTGGTGGTCCCACAAACTCTTACGCTGCAACTCAAAACATTATTATGAATAATGAAAAATAATCATTTTGACTTAACTAGGTACAATGTATAGAAAAGTCATACAAACATAATATCTTTTAGGATGACATTATGATGAGTGCGAATGATAATGAGAAAAATATAATAGCCATAGTATGTACTTACCCAGTTTTAATAATGCTGCGCTTGTTTGGGGGAACATCACATGGGGCAGAAAAAGGGCCTTGTAACATCACACAGGCAACAAGTCATCACCTCTTCACCCAGCATCATCTCTTCTAACCCTGCCCTGGTAATCTACAATACCATAAAATTTAAGGCAACTCCAATCTTTACAGATTTATTACTAAATCAAATGAAATAGTTTTATCTCTCTTTATTGATCTGCATATTTGAACAAAAAAAAGGTAGACAAACATGCATACATTACATCACGCCTGTTTCCCAGAGGGGTAGACATTATACCTCATTAATAACAACACCAAAAGTAAACATATTTTCTTAAAAATAAGCATCGCTAAAACACTTTAAATACGTACCTAAGGGTTTTTTTGATTGAATAGGTAGGGTTGATGCCTCGGCTATTAAGCTTGGCTAGTAATAGCCTCTAACACCACTCGATTTAATCTGAAAGTGTTGACAAATTCCCCAAAAAGCCTCGAGTGTCACCCGCCGCCAAACTCGTCATGTACGCGCATCACTTTGCGGAGTACTTCGTTGAGCAAAAAACGTGACATCGTTCAATCTAAAATATAAACTTAACTCGATTTAATAAAAAAAGCTTAGGAAATAATATTTTACAGTAATAGAACCAAAAATCACTCACACTCACGCAATGAAAACAATGGATCGAAGGTCAAACGATAACACTTTAGTTAACGTGAGATTTGACGTTTCTCCCCGAAGAACTTTGTGTCAAAATCCGAAACCGCCGCCGAAGTTCGATTTTCATAGTAGGTCAATAGAAGCAACAAACGTCAAACGACGAACTTCGAATCCGAAGACGGGCCCCGAAGGTGTTCATAGTAGCAAACGGTGAAATCGAAGAACGGAACTTCGAACTTCGAATTTCAAAGTAGTGCCCCTGAGGCTCTACTTTGAAATCCGTACTTCGAACTTCGTCTATTACTATCCCTTTTGCTCTCGACGGTTCACTAATTCGCAAGAAAGTGACGGGGCGATCCGAAGTTCGAATTACTGATTTCAAAGTAGAGCCCCTGTCATAATGACAGCGTCAAGTCAAGAGAAAGGAATTAGACTGCGGCTCAACAGAGGCGGAGACGAGCGGAGCGGAGCGGAGCTGGGACCCAATTCTCGTGAGTTCGAGATGATTTTTCATGCGAGATGAACTGTCAACTGCATACATTTTTTCGACATATCTCGCATGAAAAATCATCTCGAAGTCACGAGAATTGGGTCCCTGCGCCAATCTTAACCAATAGAAGGCGCATGCGGTCAAGTCGAGCGGGCCTTGCGCACGTCAGTTTAGATTCTATTGTTTAATATTGGCACAGCTCCGCTCCACTCCGCTGATCTCCGCCGCTTTAACGTCGAAAATAAACATTGGCTAATGACCCCTCCACACGTCTGCGGATCATGGACGTGCGTAAGGGACGGAGCAATACGTAACAGTGATATGCAAGAATATGTCGCTCACTCTAAGGTATAAATGCGTCCCTTACGCACGTCCATGATCCGCAGACGTGTAGACGGGCCATTACCGCGACACAGAGGCTCTACTTTGAAATCCGTAATTCGAACTTCGTCTATTGCTATCCCTTTTGCTCTCGACGCGTCACTAATTCGCAAGAAAGTGACGGGGTAAGTAAATTAGTAATTCGTTACTGATTTCAAAGTAGAGCCCCTGGGGTTCTATAACGGCTCATCAATTAAAGTCTGTGACTGTGCTATGAAAAAGTCGATCTTTCGAACCTCTGTAGAAAGTCAGGCAATGATCCGACAGTTTTTCTGCTATAATAAAAGTTGTTCAACATAAATAATTCTAGCGATATACACCAAATTTTTTTTGGCCGGCTCTTTACAAAAAGGCCCTTAAATGTATGAAGGATGAATGTTCTCGTTTCTACCAAACAGCCTACTAGATCACAGAATGGCGTAGATTTAGCCTGAATAATTTACCCTAAGTAAAAATTTAGTCATATAAAAAATATTGCTTACTTACTTCGCCCTAGGTCTGGTTCCTTTATATAAAGTCATTGTTAGATGATTTGTTTTTTGTTTTTTTTCGTTAAATTTCTATTTTTCTTCAATTACACATTTTTTAAATTGTTGTAAGACGCCATAAATTTAGATTTTTGAAACGGATGTCAATATAGTTTTGTTTTTAAAACTGCCGCGTTATGTTTCTTTTTACGTAGTATTCATTACGATTAAACAGAATGTCTGGATCAAGTTTTAAATTGCATTGGGTTTTATTAAAATAACTGAATATAAGTAACTTTATATTTATACATATTAATAAAATAAATATGTAGGTATTTTTCAGTTTCTTTTATAATTATGTTTGTCTTGCTTTGCATTTAGAAAAATAGCACGCATTTTCATAGACATAAATGAACGTAACTGTAGTGTTGCCAACTTTTTAAATTTCCTGAAACTCAGTAATTTGAATTGTAAGACAAATTCTAATTTCAATATTAACTAATGGCTTTCACTCCTATTAAGGTGTATTCCGCCAATGTCGAGCTATTTATTACATCAAGAGTATTTTGTCTTGTCGACTAAATAGAAGCAATCGTTTTTGTAGATGCCAATCGATACATATAAGAGAGTCTGCTGGTCGTCATTGGTCGAGGTTGTGTCAAATGGAAACTTGTAACCTGTAAATTCTAGCAGTACGAGTTAGAAAGAGACTTCCGCTTGTAATTTGTAACTTGTAGCTTCGTGAAACGGGCCTCAACTAGTGATATTTTGATTTTGCCGCCTTTTTTTGTGTCACAGCTCGCGGATTCTAAGGACCTTTTAAATAATTGCGATTAGAGGGCTTAAAACAAGTAGTTAGTATTTAAATCAAGATCCTTTTCTAAGTTATTTATATCTTTACACAGTAATGGAAATAAAACTCGTCGAACATCACTTATGAATCTGGGGCTCTACTTTGAAATCAGTAATTCGAACTTCGGATCGCCCCGTCACTTTCTTGCGAATTAGTGACGCGTCGAGAGCAAAAGGAATAGCAATAGACGAAGTTCTAATTACGGATTTCAAAGGAGAGCCTCTGTAAAGAGGAATATTAAACGATTTATAGTTTATTTTGGGAAAAACAAATCATAGTCTGTCCACCCACAAATGTCATTTTAAGTAGCTGCGAGCTTCCTTAATAAACATTATTTTTGTCATTAAACTTATTACAAAATGAAACCTTAAAGCTTTTGACATAAAACTGCTTTTGAAATGACGTCACCCTAGCATATGTTTAATGTCTTCAGACTGGTGTGAGTAACAAATCATGACGCGTTGTTTTTTTTTAATTATAGTTTACGTGACTTGACTTGAAGAATGGTTTGTGCGGCCTCGTGTTGCTTGCCGGTAATAATTAATTTATTCAATGCACCAAAGAAGTAGCTTATTGAAGCGAAGACAATCGCTATCTAGTGTGTTCTGTGTATTTGTTGAAATCTCATGTGTATTTCTAACAGGTTCAACCGAAATCAGTGTAACGTAATGACAAGGTCTGTTGTTGTGTCCTGTTCTAAAATTAATTTCGTGCGCCTGTGTTCGTAGCACGGGGCTGTATATTTTGTGAGTGTGTGTGTAAACGTCAAAATTCTCGGAATCGCCAGTCGCTGCTTAAAGCGGTTCAATACAGGTAAATTTCGGGGAGTTATTCCCGGGATGCGATTATATAGTACGGCATCAACAGGTGAAATAGTGAAAACCGAGATTAAATTACTAAAATAACCGTCTAATGAGGTGTGTTAAGTGCTGCGTAATTAGGTGCTGCAAGTTTTTACTTGAATTTTAATGTTACCTGAGGTATAATTCTTTGTTCGTGAGTAGTATAATTTACACCAATTATCAATTTATGGTTAAGTAAGATTAAATTATTCAAGTTTATAATTTTTTTAAGTGATTGATGAATAAATAACCTTTTTGTTTTTTTTTTATAATTTTTTAATTGCTTTTGATAAGGCAACAGTTTAACTATATTACTGCCATAAATTCTTTAAATGTTGTTTGTTTATCAATTTTATTCTGTTAATTGGTACCTACATTTTCCTTGTAACATAAAAAGGTCATTGTTTGTTATTAATTTCTCTTTATACCTTCCTTATAGCAAAATATGTTTCCGTTCAAATAAATGAGATATACATATACCATATTTGATATAACGTTTTTATTAATCTTGTATTTATGTACCATTTTGAAGTTGCATACTAAACATGCACAAGACGGAACCCAGACTTAAGTGCTAAAGTTTGGCTTTTAAACCCTTAATTCCTTAGTCTGGGGTTTAAATCTACTTTTTAAAACAATATTGCACCACGTATCACAATTTTCAACTGGTAGAGAATGCCATTAGGTAGGCATTATTTTCACCTTTTGTATTAAAATTGTTTTTTTTGGTGACAAATTGATTAAAAAATAAGTATACAAACGGGCCTCCTAAATAACTTCAGTTTGTAAGATTTTATTTAATTGAAAATAACTAACAAGAACTTTTTTTAAATATATTCTTTCAAGGCGTACACAACAAGTAATCATTACAAGTTAACACGCCAAACTGACAAGACAGTTTGTTGGAGAGATCGCGCTCACATTACGTTTTCTGCTATGCATGCACCTAAATTACAAATTAACTAAGTATGTATACAAGTATACATTTTCTATATTTACAAGTATACTTGAATTGAAATTTATGATTATTTAAAAAAAATGTGGTACACGGCTTTAATGGGGCTCTAACCTCTCGTATGCCTAGTGACAAATCTGTACTAAGCATCCATACGTCATTGTTTTTTTAATTTTATTTTTGGTTGTACTATTAACTAGAATCTATGAAGCCAGTGGCCAACTTTTTAAATTCACATAAAAAAAATGAAATAAGTAAAAATATATACATATTAATTAATGAAATATTATTTTTGTGCTTTTAAATAAAAATTTAATGTGGTATTAAAAGTATTCTTTTACTATACTATAATTATGAGAAGCTTATCCATTTTAAATGTAGTATTTATTTGATCTAATATGTAATGTGTATTTAATATTGTTTGAAAAAAAATTCGTTTGTTTCAGATCAATAACTATTAAGGGGAGAAGTTTTACATAGTAGTTCATTAATATTAGCAAGACATTGATTTGGTGAGTAAATTATGTTGAACGTAATTTTGAGGTTATTAGGGTTCCGTACCCAAACAGTGCCAACAGAACCCTATTAATAGTCTCCTTTATCTGCCGGTCTGTCTGTCTATCAGTGGCTGGACGTCACAAACTAATACGTAACAAAAGAAGTTTTCACAGAGTGTTTATTTCTATTGCCGCTATGGAAAATAACAATAAAAATTAAAAATTAACAATTAACTTATTCTATTTAGAAAGAATGAATGAGACATTTATTGATAAAATAATTCTATATTTAGTTTTGTTTAATGAATTTCATAATTTACCTTTAATTACGGAGACATTAAGTTATAAAATCAATATATAATTTATTTTGAAATTTTAATAAGTACCTTTGTTTTCATTATTTTCTCCGTAGTACTTTGTAAAATTTGATAACTTGTTAATATAAAAAACCTTACTGAACAGTTTTGTTTTAGATCCAAGATGTCACTCTGGACGAGGGCACAGCAGCTGCCTCAAGAGAGCCTGCAAAAGGTCAGTATACCTACAGATTCAAACATGTTTTTTTTTAAATGTTCACCCTACTAAGCATAAGAAATCAATCCTGACACATTGGCGACGCGTTGGCCTAGTTGGTAGCGACTCTGCCCACAAAGGTAGTGGGCCTGGGTTCGATTCCCGGTATAGGAAGATATTTGTGTGGTGAGTGTGAGTATTTGCTTCTGAGTCTTGGATCTTTCCTATGTTAAGTTTTTAGTTTCTTTATACATTTATTTATATCGTCGTTTAGTACCCATAGTACAAGCGTATGCACCATACAAATACAAAAAAACTCAGATTCAGATCCAAATTGGCTCAGTATTATTTTCAAATAACCCCACTTAACATAACTGTATACTGTATACTGTAGCCCTAGACAAGATGCATTACGCTAACTAGCGTTTCTATTCGTTACGTTTTTACACCAATCGCGTCACTTGTAGATGACGTGATACGAAAAGTCACGTGATTTACCAGTGACGCGATTGGTTTAAAAACGAAACGAATAGAAACGCTAGTTGGCGTAATACATCTTGTCTAGGGGGCCAGATCTGTCTGATTGTTTGCCTTCCCATGACATATTTTAAAAAAGCAAAATCCTGCTATCAAAAAATTCAAGCTATAACAAGCTTGTATGCTATAACAAACCCGACTGTTGCTAATCAACATTTTCGTTATAAATCCTAAAAATAATAAAATAAATTTAAATATGATTTTTAAATATTTATTCAATGATGTCCCTACTTATTACAGTTCGTCGACTTTTTTCTTTTTTACAATATGGCGTCTGGTTGCCGCCATATTGAATTTTGATTACTGTCATATCTTTAGTGACACTCCCAAGATTCACACCCGTATTCACAAACAATATTTAAGGGATCCTTCACTAAGTAAACGCACTGCGTTCAATACAGCTTTGTGATTGGTCCTTTTTGACCGACCTTTTGTTTATGAGATTTGAACCGACCTGGGACCCAATTCTCGTGTCTTCGAGATGATTTTTCATGCGAGATGAACTGTCAACTGCATACATTCTTTCGACATATCTCGCATGAAAAATCATCTCGAAGTCACGAGAATTGGGTCCCTGTGCGTTTGTGAATACGGGTGTAAGACAAATCGATTGACATAAGAATCATCAAAATCGGTCCACGCGTTTAGTTTCTAGAGCGCCACAAAGGGACAAACATACATACAAATACATTATAGGCTGATAACACATTACCCTCCTTCGTTAGTCGGGTAAAACCGGAAATTCCTTGTTTACTAACATCAATTTTGCACCGGATTTTCCTCAATGATAAACGAACGATCAATTGATATGCTAACTATTCGCAATCGATGGACCGCGTACTGGCTTTGGGTTTTCCCAATACCAATATATGTCGAGTTAGTCATGTTGTCCCTGAGGGGCTATTGTCTCATTCGCACTCATTTCATTTTCGACTAAGTTTTATCGACATCGTCAAAAAGCAATTTTCAATCATGGTCAAGTTTGAATACCTTCTAATAATTATATATTTTTTTCGTTGTGACAGGTCCGGGCCATCTACGGTGACCATTTCCCGATCGAGGTGCGCCATTGCCTGGCGCCATGGCTGGAGAGCAAGATATGGTAAGAGCTCTGAAAAGAATAACCGGTCAAATGGGAGTCGGACTCGCGCACCGAGGGTTCCGTATTTTAGATAATATGCTTGGAAACCTCATTTGTTATGAACTTTATTTTCTATGCAATAAGGTCCATTTGGACTAGCCTGAATTTTAATCGAGATTTTTAAAGTTTTTTGTTATTTTATTCAAAACTGTAAAATTTGACAGCTTCATTTTATTTTTCGCGTATAATATACATAGTTATCTTTAAATCAGGTTTTTTTCAGATTTTTTGGTCCATAAACTTAAGATAAGGGGGGTGACGGTCATTTTTTGCATTTTGGCTACCAATCAAAAAGTACGTCAAGGAAAACTATAAAAAAAATAGTTTTGGAATGTGCAGATTAAGCCCTTTCATATGACACCCCGTTTGCTAAAATCAAATCACTTTCATTTTTTCCATTTCCCATTCTAGACACCTTTTTAAATATTTAGAAAAAATATTTCATATTGTTTTTACTAAAAAAGGATGAGGCCAAGCATGTTATACAACTATGCCAAATTTCAAGTTGATAGCTTCTATAGTTTCAGAGAAAAAATGCTGTGACAAACAGACAGATAGACACAGACAGACAGGCACCGAAGTCTCACCATAAGGGTTCCTTTTTTACCATTTTGACATCACTTTCATCCCACTTCTAAAATAAACAATGGCCTTTCACAGTATGACACATGAAAAAAAAATTGTTACTACAGGACCGCGGAACCCGAGGAGCAGCAGCGGTTCTTCGTTGAAGAACTGGTCCAGGAGATCAAGACCCACGCTGACCTGATGCTGTCTCCGGAGATGTTCGTCACCAAGATGAAGCTGGTTGAGGCGGCGAAAATGTTCCATGCGCAATACAGGTAGGTGATCGTCATCGGGTCGCCAACTTCCTGAACACATGGTTGAGGGAGGCGATGGCTGAGATACGCGTCATACTCGTGAACGGGTGCTGTCTGTGGGGTCCGGTCTGTTCACGCTTGCAAGGACCTGCTTTCCATTTAGTTATATTAATTACCGTTCCTGACGTAGAGACCTCGTCATGTTGTTCTCCTAGTCAATATTTTTAATTTAATGTTATTGAGCTTACATTTGTAATGATTTTATTTGTGTTAGTTTTAAAATAATTATTTATTACTTTATTACCTTGTAATGTTACTGTTAAGTATTACCTATTGTATTTTATGATTGGAAAAAATGACCTTCTGCTGGAGTTTCTTGCGGCGCTTCTTCTCCGCAATGAAGGTCTTGTCCGAAGCGCTAGTAGATTCACTACATATTACCGACGTGTAAAAGAGCCCTCATGTGGCCAATTTACTGAATAAATATTTTGAATTTTGAATTTTGAATCTTCATGGTCATCATCAGACCTTGGAATATGCGGGGCTAAATTAAATGACAGCTGGGGATCGCCTATATCGATAAACTCAATTATCGATGCTTTTCCCATATCCTATCGCTCCAAGTTTTGTTTGTAAAAAATAATTATTATTGAACATTGAAAGATAGGGTGCGCAACGAGCATATCCGACAAAAGACGAAAGTCATCGATATAGCCCGAAGGATTAGTACGCTGAAGTGGCAGTGGGCCGGTCACGTCTGCCGTAGGATCGATAACCGATGGAGCAGACAAGTTCTGGAGTGGAGGCCGCGTTTAGGCAAGCGTAGCGTAGGGCGCCCTGCAACTCGTTCGACTGATGATATCCGAAGGACTGCAGGCAGGGGCTGGATGGGGGAAGCCCAGGATAGAAAATTGTGGCGAAACATGAAGGAGGCCTACGTCCAACAGTGGACGGACCATGGCTGATGATGATGATGATATTGAACATAATGCAGATGAAACAAAATAGCTACATAATTCTGATTATTCTTTATTTTAAAAGGATTTTTGAACCTTCACTCATTACCATGAAATCAATTTTATCTACACACCTATCATAAGTCCTCTACGTTCAAAACCCGTAGGCAATGACCAGCATTACCTGTGGTAGTAGGTGACAGCGATGACAGCTGTTAATTTTGGAAGACGTTCCAAATTTTGAACTCATTACCTTACAATATTCGATAACGTAATGAAATTACGTTACAGCTGTCATCGCTGTCACCTACTACCACAGGTAATGCTGGTCATTTATCTTTCGGCTTCTGAACCCATCTTAGAGTACTTATAATATATCACTACATAGTATAAAACAAAGTCGCTTCCCGCTGTCTGTCTGTCTGTCCCTATGTATGCTTAGATCTTTAAAACTACGCAACGGATTTTGATGTGTTTTTTTTTAATAGATAGAGTGATTCAAGAGTAAGGTTTTTATGTACATTTGATTTTGGATTATGTACGGGTGTTACAGAAAACTCATATTTACCGAAGCGAAGCGAGGGCGGGTCGCTAGTGTGTAGATAAAGTATTGTACGCGTCTCTGCGTAATTGGCATTACGCAACCGTCACGTAAACTACTATTCCTTATTCAATATTTAAATTTCCCCTCATGTTGCATAGCCCTGAGACACCCTCTATATCACTTAAGCAGTCCAAATACGTCTCGTCTATCAGACTGACCAACTAAGCCACCGCGTTCAAGTATTTAAAACTTAAATGCTATCAAGATAATGTTGAAATTGGCACACTTTCATCTGGAGATACGTCGTTTATTCGCAAATTAACGGACGGAAGTCTTATCTTTTTAACCGACTTCAAAAAAAAGGAGGAGGTTCTCAATTCGTCGGAATATTTTTTTTTTTTTTTTTATGTATGTTCCCCGATTACTCGAAGACTACTGGACCGATTTGAAATTTTTTTTCGGTGTTCGAATGGGTATACTTTCTAGTTGGTCCCATTGTCAGCAAATCTGAATCTGATGAAGGGATCAGTGAGGAATTGAGGGAACTCCTCAAATATTGTATGCAAACATATAGCAATTTTAGTATTTTTAGTAACAAGCGTAGCATTTGCATTCAGAAAGTGTCACTTGGTGAAGCGGAACTGATGATGAAGACCACAGATGGCCACCGGAACTCCTCAACGGTACCGATTTCAAGGGTGGCGATAAGATATCTCGATTAAGATAGTTGAGCGACTACAACGAAGCACATTTAATTGTTCTAAAATGACTATGATTTTCCCGCGGCGTTGCTTGCGGCGAGCTTGAAATGTCTTAAAGTTTCATATATCAACTAAGAAGTGGGACTACATAAGCTTATTATGATCACTAAAAAGTGTAAAATAAAATAAATGTTTTAAAAAACTAAAAACCGCCTTCAAAAATGCAAAAAATAACTTCTACTACTAGGTACTTAGTAGTAGGTACCTATCCTATTAGGTTAGTCTAACTGAAGTCGGCGACCACAATATTTTCAACAAAAAGCCGACTTCAGTTAGACTAACCTAATAGGATAGGTACCTACTACTAAGTACCTAGTAGTAGAAGTTATTTTTTGCATTTTTGAAGGCGGTTTTTAGTTTTTTAAAACATTTATTTTGTTTATAATAAACATTTAAAACAGCTGATATCAAATTTATAATAATATAGTAATTACACAATTGGTAACTTGGTATGCGTCATATGCTTTGGGTATCCCGTGTTTACCGTTCAGAACTAAAATGGAGTAAGTGTATGTGTTCTTTTATTTATGAGCGGCTTTTTTGGCACACAATTGATAGTTAATAAGTGTAATATATACAGTGGGATGTGATAGTGTGGTTCAGTCTTTTGTAAGAGGTGTGGGAGTAATATTATTTGCTGTGTCGTTGGTTATTTTGTTGAAGTGATTTTTTTAATTGATTGGTGTTTTGATTTAGTGAAGGTAAGGTAGTTTAAAATTTGGTCAAGTGGTTTTGATAACGTATGTATAGCCTGTCTATTGTAATTAGTATTGTTTGACACATAACCTCAAATATTCATCAAGCGTGTTTTTATTTAAAATATCGTATAATTAATAGTCAAGTACCTATTTTAATGAGTGTAATAATCAGTGTGTAAATTAAAAACTAAATTGTTACTCTGTTTTGCAAACCGTAATTATGATATTAAAGTGATTTTATTGTGTTTACAATTTTTAAGATTGTTGTTCGAGAATTATGGGTCGAATTTTAAGAGTGGGGGCTGTTAGGTCAAGTGAGACATATCAAAAGAGTTTAAAAAACGTTATTTTTACAAGTTTATTATGGAAATTACTTATTTTTCTTAATTTAGAACCACAATGCATCCTGTATGTACCTACAACTACATACCAATTACAGGGTGATGCTAAAAATAAATAATGTATTTTTTTCGCATAGAATAGAATAATCGTATTTTGCTGTCTGTACTGACTGTATGTTTGTCCATCCAGCCACGCGCCCCACGAGCTATACGCGTACATCCGGCGTTGCCTGGCGATGGAAATGGAAGTCATCCAGAATGCGACCCAATACGTGGCTCAGCCCCACACCGAGAGGAAATACAGCGAGGTACGTACACGCTTGGGTATATATTACATTGTTGCAGAGGATAGAAAGTACGCGATTCTTGGAGGAGTCATATAGAGGGCCGAAACGTAGTTGACGCCCTCTAGTGTACGAGTCCATAAATTGCACTTTCTACCGAGGCAGACATAGTGCTTTTCACAACTACTGAGAGGAAATAAAATAAAAATTCATATTCAAAACTTTCAATTCACTTAGTGTTAGTCAATTGGCGTCGGTTTTTCCAAGGTGATATAGAAGCTGTATCACCGCCAATTTTACCATAGTTTTTTTTTTAAATCTGGTCCTCTATTCTCGTGTCACTCGAGATTGTTTGTTGAGACATGTTTGGTACATGAATCAGCGTTTATTGAAGCTGTAAAAAAATGCATATTCCCTATACATAACAATGCAACATGAATCAAGTTACAGTATAACTTTGTGGCATCGTTGAGACTTCTGATGACCTCGAGCCCGAGCGATAACACTATTTGTTCAAATTGACTTCAGATTAGATTATTTACGGAAGTGATATACCAATAAATAAACAGATAAGTATAACAACTAAACTAAGAGTCCATATCTGCCACGCCCACACATGAATCATTATTATAAGATAAACAAAAACCCCCGATAACGGTGACCCCTTATTTCAGAGCTGATATCTCTTAAACGGCCCAACCGATTTTTATGAAACCTAGCTAAGAACCACCGCTAGAAAACCAGCATTCATATAAAAAAAACCGGCCAAGTGCGAGTTGAACTCGCGTGGAGAGGGTTCCGTACATACGTTTTTTAGAATTTTGGAAGAATTCTTATAGGTTTTCCTGTAATCTACAAGCAATTAACTATATTTTGTATTTTTTCATTTTAGGCTCAGTAGTTGCGGAGATTAGGGGGAATGGTAAATTTTCGTCTTCTTTCATGAATAAAATCAAAACTATTTATTTTACAATAATAACAAAAATATATTTGAGATCCTCATAACGAGCCCTTTCATTTCACATGAGGGTTGCAAACCTTTTTTGTAATTTTCTAATTAGTGAATATGACCCATAAGTAAAAAAAATATATATTTACTTGGCACATCTGTGTTTGGGTCATAGGATTACACCATCCTACCAAATTTCACCTGATTTGGTCCAGTAGATTCTGAGCAAATTGGCTGTGACAGACGGACGGACAGACTAGACGGATACTATTTTTAACACTACAAGTAATTTAAGTTACTGAATCGTTTTTTAATTTACTAATACCTATCAATGCATTAATAAAAAGCAATATTAAAAAATGTGGAAAACTTACGACGGTCAAAACATTATTGAAAATGGATAAAATAATTTAAAAACCCGCGACTTCAAAAATGTATGTAACGAGAGATAATAAACGTAAAAAGCTTTTATAATAGAGTTGATTTTTTCGTGGTTCAATTTTGATGACAACTAGAACAAAACACGTTACCGCCATTTATAATTAAAAATGGATATTTGTTCCTAAAATTCCTCTAAACATGACATGACATTGTAATAATAATGATTACCTATTTCAATGTTACCAAAAGAAAATCATAATTCCAAAAATAACTATTTAAATTTTTATATCATTTTATAATTAATGCACTATGTAGGTGAATGACAATCAGTCGAAGTCATTCACAGACGTTTTAAATCTCATCTTTGCTTATTTTAAATATCGATAACGGTTAACTTACGAGGTGGATATGTACTTAATAAATGATTACAAAAAAAGTAAATTGAATCAGCCTATATACAGCGTGACGTCGATTTTGTGTCAACGGCACCATAAGTACGGGGTCTGGCTGATATCTGAGCGGTCGCTGTGTGTAAAGTGGTTAAAGGCGCAGTTTCATTAACATTTAGCCCACATGCTTGTAGCAATCCATTGACGAGTTGTTTTGACATTATCGGGCCGGGATCTATTGCAGCGATGCAATGTATCACGAAAAGCAGCAGCATCGACCAATGAAACAAAGTGGGGGTAATCATGAGGTCTCTGTTCTTGGCAGAGTAGTTCCAAATAGGTAAAGTAAATAAAGTCTTTCGTTCCAGCTGCTCACTGATCTTCAGACGGTGAGACAGAAGGTGACGATGGTGAGCGAGGAGATCCGCTCGCTGCAGTCGCACAACGAGTCCTTCTCGATACAGTATCATGAGTGCCTCAAGAACAAAGGTCAGTAGCTTAAACAGTATCATTTAGACATCATTTAGACAGTATCACTTGGGCGTCATCATTTAGACAGTATTATTTAGGTGCTTATCGTTATTTAGACGGTATCATTTAGATAGTATCATTTAGACAGTGTCATTTACTTACAATCTTTAGTCAACATCATTTACCCACTATCACTTCCACAAGAACAAGGGTCAGCCGCTTAGACAGTATCATTTAGTCATCATCGTTTAGGCATTGTCAATTACACAATATAATTTAGGCATTATTATTTAGACAGTATCATTAAGACAGTGTGTAGTCAATTATCATTTAGATGGTATCACTCAGACATTACCGTTAAGACAGTGACATTTAGCCAATTATCATTTAGACAGTATAATTTGGGCATAATTTTGTAGACAATCCTTTAGACTTTATCGTTAAGACAGTGACATTTAGCCACTTATCATTTAGAAAGTATCATTTGGGCATAATTTTGTAGACAGTATCATTTAGACATTATCATTAAAACAGTGACGTGTAGTCAATTATCATTTAGACATCATCATTTAGACAGTATCATTTAGGCATTTACATTAAGAGATCATCATTTAAGCATTCATATTTAGGTAATCCTTTATCAACTACGTCACAGAGGACATCAATAATTCTAAACTGCATTACCTATATTACCAGCATATTGCAACGCGTGTCATTTGTTCCAGGGCACATCAACTACCTCCAGTCTTCCGGTCAGCTGAGCAACGAGCGCCGCGAGCTGGAGGCGTGCCTCCGGGTCCAGATCGAAGAGATGGAGAGGAAGCTCAACGCTCTTGTAAGTATTTTTCTCAAACATGCAATGGAATGTTGG
Source organism: Acleris cristana (assembly GCA_948252455.1). Classification (NCBI taxonomy): domain Eukaryota; kingdom Metazoa; phylum Arthropoda; class Insecta; order Lepidoptera; family Tortricidae; genus Acleris; species Acleris cristana. Next base: position 1,321,000 of record OX411800.1, on the reverse strand, counting down.
CGTTATTACTTATTAGTTATTTTAGGCTTCAAAGTATCACGTTTCGGGCAGAACAACTCGAGAGAGCTGTAAAGGAATTTCATACAAAATTGAAGGCCTAGTCCGGGAAGTATTTTTTTTTAAATTTTATTGTAACCATGGCGGCTCAGGCGGGCGGGCGGGCGCGCCCGACACAGCGCGGATGATTGTAGGTTAGGTAGGTACTTCTAATGTTTATGCAGTCCTGTATTTGACGTTGTAATTTTTGTTTTGGCGTATTTTTTCGATTTTTTTTTATTTGTTTGACACAGGAAATACTCTGGGATTAGAAAACCGTTTATTTCATCTCAATAGAACTAAAATAGGCAAACCCGGGAATAAGTCTGGAAACTAATTCTTCATGAACAAAGCTGCGGGAGTCCTCTGGTTGAACTATGTTTCTTTACAGGTGGCTCAGATCAAGCAAGCTCAGATGGAGCTGGTAGACCACATCAAGGAGAACATCGTCACGCTTCGGCAGCTACAGAGCCAGGTCCTGGACGATGAATTAATTAGGTACGTGTATTTTGTAATCTTCGAAGAAGTGAAGTTAATTTTGACTCTTTTGTTTGTATGTCCAGCCATTTTCCGCAGAGACTATTGGGACGATATGGCTATGTGAAAATTTTCCTAGTAAATGTTATCTAGTGCCTACACATATGACTTTCTAATTTTGACAACTAAAAGTTCTGTCTAATCAGAAAGTTTTGGAATAATTTTATTGTTACATGTATAATTATACTATTTATTTCTGTTGAAAACGAAGCTAAAATTTGTATGGGTGCGTCAGACCTTAGAATACAATACAAATGGTCAAATTCGATAAATGTCATTTGTATAGAATTTTATGGAAAAAACGCAAGTGTTTTTAATTTCGCGTACCCCTAAATACATAAGGTTGTATCATCAACAAAATTGTTGTTTATCTGCAGATGGAAACGCGAACAGCAACTGAGCGGCAATGGCGTCCCCATGCAATCCAACCTGAACTCCATCCAGGAGTGGTGCGAAATGCTGGCAGACCTCATCTGGACCACACGCCAGCAGGTAACCTTTTGTTACACTTTTCTCCACAGTAAGGCTCGTTGCCCGGGTAGTTTGGGGGTTTTTGGTCCAGCTGTTGTGGGAACATTCTCAATTTATCAAACTAGTCGCTCAAATTATGGATTCTAGTAACCGAATAGAGAATGTCAGCCAGTTTAGATTTTTGGCTTATCGGATTCTTCATTAAAAACAAGAAATTGCTTTAAAAAAATCATGTCGATACGTCAAATACTTTTCGAGATATTGAATTTTAAACTTCGTATGCGGCGCTCGAAACTCGGCGGCTAGCGCTCACGGATGATGACGTCATCGTTCAACTGCGGTACGCGCCCTTATATGAACGAGTAAGTTTACAGGGCTATATATTTTTAACCGTAATAAGTAGCCAGTTGAAATTTTCACAGAATACGTGTTATTATAAAATCTATCGTTTAAAACTATAAAATGAACAATAAATCAAATCCCAAGAGGGGTCCCCATACAAGAAGCATGAAAAAAAATCTTTTGTTTTAGCATCTTTATACGGATTGTATTTTTATAATGACTTCTTATTTTGATGCTATTTTAAGCTTAAATTGTGGTCTAATTTTCATTGTTTACGACTAAGTAGCAATCTTGAGTAAAACTTCTACAAATATGTGACAAAACTGATTTTATCAACAGTATCAACACGATGGTTTAGGCGGTCACCCATCCTGTTTTAGACTACGCTTGTAGTTGCTTAACTTTGTAAGTCGTAATACTCGTAATTATTTTTACGAATTCGTTTTGATGTTACTATGGTAGTTATGGTTAGGTATCTATTGTTTTGTATTACATACAGTTTAACTTTACTAAACAAACTTTCTGTCACTGACCGGCTTTTCTGTTTGTAATGTTTGTCGAGTAAGTTGGTTAAATAAAATTAGAATAATAAATAGGCACTTTTAATTTTGGGTTCACCGTTTTTTACATAAAAATACCAATAAAGTATGTTGATAGCTAAGGTGAAACATGCCAAAAATTAAAAACCAAGTGCGAGACGCGGGACGCAGGCGGCAGAGCCCGCAGCGGTAGGTACTGTAGAGTACAAAGATATGTATACATTTGTGGCCCTTATTTCAATGGAATAAGGTGAAAAAGTGTATACATATCTTTGTTCGCTATATACGCGGTCTCGTACAGCGTACCCGTAGTTTTAAGTGATCTTACTCGTTTAAAATGTCGGAGCCGTAGAAGTCAAGATTGTCCTCTATTGTACCAAAGTGTAACAAAGGGCGTTGGTCCCACAAAAAAAAACCAACACACACTACCTTGAGTGAGGAACCTGGTAGCGCCCGCGCGCGAAATTTGAAATCGATGTAATGAATACACGAAGTATCAGAACTACTACTAGGTCAATCAAAAAATCATGTTTTATAGTTCGTTCTTTTATACGGTAGCGATATTAATTCTACATTACTTAACACGAAATTTGTAAAGAAAGGCCTACCACCAAAGTTAAGCAACCACCGCTTACCTAAACATCGTGTTGATTTAAACTAGGCACTTTTAAACATATTTGTAAGAGATTTACTACAGTTTACTGTTTGGTCGTAAACTATAAATGTTAGTATGGAGTTTAGATTATCATTTAAGCTTAATGTGACACCGAAATAAAAAGCTATCATACAAATACAACCCGTATTTCGTCTTCCAAAGTTAAGCAACTACACGCGTAGTCTAAAACAGGATGGGTGACCGCCTAAACCATCGTGTTGATAAAATCAGTTTTGTCACATATTTCCCGAAGTTTTACTTAAGATTGCTATTTAGTCGTAAACAATGAAAATTAGACTACAATTTAAGTTTAAAATAGCATCAAAATAGGAAGCCATTATAAAAATACAATCCGTATAAAAATGCTAAAAATAAAGATTTTTTTTCATGTTTCTTGTATGGGGACCCCTCTTGGGATTTGATTTATTGTTCATTTTATAGTTTTAAACGATAGATTTTATAATAACACGTATTCTGTGAAAATTTCAACTGGCTACTTATTACGGTTAAAAATATATAGCCCTGTAAACTTACTCGTTCATATAAGGGCGCGTACCGCAGTTGAACGATGACGTCACTCAAGCAAGATGGCGTCCACGCGCTTTAATATTATTGACCCAAATTTCAAACGTTTGTAGAATCAAAACTACTGGGTCTATTTGAATGAAATAAAAAGTATTACGTTTGTTTATTTATAAACATTACTGTTACAAAGTTTCAAGCGATTTGGCGTACCTACTGACATTCTTCATTGTCGTCTGCACAATAGTGCGAACACTGCTGCTTCGTGGTACCTAGTTAGCAGGAAATATGGTGGGAGTAATGCGAATTACTAATAGGGAAATGTCGTTGAGGGAACGGTGTTCCCATGCTATCCAACCTGAACTCCCTCCAGGAGTGGTGCGAAATGCTGGCAGACCTCATCTGAACCACACGCCAGCAGGTAACCTTTTGTAACAGTTTTCGACACGTTAAGGTTCGGATTGTGAGTACCAGGATCATGATTGTAAGTCAATATAGGTAATCATGGGCGATCTTATCGCTAATTAGCAATCTCTTTCAGATAAAGCTTAAAAAATAAAGTGTTTTCTCTTAATGTGGCGATAGCAAAATATAAGAATTTAAACATCTTTGAAGCAAAAAAAACATATTTTTTACATCAGCAAGGTTCTTTACCCGGGTACTTTATATCCGATTCCAGTACCCACCCTACCTGCTGACCGTCGCCAAGCTGCAGTTTTCGCACTTTTGTGTTGCACCGACGTGTAAAAGAGCCAGTATGTGGCCAATTTACTGAATAAATACCTATTTTGTTTTTGATTTTTTGTTCTATTACCAGGTGCCATCTTAGTCTACAATGATGTGCATGTTTACTACTTTTATTGAAACTGTATGTCTGTCCGTCAGGTGAACAACGTGACGCGCATCAACAGCAAGACCATCATCCAGCTGCGGCAGCCGCACCTCGAGGAGATGCTGGACGACATGGGCAAACAGGTACCCCTCCCCCCCCCCTGATACCTTCTTTGTGCTTGACCTTACATTTGTAATGAATAAAATTTTATTTTATGATTAACAAAATTATTTGCTGGAGTTTATTGTTGTGTGTAGAGTCCGAAGCGCTGGTAGATTCACTCCATATTACTGGCGTGTAAAACAGCCCTCGTGTGGCCAATTTACTGAATAAATATTTTTAAATTTTGGACGGGTCCTAGGAGGGGCTTGAAGGACTGACTTTCCCCCTTGAGCTATGATATGATACAAGTTTGACTTTTTAATGTGCTATAATAAGGTCATGTTTGTCGTATTATGGGTACCTGGGAAAACACGGGCTCCCTTCAAGATCATGTATGATCTACTGTTCCTGTGTCACAAGTAGCCAGACCTCAACCTTCGTCATAGAGAAGCAGAAAAGTAGTGGTCCTAATATACTACCCTGTGGGACTCCTCTATTGTTTGTTCTACATTCGGAAGTATGTTGTTATTCACACAGTCAAAGGCTTTTGACATATCGGTTAGGACTGATACGTAAACTCTATTATCTATGCCACTGTTTATATAAAATATGACTATCAATCACTATAAAAACAAAGACAATAGCCCTTCAAGATGATGTATGATGCACTGTTCCTGTGTCTCAGGTGACCAGTCTCCTGTCAACCCTGGTGACGTCGACCTTCGTCATTGAGAAGCAGCCTCCGCAAGTCATGAAGACGAACACACGGTGAGTTTCTAACAACCGTATTCAGACATACCGTATTCGTTTTTCAAACTCATCTTCCTTCTTCGTTTTAAGTTTTTTTTCGACTTATTGTTCCTGAGTTTTTGATGCCTTTTATGTAAAAAAAAAGTTTATTGTTGTCTATTATCCATAGTACAAGCCTAGAGTTGTTAGTTTTAAATGAAATGCGATTGAGCGCAGTGTATTAGGAGTAAAAATAAGGGACCGAGTGCGAAACACCACCTTCCGCTCCAAGACAGGCATAGCGGATGTCGGTAAGAAGACTGCCCAGCTAAAGTGGGCCTGGGCCGGGCATGTTTGTCGCATGCACCCACAGAGGTGGGACAATGCGGCATCCTGTAGCCCGTTTCACGAAGCTACAAGTTACAAATTACAAGAGGAACTCTCTTTCTAGCAAAAGGAGTTAGGTCCCCCAGGACGGATACAAACGGCGAGGCAGACCGAAGCGGAGATGGTGGGATGTCTTGAACGCTTTTCTGAAGGTTTGGCCGAAAATTGCCACAGAGAGAGAGGTGTAGAAATCAAAAATAATAATAAAAGTTTTTTTTTGTTATAGATTCACAGCCACGGTCCGCCTTTTAGTGGGCGGGCAGCTCAACGTGCATATGACTCCGCCCCGAGTCACTGTAAGTATTTTGGCATATACACAGAATTACACACATACAAATACACAACATACACACACACATATACCACATATACACTGAAACGGTTGTCACTAAGAATCCCTAACAACGTCTGTCCTAACACATCGTTTGTCCGAATTTTCATTTGGCCTAAACTCGTTTTCAGATGAGTCAGGCAACTTTTTAAGTTTTCCAATTATATCTGTGGTTTAGTGGTGTGGGTTAGGTTAGGGTTGTATTATAACGACACTAAAAAGTTTTAATATTTAAGCGGAAATGGCTTTAGGATAAACGAAAATTCGGACAAACGATGCATTAGGACAAATGACGATTAGGGATTCCATAGGGGATTAAAACACCGCCACTTTTCTTGGTTTAAAAACTAAAACAATTTGCTCAAAATCATCCACTTAAATAATTAATTTCCCAGGTGGTGATAATATCCGAGCAACAAGCGCAGTCCCTGCTGAAGAGCGAGTCGGGCACCGGCCGCGGGAAGCAGCCCCAGGAGTGCGGGGACATCCTGAACAACAGCGGGTGCATGGAGTACCAACCTACCAGCCGCCAGCTGAGCGTCAGCTTCCGGTGAGTGGTCACCATCATCTATATCAGGACCAAACAAATGAGTCCCAACACGGTGGATCTACGCCAAGTATAGCGGAGATTCCGTCGCCACCTTCTGACTCCATCATCAGATCAGCTCCATGTCATAATAGTATTGCATTGTCGTCCAATTTACACATGTATGCAAATTTTCAGCTTCATCGGAAACCGGGAAGTGGGTCAAATTTAACTTGCAAGATTTGACCCGTACATACATTGCAAGTTAAATAAAAGCTTCAAAAAAGAATTGCTTTAACAGGGAAAAATATAACTCTGAAACAATGTAATTGGGTTCCGGCGCTTCGCCGGCCGCTGCCGCGGCACGTTCGCTCCGCTCGCTCGGAACGCGCGCTGTTATGGTCACAATTTTAACCTAACCTAACCTAAATGAGCGGGAGTGACCTAAATAGGCCAGACGGGACTCTTAAATGATTCAAAATTAATTTCAGGGTTCAACAATTTATGTTAGTTAGATCCTAACTATATCCTACTAATATTATAAATGCGAAAGTTTGTGTGTGATAAAATTTTAAATGGAGATAGCTTATACCCTGCATTAACACATATGCTATATAAATCCGCCCAGCCGTTGTAGCGTGAAAGAGTAACAAAGGCACAAACTTTCGCATTTATAATATTAGTAGTATACTCATAGAACAAGCCTCAAGCTTAGTTTCGGGACTAGGTCAATTTGGCTGACATGGTCCCCTGATTTAATTTATTATTTTCTTTTTGACAGTAACATGCAGCTACGCAAGATAAAGCGCGCTGAAAAGAAAGGGACAGAGAGCGTCATGGACGAGAAACTCACGCTTCTCTTCCAATCGGAGTTCAACGTTGGAGGCGGCGAGTTGGTCTTCCAGGTTTGATCCCATTTATCTTATTTTGGTTACAATTTGATCTTGTTTATTTTTAGGTTTATTTCTATTATTTTTGTTCACTATTTAAATTTGAACAAGGATAGGATCACTCAGGAGGTTACGGAGTTAAGAAGAAATCGTGAGGCCCGGGTGAAGTACTTATTTACTATTTATATTTTCTCAAATGCAATGAAATGTTGGCGATGATGATGATGATGATGATGATGATGATGATGATGATGATGATGATGATGATGATGATGATGATGATGATGATGATGATGACGATGACGATGACGATGACGATGACGACGACGACGACGACGATGATGATGATGATGATGATGATGATGATGATGATGATGATGATGATTTTATATTTCATTGCATATGTTTAAGAAAAGCAGTATACATACCTCGCCGTGAAAAGGGGTTGCCAGCCTCGTCTAAATCACTCGGCCGGCAACCCCCTACTTCCCGGCCTCCGTAGTAATGTAGTATTGTGTAGGTGTGGACGCTGTCCCTGCCCGTGGTGGTGATCGTGCACGGCAACCAGGAGCCGCACGGCTGGGCGACGGTCACGTGGGACAACGCGTTCAGCCCCGCGGGCCGCGTGCCCTTCACCGTGCCCGACAAGGTACGAGCCAGGAGCGCTAGCGCTCACTCTGTCAGGTGTGGAGTGTCCCTGCCCGTGTGGTGATCGTGCACGGCAACCAGGAGCCGCACGGCGGGGCGACGTCAGCCCTAACTCTCACTGACCTCGAGTAAGATGTCCGCCTCAAGACTCCTGTCATCTCTGACGCGACTAAAGACTGATATTAGTCCTCAGTCTTGAGATCGCAAATTTCGATAGGCTTCATAGCCAAAGTATAAATAGAAAAGTAGTTCGTCTCCGGCCCTTAAGGAGTTTACCTCACCACGTATCACGGGGGGGGGGGGGGGGGGGTGGTTAATTTTTACCGGTACATTATATCATATGATCATTATTTGTCATGTTTGCAATTAAAACATAGGTAGGTATTTTTCTTGAACTATTTCGTTGTTTTTTTTTTAAATATACCTTATGTATGATATATGTAGAAAATAAAATTAGGCCGAATGATCGTTATACCAAAAATTTTACGTTTTTAACATGAAATTATATTATTATCAAACGTTGTTATATATTAAGAGTGCTCGTCAGCCTTCTCTATGCTATGGTTTTTTTTCCAGGTGAACTGGGGTCAACTCGCCGAGACCTTGCGCATCAAATTCCTGTCCGCGACGGGAGGCGACCTTTCAGAAGATAACTTGAGGTTCCTCGCTGAGAAGATATTCAGGTACTAGTCCATTTCCTTCGATAAAAAAAGAGCTGTGTCTGTCTGTTGGATCGTAACTCCCAAACGGATGGACTGATTTGGACGCTATATTTTTTAGATGAATGTCAGTTTATTCTGAATGGTTCTTAGCTAGGTTTCATGAAAATCGTTTGGGCCGTGTAAGAGATATCGGCTCTGAAAGAAGGGGTCACCATTATATCAGGGGTTTTTATCTAATTAATTGTGCTTTGAAATTGTACACTATTTTTTTCCCATAAAGTTTGTTATGCTAATTTCACTTGACATGTTAGTTATAATAATTGTTTGTCCTAATGATTATTTGACATAATGTTACAGTCAAAACCTAATAATAGTTTGTCCTAATGATAAGTTCATATAATGCTCTTGTTTGATTAAGCTAGGTTGCTGTCTGAACCCTGGCTGGTCGGTTCCAGCGCTTGAAAATTTTGGCAACTGAAATGATGTCCTAAATGATTTAGGTCTATGGGTACAATATAGCTACTAAACATTATGGCTAACATCTATTATGACAAAAGTATTATGTCGACCTTAGGACAAACGACACTGGCAGAAGTAGAAGTTTTTTAATGGTATATAGTTTTCGCATGATGAAACCCTCAGCGTGCATCATTTCATCGAATGCTATTTTCTACTGAAACAATGATGTATTTAGGATATCTTAGATATTACTTAGACCAGGTTAAGTTAGACTTGATTAATCAAAAAAAATATCATGCCGTGAGATATGCCTTTCGATGAAATAAAAATTCTACGTAATGATTAATAGACGGACGACGGATGCGATATGGTGACGAAAGCACAAGATGGATAAGACTTTCATTAAATTTCGAGTACTATTTATGTGTGAAAATATATGCAGTTTTAGTTTATAAATCAGTACATATTTTGTATGTTAAGAAAGTACTGAAGTATCAATTTACGAATACGCCCCTCTTACGTCTGTAGATGTGGACAGGTCAGAACTATAAAAGGAATGTACTGAAAATACCTAATAAAGAAAAAAAAGATTATTTACTTCTATAATAAAATTCTATAACATTTTTTGCAATGATGTTCTCCTTTTTAAAAAACAATTGTAGTCATATCCATATAATGTATATCGTTTGACCTTATTTTGACGTAATTTGCATCCGTCGTCCACCCATTAAATGATATACTCTTTGAAAGGTTTTCAACGACAATTCTCGTTCCAGAACGAACCTGCCAATCAACCAAATGGAACTGAACTCGATGGCAGTATCCTGGAGCCAGTTCTGCAAGGACGCGCTGCCGGAGCGGAACTTTACGTTCTGGGAGTGGTTCTACATGGTCGTCAAGGTCACGCGGGACTATCTGCGGACCCTGTGGTGTGATCGGTGAGTAGGTGGTTAGACTACGACACTTCACCTTCCAGAACGAATCTGCCATCAACCAAATGTAACTTAACTCCGTCATGGTCGTCAACGTCAGGCGAGACTCTATGCGGACCCTGTGGTGTGATCGGTGAGTAGATAGTTAGACTACGACACTTCACCTTACGGAACGAATCTGCCATCAACCAAATGTAACTTACCTCCATCAAGGTCACGCGCGACTATCTGCGGACCCAGTGGTGTGATCGGTGAGTAGATAGTTAGACTACGACACTTCACCTTCCAGAACGAATCTGTCATCAACCAAATATAACTTAACTCCATCAAGGTCACGCGCGACTATCTGCGGACCTTGTGGTGTGATCGGTGAGTAGATAGTTAGACTACGACACTTCACCTTCCAGAACGAATCTGCCATCAACCAAATGTAGCTAAACTCCGTCATGGTCATCAAGGTCACGCGCGACTATCTACGCACCCTGTGGTGCGATCGGTGAGTAGATAGTTGGATAATTGTTATAATTGAAACCCCGATTTATTCAAATTGGATTTATTAAATTTAAATCTGTAAATATATAAGGTATGGTTTCAGTTTCGAATTTAAATGTAGGTAAATTATGAGTTACGTCATATAACATCAACATAATGATGGCGGCAATGATCTTTTGTTTCCAAGAATATTTTGAGATTGAATTTAATATTATTAACAATTGTGTTTAATTTCCTCGCATTGTTGGAGAAATGCACAAGCCTAAGCCGGAAAGGGGGGTTGCTGGACTCGTATATAGCGCGGCCTCGACTACGTTTTGGCCACGCTAACTTTACTCGTCCCACAACAGCCATTTTTCCAGTCTCTGCAGTAATGTACTATTAATTAGGACTGTGTTAATATTATTTGATTTTGATTTGATTTTGATATAGCTATAACTCATACTCGTCCTGCAATCGCTTGCTTCCCGGTATCTACAGTAACAATATTGAAATTGCTGGCCACGTCTAATAGCGCAGACTTGACTGCGTCTCGGCCGCGCTAACTTATACTCGTCCCGCAACGGTCCTTTTCACGGTCTCTGCAGTAATGTACTTTTCTCAAAAATATCCGGAAAAATTGACATTGCTATCTACGTATTGAGACGCGAAGTACACAGTTTACTGACAGTTCTCAAATTTAAAAAAAAACATTGCGTGGTCGCTACACAAGCCCGCAATGTTGCATACAAATTCCATTACTATCGAGCTTGTAACTTTTTAAAAAGTGAAAAGGGCTATAATAAAATGAGGGCACAAGTCTTATACATCCATATTTTATTCGAACCATAACTTTTTTATCTGTATCTGGAATAGCTTGTGTTTTTTTAAAAACAAAGCTTGCGTTACTTCTTGTAATAAACAAAAAGGCAGTAAAGAGTGATGGTTTTTTCACGTGAAGTTTCTGTTTGTCCGCAATTCAAAAAAATGATCAATCGATGAAGATTTTACTCCAACACAATATTCCAACTCGCAAGCTCGTCCGTTTAAACCAATACTCGGCCCGCAATTGCCTACTTACCTGCCTAGGCAATAATGTACTATTTTGTCGTCAGGCTGATAATGGGGTTCATCCAGAAGAAGCAAGCGGAGGACATGCTGTCCAAGTGCTCCCCGGGCACGTTCCTGCTCCGCTTCAGCGACTCCGAGCTGGGCGGGATCACCATCGCCTGGGCCGGCGGTGAGTCAATACAAAAGAATACCTTTTCACAACACTGCTCCGAAATATGGCCATAGATGGTCTTGTTTGGGGTCACAAAACGTCACTTATAAGGACAGACCAAGAAAGTTTTTCTCGGCGTGTTTGCTGATTGGTCGAGAACATTGTTGTCCAACCTTAAGAACCAATGAAAATCAATCAATCAATTTTTGTGTCATAGCTCCTTAAAATGAAAAAATTAAAATCGACCAATCAGAACACACCAAAACTCGAGTGCCACGAGAATAGGGGTCCAGAGTAAAAAAAAGTTATCTATGGTAAAATTGGCGGTGATACAGCTTCTATATTACCTACATGAATTAAAACTTGAGTTTTGAATATGAATTTTAATTTTATTTCCTCTCAGTAGTTGTGAAAAGCACTATGTCTGCCTCGGTAGAAAGTGCGATTTATGGACTCGTACACTAGAGGGCCTCAACTACGTTTCGGCCCTCTATATGACTCGTCCAAAAATTGCGTACTTTCTATCCTCTGCAACAATGTACTATTAGTAGAAATTTACTGTCATTAACAGAGGCCGGAATTCTCTTAGCAGTTTTGAGCTGTCATAGGGACTTCTCGTCTATCGACTTCCGATATACACATATCTATCGATAAATACAGAATACAATTTTTCAAATATGACTACGAGGCAGTCTTATCGCGGCGGTGTCTTCGACATGACCTTTGGATACCAACTTTTTGGACATTTTAAATAGGTATTAAAATAATAAAATTTTATTGTTTCTTATAAATAATTTGTGGATTTCGTATGCCTTTTAAACATTTTTCGAAAGAAATTGCAACAAGAATTGCTATCGATTGTTTTCATTAAAAATCTCTATTTCACATTTTCAAAAGTTATTTGAAAGAGATCGCTCTTCAGCGATAAGACTGTTGTTTACCTCTACATTCAATCTTCTTTAATATGTTATGTTCTATAATGTATCAATAAAATATGTATATCGGAAGTCGATAAAAGAGACTAGTCCCTATGACAGCTCGAAAGTGCTACGAAAATTCCGACCTCTGTGGCCCGTTTCATGAAGCTACAAGTTACAAATTACAAGCGGAAGTCTCTTTCTAGCAAAAAGAGTTAGAAAGAGACTTCCGCTTGTAATTTGTAACTTGTAGCTTCATGAAATGTAAGTACAAATTATACGTCTTCAGAAAAAATTACATTTGAAATACAACAAAAAGGAAAATTGACAATTTTCCCCAGATGGTCACGAAGTATTCAGCCTGCAGCCGTTCACATCCCGCGACCTGATGCTGCGCTCGCTAGCGGACCGCGTGTTCGACCTGACGCAGCTGCAGTACCTCTACCCCAACATCGGCAAGGACGACGTGTTCTCTAAGTACTACACCAAGCACGGTAAGTGAAATAAATGTTTTAAAAAACTAAAAACCGCCTTCAAAAATGCAAAAAATAACTTCTACTACTAGGTACTTAGTAGTAGGTACCTATCCTATTAGGTTAGGTTAGGTTAGGTTAGGTTAGGTTAGGTTAGGTTAGGTTAGTCTAGTTCTAACTGAAGTCGGCTTTTTGTTGAAAATATTGTGGTCGCCGACTTCAGTTAGACTAACCTAATAGGATAGGTACCTACTACTAAGTACCTAGTAGTAGAAGTTATTTTTTGCATTTTTGAAGGCGGTTTTTAGTTTTTTAAAACATTTATTTTATTTTACACTTTTTAGTGATCATAATAAGCTTATGTAGTCCCACTTCTTAGTTGATATATGAAACTTTAAGACATTTCAAGCTCGCCGCAAGCAACGCCGCGGGAAAATCATAGTCATTTTAAAACAATTAAATGTGCTTCGTTGTAGTCGCTCAACTATCTTAATCGAGATATCTTATCGCCACCCTTGAAATCGGTACCGTTGAGGAGTTCCGGTGGCCATCTGTGGTCTTCATCATCAGTTCCGCTTCACCAAGTGACACTTTCTGAATGCAAATGCTACGCTTGTTACTAAAAATACTAAAATTGCTATATGTTTGCATACAATATTTGAGGAGTTCCCTCAATTCCTCACTGATCCCTTCATCAGATTCAGATTTGCTGACAATGGGACCAACTAGAAAGTATACCCATTCGAACACCGAAAAAAAAATTTCAAATCGGTCCAGTAGTCTTCGAGTAATCGGGGAACATACATAAAAAAAAAAAAAAATATTCCGACGAATTGAGAACCTCCTCCTTTTTTTTGAAGTCGGTTAAAAAAACCGGTCAAGTGCTAGTCGGGCTCGCCCACCGACGGTTCCGGATAAATTTGTAGGTACTCGTCAACTCAATTCAAAATTTGGACCACCGTCCTTTGCATATACTCTATTTAGTTTTTAGATTTTAGAAGAAAAAATAAATAATATTTATGTTGAAAAACATTTAAAAGTTGACAGTAACATCGATATATTTTTTGTCGATAAAATATTTTGCTACATCACTTTAGTATTAGCACAGGTATGTTTATAAACCGTGGACAGACGGACGAGGCGAAACTAACACCCGTATTCACAAACAATACTTAAGGGATCCTTCACTGAGTAAACGCACTGCGTTCAATACAGCTTTGTGATTGGTCCTTTTTGACCGACCTTTTATTTATGAAACGATTTGAACCACCCTGTGCGTTCGTGAGCACTGTGAGACCTCATAGTGACGTTTGTGAATACCGGTATAAAACTCTTCTAGTCGTTTGGGTTCATTGTTGAACTAACTATTATTCCTGCAGAGAATGAAATGCTAAAGAATGGTTACGTGAAGCCGGTGCTGGTGACCACCCTCCCCCCCTACATGTCGCCGTCGCCGTACGCGCACTCGCCCGACTCGCAGCGGAACACGCCGAGCGTGCAGAGCAGGTCAGTCATGTACTTTGGTCAATACTAAAAAAATTATATAGTATAGTCTTTATTTTTTGAACTGAGCTTACCCAATACAGCCATTGTCTAAGTACAATACTATTATCTTCATTTGTTATCGTAACTGCATACAAAAAAAGTTAGAATCACATTGAATTTCCATTGAATTATCAACCCTTTCGTTTTAGACAGTAGGTTTAAAATGTACTAAGAGAAAAATGCCATATTCAACATTTTTGTATTTCATAACCGTCACCGACATAACGATATGAGATACCTTGAAATTTCAATGGATTATCGACTCTATAATCTTTTCGTAATATTATAAAAGCTTCAAAAGAAAAAAATGGGTATGTCCCATTTTTTCCATGGAACTACGAATTTTGTATTGAACTATGACGTAATGTTCAATACAAAATTCGTAGTTACATGGAAAAAATAAGACGTACCCAAAAAAAACACTTCACGCGTTTTACGCCAGGTATGTCGCCAGGGAGGTACTCGATCTAACTTTTTTGTATGCGATTGCGAAAACAAAAGAAGATAATACCTATAGTATTGTACAGAGACAATGGCTTTGTAAGCTCAGATAAGCTCAGTTCAAAAAATAAAGACTAATAGGCGTTAAATCTTAGCAATATCCAGGTTAAATCGCGTAGCTGTCAATTTTTTCCAAGCAAATTTAGCTCCGGGCGGACGTTTCTCAGCCCCTTAATAAATTCCGATTTCTACGATTTTTGAATAATTATGATGTAGTTATGAAAAAATTGGTTGTCTGTAAAATCGGTTTGCGGACGATAATTTTACGTGACAACGTCTTAAGAAAACACACAAGCCAAACGCTTAGGCCGATCGTGTCTCTCTATCGCTTGTTCCGCTCTCGCTTGCACGCTCGGCTCAGGCGGAACGTGACAATGAGTCACGCTTTTTCGTGCGTGCAGCCGGCGTTCATCGATTTATAAGACATTATCACGTGAATATAGGTTTGTACGTTTCGTTTATTCTTAAAATCATATCGGAATAGATTTAAGGAGAGAAACGTTACCGTTCCGGAAATTTTCACTTGTTTTTAGACCCCGTTATGTCGCACTGACGTCGCTTTTTTTGTAGGGATTGAATGTTTATTTTATCGACCGTCTCTATATCGATGTTTGTAGTTGATATTATGCAACAATGTGATTTATTTTGTGCCTTTTAAATCTCTGCTCATTCTCAATATAGCGAGGTAACTTCTTCATTAAAAATAAGTAGATAACCTCATAGAGATGTGATAACCTTATATATAAATAATTTACCTATTTGCATCTGCATGTCACATTGACAGACAGCAATCCCTTGCAGTGCTTTGTCGGTCTAGTTTTTTTTGCTTAAAACATTTAGTATTAGTTACTATGTTTCGATGGAAGATTTGAAAACAATATACCGTAACGATTTTAACTGTTTGAGAAAAGTTGACAATTATAATATTGTGAAAAAAATATGATAAACAGTTTTAAGTAACATTCTTTTATATAACACATTTTAGTAACGATTGGCTTTGACTCATTGTCAGTTATATGACATATAACTCTAAGTACTTATACAATACCATCGACATTTAGATAGTCGATAAAATAAACATTCAATCCCTACAAAAAAGCCTCATCAGTGCGACAAGACAACGGGGCGTCGTTGATAGTGCAGTACCGCGAAACTAACAAAATAAATAAGGAGCAAAATGCGCCTTCTGATAAATTATTAAGGTGTATTTTGCAACTTATTTTATTTGTTACTTACGCGGTATTTCATTATCAACGACGCGGGGTTTAATTATTATTTAGTGTAAACCATTTTTTCCATAGAACTATAAGTTTTGATTATTTTTTATTTAATTTTTTTATTTCCTTTTAGGTACATGCTTGATTTTTAAATAAATAAGCAGTGAAAACAGAATTTCACGTTTTAATTTTATGTTATTTTTTAAGATTTTTTATAATTTTATTTTAATAGTCACATCCATTTTGCAAAAAAAACTACGCTCGCGTTTGGTGTGCCTTATTTTTTTAAATCAAAAAGTGCTTCCTGCCAAAATGTTTTTAAGACTTTCTTTAGCTTTAAGTTTTTTTTTTAAGTGCCGGTTAAGACATTTTTTTATAATAATATTCGCTTGACATGATCAATATCGGTGGCTAAGTATTAAATTAATAATTAAGTTTTTTTAACTAAGGTTGTGTTTAAGAATGTTTTTTAGATTAATCATTACGCTATATTTTTGTAAGTATTTTTTTATTAATTTTATTTAAATCACATGAAATTTGGGTGTCTGGTGTTAAATAAAGATTAAAAATTAATAACCATTTTAGATGCGTTTTGCAGACATTTTTAATTACCAGGCCCCCTTTATAATATCTTATATTTAACACATATATATTTTTTCTAGCTGTGGACCTACTATGCTTCAACTGTAGACGGACAGAAAAAAAATCGTGCAATACGTTTGAAATATCTTTATTTAGTGTTACTAAAATATTTTGGCACAAAATAGACTAGTGTTAATTTTAGGTTTCGAACAAAGTTTTTTTAACACACGATATGTTCTTAGAAAAGTTTAATTTCTACCATGGAGAATTTTTAAAAGTATTTTAACTTAAGGTCGATTTTGCCTAAACTATTTTTTATCTAAGTCGAATTACAGTTTTTTTTTAAACCCTATGATTATCTTTCGAATAACTAGCTTATTTTAGTAAAAAAAAACACTTTCTGTCGAATTTAAAATGACACATGAAAGATAAGGTTAACAAAAGGATAATTGAAGCATTTTTTGGGATTTTTGCATTTACGTCATATTCTTGTTTCAACAAATTATTTTTTCGGCAAATTCTTGTTTAAGAACGCATTTCGTTCGATCGATTTTCAGTTACATTCAGCAATAACTAAATACTACTATGCGTCTCTTTCTTTATCTTTACATAGTATGAAACGAAGTCGCTTTCCGCGTCTATATGTCGGTATATGACGAAAAAAGGAATAAATTAACGTCTATGTGTGTTTATAAAAACTGTCAATGTAATTTCGAATTAATTCATAGTTTTCTACAACGACATAAATACAAAATTAACTTAACGTTAGGAATTAAGAACAATACGTAACGTAGCGAACAAAATAAGTGTCACAAATTAAGGAAAAAAAATGCTAAAAGTTTTTGTTCGAGTTCATAAAAGTCAGTATTACATTCATTATTTTCAAAAAGGTTAGACTTAAATGCATTTATTTTATTATTAGATAATATCAGCGTTTTACCTACCAATAAAACGCTTATTAAGCGATAACCTTATTTGAAGCCTAATTAAACTAAAAATTGAGAGAAGCGAGCTTGATTTCCGGTAACGAATCGGCTATAATTGGATTACTCCCACGATGACGTCACGTCCTGTCTACCAGGTGAGGCGGGAAGCCCTGGAGCTGTCCAGCCTTACTTCATTTAGTCTCAGGTGTTTTTATTATTTCACCAGGCAGGCATGAAATATTAGGCTTCAAATAAGGTTATCGCTTAATAAGCGTTTTATTGGTAGGTAAAACGCTGATATTAAGCTTTGAACCGTTATTTGAAGCCTAATTAAACTAAAAATTGAGACCTGTTTGTTATCGCCTGGTGGACAGGACGACGCCAATGTGATAAATCAAGGAAGGGTTAATAATGATAACAATCTTAACACTCTTAATCGTTTATTGTAATTTGTAGAAAATCAGTGATCTATCTTAAAACAATTCTACATATTACAAATTTTATCAATAACCACTTAATGTCTATGCCATATAACAAAATACAATTACCAACTAAATTGTCAAGAAGAGGCACTGATACATTTCATAGGAGCAAAAACCCGGCTAGTTATAGTCATATTATAATCGCAACATTAAACAAGCTGGGAATGTATTATATTATGTACATGTTAAGTAGCTCAATTATGTCCCTACTTAACTGAACAAAATTAATCTATTCATTAATACGTATTTGAATAAAATACATTTTAGGTACCTACGGATTATGTACAGCAGTATTTCAACCTTTGAAATAAACTAAGTACCTAACATAACTTACTTTTAGGTTGCATTTGAAACATTAACATAAAATACAATTAAGTATATCAAAAACCTGATTAGTTCTTGTAAAAACATGTCTAGGTAATCAGCTTTCGTATAGTTTTACATTTCTATTAGACAATCAGATATATCAGTATAGCTAAGCAGTAACTACTATACTCGTAGTATAAAAATACAAAAATTGTTTAGGTATCATACCCAATCATTTAATTACAATCACGACGGACTTAGAAATTTAAGATAATGCTTACAACGTGAACTGTGTACCACGTAAACAATGACAAAATAAACAATACATTAGGTAGACCTACATTTTACTCGTCTACGGGTGCAAATAAATTTGAAATGGAATGTGAGGTTATAGAGGGACGGATTTCACGACAGTAATACTTTAAAAAAGTGTTTTCTGAACGCCAGTTCCCTCGAGCCAAAATATCATCTATCTGACAATTCTCGACCCAATTCTTTGATGCTACTGCAGGTCGGATGCTGCCAGCGCTAGACTGGATGCCGGCTTGCAGTAATATCTTTTTGATCCAGCCAGCAATATTTGTACGAGACGCTGCTTTAAGGTTTTTACATGTAGTTATAAACAAATTATTAATGCCAGGCGCGCGTCTACCCTCAGATAGTCTAATTACCCTTTTGATCCAAAAAAGTGGGTCCAAGGCCTGACATTCTTTATTTCTGAAAATACGCCATCCCGATTGGCGATTGCTCACAGTATCAGTCTTAGAGCCATACTTCGGCCAGAACACTACAGAGTCTTCAGAAAATAAACAATTATCGTCATCAATCATCAACAACGTTAGGTCATGAACCCGCCGCCCAGAACACAACAACAACAAAATTGCCGTGCGAGCGGAACATTCGAATAAATTATCCACATTACAGGTGTTATTTCTTAACCAATGTACAAGAATATCGGTGTCCCATATTGGAGCCTTTTTCGATTTCACACTTGCTAAACTAATAGATTTTAATACCTGCCGTACCAATAAATGCGAACTGAGACGATTATTCAAGTTAGGGTCGCAAAGAGTGGAAATCGCAGATTTATAGACTAAAATTGTACTATATGCCAACCCTTGTTTTAGGTGAAGGTCGATTAAAAATTTTGCGAGATCCGCCCCCTGCGGATTACACTTATCTACGGAGTTCTCACTAGTCCAAACATGCCACTTTTGCCATGCAACATTATAGGTTTTCATTGAGGAAGCTCTCCATCCCTTCTGCAAAAACTCCATTTGATCCTGAGACCAATCTTTTAGTCTATCCGTCCACCCCCACACATCCAAACCTCCAACACTAGATCCTGCGCCATCGGAGGCGGGTGGCCCGTCGTCACATCGACTAGAACTTGGGCTAGGTTGTAGATTGTAAACGGGGCACTCAGGGCTCTGTTTTTGAGGTCTGGAC
Source organism: Acleris cristana (assembly GCA_948252455.1). Lineage (NCBI taxonomy): Eukaryota > Metazoa > Arthropoda > Insecta > Lepidoptera > Tortricidae > Acleris > Acleris cristana. The sequence continues at coordinate 1,301,309 of OX411800.1, read as the reverse complement.
GCCAAAAAACTTTTGTCCAACGCGGGGCTACAATAAGATACTTCCCCCTTGCCGTGTTGAGGTGTTGTAACACGCGAGGTATCAGGAAGGGGGGTGGAAACACCCAAGCCAGGGAATAGTTCCACACGTGGCTGAATGCGTCGTACAGGTAAGCTTGTCCGTCTGTGTGGTCTAGTGTGCAGTAAATGGGTAGAACATGGGCTGCCGGCGAAGCAAACAGATCCATCTCCGGAAGGCCGAATTTGGAGAAAATCAGATTGATCATTGGAGGCAGGAGGAGCCACTCCGGGGATTTGACAAGCCTTGACAAGCGATCGGCTTCGCCATTGTAACGCCCTGGCAGGTAATGTGTTACAACATGTATTTGGTATCGATCTAAAATCCTGTAGATTTGGTAAGTCAACTCCATTAGTGACAGTGACTTGGTGCCCCCTTCGTTCCTCATATAGGCTACTACAGTCCTGTTGTCGGACTGTATCATGAGAGAGGAGCCGGCCAGGCGATGAGCGTGATCTTTTAAAACGTACAAAATCGCCAGCATTTCGCGATGGTTGCAGTGAAGCCTCGCCTCCTTCGCAGACCAACAACCCGACAGCCTGAGATTGTCCAGCTGGGCGCCCCAAGCTACCCCTGAGGCATCCGTCACCAAGTAGTTTGTTACAGGAGGGCAATGAATAGGCGCGCTTTTTCCTAGATTGGAGCACCACCAAGCTAATTCCTTCAGGGCTATGGGTGGGATCGGACATAGGCTGTGGGGGCTCGTTAGAAACATATTCTGACAATAAATGAGTGCTCTGTGATTTAGGCGACCTCTGGGGACTGCAAAGCTGGCAAAGTTGACCATCCCTACGATACGTTGAATTACGCTTAGATTGGCCTTTTTTCTTTTTAATAATATTTTCGCATCTTTTTGAATTTTTTGTACTTTTTGCGGAGGCAAGAATTTTCTGTTTAAGTGAGGGTTCCAGCCTATGCCTAAATATTCGAGAGTGATTTGCGGGGTTAAAATGGACTTGGCATAATTTATCTGCCAACCTAGATACTCTAACAACCTCGTTGTTTCGACAGCATGACTGGACAGGGTTTGAGCATCCTGATTGGCCAGCAAAAAATCGTCGAGATATACTATTACTCGGATACCTCTCTCTCTGAGGATCTGAGCTACCCAATTCGTTAGGGATGCAAATACCTTTGGTGCGCATGCAAGGCCAAATGGCAGACAGGTCATTTCGTAAAGGCTGTGATTGTAAATCAAACGAAGGAAGCATCTGTGCGCTTTGGCTACAGCCAGGTGGAAATACGCATTGGATAAGTCGAACTTGACTAGCCAATCTTGGGGTTGCAGAAATGTGGCTACTTTGTGCATATTGACAAGACGGAACGGTCTCACAAAAACGTATTTGTTTAGTCTCTTTAAGTTGAATATCGGGCGGGCCGACCCGTCGCTTTTCGGTATTATAAACAGAGGGGATACGAAGCTGGGACCGACGTCCGCAGGTTCCAAAACTCCCATTTGTAGCATATCGATTATTATCTTGTCCATTTTGCAACTTTTTGGGGTCTGCAATGAATGACTGTTTAAATTTGGAAGCCGCAGAGGTGGCTTTGAATAAAAAGGGATACGAAAAAGGCGAATAATCTGCATTAGGACCTCGGGAGCCCGAAGCTCTTGCCAGCGTTCCACATAATTCACCAGTCGGCCCGCCCGAACCTCGCTCGAGTCAGAAGTTGCGTTTTGAATGTCCACGCGAAGTGGATGGACCCGAGAACCTACCCCCTTTGTTGTTAATGGGACGAGATTCCTGGTTTTGAAAACTACGACCTGGCCTCTGGCGCTGTTGTCTCGTTTGTGGAAAGGGTTGTCTTTGCGTGTAGCGGTAGTCGCGCCCTTGTGGTTGAAAATTCGTAACCGGATGGGACCGAGTCATAGGGTCAGAATACTGGTAATTAGCATTACGAAACCCGACAGTTTTATTGGTATGGATGTTATTAGCATAACTAGGCAAGGCCTGAGTCTGCATTTGGGGCTGAGCCTGAGCAGCAGCTTTACTATGAGGCGCACGGGGCGGCCAAAATGCTTTAGAAGCACCCCCAGATTTTTCGAGCGCATTAGCAAACGAATCTTTTTGAAACAGAAATTCGCAGGTAGGTGGAATTTTTCTCAAGCTGGTCCTTAAATAACTATCTTTCACCGACCGTAATAAACTATCACGTCTCTGCTGTATTAGCTCGGCTCTGTGACCACATGACATTTGTAATAAATCACTACTTATTTTTTTAAAGCTACCCTTGACAAAAACTTCATTTAATTTCTCGTCTAATAATTTCGGTGTAACTTGCTCAACAGTATCTACCCACTCGAGTAAAGATTTAAAACCGTTTTGAGCGGCCTCATTCTGCTTAATGAGGGCTTGAGTTATGCAAGCAAAACCACGTTCAATAAACCAGAGCGACCTAAATTTGTCAAATGGCTTGATTTCATCATTGGCTTCTAAATATGTAAAGCCTGGTGATGAACAGTACTGCTTTTGCACGTCTACATAGCGAACACTATCCCAATCATCAGAGTTAAACCGTTGTACCTCATTTATTAGCTGAACATAAGTTGGCAAGGACTTGGGAACAGTCGGTTCCTTTAATACTGTAGTTAAGGGTAGTGAAAATGAGCACGAGGGGGCGGATACTTCGGCAGAAGGAACCGCGAATCCAGTTTCGTTCTCGCTATCACTAAAAAGATCCCCACTCACGTCCCCACTAACATAAGAGTTGTTACACTGATTATTCACACCAGAGTTCGAGTAAGATGTAGATGGGAACGCAACGTTACTTGCGATAAAATTTTGTAAGCCACTTACTTGTTCACTCAAATACTTCAGAGCATCCTCGGTACTATTTTGTGAACGGCGTCGTCGCCGTTTTTGTTTGCGGTTTTTTATTTGCCTAGCCTTCCTCTTCCGGCCACCTGCAGGCTGCTCCGCAGGCTGTGGCGGAAGCGTCGGCGCCGGCTCGTTCACGGGAGTATCCGAAGAGGAACTATCGGTAGAGGAATCGGAGGATTCACCCGAATCGTTCCCCATTTTGAAATACAATCTGGAAAATACAATGTATTAAAAACACGAACGGTAACACCGTTTTATTCCCGGTTTCACTATACAGGGATTTCAAATGAACAGTTAAATTTATATGAATACTTTGATCAGAAACTATATTAAAGGGCTTTAGCCACTTGCAATTATTTTATTCTTATATATAATAAGTAGGTACCTCTCAGACAACCGATTGCTACGACAATCAAGACGCCAATGAAGTAAGGCTGGACAGCTCCAGGGCTTCCCGCCTCACCTGGTAGACAGGACGTGACGTCATCGTGGGAGTAATCCAATTATAGCCGATTCGTTACCGGAAATCAAGCTCGCTTCTCTCAATTTTTAGTTTAATTAGGCTTCAAATAACGGTTCAAAGCTTAATAAGTTATACAGTATTTCTATTTTAATTCTAAAGTAATTTTGAAGGAGGCCAAATTTAATTGGTGTGTCGTCTATGCGTATTTAGAATATTAAAATGTGTTTTTCTAGTATAAAATTAAACCAAGTGAAATATTTTATAATTCGATATACAATTAAACTATATCAAAGCATGTTACACTTAAATTATTGGTCAATTCGATGGTCAATTCTTTGAAAATGTCAACCATATCCATACTACCTAGAAAAAATGAAATTTGAAATTTTTGATACCGGTACTACTGCTACAAGTAACTAAATTCTTAACTTGTACAGGATTTTTCTTGTACTACATTTCTAAATTTCCAGGGCCTATTATGAATTAATTATAATTTAAGGTTGTTTTTTAATAAAGGACTGAATTAGGGTAGGCGTCAATGCTAAGCGTTGCTGGAGATTTGATCATATTTATTGACATAATTATACCCATATATTTTATAATATAAAAACTTAAATCGGCTAATGTATTTCTAAATGTTATATATTTAGAGCATGTATTTTATTTTACTTGTTTTTAAGACGTTACTTAAGGAAAGGTAAAGGTCATTCTTCATTTCGGTGCCTTAAATTGAATTAAAAAATCAAGATAATTTTACAAATTGTCATTTATTATTTGTATTATACAATTTGACACCCCGGCAGGGTATAGCAATTTTCGTATAGGTACATATAGCATGCTAGAAACGTAGGTATTCCTAAAAAAAAAACATTTAAACGTTTTTTTGCTGATGATTATTCACAATTATTAGAATATCATAATATTTAACTTTAATTACAACGATCTTATGTCTTATGACAAATTTGGGATAACATCAATTATACATTTCAGATATTTTGAGCTTAATTCCCAGCTGTCCTAGATATGTTGGTTCGCAATCACATCACTCCCTTATTTATTATGTATTTACCCACTATTTTTGTCCTATATGTTACCTTATACGTTACCGGTCCGGTACGTACGGTCCAATGCGTATTTTTTTGCCTCGAAATGAAGAATGGCCTTTAATATAATGGTACAGCCGGAGTCATACGATACACTGTAGTATATTGTCATTATTGTCGCTTTGACTTATTTTACAGTTTCGTTTGACAATTTAAACATGAGGTTAGGAATCGCAAGTACTTTACCGGCTATCCAGTACAAACGTAGTTTTATTTTATTTTTTAATCGACATTAGATGTATTTCGAAGCGACTGGAGCGAATGATACAGTCCTTATTACACTCCTTTTTTTTGGACGGTCGTGTAAAAATTACGGAAGTTTTTAGTTGTCTATTAAAATTGAAAATTTGCTATATTTCATTGTCCTAATTAGTAGTCATTATATAAGACCCAATTCCTAACCTAGTTTTGTCCGTCTCTTTATATTTGTAAAATTGAATACCATTCCTTGTTTAAAAAAACCAATTCGATATTCTTGTATTATTTAGTTTTGTTTTCTTGATAAAGCAACTAGAGACCTAATAATTAACATAATTTTCCCAATGTTGCATCACATTCATCATGGATGGTTTTTTTTATAAAGAAAGTGTTTTTTAGGCAAAAAAGATCATTTTAAGGTTAAAGAATTGTTTACTAGACACAAGCAAGATTGAATGAAGTTTAACTATGTTTGTATGAGGCCTCTAGCGTACTGGCGACTGTTAAAGCGACATGGTACTATAATGGATATTATGACACCGACTGCAATTGATAACGAATTAGACACTTCGTAATGAACAAGAATGTGTGCCAGCAATTTAAGTAATTAGTATTGTTTTTGCTATATTAAAATATGTATTTTTCGCTAGATTAATTAGAAAAGCAATTATAATTTGTTTCTCTTTATAACGCATAGTATTGACATAAGTGCACACGTATTGTTAGATACTGACCCCACCATAGAACTGTGACTTTATGAAAGGACGCATGCGCCAGTTGATAGTCAAATTAAATTTAACCCCCCATCTTAAGAAATGAGATCACTAGTACAAGGTTCTATGTGACATACGCCCTTTTTTCTGAGGATTACCAAAACAAATGTCACTGGGACTTGATAGAAGCGCGTGGAGCTAACCCCATGTGCTTCTGTTTAGTGTAATGGTAAATGTGGCGTTATCTATGAAAAGGGACCTTATTGTCGATGGCGCTTATGCCGTATTGCGTCACGCGACGTTGTATTTATATCGTAGCATCGATAATAATGGCGGAAGCGCCATCGACAATAAGGTTCCTTGTCAAAGATAACGCCACAAATACTCTTTCAATCGTCCTCGCGTGTGATATCCATGGCCTTGTTTCTCTGATAAGTTCATGATTGTCTAAAACTGGATATTGCCAAAATACACCTTGTTAAAACAAGAAGTGGAAGTTATAAATTTAGAAAAAAAAATTACACTGTGACAGTTCTATGGTGGTTCCATCAAAAAATGGACGTTTCCGAGGGAACAGCGATTAACATTCTACACGGATAGAGTTTTAGACGAAAGGTTATATACAAATGTTATGCGTGAAAAGATATTAGGAACGGGTAGGTTCTTTTATTGGTAAATTGAATTCGTAAATTAGGTACAGTTTACTCTTCGACCAGTTGTTAGTTGAAAACTATTTACACTATTAAAATATTCATAAAATTGGCATTAATATACAATATTTATAAGTGTGTGGAATTTTTGACATATTACAGACCAATTTTCAGTATACCTAGTAGAAATTTAATATTAAATATACGAATTTTACCGAATTATAACATATACTTTGAAACTTAAATACCGTCCTTGTTCCATAATATAACCAAGCATATTGTTTTATGAGCAGAGAAATAATCCATTAAAAATAAAATCAGTATCGGAATTTCACTGCGGCGCGCGCTACGCTCACATAAGCTACACGCGTGCACCACTAACGTTATCGGATTGTTCATTGGATCTATAAATTATATGCATTATTGTTAGTAATAAGATCCTTACGTGTTAGAATTTCCTATAATTTAAGAAAATAGGATAAATACACACAATCATTCTGCCGTACTACCAAAAGCGGCTGCAATGCAATAGTCGAACAATTCTATACTTTATTGGTAACGGCATTAAGTTTAAAATGCTTATACTATTACTATGCAGTTACTCGCTTTCTTTGGTAGGACGGCATTGGAGTCAGGGATTTAACGGTACCGTTATAAATAACAAAAGCTTAAATATTAAAATACCTATCACGTTCTTTTACCCAATGTGTTTTTTTCGTAGCAACACTACAGTTTTAAAACTGCAAATTTAATAATGACGTATTTAAGTATTACGTAGTTATTTTCATTAAAGTATTTTTTTTTAAATATCGGTACATGATGTTCCATTTTTACAATACCAGTACTAAATGTAGTTTTTTTTTTCAATTTAGTTTCACCGTACTATCGCGGGCTTTACTATATTACCATGACGGCAATGATGATAGTGATCTACATAATGGTACCGTTTTTGGTCTCAGACCGTCTTTAAAACACGTAATTGTATCAAGTATCAAAACTAATTTATTGTTAACGTGATCAATTAATCTTGGTACTTTTGACTTAGAATCGTAAGTATGTGTCATTGATGTTTTATATTTAAAACTATTGATGTTTAATATAAGGTTTAGGTAAGAAAATTTTGTTAGAAATAATGAAAAAAACTACACGGTCTCAGAATAAAAATTACACGTTGGTGACAATTTGTAAAAATATTTAATCTAAAGGAATGTTGATCATTATTATACACTTTTTTTACGCATTTTAACGACGTGATCAAACCGGAAACTTAAAAAAATTCAGATAACTTTAACGACTATTCAATGCCGCCACAGTACGGGAATTGATATTCGTATTTTATTGTATTATATTTTTTTTTGTCGTATATGTAAGATCTTTGTTGTTCATCGCTTGTCGATGTCTTAAAAACATGCAGTCGAACATAGAAACTCCTTTTTTAGTAGTTATTAAAAACATAACGGGTTGGGAAATGTCCTTTCCGTTACTCTGATTTGATATTTATCATAACTTTATAGTCAATTGCGGAAGATTGTCTCCCGATATTTATTTATTTATATACAGTTTAACTCAAATTTGGCATACCATGTAAGTAAGCAGATTGAATACTAAGTACATCGACATTTCGTTTTGGTATTAGGTACATATCATGCATGTCTGTCTGGCAACACTATTGTTAGACTATTTAGTTCGTTGAATTATGGATTCTGATTTACTATATAATTGAATCAAACGACTAATGTAGGATAGAATAGCGTATACACTTATTCAGCTTTTAAAGAAAAAAAGTTTTTTTTGGACAACATTCTGAAATTTATGAATAAGATAGGTAATACATTTTAATTTTACAAATTGACTATTCTATTGTGATTTTTTCCAGCTTTTGTGTATAAATTCGGTGCTAGTTTTACGATCAAATTAAGTACATATGTTAAAGTTTATTTTAAGGAAATTAACATTATAATTTATAACAATTTTGAGTAACAGCCGAATAATAATATTCTATGCATATTTTTTATTTATTTAGTGTACAAAAGGCGGACTTAATGCTGCAAGTATTGTCTACCAGTGAACCTTGTTATATACGAGTAGTGAAAGCATCAAATCTCAAACAGCGAAACTTAAAAGTACTATTTATTTTTTAATTCAAACACGAAATGGGAATTGTATAGTTTTTCATCATAATTTAAAGTTTCCTAGTAGCACAGATATAGTACTTCTTGTTTCTTAATAGCGACCGATTATCTTATTTTTTTTTATGAAACACTATTAACATATATACTGACAGCTCCAAGTGCAAGTGTAGTATTAAAAAGTGGGTAGTACTGTACTGAGTATGAATCAATTTATTAAATGTGGGTGTTTCTTATAATGTCAATAATGTTAAATATGTATCGTTAAAATTATTGGAATGTACATAAGGCAAGGTTTCCTGCCACTCACAGCCCACGACGCAACAGTTTGCGTCAAATTTCTCAACATAAATTCCGAATATGTTTACGAATTATTTTTTCTTATGATTTATGAAAATGATGGTAGGGACCGACATATTAAATAATAAAAAAAAACTCGATATGTCCTCAAAAAAATATAATATAACGTTTTTTTTGTTACCAAAGTAACAAAACGGACAAGTAACAACTTTTTTGGGACGTATATCGCGTTTTTTTTTCTTACTCAGCTCATGCTGTCCGCGATCAAAGTACCCTTTTTTTTAAACTCCCCTTAAGCTAATTATATATCTTAAATTTGTCGTTAAGTATTATTAGATTTTGACAGTATACTTAATTTTTTAAATCTATATTTAAGTTTGCTTGCGTATCAATTTAATAATGTATGTTTAAACAACAATTAGAAGACCTTTCTTTAAGGGATTAATAACGTATAATAAATTTTATATCATTAAATCAAACATTCTCAACTATTTATCGTCATATCACAAAACGCATTTATATTTTGACAACGTATCTCGATTTTTTTATGACAAATAATTAAGTGGTTATGTGTTAAGGAAGCTGTTACATAGTTTCATATAAATGACTTATATACGATGCCTTACAGATTTTATTTTAAATGTATTTATACCACCACGATGGCAACCCATGTATTTTAACCTCTACGCAAACACGGTGTTATGCATCAAATCTCTTAAATGGATGGACCAATTTGGACTCGCTTTTTTTTATTAAAAAGCTAGTTTAACTGACAGCTTTCTTAGCTAGATTTGATGTCAATCGGTTTAGCCGTTAAGGAGATATCAGCTTTGAAAGTAGCGTTCACCATTACATCGTGGGTTTTACACATTTAATAGTTGTTCTGACCTCCCGAATCCCCAGGTTTTCTCGGACATAATGCCAAATATAAAAGGCACCCTGTAATGAATGCAGCAAGGTTGCAATTACAATGTTACTAAAATAGGTATTGGGATAACATTTTCTATAACTATATGAAGTCATTTATATGTAACAACCGTATCTGAATAGCTTTGTTGGATGGTTTTTGTCGAATTTCTCTTTCCACGGATGTGACTATTATGTATACGTTAGGTTTAATTATAGATTGAATGTGTATATACTGCGTTCTGACCGTTATCGAATCATAATATAATCCGGCCAATGTAGGATGGTCCCAGTGATAGCCGTATTTTGTAATTTCAGATACTATACTCGCTATAAGAAAGTATAAAAAGTGTTTTTAATACAAAAAGTGGTACTTTTTGTAGCTGTATATCGTGAAAAGTCAAAAAACATGTCCAATATGTGTTTTTATATGAGCTATCACTGGGATCATTCTAGATCTTGCTTGTCAGTATGTCTAGTTCAGTAGAGTTCATAATGCATAATTATAACACCGTTAAATCATGCCTATTTAGGATTTAACACGACAAAAATAAAACTTCCCAAAGCGCTATATGCCTCGTGTTCTAAATTCGGCACTCAAAATATAAGTAGCTTCATTATGCAACAGTTGCATAAATAAATATTGACGTTTATTTAACCCTTTCCGGCCGAGCCGATATGATCGTACAATTTTTTGCATTAAGTTTTTTTGAATAATCAAATTCATAATCGTTTGCAGAAAGTTTTATTATGCATTTTTTTAAGCATGAAACGGTCAGAGCATAGTATTATACATTGAGCTTAAAGTTATATAAGAATAGGATAGAACAGTATTCCAAAAAGTATGCTCAAAATTGCTATTGATTGGATCTTGTCTATGGTAAAACCTTTAAAAAACAACTTTTTGTCATATATTTATAAAAAAAAATGTGTTTTAGACAGAGGTTTTATCACCCGACCGATGTAAGCTAACATATTGAATGTTGAATGTTTGTATCTACTTTACGTGTTTCGGATACAATATATGTGCTATTAAAAAAAAAAAGATAATTTTTTTTGCAAAAAAATTGTCTTTGGCAAAAAGAAAGTAATTTTTCAGTTGTAGTGAATATTTTTTTTATCTAAAGACAATTTTTTTTCATCACTTACGCGAAAATGCAACACAGACGGTCGTTTTTTTATTTTATTGTATTTTATTTTACAATTAACTTTAAATTCTCAAAGCCGGGCACACACTGCCTAAATATTGTCTGTGCTGCCTTTTTGGCGAAAAAAAAATTGTTTTTTTTTTTACTTACAACGACCGTATGTCTAACGTGTTGCATTTTCTCTTTCCCGATACCTTCGACCTTGGGGACCGGCGGACCACACACAACACAAATAAAACACAACATTCAACTTCATAACTTTTTTTCTATTATTATTTCTCTAACTAAATTAAAATCAAATCAAAACTTAACACCTTCAACGAACATTTTTACTATTTCAATAAAAACACAACTATTTCTACTTACCTATTTATCTTCACACATAACCACACGCAAACAACCGTTCCAACTGCTACATAACTGCTACCCAACGGCTACCCTACTGCAACATAACTGCAACAGCTACCTAAGCGCGGCAACTCCCGCCTTTACCGAGAGCACTCTCATGGACAGCGACTTGTTCGAACAAATCCGCGCGTTCGAGCCAGACAGCATGGACGACTTCTCGTTCTACGGGGGCAGCATGAGCAATATGAGCAATATGAGCAACATGAGGGAGTGAGGTATGTATACTTACATTAATAGTAGTTAATGTGACTGGTGCATAATGAGAGGTATTAATATACGAGTGTAGTTTCATAATAAGATCACACGAGTGTTTTAATGCTTAATTATGTGTACAGTCTCATACATAACTACAGGCATATCATACGTTTTCTAATATATGTGAGAAACCTTTATCTGTGGTTGCTCTGTATCTTAATGTTTACATTAAAGTATCTGACACCTTTAGTGTATTTTTATTCCAGTCATCATATGCTTACCGATACGATTGGTCTCGGTTAGCATAATGATGACTAGAACAAAAATACACTCGGCAACTTGAGCTGGTCACTTTTTTTTTGCAGTCGTATTTTATATCGTTTACTCTGTTATACGTGTAGTCTTTACCTAACTATGTTTTTGTTTCAGATGCTGAAAAAAGCTACGTAAAAAAGTCTAGATTAATTTTGACAAATGAATTAAATTACAGTCAATTGTAGCTTAAATATTAGTCCTTGTAGTCAGTGCCATAGAGTTCAAAACGTATTTACAAAATATAATAGTTTATTGCTTTTAGTATATTAACAGCACGCTTTATAAAAAAATGTTATAGTTTATATCATAAGATAAAGTTTTATAATCATATGAAGTTTATTTCACTGATTTTAGGCGTGTATTTATATAAACCATGACTTAAATATTAAAAAAACAGTAAAAAATATTAACGCATACGGTGCGTCAAAAATAAATTCATATATATACGTTCATAGACGTTGAATGTGTTAGGGTCGTCTTACAAAACGTGTCGCATTTAATTTTTCTTTCGATTATTAAAGAAAATTTGAGTGAAATTCTAACTGTTATACAGGGCTGTAAAAGGAAATATTTTCATATCTTACAAAAAAGGTGTATTCAGGGACCGGAAAACCCGTTCGTTTGCTTAAGCCGTTCGAATCGATATCCCCTTCATACGATAACCCAAACGTTTCGGTAAGCCTTTCATCGGCTTAGCCGTTCATTACGATAGCCCGTTCAAGCCGGGTAACCCGATCCGTAACAACCGGTAACCGCTTACCGAATCAGATAGGTTTTCGAACTAACCGCTTATCGTTCGGGTTACGGTAACCCGTTCCATCCCCTCTTTTCTCGCACCGCACGCGACGTGGTATGTGTAAAAACTAAAATCTCTTAACAGGTTCAATCGGCGCAACAATAGGTAACCCGTTCGCGGCTTATTGATACCGGTAAGCAGTAAGCCGAATTAATTCAATCGAAGCGATAGCCTTTATACCGGGTAAGCTGAAGCTAAGCAGATTACGGTAAGCGGGTCCGGTCCCTGGGTGTATTAAAGTGACATCATGTAAAATTATGTCTACTTTAAATGAAATCAGAATCAGTATTTGAGATAAATAAATTGAAAAGAAGAAATATATTAGGTCATTAACGTATTTACCGCCCATGACGCCCCGGTGCGTCAACCGTACGGAAGGACCGTTAGCGTCTATAACGAACGACAGAATGTAGTTTAAAAAAAAGGGTGCTAAGGTGTAAAAAAGCCGTCCGTTATCACGATGGAATGACCAAAGGGGAAGTTAATGAAATCGTTAATGTAGGTTGGTAAAAAAAATACGACAAATAAAAAATAGGAGTCTAATCGACAATTTTATCGATTACTATTGTAGTTTTTATTCGTTATTAAAAAAATTAATTATTACTATTTTTCGGCAGTCGTGTATAAATAATGGTTCGTAGTATTGGAAATAGTATATTACTTAACAAGGGCTGTAAAAGAAAGAAAGCCCGAAATCGCAGGTATTTGAGACCCGAGCCGTAGGCGAGGGTTGTAAATATGCGATAGAGGGCTTTCTTTTTTACTGCCCGTGATGAGTACACAATTTTACGTCTTCACTTGGCCACAATGCGAGTTTTACCGTGCGCGCAGCGTGCGATAAAACTCACATTACGGCCAGGTGTTACGTAAAATATTTAAAAGAACAGTTGAATTTCAAGGAAATTACAAAGGACATAAATGAATAAGTATGCATTTGAGTTTTAAACATTTCTTTACAGTTTTTTTTATAAATCAATAAACACTAAATGATTCATATTTAAAGAGAGAGCAACTTATTCCTATTGCAACAGAAATATACAAAACAAAATAGATTGTTTTTTTACCTGTATTTGATATTAAAATAAAATGGGTAGACAGGCATTTTTTATTATTTTGCAATTTACTTATTTTTAAGTGTAGCTCCAAAATGTTAACTTTGATTTTCTTTTATTAATTATGTAATATTTTATATTTTACATTTATAAATTCAATAGGTGCCATTTTTAGTGATCAAATAAAATATTGACAATGTATTTAAAGTTTAATTTCGCAATCATATTGAATTAACTAAGATTTTATAATAGTAATAAGTAATTATAGTTTATGTATAGAAATTGTCATGATGTTTCAATAATAAGTAAGAATCTTGTTGCTTCGAGCATTTACTTTGCTAAAAATTTCATTGACGTGGTAACAATATTATGGAGTGAAATATAAATAAAAAGATAACATGAATTATTACACTTTTAATGAAGATCCGTTTAATGTTATATTTATAAATCAAATAAACCCAAGTGTGTAGCAATCCGGTTTTTTTATATTTGTTAACAATAAAATGGAATGAAACAGAAATCAATTATAAGACATATATTTCATTTAAAAGATGATAATTGTAGGTAGTAATGTCTCACAAAAAAACATAATTAATTGTTACCCAAGTATCTAGCAAATCAAAGTGTAATCCTTATGAATGACCACTATTGAATGCTAAAGACTACGATGTAAATACGTTAAAACTTAGAAAGACGTTTTTCTCATGTAGGTGTACGTGTTCCACATTTGTATGGAAAAAATAAATGTCAATGTGTGTGAGATTGTCCCTCTGATTTTTTGTAATCCGTATATTCTTGCTACACCTGCATTTGCTTACTCGTAACGCATTGGAAATATCGTAGCATATTCAAAATTTGTGATAATTGAGGCCTTATTGAAGTCGAATCTTAGCGTCGCTTCGGCCTTTTTTTTGTATTATTTTACAAATGCTGCCACGCATGAATAAACAAAAGTAATATCAACCTATCATCGCAGAATATAGAATGTCACAAGTAACGAAGGCGCTCAAAAAAAAGCGTTTCAGTTCATGACTACTTAGTGATTTCTTTTCTATTGTGCAATTCGTTTGTTCTGGTGGTAAGTGGAAGGAGTCCTCAGGGTTGGCAACGCATTTACGGTCTCAGGATAGCAATCTTAAGATTGCAGTCTTGAGAATTCAGTCTATGGGTCCTACTTACCATGCCTTCTCGGTAGCATTAAAAAAAACATAAAATAATATATGTAAACGTCAGTCTGTTTTAGAGTTTTGTGCTACAAATACATTCAGAACACAAATACTAAAGGCGATTTAAAAACGTGACATAAGATTAAAAAAAGTGACAGTCGTCTATTCGTGACAGCACTTGTGAAAAATCAGATGGCTTCATTTTTCATACTATATGAGGCCTAACTAATTAGGAACCGTCAATATTGTACTACAAGATGACGTTAGTACGTCATAAATTTTAAATTAATAAGTACAATCAAGGACTTTAATTGTTATGCCACTATGGAACCCTGTCGCATAAAGTTAATCATTAATTTTGGCATAATTTCTTTCATGTGGTTTGACGCTGTTATTATGACAGGGTTCCATAGTGGCATAACAATTAAAGTCCTTGGCTGTACCTATACAATCTCTTCAAAAACCTTAGGGCTTAGGGTTAAATAAAGATAAAGAGACATTTATTCGCTACAAATACAAAATTACATTGCATAGATACAAAAAGAACAAGACACAGAGTAATTGTTGCGGAACACGATCGATAAATACGACCTTTATGTAATTTGGCACATTGAACGTGTTATCCGCTCTTGACGCACATGTGCGTCACCACTCCATACAATATTTTGACCATGGACAGTGGAAGTGTTATTCAGTAAACTCTCGACTCAATTAAGTTCGAAATTACGTTCAGTTTTTTTCCCCTCGATTTGTTCATAAATAAAGAGTGAGAAAGGGTATCCGAAATTTTTGGAGTAAATCTAGTAGTCAAGCGTGGCCATTGTAATAGCCCATAATTTAAGGGACCGAGTTATGGGTAAGAGTAGCTAGTACTTAGTAGAAATGTTGCTCTGAAATTTTGACGCGTCACTTAGAAAAACGATTTAAGTCAATTTTGTATACCGCACAGATTTTGCTGTTTATCATGTAGTATATTATAGTTTTAAGAGCCTTAGATATATATTAAAAGTTTAAATGTTATGCACTTTTGTAAAATTATGTTTTGTGTTCACGATTATGGAAATAATAAATGATTTTTCTTATTATACATTTTTTTTTGTTTATAGAAATTTATGTAAAAGAAAAGTATGTAAGTATTCAAATTTTAAATGTATCGGAAACTATAGACACACACAAATTTAAAAAAAGTGCCCAATTCTCGGTTATATCCATGGCAGCAGTTTTGACCTTGAACTTTGAACTTGAACTTTAGTCCTAATTTGAAGGTCAAGGTCATGGGGTATATTTCAAGTATTATGATCATTTATTATTTCCATTTGATTATTTCAGTATATTGTATAGTTACTGCACGCACTATAGATTTACTTAATTCAATGTGCTATTATAATGTAAAATTTTGTTATACTTATATAATATAGTGTTATAGTTTGCGAACGATGGAAATGTCTGAAATTTACATACCTAAGCGGCCGCCGACGCGGTATGTATTTTGTATAGGCCTTTTTTTGTATTTATAGCATAAACCACTTACAGCAGTTGGGGCACCAATATTTATATCTGAGCTTGATTATTTCAATTTTGTTAAAGGAACCCTTCAGAAATCAAGGTTCGAAAGTAGCTTTCTCACCATTGCGTAATAAAATAACTCAAGAGTGAAAGGAAAAAAGATTTTGCAGTTCCGCATTTTATACTTCATTTATTTAAGTGCAAAACACACAGCGGTCGGGCGCCAAGCAGTGACCCGTTTCACGAAGCTACAAGTTACAAATTACGAGCGGAACTCTCTTTCTATCAAAAGGAGTTAGAAAGAGACTTCCGCTTGTAATTTGTAACTTGTAGCTTCGTGAAACGGGCCTCAGGTCAGAACTTCGACGGGTGTTTTAACATGGAATTATATGGACGCATTCACCCACGCGGGTGCAAGTGTGCCCGTCCGAAATACGAAGGGTTAAAATATGGTTTCTCCTTATCTTTCAATGTAACATTTGCATCAGATTGAAAGTGACAACGAATAATTTAACTAACATAAATTTATAGTGCGTTTACAAAAGAGGGTGTTAATCATTTTAGTAGATATAGACAAGACAAATACCTATCAATCGTAGGAATTTAAAAAAGCGTCCCCCCCACTGAAGTAAGTGATAAGTCATTTCATAAGCGATTCAAATGCTGTATAGTTTTGACAATCGACGATTCGTCTGACTTAGGTAATGTAAGCGCTTTACCATGTTTCATGTATTGTATGTAATTGATAATGATATAAATTTGTAATATATATTACCACTGTTGAATACGAGTTTTAATTACATCCCTTATATCAAACATTTAACCCTCAAATGCATAGCATGTCGAAAGTGAAACGCGTCTTTATAGTCCATTTCCAAATTTGAATTTGACAAAACTACAAACCTTACTGCATAAATTTGAAATTTACTTAAAATGTATGTTTGAAATTGAACTTTAAAATATATAATGTAAATCTACATCATCCTGCATTTAAGGGTTAATAAGTTCGCCTCAGTTAAATAATAAGAATAATAATGATTTGTTTAGACACAATTACATGAAATTACATAACGTCGTCGATGAAACTGCAAAACGCGTAACTAACAAACAAATTAAGATGCAAAATACACGCATGATATACATGCAGTGCGGACAACTGGGAATAAAAACGAACTCAGGTGCGGACAACTGGGAATAAAGCGAACTCAAGTACGGACAACTGGGAATAAAAACGAACTCAGGTGCGGACAACTTGGAATAAAAGTTCGAATCCCTTCTAGGTGCGGAGAATATCAAGCATCACGATGATATGATAATACAAACCATTTGACTACCACTACATCCCAAGCCAGAGATCCTATACGCCGTGTGACGTCACGTAACACGTCGGCCATATAAACTCCATGTTAAATCTTGTTTTGCTAGAAAGAGATAGGAACAAATCTGTTTTCTCAACTGTTACATAAATCTGCTTTTATTGAAGCTGTAAAAGTCATGAATATTTCCCTATTGTCTGTGTATGCAATGAGCCATTTATATATTTCTGCCTATTACGCGTATCCCCATTCCCTAATTAGCTATGAAGTTATTTTATGGAGTAAAACCACAAGTGCTAAAAGTATGTTCACATTACCAACTATACGGACGCCCGCGACTTCGTACGCGTAGAATTAGTTTCCCGCTATTCCCCCCATTTCTTCCCGTTGGGGGTAGATTTTCGGAAAATCCTTTCTTAGTGCTCACTTACATCATGAAAGGAACCCCTGTAGCAAATTTCAAGTTTCTAGGTACAGTAGTTTCGGCTGTGCGTTGATATATGTCAGTCAGTTTTGCCTTTTATATATATAGAAGATAGATATACCACTAACATTAAAATTAGCCCTTTTTTAGGCAAAAATAAAAAGGGTCATGGGTTCAAGCCTCTTCAGATTTTAATCCAACAAAAAAATAAAATAAAATAGCAAACTTACAAAAAGTGAATGTTATGATGGCATGTATCACCAAGAAAAGAGTTAATACAAAATGGCAATATATTTAATAACAAATTAAATACAATTAAAAAAGGTTTTACACTTTTATTGTTGTTTTGGAATATAAGAGATAAGTTAAGCTATTACGTAATTTAGATATTAAGATATAATATGAATTAAATACAGTGCTCTAACAGGGTTCATGTTTGACACGAGTTGACCTATAACTATTGAGTTATGAATAAACTATTGTATTGTATTGATATTTTAAAGATTATTTATTAACACATAATACAATAAATTATATGGCTATGACTATGACTATGTTTAGCGTAGTAGTAAGTCCCGGGTTTGAATCGCAGTAAGGGCAAAAGTTCAAGAGTCTTGGATGTTTTCTATGTATTTAAATTTGTATTTCTCTATATAAGTATTTATATCGTTGTCTAGTACCCGTAGTACAAGCCTAGAGCTTAGTTTTGGGAGAGACTGTCCCTGGATATTATTTAATTATGTACTTTCAAATGGTGAAATATTTTTTCAAACGGTGCAGATGTTTCGGAGGTCTTCACATACACATTTACAGTATTTAGTCTGCATTGGGAGCCTATCAATGTTTATATTCCTTATGAGCTTAATGCTAAATTTATCTTATAAAAGTTACGTCCAGCATGCAAATACATTAAGTCATTGAGCTGCGGAAAACCAACCCTGCTCTTACCTATAATCTATAACCTAATATATACAAGTTATGTTAGGTAATTACATTGGCCAAGTGAATACAGGTTAGACAAACTTTCACATAAAATATTTATTATTTATCACAACTAACACTTATTTCGATTAAAACTTGGCACTTCTTCTGAAAGAGGAAAACTTTGTGATTAACGGTAGCTTCAATTGCACCATTTTCTTGGTGCCTGTGGTCACAACACATGCTCCGGCCACACGTACCTTCAAAGCTACAGTTGCGGGAGCCATTTTCAGTTCCGATGTCAATGCTTCCAGCTCAAATTTGAAATTGGTTAATATTAGCATAAAAACAATGAAATAACATATGGTCTTGTCTCTATACTGAAGTGGACGATTCCTTTTCCCATTAGACATTGTTGTAAAGTTATTAACAATATATTCATTCAACGTGTGCGAAGGTGGGCATGCTGTGAACATTTTCTTTCTCAAATCCGTAGCTTTAAGTGCTGAGAGTTTTAATAATGAATTAGCGTACACAGCAAGCACTGTTAAGCGCGGTGTCATGTTCGTCTTTTCAGTTACCACTGATTTTAACCATGGAACAAAGTCTGATATATAATCCTTAGTTTCCAGTTCTGAATAGATTATCTCGTATTCCTCTTCTGTTAAAATTCTGTTCAGATCATACACATCTTCTACTTTAGTGGCGCTTCTGTCTATCGGTGGTATGTAGAAGTCGTCAGAATCACTTTTGTTGTACGCAGACAGATCCACATTGTCAGCATTTATGTTTTCAGTCACTTTTTCCATCTGTTCGGTCACTGTATTAATATTAACCTTTAATTTTTCACGATGTTCCATTTGCTGCTTTTGTTTTTTTGAACCGAATTTCCTACTTAACTCTAAGTTGCTTGTTTCGAGTAACTGCGATGCATCTAAGTCAGTATTAAACACAGGATTTAAATCGACGCATCCTACCTCTATTAGGCGGACTTTTCCGGTGTTTCGGTCCCTGGCTAAAATTAAGGTCTTCCCTAGTTCTTCCTTCTCTTCAGTACCAGCGTACAAGAGCCCAGAGAGCTCCGTAGCAATTGTATTGTTAGCATTTTCGTCCTGGAGAAACGCAGCGGCGATTTCAAAGTCTTCGCTAGGATAACCATTTTGGAAGTTCACGACCATGGGATACGTCTGCTCCTTGAGATACACAGTTTCTACAATTACTGTTTCAGTCATTGTTTATTACAATTTTGAACTATTTACACAAATTCACGTGCAATTTTAAGGTTATTTATTTTTCTTCTTCTTTCTTA
Source organism: Acleris cristana (assembly GCA_948252455.1). Taxonomy (NCBI): domain Eukaryota; kingdom Metazoa; phylum Arthropoda; class Insecta; order Lepidoptera; family Tortricidae; genus Acleris; species Acleris cristana. Next base: position 1,281,412 of record OX411800.1, on the reverse strand, counting down.
TTAATGGTAGCCATGTAAACATAAGTAGGTTATCGAATATCGATATCTTATCGAATCGAATGATTTCATCAACAGAGAACTTTATATATAACGGAAATACTGAAAATTTCATCAATTCAATTCAATTCAATTCTTCAATGGTTATCGATTTCCTAGCTGTCAATGTCATTGTGTAATCTTTTTATATTCCGTTAGCTTTAGAGACGCTGAAATAGAAACCATTCTGCCCAGATGTGGTAAGATGTTTTTTACAGTCTACAGTCTACTAGTCTGGGGCCCGTTTCACAAAGCTACAAGTTACAAATTACAAGCGGAAGTCTTTTCCTAACTCCTTTTGCTAGAAAGAGAGTTCCGCTTGTAATTTGTGACTTGTAGCTTCGTGAAACGGGCCACTGATGGTCTTCAAGAAAGAAGGAGATTCTCAAATGTGACTATCACCAATTCAAATGGAGATAAATTTACCTACGTGCGAGATATGCCTAGAAAACATATGCACTTGGTCTCCAATTCTTGTGTCACTCGAGATGAAACATCATTCGAGATGAAAGGTGGACTGCATATAAAAAAAAATACATTATCATTCAGTCACATCTCAAATGACATTATAGTTGGGTATAAATATTTTCACCTCAGATAAAGCCTTATCTTATCTTTATATACCTTCGTTTTTAAGTAATAAGCGAGGCCGAGCCATCCTAGGGGACCCATCAATACTCATCATGTAAGCCCAAAAGCCTGGCGTGCAAAAATGTATTCTTTTTTGGTGGGTTGCAAATGCCAAGTTACTTTAAGTCCTTTAAGGGTCTTTAAGTCTGGGCCGGGTAATACTAAGGGTGCAGTCACATCTATCAACATTGAATCGCATTTAGCTGGATGATTTCAGACACATTATACGCATTGCTAGTCAGAGTATGTTATCATGATGCTGATAGATGTGACTCAACCCTATAACAGTTTGATGTGGTTACAACCATCAGATGTAAAAAATGGCAAATAATGGATTACCTATGTTGCCAATTTCATTACAAACCACGCTATCCTTTTTTTTAACCTCTTTTGCTAACCGAATCTAAAGATTAAAAGAGTTACTATAGCCTGGCAAATTCATTCGTGACACTCCCATGGTCCGCGCGGGGGATTGGGGACAGGCCAGTTCCAATACTCAATCAATGTCTGGTTAAGTTCCGACCATAGGAATCACCAAATAAAACAGTAATTTTTAACACTTCATTTATTACATGCACATTTTATATACAAAAACTCCTTAAACATTGTTACAGACAGTCAATTCGAGATTAAAATCTCTTTTAGCTAATAAGACGCTCCACTAGAAATATGAACACTTTATCATTAAAAATATTGTTCACCAATATTATAGTCGCGCCGTTCTGAGAGATCCGATCTGACAGCTGTTAACGAAGTACAAACTTTAACCTCAAATATGCCTCTAAATCTAATTCTAATTTTAATTATGTCTTCACTCCTGTTAAGGTGTATTTCGCCAATGTCAAGTTATTTTTAGACATTCTCATGGAATTTTTAGAGACTTAAGTCAATGGATATCACACGTGAGGACAATCTAAAGAGAAACACGAGGTTCGCTCCACGCGTTCCTGTCGGTCAAGTGTCAAATATGTTTCAAACACATATTCTGTATCTACTGAGTTGACTGCTGTCAACATTTTAGAACGGCGCGACTATATGTTTTAGAGCTTCCATGTGTCAAAGTACATTAGTAATAATGATATCTGACTGTGCCATACACTTAGAAATAGATCCTACATCTATAAACAACGCTGGTATCATTGGATAAAGCAAAAAGAAATCGGCAGTGACAGCTGCCAACGCAATATACATTATTGAAACATAAATACTTTTTTTGACATTGTTATTTGTACTTTAATGACAGCTGTCAAGATTGATTTCTTTTGCCGCTAATATAGTAACATTACATTTAGGAAATTGGCCCCTATTCTCGGAATTATAGAGATAAAATCACATTGGAGATCTGTCATAATATGCATGCAATAGGTAGACATTTATCTCGAATGTAACTTCATCTCTTTTGGCACCAGAATTGAGGGCATGGTCTTATGTTTTATGCCGTGAAATAAACTCAAGTCGTCGTCATTATAAATATATCGTAGGTATTTTTAAATATCGAGCAACCGAAAATAAATTATTGTGAGCCTTTTTCACCATCCTGATATTGACAGATGAAAGACATTTAAGTGTACATGGCGTAGCTTATATGAAGCCCAGTAATGTATGGGACCTCTTCAACTTTGCAATGTATGCCAAATAACGGGCGTCTGGGGGGCCTTTTCACAAAAGCTTGTACTTAACTTGCATTATAAATGGAAGTCTCTTTGCAATGCATATTGTTGAAAAGACATTACCGCTTGTAATACAAGTTATAAGCGTTCGTGAAACGGGCCCCTGGCCGTCGGTCCGTCTTGTAGGCCTTCCGGTACGATGTCACCAGTCGAAAACTATCATCTGTTCCACCAGCAAAATGCCCAGTCCGTTTCAACTTAATTCTAACCATTCTTGCCTTACGTACTTAAGTACGGTGTCCAAATATTTCTAGTAAAGCTATCAACATTATTTGATAATTTAACGACCTAGACACAGATAAATAAAAAAACTTGACGTGAAATAGATATAAGAACTTCCGTCACATAAAATAAATACTATTATAATGACAGTGATATTTTCATAATACATCTATTCTTATATTTAATATATTTAGAGCCGATTCGACCAAACTGGAATAAGACTTAATCCGAGATTAGTCTATACAAATTCGGCGTTTAATCTAGGTACTTAACTTATTCCAGTTTGGTCGAATCCGCCCTTAGTCTGAATACTTTTTTAAAGTGACTGGGTCACGATTGTTCTTGATATTTAAAAAAGTATTAAGTTTTTTTTTTATATAAAAGATGTTCACTCACAGAGCTTAGTTAGCGTTTTGCCTTGCATCTTACAAATCTAATAGTATTTTTAAGTGAAAAAAACTAAAAATTAAATAAAAAACAAGTCCCTAAGTAAAAAAAATTGAATACGTTTACCATTTTAAACCAATATACCTTTTTTAATAGATTAGAATTCTTATGCAAATATTTAAACAACTTTACTGTATTTAAATGTAGAGTTTAGTTTACAAGGCCGAAAAGAAACGCTTTTTTCATCCGGAATATTGTTGACAAGACAATTGTTTTCACATTTTAAGTAAAGGTTAACTTACCCAGAGATATTTTATGGTTTATCTATTACATAAAGCATTTGACAACCGCACTACGAAGGCATTTCTTACCGATCAGTTACAATTTCAAAATAATGGAGAGAGAAACATTCCCGTTGACGAAAATGTCACAAAGGTGACTTTCATCTCTCTGGTGGTTTTTTGGAATAGATCCCCTGGATTTTTCATTTTTACTATTAAATAAGGTTTTAATCTATGGTTTACCATCCATACATTCTAAATATTTCGATAAAAATCGAACAATCACATCATTGTATGTTTAAAACGCCGCGTGGCCACGATCCAGGAATAAAAACACGCGTGCTTTTTTACGCTTATATCCTGTGTGCGTAAAAAAACATTCGATTAATTATTATTAAAAAAAACCCGATTTTAAGTTATTCAGACATCTAGTTCCAAGTATGATCAGAGGTCCTATTTTAAAAATCGAAGTTCGAAGTTACGTTAGCTCCATGTCTTTCTCTCGATTTAATTTTGAATGACGAGTGACTGGGACTCGGCATTCGAAGTTTCGAATTAAGTGGTTCGTGGTAAACCATCGAGATTACAATCACGACTGACACTGAATCTTAAAGTGTACGTGTGACATTTAGGTATAATATTCTGCTAGAAGACTCTTAAAGGCGCACTTTTTAGAATTATTAACATTTTAGTTCGCAGGTATCGTCTCAATACGGTTGTTGGTTTTATCGAGCCAATGCATCCTTCAAATGAATATTTTACACGATTACAGACTTTATTAACAGTTAATCCAGTTAAAACTTGCCCTTAACAGACAATGATTAATTTTATCATATGTTTGGTGTTAAGGTAGATTCACTATGGGGATTGCAAGTAAAAATCGTTATCCTGAAGCGATTTTATCGATTGCAATTGACATTGGGAATTCATTTATTTACTACGATACGGTTCTATGTCGGTACACCGCATTTACGCCGTGTTAGTAAATACAGTCAACGTCATAAATAAGAGTTCACTTCGTACCTCGGTTTAAACTGCTGCGATACACAATTGTTTAACAAATGCAACGAAGTACAAAATTAAGTGATGATTAACTCAAGTTATGACACGTTGAAGTGTACAAATAATTTCAATCTTATCCAATAATTTGTAAGTATATTAAACACTTATTCTCTTCTTGAATTGCTGATGTTTATGGGCGTTGGTGATTGCTTCCCATCAGGTAACCTACATGCTCGTTTGCCTCGCACTCTTATAAAAAAAACACGTGTTATAATGTTAATACATGAAGCTGCATATAGCTTGGCAAAACAGGGTTTGCTGTTATGACATTCTCATGTGGCAACTAACACACAAAGCAGCAGTTTCCCGGTTAAATTTGGATCATGTTACCGATTTCACTTCGAACAGCCAGCGCCCCTTTTTTCCAAACTATATCTACGCACTGGGACCCAATTCTCGTGACTTCGAGATGATATTTCATGCGAGATATGTCGAAAAAATGTATGCAGTTGACAGTTCATCTCACCAGAATTGGGTCCCTGAAGCGTGAGTTGCGTAGTGCGTAGATTTTAGGCAATTTTTCATTAACACTACGACCTCTTTACGAAATCGAACATTCACAAATTTTACCGCCGCACCACACAGCTAACGCTTTCAGAGTGTTTCCAGCTTTCCTGCCTTCCGGATTCTCTTCTCAAATGCAGAATCCAGCGGAAGCATTCGGTATTTATAAGATTTCTATACATCCGTGTAGGATAACGTAATTAAAAAGTATCCTATGTAACAAACTAGACGTGACAATGTTTTTAGAAATCGGTCTAGTCGCTTGATCGTGAAAACGGAACAAACAACCACACACTTTCGCATTTACAATATTACTAAGGATTTGACCTTAGCTTGTCCGTAAAGGACGAAGAAAAACGCATTCGAAATCTCTTTGGCTCTCCACAGATATCAAATATTTTAAGACAAAGTTTGTATATAAAGCACACCAAATCGTAAATATTTAGTTATCTAAACCCGACAATGTCTACTATAGTGTAGCGACACTAACGACATCCAGTGACAAGTAGTAGTATCTATAGCAGCGCCCCTAGCGTCAGTTAGTGCAACTAAATCTGACAGCGCAATCATCGCGCCGTTAAAATTTCCCTAGTCCGTTGGTACATACTAGGTACAAGTTATACCGCGGGCCCTAGACGTAACATCCGCTGGGAGGGAAATCTCTAGTGGTAAGTCTTTCTACAGTACATTATAACGTTATAGCTTACAGCATAGTTGAATTAATTTGCACTTGCATGTGTGTTAGCATTGTTCATCAATCTCAAACAGCACTGTGACGTGTGCGCGTCAATATCGTTTAAACGTCACAACTACACGCAGAGACCGCTTTCTCAAGTGATTTATAGTAGCCGGGTTAAAACTACAGTGTCAAAAGACATTCATGCAATTTTGACTATAACATATACAAGTCACCCGATTATTTTAACTATAATTATTTAATTATACAACGCGTCAAATACGTAATAAAAATAATTGCCTAATTATTTTCCAATACAAGTCACGTTTACAAGAGTGTTTTATGTTAATAATTTCTCTCTTCATTTTCAGGCTACAATTTGGTGCCGTGACCAGGATAATTTGTGTTATTACATTATTGCCAGTTGTTTATTATTTGTGAAGTCGCTGAGTAAGAGAGATCTAAGCGTTGTAATTCATTTAACAAGTGACATATTTGTCACAAAATACTTTATTTTTCCGAAAAGTAGATAAAAAAATCGTCGACTAAGCGTACATTTTCTAAAACATGAGGACATTGCTTTGCAATTCTTATCTAAAACCAATAATTACGGACAGGTTTTTCGATAGTAAGTACAGAAGACAAATAACTGTTAAACAGACACTAACAGAAGAGTATTCGTGTTCATTTCGCTAAAAGAGGATTCACAATGCATGAGTTTAATAGCTACTATAAATCATGTGTATAACTGCCTTAACTAATTAGAAGCAGCGATTATTGGTGACTATTTTATCGCGTGCAATCAACATCGTGAATCCACCTTAAGAGCATTTCCGCACTATACTTTTTCTTCTAAAGACAGATCCCAGAAAATACACGGATTTTGCAATTTGCTTATAAAAAGCACTACAAGTGCGAAAACGCTCTATTTAATGTTATAACGTGTTAAAATACATCCAAGGTTAAATATTAATTGGTACTTCTTTGACCAATGAAGAAATCCGTAGAAGCGAACACATCCAAGTAGGTACATTTTACCTGCAATAAGGAAAAAAAAAACATTTTTAAATCTTGTTTTCTCTTACCCCACACAAGCTTTTTTTTTCAATTCTTTACGTAGCAATAAGTTTACCTATGAACCAAGCTATCACATTATGAGTACCTATCCAGTCGTTATGCATTTTGTGTTACCAGCTAGTGACATTTTAAATTTGCCTCCATTTTTTTTTGGCACCTCTCACTGGTCATAGGCTCTACTTTGAAAATCAAAGTTCGAATTTGCGTTACCTCCATCTCTTTCTCTAGATTTAGTCTCATATGACGAGTGACAGAGATGGAGCTAACGTAACTTCGAACTTCGATTTTCGAAGTAGGGCCTCAGACTCTAACTGCGATATTTAAAAAAAATGTAAAGTTACCGTTTTCAGTCAACAGAGGACTCGGTGTCTTTGGTGCAGGCGTGGAAGGCCACGACGGGAATCGTGCCCAAGACCATGCACGAGCCCATCCCGTAGAAACACCACGAGTAGCCGCCCGTCACGTCACGCAGGAGCCCTGGGACCAACCGAAAAGAATATAATTAAAAGGCTAGGGCCCGTTTCACGAAGCTAATACAAGTTACAAATTACAAGCGGACATCTCTTTCTAACTCCTTTTGCTAGAAAGAGAGTTCCGCTTGTAATTTGTAACTTGTAGCTTCGTGAAACGGGCCACTGGTTACGAACCAACAACACTTCTTACCGTTTTTATATGGTTAGCATTATCTATATATATAAAAGGCAAACCTGACTGACTTATATATCAACGCACAGCCGAAACTACTGTACCTATAAACTTGAAATTTGGTACAGGGGTTCCTTTTATTATGTAAGTGAGCACTAAGAAAGAATTTTCCGGAAATACACCCCTAACGGGAAGAAATGGGGGGAGTAGCGGGAAACTAATGCTACGCGTACGAAGTCGCGGGCGTCCTCTAGTAATGTTATATAAACTGGATCCATAGATCCAAATTGATACTTTACAAAACGATCCATAAATTCAAATCATTCACTCATAAATGTCACAAAGCACACCGACTGCAGGGGCTCTACTTTGAAATCAGTAATTCGAACTTCGGATCGCCCCGTCACTTTCTTGCGAATTAGTGACACGACGAGAGTAAAAGGGATAGCAATAGACGAAGTTCGAATTACGGATTTCAAAGTAGAGCCTCAGGCGGACACAGATGCTTCAATGATTCAATCATTCCATACATTCCATCGATACCAGTCAATCCATTCATAACACTCATTCCAATCATTCAACTCTTCCAATCACGCCATTAATTCCATTCATGACACTCAATCGATTCATGCCAATCATTCCATTCATTCCACCCATTCCACTCATTCCATTTATTCCACTTATTCCAATCATAAATGAAATGAAGCTCACCGGCGGTGGGCGGCACGGAGATGGCGGCGAGGCTCTGGAACATGCGCACCAGGCCGTACGACGACGCGATGCGCGCCGTGCCGAACGTGTCTGCCAGGAGGACTGGCACCAACAGGAACCAACAGCCTAGGCAAAGGCCGTACGCGCCTGTAATAATACAAATAGGCATTAGGTTAATCGGTCATGAATTGGAAGAACATCTTCGTGTTCAAGCGCCGTTGAATAAACGATCAAAACTGTTTTGTCGAGGTTTGACGTTTGACGTTCTGCTTCTATTGGTGAAATGTCACGTGGCTTTTTTGTTCAAATTAGGATTGTGGAGCTGAAAAATTCCATACAAAATGTGGTAACGTTTCTCTCCCTTTTGAATATGTTGTAGATATTATAAAAAAACTCCGTCTGTACGTTTTCCTTTGCCAGAAAATATTTCTTGGAAAAAACAAATAAACAAACAGATACAAACCTAGTTTTTAATTAAAACTTCAATGTTTTAAAAATCGTAGAAATCATACGCGTCTCACAATCTTCTTAAGTTAAGTAGGGGAAGTAATTAAATGGTCAGCCGTTATTAAAATTGATCAGCAAAAAAAATCAGCAATTAATTCATTTGGGCAGCATAAAAAGATTTGGGTGGCAATAAATAAAAATCGGGCTACAACTCTTTGTTCAGCAAACAATTTATAAACGGGTAACATTTTAAACAATTTCGATCAGCTTTTTTTGTCATTTGTCTGCCTAATAAACAGTCGAGCTGCAAAATAATTATTTGGGCAGCAAGATTTTACAATTGGTCAGCAGAGAAAACATGTCTGTAAGCAGTTTAATTAAGAGGTTTGCATATTAAAATAATGGTCATCTATAATATAGAAGTGGATTGCGTTTAGTTTGAAAAGTCAGCAGTGTTTACAAGTTAAGTTTTGCCACACAATTTTCTATCACAATCACACCCTAGATTAACCAAAATTTGTATCATAAATATGAGGTAGGTTAGGTTAGGTTCGTTTTTATATCAGGCCCGGAGGGCCAGAACAACCCAGAAATAGGAGATCCGCGTGAGCGGAGCTCCGTCGACTCTGTTAAATTTGTAAATATGATGGTGGGTTTGGGATTAATTACACCTTTGTGAACACAACTGTACCCAAAAGTGTATCTATTAGGAAACACTGCATTGGTATTTAAAAAGGGGATCTATAAGGAATAAAGGCGAACTTTTTTCAAGGGTGTATCTGCGAGGAAAGTGTGCCCTAGAGGAATAATCTATATACATATATAAAAGGCTAAACTGACTGACTGACTTATCAACGCACAGCCGAAACTACTGTACCTAGAAACTTGAAATTTGGTACATGGGTTCCTTTCAGGATCGGGTCAAAAACGGTCGTGGAGCACCCTCTGGCACGTGCGGGACAATCCATCGCAGGCGGCGGTTCCGGGACTATTTACATTTTGTGACAGGTTTTTTCCAAGATTCGGGCATGGAAAATTAAAGAGCTTTGTCTTCTTCCCGTACCAAAAACTGGGACCTATTTTGGTCGTGTTTATCGATATGGATAAACTAGGATAAAACTGAAATATGAATCTGCGAGGGTGACGGATGCTTTATCCACCGTGATAAAAGCGACCATAATACGGGCCTTGAACTACATAGCGAGGCCGCAGTAGTCCTTCTAATACAAAAAATATTGGGGCGGATATATCTATATAAAAGGCAAACCTGACTGACTTATATATCAACGCACAGCCGAAACTACTGTACCTAGAAACTTGAAATTTGGTATAGGGGTTCCTTTCACGATGTAAGTGAGCACTAAGAAAGGATTTTCTGAAAATCGACCCCCAAGGGGAAGAAGTGGGGGGGAGTAGCGGGAAACTAATTCTACGCGTACGAAGTCGCGGGCGTCCTCCAGTTCAATATAAATTGAATAATTTACAAAAAGAGAGTATATTTGAATGAACTTTGTAATAGTTGCACCCATTTTGTTGATGACCAATTTGATTTTATTGCTTCCTTTTTTCTGCTGGACAAAATGAATTATTTTGCTTACCTTCTGATTGCTTACCAAAATTTAATTATCTGTGGGTCGTTCAATGCAGCTCAAATATTTAATTTGCTGACCAAAATAATTTAGAGCAGCCCAATATGTCATTAATTGCTGACAGATTTATAAATGTTTGCTAACCATAAGTTGCTTACCAACTAGCTATTTTGGCTGACCAAATACATATTTCTGTTCACCAAAATGAGAATATTTTGCTGACCGGTTAATTGATACCCGTTAAGTAGGTAATTATATAAAACTCAGCGTTGAGATATCGACAAAGAAGATTAATAAGGGGAGAGGGAGAATAAAAAAAGAAAAAAAAAGATTTAGGTCACCTGAGGCTACTGCGAGCGCCCACCATGAACTCAAACTGGGCAGCGTCAGTACTGATATTCCCGCGATCAGAATGCTGAAAACAAGACATAATATTGTAATATGCACATCATAGTTATTTATATAACTGGTGCATAATGAGAGGCATCAATTCACGAGTGTGGTTTTATGAAACGAGCCGTAAGGCGAGTTTAATAATAAGATCACACGAGTGTTTTAATGCCTAATTATGCGTACAGTCGCATACATAACTTTATCTACATGCATATCATATAAGTTTTCTACAATATGTGAGAAACCTATCTTATCGTATCTTAATGTTCAGATTAAAGTATAGGTCACCGGTTCTTTAAAGTAAACATTAAGATGCAACTGCAGCAATAACCGATACTTGAATGACATGTAATACTTTAATGTTAACATTAAAGCACAGCCACAGATACGGGTTACTTAATATAGGGCATTTGCTTATCGTTTCGTATTGAAGTTATGATATGGATGTAGATAAAGGTGTTTATATGCTCTGGCAATGTTTTGAGCAATAGTCGACAATAGCTGTCTTACGCTGATTTGATGTAATAGAATGAGACGCTGCAATCTATGTATCTTATACATGATGGAAAAAACGAACGCCACATGAAGACACAACTGCCTTGAAAATTCGAAAATAGCAAATTCTACGCATGAGGCTTTTTTGTTTTTGAAAATAATAAATACTGCCTTTATGGTTTTTTGAATATTCGTCTGCGTTAACCGGAAATCGAACTAGTCGAATGACTCTTTTACGGTATTTATTTAAGATGTGTTGTTTTGTTTCGATCTGTATCATAAAACACGATATGAATGTTTTCAGCAATCCTGCTCATGTTAAAACTTAAAAACTGCATTTTCCTCAATTCTTAAGGAGCGTACTCACTGAGAGCATTTGCGTGAATATTGCATTCGCGTGAATATTCGGGTGGTGTGGTGTGGACGTTGCGCCGTGTTTTTGATGTTTTCAAACATCTAAAATGTTATCCGTCAGTTTCGGCAAACAAATAGGGTATTGTTTTGATTGGCAAAACATTTTTGACGTTTAAAATCCACGAAAACATGGTGCAGCGGACGCGGCTTTACACACCACTTAATGTTCGCGCCAAATGCTTATTACACGCGAATGCTCTCAGTAAAGACGCTCCTTTATAACTTTCATAATGATCGGATAATCCATACTAAAAATATCGTCAAACAAACATAGACATACAAATGCCCACTGAGGTAACTATTGGATCTCACTTCGTCCGATCTAGAATATTCTGTCACTAGGTGTTTACCTCAGGATGTAAGCCTTCCTTCTGCAGAACAGATGCAGGTCACACAGCCAGCCGAGTCCAAGCCGGCCGCACAGATCTAGCACTGCGCTGATGGCTACCAGGCGACCTGGGGACGACACGGGTTTCATTGAATGAATGACTGATAGAATGAATGAGTGAATGAATGAATGATTCTCAGATGCTTTGTACAGTCTATCAGTCCGGTGGCCTATTTTATAAAAATACAAATTACAAGTTACAAGTTTCCATTTGACACAACCTCGACCTATGACCACCAGCCATTTGAGCAGTGTTGCCAGTTTAGACCTGTAAAATTGCTACTTATAGCTTTATAAAACGTGCCCCTGTAGGTGACTCTCCTATTAACCGAGGTCGGGACTTGCGAGAGGATGCAATTTATACCTACTGTTGGGTCAACCATGCCCTTATTAATAATCAAGGAGTAACCATCGAGTAGCTAAGCCATGCTTTGTCCTTATCTGTCATTGTGACATTTGAATTCGACGGTTAAGGACAAAATATGGAGTTGGCTTCCGGTAATTCATTGTCATTTGCTATCCCTTTTGCTCTCGACGCGTCACTAATTCGCAAGAAAGTCACGGGGCGATCCGAAGTTCGAATTACCGATTTCAAAGTAAAGCCTCAGAGTTGGCAACGCATTTATAACCTGTGCCAATTTAAATTGGCAAAGATGTAAACACAAAAAACGAACCAATTTACCATTATTACTCGATAATCACGTGCTTTTAAAGATCAAGTGAGGTCTTAGCAATGATTTATACTCTTGATCTTCACTTTCAGAGCCCCTGAAGAATATGATGGAATGCCTGACGATGATGATGCACACTCACCAGCAGCAGACTTGCTGTGGCCGGCGGACACAGTGTACGCCGGCAGGTAGTAAAGTGCGTACGGGGACCCGCACGACATCAGTGCCACTGACGCACATAGGAGTCCGAAGCGCCACGACTTGAGCAGAGACACGTCTAAATATCTGGAATTTATAAAAAAAAAAGTTTCAGGTTTGTGAGAAACCTAATCGTATTTTTATGATTTTAGGCATTTACAGTGGTGCGCAGAGAAAAGTAACTTAGCGTGCATAGAAGTTGCCTTAGCGAGGGGTATTACTTTCTAGGGTTCCGTACCCAAAGGTTAAAAACGGGACCCTATTACTAAGACTCCGCTGTTCGTCTGTCTTTCTGTGTATCAGTCTGTCTGTCGCCAGGCTGTATCTTAGGAACCGTGATAGCTAGACAGTTGAAATTTTCACAGAAGATGTATTTCTGTTGCCGCTATAACAACAAATACTAAAAACAGCATAAAATAAGTATTTGAGAGGGGCTCCCATACAACCAAAGTGATTTTTTGCCGTTCTTTGCTAATGTTGTATAGATAATGGTACGGAACCCTTCGTGCGCGAGTCCGACTCGTTCTGGGACGGTTTTTTTCCCCAGCTGACTGTACCCAAATGCTCGGCGCATTTGGGTAAGTATGTATGAGTTATGAGTTAAAAATATGAGTATTATATATACCTGGAGATTTTCTCAACGCATCCTTTCTTCTTCTTCACCTCAACCTTCAGTTCTTCCGGGTCTTGCTTCACGATGATAGGTTCCGGTAGCTTCGTGATGAGCCGTGGCAGCGGCGGCTTGATGTAAAGGGATCTAGAATTGAAATAATTATATTATATGTATATCAAGAAAATAATATAATAAAAACAACACAACACAACAAATAACAAGCAAAACTAAATAATACCCACTGCATTTGTGCCGCGGTTAGCCCATATTTTATCCAAAAAGCATCTCTTAATCTACGTATAAAGAATGTCTGAATGTGACGGTTTTTCATACACAAGTTTGGAAAAGTAAAGAGTTAATTGTGTCTAAGATGTCTCGTGAGTAAGTTCACTATGATTGTACTTAATATCGACCATTTTGTTGAAAAAAGTAAGAATTGAGTCCCGTTTTATAAAGCTACAAGTACTAAACACTGCTCAAATGGCTGGTCGTCATTGGTCGAGGTTGTGTCAAAGGGAAACTTGTAACCTGTAAATTGTAATTTGTAGCTTTATAAAACAGGCCCTGCTGTTTGCTGTAGCAGCCTAACGCGAGGCGCCTGTCAGGATGGCCGTGTTTAGAGAATGTTCACAACTGCATTCGCAACTAAGTTACGTATTACGTTACGATATCAGTCAAGTCAACAGTCAACACTTCGAATTATTTCAGCTATAATATATTTTTCTGTTAAAACTACCATAACCCTTAATAAAAAAATACGTAGGTATATTGCCGACCGCTTCTTTCAAATCTTTAAAATGGCCAAACCACCGATTTTTTTTGCTGAAACCAGCTAGAACGATCCCTAATAAACTACCTTAATTTAAAAAAACCTGCCTCTGAATTGGTTCAGCCGTTTGTGAGTTACGATGCCACTAAAACACTTCTCTTTTGTTTCGATTGTTAAAAAAATCAGAATTACGACAAAATAAGAAGCCCCGTAAAAAGCTCTTCCTTAAGCCGGGCATACACTTTAGGGCTTGCATGACGATTTTAACCTTGCATGCATAACCAACTAACTTATTGTTATAACTGTGTACGGGGTACACGCTAGGGATTGCCTATCGATTATGTATGCAAGATTAAAACTTAGTGTCCGACCGAAACATGTTTTTTTGCCGAAACCGAACGTTCGATATGATTATAGTTTCGGCCTAAACCGAAACCGTACCTTATATAAACGAGATTAAAACGTTGAATAAAAATGTCAGTGGGCCGTTCTTTCCAGATATTTGATAAATGAATCATCTCGCCGGCCTAATTTCAACATTGTTATAGTGACATTAGGCCAAAATTTAACTACTCTAGAAAGTGAAAAATTGAAAAATTCAGTGGCCAGCGAAGTTAGGCGAGTGACGCTATATTGCCAGCCTTACCGAGCGCACCCGACGTTAGCCGAACGCGACTCGAAAGTACGATGTTGTAAGTTTCGGCACGGCCGAAAGGTTCGGCTGTTTTTTGGCCGACACCGAACCTCTGGCCGAAACATGATTTTTGGGCCGAAACTTCGGTCGGACACTAGTTAAAAACGTCATGCAAGCCCTAACGTGTATGGCGGCCTTTATAATAATATGGGTACCTGCTAAGCGTGCGGCGGCTGGCCTTGTACACGCAGGTGCTGTCGGTGGAGAGGTCCTCCACGGAGTGCAGGATCGACGACGAGCGCGTCGGCCGCAGCCGCGCCACGCCGCGGGGCACGCCTGCGGACACAACAGCTGTGATGCCGGCCGTACACAGGCGGCGAGATAACCCGAGTGAAACTAATGGCGATTGTGTACAAGGTGCTTTAGTACTGACAAGTATTTTTGTGTCCAGTAGGGCACAGAAGGTCACACATATACACCCGAAAAGAAAATCCTCCTTGGCCAGTAGGTTAACAATCAGTGGCCTGTTTTATAAAGCTACAAATAACAATTTATAGGTTACAACTTTCCATTTGACACA
This sequence comes from Acleris cristana, assembly GCA_948252455.1. NCBI lineage: Eukaryota > Metazoa > Arthropoda > Insecta > Lepidoptera > Tortricidae > Acleris > Acleris cristana. The sequence goes on along the minus strand of OX411800.1, from coordinate 1,266,320 downwards.
ACCTCAACCAATGACAACCAGCCATTTGAGCAGTGTTGCCAGTTTAGACCTGTAAAAATGTTACTAGTAGCTTTATAAAACGTGCCCCAGGCGGACTCCGTGCAACTTTACTTTCTCTATGCCAAAAATAAAATAAAAAAGTGAACTTGTATTTTTTTTTTTAAGACATCTTACCAACAACTCCAAGTACGTCCATCCCCTCAGAATCCTCAGAGTCAGAAACATGAAGGGGATGATTCTGTTTCGTAACCTGAAAGGAATAAATAAATATTAGGCGACAATCTCATACAAATTGACCTAGCCCCAAACTAAGCATTACATTTTTAAGTTGATCAGGCAGGATAGCTATCACCACGGAATAGAAAACACAGTGGAAGTGGCATGAGCTTCGCTTAGTATCAGACCTGTTGTCGCCAATACTCAAACTATCATAAAAACAACACGCCACCATGGAAAATATTTTTGTTGCGGCTACACTCCAAAATAGCACAATAAGGCATGCTTCTGGATTTATTTCCTATTTTAGAAATATCGAAATATCGAAATAAGCGATCGCGGCAAAACTATGGTAGGTTATGCGGAACTCCGCATAACTATGCCACACGTTACACGCCCACTTGACACTTTTACTGTTTTTTCTGTTCTGTGGTTATCACGCAACACCGAAGAGTTTGGAGTTTTGTTCCCTTGCATACGCGACTGGAATGGGTGAAAGGGATAGAGCTGGAGATCTGGATGGCTAGATAGTTACCTCGAATCACTAAATTCGAAACTTTAAGTCCCTGTCAGTCGTCACTCGAGACTTAATCGAAAGAAAGGAGCTAACGTAACTTCGAACTTCGATTTTCAAATTAGTGCCTTTTTTTATAGGTCTTGAGAATGCATGTCTACAGGGACTCTACTTTGAAATCAGTAATTCGAACTTCGCATCGCTCCGTCACTTTCTTGCGAATTAGTGACGCGTCGAGAGCAAAAGGGATAGCAATAGACGAAGTTCGAATTACGGATTTCAAAGTAGAGCCTCAGGTCACAGATCCCACTTACCATCTGAGATGTGTGCTCGTTTAACTTCTACAAGCAAAAAAAAACATAGAAACACACAACCTAACACGTATAGTCATATATATTTTTGGCTAGACGAATAATCACTTTCACATTTATAATAAACTAACCGACCCTGCGAACTTAGTAGGGCGTTTTCCAAAAAAAGCGCAAGTTAAGGACTTTCATTAACAAAAAATGGTTGTATTTGCTACAGGAGTTTTGTCTGAGATGGCACTATTTTTTTAATGAGTAATATAGTTAATTATTGTGACGTAATGGAAAAAGTTACCGTTTGTTAATTGAAGTCCTTAACTACGTGCGCTTTTTTTAGAAAACACCCAGTACCGCATCAGAATATTTTTCTCGTATTTTTCCGATATTTTAATAGTTATTCTGGATGATACTTGGGGCAGAGACAAATCCAACAAATCGAAGATCATAACAATCGGTCCAGCCATTCTTGAGTTATAAAGGGTGTTGTTTTATATAGATTAGTATGGTTATACCTCAATGAGTCGAGGGTGCATGATCTCCGCTATCAGGTCATTCCTCTTAGCTTCTTCGCTCAGCATCACATTCTTCCTATTTAGCTCGGAGTCTGGCTGAAACAGCGCTTGCAGCCGATTGTCTTTGCCTTCCGTTTTACCTGAAAAGAAATATTGATTTTATAATGAGATTCTGTGGGTTTTATAGTAGCGGCTCTAGTTTTTTGGGTTTTGAAGTAAATTTAGAAGAAAATTAGGTATTAATTTCTTCATACCGGTGGTTAAGATCTCATTTCTGTGGGTTGTACCAATGGATATTTATCACTTCGGTGGGTACATTTTATCATGTTGGTATGTATCTATCATTCCGGTGTCTCATTAAATATTTTATCTCGTATTTCTCATAAACTATTCATGATATTGAGTGCCCCTTAACATTACGTCTAGAATATATTTCAATACGTAATTTAAAAAGAAAAACGTTCAAAAATATACAAAAATTGAAAATTACACCGAAATGAGACAAAAATCAAAAATGTTGAAATTGACCCAGTTGGGTTTTTAAAACTTCCTTTTTGTTAGACTTGTATTACTTAGGGCTATTTGTGCGTCTTCTGTGGATAAATGTCTTTTTTTCTTAATTTTTTAAAAATCCAAAATGGGTTTGCCATTTAGTCTCACCTGAGGGCTTATTGTCTAACGCACTCGCAATTGCAACCGGCTTAAAAGTGGAGCAATTGTTTTCATTGTGTATACAGACAAAGCCTTCGATTTTCAAAATCAAAACGATCGTGTTTGCGAGTGCGTTAGACAATAAGCCCTCAGATGTTAGCCAATCACGTGCAACTGCGCTTTTCCAGTACGAGGTCTTAAAAGTAAATGGATAGTGTGAGACTCACCTTCTTGTATGTCGTCCAATAGAGTGGTATGTTCAGTGGTAGTGGTCCCAGGAGTAGCTCGGTCCTTGATGCAGGGCGGGTCCCGGTACAAAGTCGCTGCCACACACACGTGGAACATACCACCGCCTGGAAAGAGTAACGCGTATACAGGTGTCCCAGAAACCGACGTTGACCCGCCTAGGGCTCATAGAGCAGCTAAAAAGCTATTGATTTACCTCCTATGTATGTTCAGCGATTTTTACTATACTCGAAACTCGAATTCAAGACCAAAATCTGACAGTTCCCATCTTGAGTTATTTTTTTTATTTAGTTATTTCTTCCCGTGGATGTCGTAAGAGACGACTAAGGGACTAAGGGCTGTGTAGTGCTGTTAGGCGATGGGTTTGCAACCTGTCACTAATACACTGGATAACATCTTAGCCTGGTTGTGCAAAATGTGGTCACAGAATTATCAACAAGTATTTGGAGTTGTTTGTGAGTCTGTGGCTCTGCCTACCCCACTCTGGGAATGAAGGCGTGAGTTTATGTATGTATGTATGTATGTAAGTTATTTTAACATTATTTCATAAAAACATGAATGAGAACTCGTGTAACCAGTAATATTAGGGTAAGTTTTATTGATAAAAATACCTACACTTAAACCAAAATGCAGTAATCACAGCGAATGTGCGCCCGTTGAGGTTAGGATTTTGGTCTTGAATTCGAGTTTCGAGTATAGTTTCGGAGATATTGATCATTTTAATCTGAATTTTATAATTTTCCCGTATGTCCATGTCACGAAAAATCATTAATTTCATGTTTTATTTCATAAATTTTTCAATTACATAATTAGAATCATTACGAATCAGTAAAGTTTTTAACCCTATTTGCCCGGTTTTTTTTAGTTTTTTTTAAGTAATCACATAAAGTTGTTTATCCATACAAAGTGAAAAGCAAACACTACACACACCTAGGGACACCTAGTATAGAGAAACAAACTTTAAGTAATTATTTACAAAAAATCTGATTAAAATGATCAATATCTCCGAAACTAGTAAAAATCGCTGAACATACATAGGGGTTAAATCGATACCTTTATAGCTGCTCTATCAGCCCTAGGCGGGTTGACGTCGGTTTCTGGGACACCCTGTATATAACAAGTACATGGAAAATCGAGCGTCACTCGGGTTGGAAGCGAATTTTCCCGAAAATGACTACTCGATCGATTTTTGTTGCAAATTTAATAAAAATGGGTGGAGCCGTTTTCGAGAATGTGATACAGTGATCAGATTCGCAATGTACTGAATAAGGGCCAAATCAAAAGCACCCGAAACCGACGTACGTGCATGAAGAGGTTGATGAATGTAGAGGAAGCGAAAGTTGTATGTTTAGACCGGTGCCCCTGGCGTTCCATAGTCTCTGCCTACCCATTGATAGTCAGGCGTGAAGGTATGTATGTATGTATGTACGGCGTCTTCCACTCCGATCAACTAAACTGACCAACCAGTTGTACAGAATGGAACTCCAAGGAGCCACTTATTCCTATCGAACTAATCAAATAGATCGCTTTTCCAGTCTCATAGCATAAATATGAGGTAGGTTTAGGTTATGTTAGGTCTTCAGCTGGCCCGAAGGGCCAAACCACCCAAAAATAGGAGCTCCGCTTCCGCGGAGCTCCGTCGACTCTGTTCAATTTGATATAGTTGAGCGGTTGGGAAAAAAAATAGTTGACCTGTTTTAGTTGGTCAGTTTAGTTGATCGGAGTGGAACAACAGGTATGTACTTACCTAAAAGCAATACAGTCCCGTGGAGTCCATACGTGCCGACTAGCTTCTCGATAAGCATTGGGAACACGAAGCTGCCAGCAGCCGTCCCGCTCACACATATGCCGTTGGCCAGTGCTCTGGAAAGAGATATTACGATGTCTGTTAGATGCGTCTGCGGGAAGTCAGTTTTGGAAAATGTAGGGTGTGACAAAATTTAATTTAGATATTCTTATGGAACAGGAAATTAAGGAAACTCTTATATTCCCTGTAAATTATTATACACTGAGGGGATAAAGCACTGTTTTATGTCACGGGCGAGATATTGAATCCTGAGCAAAGGAGAATTAACTCCCGAGCGTAACGAGGGTGTTACGAGTTTATTCCTGAGCGAAGCGAGGGAATTAAAACGGAGTCCTGAGTGCAGCGAGGAATTCAAGCTCGCCCAAGACGGAAACAGCTTTATCCCAAAGGAGAATACTCTACTTTTCTCACCTTTTGCGAGACAATGAAAAGCAAGGCTACTTACCAGAAAACAAAACGTTCAAATTATAATTTTTCATCGGAATTCAAATCTCATTATTAACCAGCGGTTTTCATGATATTATAATTGAGCAATTTCGAGCATGTGGTGTAAAAAATAATTGGTTGCCTTTTTTCATAAATCATCTTAGGTAGGTACCTGTGTTTATCGAAATACTGGGAGACGATGACAATTCCAGGGGTAGTCGAAAGTCCTCCTCCGATACCTGGAATTTAAATAATGACGTTTTACTACCCCTCCATACACTACCACCATCCACCATCCACCATCCACCGTCCACCATCCACCATCCACCGTCCACCACCCGCTATCCGGCATCCGCCATCCACCATCCGCCATCCACCATCCAACATCCACCATCCAACATCCACCGTCCACCATCCACCATCCACCATCTACCACCGACCATCCACCATCCACCATCCACCATCCACCACCCACCATCCAACACCAACCATCCACCATCCACCATCCACCATACACCATCGACCAGTATAATGATGCTGTACCAGTCATGACTCCGAAACTCAGCAGCAGGTGCAGCAGCCCCGTGCTGAAGAATGACAGCGCCAGCCCGGTGCCGCAGAACAGCCCCCCCACAAACACCACCAGGCGGCAGGAGTACTTCTCGCAGAGGGCCGATGACAGCGGTGCTGCAACATGAACAACATTATCAGCATCAGTAGGTATCAGTAATTTATTACAATATCATAATGTCACAACGGTCTTGATGGATAATTAGTAGCAATGCTTTTGTCAAGTGCGAGTCGGACTCGCACACCGAGGGGTCCGTACCGCCGCACAGTAGATATTATTTTAATTCGATTTCGAATCGAATCAGTGCGAGCCCAATTCACCCTTGACCATTTTTTTGTACTTATTTAAGTTTCGGAATTATGACAATTCGGGATTTGTAGAGGAAAATTCGGAAATTTAATGAATCGGGGCGTTCCATTTTCTCGGAGGTATAAATTATCGGGATACTATCTTTCGGGATTTTGAATGGTCGTATATAAGATTAAACAATCGTGACATTAATAATTCGTGAAACTGAAATTCGGAATAGCGTTGATTCAGAGGTTTCAGAATCGGAATTTTGAAATGTGGTTATAATTATATAAAATTCGGAATAAAATATTTCGAGGTTATTTATAAGTTTACCCAAAAAGTTACCCTCTATTATCAAACTCGGGCAAAAATGCATAACGGCAGATTTAAACCCTAATTAATATCCCGTGGTGTCTCAATTAATCCAATCCCAAACAAAAATATTTTTTTCTAAGATTCTAAAAATAAATAAATTCTAAGTATAAAATAAAACGTCCACTCGATTCTATTCGTTATGAGCTAGCCAAGCTGTCAAAGAATTTCGAAACGTTTTTCTAATCAACTTACCCAGCGCCAGAGAAAGCGTGGACAGAGCAGCAGGGATCCATGAAGCGATCGTCTCCACTCGATTCTATTTGATATGAGCTAGCCAAGCTGTCATAGAATTTCGTAACGTTTTTCTGATCGACTTAAGTACCCAGCGCCAGGCAGAGCGTGGGCAGCGCGGCAGGTATCCACAATGCGATCGTCTCCACTCGATTCTATTTGATATGAGCTAGCCAAGCTGTCAAAGAATTTTGAAACGTTTTTTTGACTTACCCAGCGCCAGGCAGAGTGTGGACAGCGCGGCATGTATCCACAATGCGATCGTCTCCACTCGATTCTATTTGATATGAGCTAGCCAAGCTGTCAAAGAATTTCGAAACGTTTTTTTGACTTACCCAGCGCCAGGCAGAGGGTGGACAGCGCGGCAGGTATCCACAATGCGATCGTCTCCACTCGATTCTATTTGATATGAGCTAGCCAAGCTGTCGAAGAATTTCGAAACGTTTTCTGATCGACTCACCCAGCGCGAGACAGAGCGTGGACAGCGCGGCAGGTATCCACAATGCGATCGTCTCCAATCGATTCTATTTGATATGAGCTAGCCAAGCTGTCATAGAATTTCTAAACGTTTTTCTGACTTACCCAGCGCCAGGCAGAGCGTGGACAGCGCGGCAGGTATCCACAATGCGACCGTCTTCACTCGATTCTATTTGATATGAGCTAGCCAAGCTGTCATACAATTTCGTAACTTTTTTCTGATCGACTCACAAAGCGCCAGACAGAGCATGGACAGCGCGGCAGGTATCCACAATGCGATCGTCTCCACTCGATTCTATTTGATATGAGCTAGCCAAGCTGTCAAAGAATTTCGAAACGTTTTTTGACTTACCCAGCGCCAGGCAGAGTGTGGACAGCGCGGCAGGTATCCACAATGCGACCGTCTCCACTCGATTCTATTTGATATGAGCTAGCCAAGCTGTCAAAGAATTTCGAAACGTTTTTTGACTTACCCAGCGCCAGGCAGAGTGTGGACAGCGCGGCAGGTATCCACAATGCGATCGTCTCCACTCGATTCTATTTGATATGAGCTAGCCAAGCTGTCAAAGAATTTCGAAACGTTTTTTTGACTTACCCAGCGCCAGGCAGAGCGTGGACAGCGCGGCAGGTATCCACAATGCAATCGTCTCCACTCGATTCTATTTGATATAAGCTAGCCAAGCTGTCAAAGAATTTCGAAACGTTATTCTGATCGGCTTACCTAGCGCCAGGCAGAGCGTGGGCAGCGCGGCAGGTATCCACAATGCGATCGTCTCCACTCGATTCTATTTGATATGAGCTAGCCAAGCTGTCATAGAATTTCGAAACGTTTTTCTGACTTACCCAGCGCCAGGCAGAGCGTGGACAGCGCGGCAGGTGTCCACAATGCGATCGTCTCCACTCGATTCTATTTGATATGAGCTAGCCAAGCTGTCAAAGAAATTCGTAACGTTTTTTTGACTTACCCAGCGCCAGGCAGAGCGTGGACAGCGCGGCAGGTATCCACAATGCGATTATCTCCACTCGATTCTATTTGATATGAGCTAGCCAAGCTGTCAAAGAATTTCGAAACGTTTTTTTGACTTACCCAGCGCCAGGCAGAGCGTGGACAGCGCAGCAGGGATCCACGACGCGACCGACTCGGAGCTGTCGGGGAAGGTCTCCATGATCTCCACGTAGAGCACCCCGTAGGACTTGAAGAGCCCCGCCACCCAGAACTGCACCATGAAGGCTCCGAACACCACCACCCAGCCGTAGCCGCCGTCAGGGGGGCTTGTGCTGATAAATAAATAAATGTTAGGGGACAATATCCTTATTAAACACGTCCTAAACTAACCTCCATGCTTGTATAGCTACAGAAGTACGTGTAGTCGATTTAAATGAAACCTAGCTTATGAATAAGTATAATCAGATTTATCAGTGTTTGAGACGCCCGCTTTGGCCCTTATTGGTCGGAATCGGAATATGACGTGTCGTTAGGTTTGTAACCGCAGGTAACCGCTATTGAGGTAAGAGGGTGTCATTCGCGATCCATAATATCGTTTGTCATAATCGTCATTTGTCCTATTTTATCGTTTGTCCTAAACTGGTTTTCAGACAACTTTTCAAGCTTTCCAAAAATACCTGCGGTTAGGTTATGTTAGAGTGGTGTTACAACAACACTAAAAAGTTTTAAACATCAGGGTGGAATTGGTGGAAATGGCTTTTAGGACAAACGATATTATGGATTCCAATATAAACTATGGTAAGTATATCAATGGTAACCGCGTTTTGTTGTTTAAGCCTAGCACTAGTTGTGACGCATAAAAGACCATGTGGCGTTAAAGCTCCTAAGCCATTAGCAGAATTTGATGAACATTTATTTTTTCAGTAAATAAAACCATTAAAAAAATTGTACGCTTCTTATCAGAACACCTTTTAAAACAGTTTCTTTACTAGTTGTTACTAATTGTCAACTCTTTTGTCGTAAAGCCGGGTACTCACTCGCTCGGCGTGCCCCGGAGCTTCCTGGAGGCGGCCAACAGAGGGCGCGCCGTCACCGAGGACAGCGTCAGCAGAGAATCCTCCTCTTGCTCCGTGGGGGACATGGCGGACAAATACGCGCCAACTTGCTGTAACAAAACATGTAGGATAAACCAATCGACCTAGTCCCTAATAGTAGGAGATCCGAATAGGAGACGATTTGCACCGGGCTGCTTATTCGATCAAAAGTATTTTATATCAAATTTGATACGCTAAATAATTTGTGGCGAATTGGTTGCCTGAAAAATTTCAGTCCAGTACTTATATAATTAATTAAAAAAATAAAAATTAACTTTGGCTTAAAAAAATGCAAATGCTTGTTTAATAGACAAATTACATACCAATCGAAAGTATGAAGCCTATAGAACTTGCAAACGTTAGGTTGACTATTTTTTTCCCGTCAAACTATTGGATAGGCAGGTATAAACAGGTAAGTCGGTACTAATAATTTGCACCAAACCGAACGTTTGCATATTCTATAGGCTTCATACTTTCGATTAGTATGTAATTTGTCTATTAAACTAGCATTTGCAATTATTCAAAAAAAGTTCATTTTTAATTTAAAAAAAAACTGGACTGAAATTTTTCAGGCAACCTATTCGCCACATATTATTTAGCGTATCAAATTTGATATAAGTAAAATACTTTTGATCGAATAAGCAGCCCGGTGCAAATCGTCTCCTATTCGGATCTTAGACCATAATCAGAGCCCTTTTTACCCGACTGCGGAAGGAGGAGGGTAAGTTTATTAGTCAATGTATGTATGTATGTTTGTTCCTTTGTGGAGCTCTAAAAACTAAACGGTCGTCTGTACAACCACAGTCAACTCACCGTGGCTAGTGGTAGCTCGAGCATGAGGCTGTGCGGCCGCTCTCTCTGCTCTGTCTGGCGGCACCGACTGTACTGACAGCAGCGAGGCGCACGGCGACATGCTGGCCTGTACAAGCACAGTCAACTCACCGTGGCTAGTGGTAGCTCGAGCATGAGGCTGTGCGGCCGCTCTCTCTGCTCCGGCGGCGCCGACTGTACGACAGCAGCGAGGCGCACGGCGACATGCTGGCCTGTACAAGCACAGTCAACTCACCGTGGCTAGAGGTAGCTCGAGCATGAAGCTGTGCGGCCGCTCTCTCTGCTCGGCGGCGCCGACTGTACTGACAGCAGCGAGGCGCACGGCGACATGCTGGCCTGTACAAGCACAGTCAACTCACCGTGGCTAGTGGTAGCTCGAGCATGAGGCTGTGCGGCCGCTCTCTCTGCTCCGGCGGCGCCGACTGTACGACAGCAGCGAGGCGCACGGCGACATGCTGGCCTGTACAAGCACAGTCAACTCACCGTGGCTAGAGGTAGCTCGAGCATGAAGCTGTGCGGCCGCTCTCTCTGCTCGGCGGCGCCGACTGTACTGACAGCAGCGAGGCGCACGGCGACATGCTGGCCTGTATAAGCACAGTCAACTCACCGTGGCTAGTGGTAGCTCGAGCATGAAGCTGTGCGGCCGCTCTCTCTGCTCGGCGGCGCCGACTGTACTGACAGCAGCGAGGCGCACGGCGACATGCTGGCCTGTACAAGCACAGTCAACTCACCGTGGCTAGTGGTAGCTCGAGCATGAGGCTGTGCGGCCGCTCTCTCTGCTCCGGCGGCGCCGACTGTACTGACAGCAGCGAGCCCGCGCTTGGAGACATGGTCGCCTGTACAAAAGTCATAGTCATATTTTTTTAATAAACTATTCTATTTAAATAGTAGTTTATGTGACGGTGAATAATGAGAGGCATCAATACATGAGTGTGATTTTATGAAACGAGCCGAAAGGCTAGTTATCTCCCTAAAGGTGCTTTTCCACCGGCGACTCGAGGCGAGACGAGGCGGGACGAGAATTGAAATTTGTATTGACGAATCGCGCAACCTCCTCGAGCGCGCGCGGTGGAAATGGGTGTTTTAATATAAATAAAAATTCTCGCGCCACCTCGTCTCGTCTCGCGTCGCCGGTGGAAAAGCACCTTTACCCTTTAAAGCTGGGCATGGGACGCAACGTTTGTATCAGCGACAGATGGAGTGTATACTACTGGATGGGCGTAATATTTTGCACACATTCACGGGCGCGCCACTCCACGCCTCAGCGGTGCGACTTCACGGAGCAGACTGATTAGAAAATGGCAGCCTGGAGAACTCATTTACGACGACGCCATTTGGCTTGGCGCGTATTCGTGGCGTGTTCCAACGTTGAAAGTCGACATTCACGATAGTTACATTCGGATTGCGCGTTGGCGCGTCGCGCTGGCTTTCCTTCCATTTGGAAATCCAACGGACCGCGCCAAGTACTTTTAAACGCTACAGTTTTGACATTCACGGATTGATTTTGGCGCGGGGCTGCTCTATTCGGCTTGTTGGAGCGGTCGTGAATGCCCAGCTTAAGAGTGGCATTGTGGATGTCTTTACCTCGACGATGGACTCCGTTGGAAGGTCGATGGAGCAGGACAGAGGCGCGGAGACCGGGGGAGCACTCCCCACGTGCTGGAGGTCCAGCTTCGACAGCTCCTGGAACAAGAAGGTGGCTCATCATCATCAACATTATATCAGCCGAAAGACGTCCACTGCCGGACATATTCCTTCCCAAAGTTTTGCTACAAAGACCGGTTCTGCGCCTCTTGAATCCAACGATTTCGAAGGTGGCTCATATATAATATAATAACCGGCCAAGTGCGAGTCGGACTCGCGCACGAAGGGTTCCGTACCATTATCTATACAACATTAGCAAAAAACGGTAAAAAGGTCTTTGTAGCTAGCTGAGTCGGGCTCGATTCGATTCCCGGTATGGGTCAATATTTGTGTGATGAGCACGAGTATTTGTTCCTGAGTCTTGGATGTTTTCTATGTATTAAAGTATGTATTTCTCTATATATGTATTTATGTCGTTGTCTTGTACCCATAGTACAAGCCTAGAGCTTAGTTTGGGACTAGCTCAATTTGAGTGAGATTGTCCCCTGATATTTATTTATTTTACGTTTCGCTCGTGTTGCTACGTCAAGGTATATAATAATGTATTTACCCGTTTTAGTTTATTAACATAAATAAATCCCGTTTTATATCAGAAACTTTAATTAAGTTACGATTAACCTTAACAATATCTTTGCGTAACTCCAGTGTCGAAACCTGAAAAGTGCCGAGCAAATTGCTTCCTTATTTATAAGTTTACGTCAAACAAATGAAACCATTTCCTAATTTAAGAGGACCCAATAATTATAAAAAAATAATTATACAAAATTTGGTTACAGAGTTATCAACAAAATGTTTAAGAGTTGTTGGTAATTCTTTAGCTCTGCCTAGCCCACTCTGGGAATAAAGGCATGAGTTTATGTATGTATGTTTGTATGTACAGTCATGGAAATGAATTCGCGTACTTTTTGACTCTTATGTACAATAGACTAATAATACTCGTATGTACAATAATTATGATAAAGTATGAAGTGTTCTGCGATCTGGATCTCAATAATCATAACGCCTATGTGTCTGTTATTTGGATACATAAACTGAATCATATTTTCTTGAGACTCGAAACGAAACGATTAGAAACAAAATACATGATTACTTACAATTAGTTCAATGAGTTTTTCGCATGTTTTTGGTTGAATTTTTGAAAACCTAACTACGATCTTTAATAAAATCGATGCAAGAAATCATAAGTGACCAAAGTAACTTGATAGTTAAAAAGTTAGTTTACTTAATAAATTCAAAATATTTATTCAGTTAATAGGCCACATGAGGGCTCACACACACGTCGTAATATGGGGTGAATCTATTTACTAGCGCTTCGGACAAGACCATCATTACGGAGGAACGCCGCAAGAAACTCCAGCTTATTCAATCATAAAAACAAATAATACCTAAAATTAAGTTAGATTATAAGGTAATAAAGTAATAAATAATATTTATTAAAACTACTAAAAAAAACAATGAACATTAAACTAAAAATAACGCATATACGAAAAGCAGTCATTGCCTTCTCGATCGACTTATATCCTAAACTATTATTTATTTGAAAGCCAGACCACTCAGCCTTGACTCATCAGATCGATACTGTACACCATAAATGTCTCTCGGTACTCGGTACGGACCCGGTCGATGCCGTGACGTTCAAAATAATCAATGTTACTGGCTACCTATCGTGATTCTACTGTCAGCGGTACTTCAATAATATTGCAGTGAAATAGTTGATTGTTAACCAAGGGATGAAAAGCACCTATTTCACACATGAGATATTTCAAAATAATTGGAGCTCGAGCATACAATTTACTATCTTCACGGATTCCGTATCAAAATGGTAAAAAAGGAACCCTTATGGTGAGACTTCGTTGTCTGTCTGTATGTCACAGCAGGTTTTGTCAGCAACTGCAAATGCTATCAACTTGAAATTTGGCATAGTTGTACAACTTGCTTGCCCGCATCTGTTTTTAGTAAAAAAAACATGAAATTAATTTTATAAATAATTTAAAAGGGGTCTAGAATGGGGGGTTGAAAAATGAAAGTGGTTCGATTATAGCAAATGGGGTATCATATGAAAGGTCTTAATCTGCACATTTCAGAACTATTTTATTTTTAATTTTCTGTGATGTAATTTTTTAATTTATAGCCAAACATGTACAAAAAATGACCGTTCCCCTCCTCTTTATTCTTTATCTCCTAAGTTTATTAATTAAAAAATCTGAAAAAACCCTGACGAATTGATAATTACTTATATTTTATGGGAAAAATAAAATGAAGTGTTTATTATTTACGGTTTTTGAGAAATAACAAAATAATATAAGAAAATCTGTATTAAAATTTTAGCTAGTCAAAATGGACCTTATTACCTAGAAAATAAAGCTTATAACAAATGAGTATTTTCTTTTACGGTTACCAAGTATATTATCTTCAATACGGAACCCTCGGTGCGCGAGTCCGACTCGCACATGACCGTTTAAAAAAAAAATAGAAAGTGAAATAATAAAGCGGGTCCCAAATACAACTTTTTTTTTCAACGTAAATAAATATTGTTATTATTGTTGTATCGTAAAATCGGTAAAACACACAAGCGTCAAATTTGGTATGATTATAGTAGGTAACTCTGAAAATAAAAAACAATGGGCAATGGATGATAATTTTAAAAGTGCTTGAATATTTTTATATCAATAGGAATAACGTTCCTTATTAACAGGAAAAAATTACAGATTTTTAGGTATCGTATATCATTAATAAATAAATAATTCGTTTGAACTCGACCAATTTGTCTCCTATACGTAAGTATGGTTTAAACTGTGGTCCAATGATAATTAAAAAAAAGAGCTGCCGTTGTTATACTGTCAAAACTGTCAAGTGTCAATGTATTTTTTTTTAATTATTATTGGACCACAGTTTAAACCATACTTACGTATAGGAGACAAATTGGTCGAGTTCAAACGAATTATTTATTTATTAATGATATACGATACCTAAAAATCTGTAATTTTTTCCTGTTAATAAGGAACGTTATTCCAAGTGATATAAAAATATTCAAGCACTTTTAAAATTATCATCCATTGCCCATTACTAAAAATGGTCAAGTATGAGTTGTTCTTGCGGAGATTCGATTCGAAAGTCATGTAGACAACTTAAGTTGTTATTACAAGCAGGGCCCTTATATGTCTGCGTTTATCGCTGACAAAGTTTGGACAAGGCATCCGTCACCTTCTGACACGTAAATAAGTACGAGAGTGACGGATGCTTTATCTACATTTGACACGCGATATAGACGCAGCCATACTAGACCCGTAGAAGATGCAAATATGTCCTCAGACTTAAAACTTTAGCCACGAAGGCACTACATTTTTAAGGATCAGGTTATAAATCTGTCCCGGCGTCTAGCCAAACATTTGGAATAATGTCGGAATAATCATAAGTTCACATGAACTCGAGGTCTCGTGCAGACTTAGGCTGCAGACACATCAACGACATTCTAAAGTATAAGCGATCTTTATAACCACTTTTTATAGTAGGGGAGCCTATGATATATAGGTATATATATTTGATTTGAACCCAGGACCGCTAGCTTCATAGACAGGGTCACTACCAACTAGGCCAGCGCGTCGTCGAAGTCATTAGGCATTAAGTTCACTAATTGTGTTTTTTTTTGCAATAAAGACTAAATAAACTAGTGGCTCTGTGAGCTGTAGACATCGCGACAAACTTACCTTTGACGTTGTAAAACTATAATCTCAATACATCGAAATAGGTCGCGGTCAGTTGTCCAATACCACAAATAAGATTGTAATCGGATAAACCCCCATTTCTCCGCCATTTTGAAAAAAATCGAAAACCTCAATCGACAATACAATCCGTGTATTAGCGAAACTGCTCACTAAATTTCACGAGAATCGGTTGAGAAATCTGAGGGCCCTGCCAAGATGCACTACCTACGCTAACTAGCGTTTCTATTCGTTTCGTTTTTAAACCAATCGCGTCACTGGTATATGACGTGATACGAAAAGTCACGTGATCTACCAGTGACGCGATTGGTTTAAAAACGAAACGAATAGAAACGCTAGTTAGCGTAATGCATCTTGGCAGGGCCCTCAGTAGAGGATAACATACGAACAAACAGACGTTGGACATACGGAAGCATTTTTGCCCAAGCTGAGGGCCCGAACGATGCCAACGCCGCTAACGTTTTTCTGTTCTATCGTCTTGAAATGTATGGGATCACAAATTGATCACGTGGTTTATCTAAACGAATAGCTAAGTCCTAAGCTGGGTCCACATTTGTATCATTTCATCGTATCGTATCTCCGTCGCGTTGCACCGACGCGTATCAAGATCGCTAGTGTGGACGCACAAACAGCGCGATCATGCGGCGCACCGTATCGCTCGGGATCGATGTTGATACGCGTTTATTATATACCCCGCACACTCGCGATCGGATACGCGTATCAAGATCGGTAAGTATAGACGTGTTTTGATACTGTATCACGATACGAAGTTATGATTTGATACGCGATACGCCGTGATCGCTCTCGAGGTGATTTTTCCCCGATCATCAAAGGGGATACGGATAGCGTCCACACTTAATGATGCGGCGTTATGATACGATACGCTGCTACGCTACGGTTAGTATGGACGCATTTTTTCACATGACGATTGTAGTGATACGGTATGCCTAAAGTGTGCGTCCATACTTAGAATACGCGTGATCGTTATCGGCAAAATGATACAAATGTGGACCTTCGCGCTTGCTCGCTCAATAAATAAATAAAGGCCCTGGTTATGTGTGTACGAAGCCTTACCCTAAAACGTTGACCTTCGGCCATTTTCGCTTCACTCCATTCAGTAAGCAGATATTATCAAATACATAGTACCTAGGTAATAAAGTAAATTATTTCGTAATATTACCTACACTCATAACACGGGATTGTTGAGCCACTTGCCACTTCTAATTTACACCGTCCATAGAAAATGCGATAATTTCTCTATCTTTATAAACATAATCCAATTTAACAAATTTAAAAAAACGGTAACGTACACACCTAGTTTTCTATAACAACTACAACATATTCAAAAATACCGGACAAGGCAAGTCGGACTCGCCCACCGAGGGTTCCGCACATGACACGGTTAACTCAATTCAAAATTTCCACCGCCGCCGTTCCTTGCATAGACCCTGTTTTTATTGGGATTTAATTAAACATGTTGGGTTTTCAGATTTTTTCCTATATTTGTAGTATGAGACGGTATTACTTGCCAAATTTCATAGTTCTAGGTCAACGGAAAATATCCTATAAATATTGATTCCCTTGAGTGTCGAAATATACATTTTTAGCGGCATAAACGGTCGTATCTTTTTTTTCGTTAACTTAGAAATTTGATTTTTTCACAGCTACAAGGGACTGTAGACTTGAGTATATGGTTTAAGTTTCAACTCGATACCTCGGATACCTCCACGCTTTCTCGAGATAAAGGGTCTTGACAGACAGACACGGACAGAAGGACAACAAAGTGATCCTATAAGGGTTCCGTTTTTTCCTTTTGGGGTACGGAACCCTAAAAATCATGGAAATTGGACTTGATTTAGGGGGTGAGAAACGTTATAGCCCGGATCTTAATTTGTAAAGAACATTTTTGACAGCTACGTAATTTAAGCGTCGGTTTACAATTCTCAGGGCTGCTTTCTGACGGGTTTCATTATGACTCAGCAATTTAAGTTCGTGACTAGACAGCAAGAAAATATAGGTCACAATGGTTTTTGTTAGAACTCGCGTCATAAACCTCCACCGGCTCTGCGTCATAACCTCGGGTTTTCGCTGGAGACTTGGCAGATTTCCTGCAAGCTTATCGATTTGGTGACTCAGGCCGTTCCATTATGTACCTGGTGAACTGAGACGCATTTATTGTTACTTTTTAGGGTTCCGTAGCCAAATGGCAAAAAACGGAACCCTTATGGATTCGTCGTCTGTCTGTCCGTCCGTATGTCACAGCCACTTTTTCCGAAACAATAAGAAATGTACTGTTGAAACTTGGAAAGGAGATGTATTCTGTGAACCGCATTAAAGTTTTCATACATAAATAGAAAAAAAACAATTAATTTTGGTGGTTCCCCATTTTTAGAACTGAAACTCAAATTTTTTTTTTCATCAAACCCATATGTGTACATACATACCCATAGGTTTTTAATATCATTTTTTTCTAAACTGAATAGTTTGCGCGAGAGACATTTCCAAAGTGCTAAAATGTGTGTCCCCCCCTGTAACTTCTAAAATAAGAGAATGATAAAACAGAAACAGAACAGGTTGAAGGATAAGATGGTGGTAGCGATCCCGACGGACCCTGCCCCCCCTACTTTTTGAACAACTTACTAGTTTTTTATCCCCTGACTTAAAAAGAGGGGTTTTATAAGTTTAACGTGTGCATCAGTGTATGTGTGTATCAAGTATGTGTGTTTCAGTGTATGTGTATCGGTGTATAATATGTGTATTAGTTTATGTACCTGGTATCTGTCTATGCGTGCGTGTGCCTGGGCATCTGTCTGTCTGTTGCATTGCAGCTCCTTAACGGATGGAAGCTAGTTTAATCGACATGGTTCTTAGCTAGATTTCATGAAAATTATCAGCTCTGAAAGGGGTTGATTACGTGTTATAAAAATACCCATAAAAAGAAAAAAAGGATAACTATAAAAAGGATCAGGATAACTTATTCCGAATGCATATAGGGCCACTGGTTGTTAATTTTATCGGCACAAACTACAGCTCATCGCAGACGTCTGGTACCTAGCGGACAATGGCGGACATGTGGCGAGGTCGTCGCTCGCGGAAGAATCAATAGGTACAACGTTCCACTCACAGACGTACTATGTACATACATACATACATTAAATCACGCCTGTATCCCAGAGGGGTAGGCAGAGACCACTTCTTTCCACCTGCTACGATCTTGACAAATCTCTTTCGCTTCTTCCACATTCATACGTACTATGTAACCGTGTCTAACACTGGGAGAGCACCGTGAATAATTAATAAAGGACTACTTTACTCGCTTCTCCGTTCATTTTTCATTTCAAATTTTCATTCATTGGTTCTTCGACGAAAAAGAAATCCCGCATGGCTCACTAAAATGACTGTTTTTTTACTGATTTCCCAGAATTAGTATTTTTTTTAAGCTTCTGTCAAAAAAATCATTTTTAAGACATCCGTTTGTTGTCGAATGTACTTTTTTTTACACAGTCATTATCTGGTTATATCAAGACCAAACTAACGAGTCCCAACATGGTATACGTTAAGTATAGCGGAGATCCTGTCGCCACCTTCCGACTCCATCATCAGATCAGCTCTTAGATACCATAATATGGCATTGTCATCGGGTAATATGTGGTCCAAATTTCAGCCTATTCCATTTACTGGAACGTTCAAAATGGTTTAGCAAATTTTGAAACGGAAAACTTACAAACATACGAACAGTGCAAGTTCAATCTTGTAAAAAGAGTTGTGTTATAAGTTGAATGTGCATCTGTGTATGTGTATGTATCTTTGCCTGTCTGGCTTTGCATCGTAACTCCCAAAGGATATTTTTTTTTATAAAAAAAACATGCTAAAAAAAATAAGTTTTATTACTTGTTTAATATTTCCATATTAATCGCACGGTTTAAAAGGATATTTATTTTGGCTGGAAATCCACCAGATAAAAAAAATATTATGTGTTATTCATTCCGTGGTCTGAATTAAGAATGTGGGTACAATCTTACTTCAAGTATTTCTTTGTACAATGAAAACGACTAACCTGATGGAAAGCTTTGAGGCCTATACACATTAGACAATTACAATCTCAAGACAGGCATCTCAAGATTGCAATTGCGCTACTAACGCTAGGATTAATATACATATTTCACTTCTTATTAAAAATATCGCTAACTTCAACATCAACATAAAATCAATTGGCCGTCTCGATCACCCGATCTTTACCTACTTATAATAGTTCTATCTAACCATTACCCCACGCACCTTAGTAAACAATAAACACTCTGGATGCAGTCTTTTTAGGGTTCCGTACCAAAATTGTTAAAATAAGAACCCTTATGGTGACACTTCGGTGTCTGTCTGTATGTTACAGCAGTTTTCTCTGAAACTATACAAGCTACTTATCAACTTGAAATTTGGCATAGTTGTATAACTTGCATGCCTGCATCTGATTTTAATAAAAACATTTTTTTATTTATTTATTTGAAAAGGGGTCTAGAGCGAGTTGTTTAAAAGTTGTTATATTATGCAATCACGCTACTGCGTTGTTTTTAGCCTCTGTTTGGGAGAATGACCTAGATTTGGCTAGTGCGGCGACACTAGGAAGGCTAGAAGGCTAAACTGGCAGAACATGCAGTATCGAGCCCCGACCAAAATAACTCTTACATTAAAATCCAGATGTAACGTCTAGCAAAGAGCAAGTATTGAAAACGGGAGCCCGTTTTTTAACCGACTTCAAAAAAGGAGGAGGTTATACGTTCCACTGTATGTATTTTTTTTTTTTTTTTTTTTTTTTTATGTATGTTCACCGATTACTCCGTCAATTGTGGACCGATTTTAAAAATTCTTTTTTGGTTTGATAGAATATACTTCCGAGGTGGTCCCATTGTCAGCAAATCTGAATCTGATGAAGGGATCAGTGAGGAATTGAGGGAACTCCTCAAATATTGTATGCAAACATATAGCGATTTTAGTATTTTTAGTAACAAGTGTAGCATTTGCATTCAGAAAGTGTCACTTGGTGAAGCGGAACTGATGATGAAGACCACAGATGGCCACCGGAACTCCTCAACGGTACCGATTTCAAGGGTGGCGATAAGATATCTCGATTAAGATAGTTGAGCAACTACAACGAAGCACATTTAATTGTTTTAAAATGACTATGATTTTCCCGCGGCGTTGCTTGCGGCGAGCTTGAAATGTCTTAAAGTTTCATATATCAACTAAGAAGTGGGACTACATAAGCTTATTATGATCACTAAAAAGTGTAAAATAAAATAAATGTTTTAAAAAACAAAAAACCGCCTTCAAAAATGCAAAAAATAACTTCTACTACTAGGTACTTAGTAGTAGGTACATATCCTATTAGGTTAGTCTAACTGAAGTCGGCGACCACAATATTTTCAACAAAAAGCCGACTTCAGTTGGACTAACCTAATAGGATATGTACCTACTACTAAGTACCTAGTAGTAGA
Source organism: Acleris cristana (assembly GCA_948252455.1). Classification (NCBI taxonomy): domain Eukaryota; kingdom Metazoa; phylum Arthropoda; class Insecta; order Lepidoptera; family Tortricidae; genus Acleris; species Acleris cristana. Next base: position 1,245,969 of record OX411800.1, on the reverse strand, counting down.
AGTTATTTTTTGCATTTTTGAAGGCGGTTTTTTGTTTTTTAAAACATTTATTTTATTCCATTTTTTGGTCATAATGTCATTTTGTTAACATAATTATTGGTTTACTCTTGTTTCATATAATAATGATAAGAGGCCCGATTTGCAGTTCAAAACACAGACATACACAAAGTAGGTAGGTTAGGTTTGTTAGCTTCAGATGCCCGAAGGGCCAATCACCCAGAATAAGAGCTCCGCATAGCGGGGCTCCGTCAACTTGTAGGAATTTTGAAAATAGATAGGTACATATTATAGGGCAGTTGTAAACTTAGACCAGCTGCATTTTAGACGAGATGATACTTACCCAAAATTAGTACATTACTTTTTATGCGAATCATAACACACCTTCAGCATCAGGTCTAAGGAGGCTTTAATATAGGTCATGATTATAACATTCATTGGACCTCAGGACCCTTCTCTATAAATAATACAGTCAAGGACTTTAATTGTTATGCCACTATGGAACCCTGTCGCATAACGTTAATCATTAATTTTGGCGTAATTTCTTTCATGTGGTTTGACGCTGTCATTATGACAGGGTTCCATAGTGGCATATCCAAGTATACATTGCACTAAAATCCGTCGAGGCATTTAGCCAGGTCAGGTCACAGGTTACAAAGAAACATCGATACATACAAAGAAAAATATTACCGTCCTTTTTGGGCAGTTGGATAAAAACATAGTTTCCATAGTTTACAGTAAGTACAGTCAACAACTTTAATTGGTCAACCATTATAAACCCTTTTTTTTTCTTCTTTTTTTTGGGTGTAGAATGGGGGGATGAAAGGAAAGTAATTTGACTATTGCAAAAGGGGTCATGATTATGAACGGGCTCAATCTGCACATTTCAAAACTTTTTTTTTATAATTTCCTGTGACGCACTTTATGATTCAAAGTCGCAACTATACAAAAAATTAATTCCTGACGTAATGATTTATATTATACGCGTAAATAAAGGAACTTGTCAAAATTAACAGTTTCAGAAAAAATAGCAAAAACCTGTAAAAATCTGAATAGAAATTTAGGCTAATTCAAACGGACCTCATTGCATAAAAAAAGGTCATAACAAAATGAGTATTTTCTTTTGCGTTTTCCAACGATATCATCTTAAATACAGAACCCTCGGCGCGCAAGTCTGACTCGCACTGGACCTGTTTCCTGTTTATACTATATGTATAGATGTGCTTTTATTGTATTATATACTAGAGGACGCCCGCGACTTCGTACGCGTAGAATTAGTTTCCCGCTACTCCCCCTACTTCTTCCCGTTGGGGGTCGACTTTCGGGAAATCCTTTCCAAGTGCATCCCTAGACGTCATAAGGCACCTACGTGCCAAATTGGGAATCTCTAGACCCAGCGGTTTGGGCTGTGCGTTGATAGATCAGTCAGTTTTTTATATAAATAGATTCTTACCTCGTTAAATATGAACTCTCTCGGCAAAGACATGGTGCGATGTCCGGGGGCGCTGGTAACGAAATAGGTATGTCACACTTGAAGTGGTCCTCCGATTCCGTCGAGCCTAGTACCTCTCTAGCCTTAACAACAAACACTGGATGCATTTGATTATTATAATAACTCTTTGAGGAAGCCGTTGTTGAAATTTTCTTTAACTTTTCTGTGTAAAAAACTGTAATATCAGCGGTTGCGACCGTATCTCGAATATTACGGCGACGCGGTCATGTTTTTTAATTCTGCAGGGACTAAGGGAGTCTGATTTTTTAAATTACGAAGGATGGCCGATTTTGGCACTTGCTCTCGAAAAGTAACTGGCCAGTAACACGCGCGAACTCGAAGTGAGTAATCAACGTACAACCTGCGCGCGCATCTTTCAAATATAGAATCGATATTAACGCCAACTTATTTATGCCAGTGGCAAAATTAGGAACTAACTCATTTACATACAAAATCGTCACCAACTAAGTAACATGGCGGCACTCTTATATGAACGTATAACGTGGTAATATTATACGGAACTAAAATAATGTTCAGGAAATTTTAATTTTTCCGTTTAGTAACCTAGGCTCGCTGTTTAGGAAGCTAGCCCTGCGTCCACTTAGGATCCATTAATAGGATCCATTAAAGGGGTCAAGTAGACTTTTTGCACATTTAAATCCATTCATGAAGTGGAGTGTGCTTTAATGTACACTTAAATCCATTTTGAGTCGTTTACACTTTTTAAACGCTAGGATCCATCAATGGATTTAAATATACTATGAATTGTATAAAGTTCCATGAATGGATTCCACTGAACTTTTTATCTACCGGGATTCATCAATGGATTTTAGTATACTACAATGTCTACGAGTATCCCACAATTGATGGATCCAAGTGTATTAAAAGTTTAATAAAATCCTTTTTTGGGTACTCATATACATAGTACCTATGATCGTTTATTGAGCCATACTGGGAGAAAAAGAAAGAGAACGAGAATATTTAAATAGGGCGAAAAAAAAAACAACGGTAAACAATAGATATTAATATATTTTCAAGTTATTCTTAATAATGTTACATTACTTATACAATTTGGGGACGTGGAGTCAGGAAGTGTGGAACCTTAATTTTTATTTTATTTTAAGGTTTTAATGTAGTTTAAGATAATTAAAATTAATTTAATTATTTATTTATGTTGTGTGTACATTTTTTTGTGAAAAAAACTAACATTTCAAGCTATTGCAATTGTACAATATAATAATAAAACACGAAATAGTACAATTTAATAATAATAATAGATATGTAACAGGCGGTGTTACCGCTACATAGAGATATCTTCCTGTCAATCTTGGATAAATAAATAGGAAGACAAAAATACACACTGGCGTAGTAAACTAATTGCTATAAATAAAGTTATACTTAATTTAGGTTTCTATTTACAAATTACAATTCATCTTAAAACTATTAAGACACAATTAAATAGTTTCGCAACAATATTAATAGCAATAAACATGTAAAAAAAGTCAATATATAAAAAAATAATTATAACAAAACGGTACATAAAACAAGATAAAAGGGTGCAACTTTTTTTAAATTTATTTACAATAATTGTTTAATGCTTGCATACGCTACTGAGCTTAAGTTACTTTTTTATTTTAGCATTAAGAATGAAATGTTAATGAATATTAATATCACCAATAAAAATATATTATGATTATGACTATCCCAGCGTCTCCACCATTGCTCTTCTAAAATCTGTCAAGTGCGAGTCGGACTCGGTGATAGAAATTCTAGCTACGGCTTGATATTTGGTATTTATTGCTATGAAAATACACATATATTGTTTCTATTTTATAACTCCGGCAGACTCGAAACATTGACATTTTTTCATCACTATTCAATTTTACGGAAACCTGGCAACACTACCTGTCAAACTCGTCCGTTAAATGGATTCTGTATGAGCTGTAATTCTAACCAGCAATCCTGACTGATTGTTTACCAAAATATGGCCAACCCCGATTTTCGTCTTATTAGACTGGTTAGTGACCAAAGAGTTAGTCAAAACATGGCCAACATCGATCCTCACCTTATTAGACTGATTAGTGACCAAAGAGTTAATCAAAATATGGCCAACATCGATTCTCAGCTTACTAGAGTTGTGAGTGACCAAAGAGTTAATAAAAATATGGCCAACATCGATTCTCAGCTTACTAGAGTTGTGAGTGACCAAAGAGTTAATAAAAATATGGCCAACAGCGATTCTCAGCTTACTAGAGTGGTGAGTGTCCAAAGATTAGTCAAGCAAGATATGGCCAACAGCAATTCTCGGCTTAGTAGACTGTTTAGTCAAAATATGGCCAATGTCAAGAATTGTTCAACTCCTCTTCGAAGCAAGTCTGAGTCTCCGTAGAATGAAAACTCAGCAAATCCTCAGACCTAACTCCTTTAAACTCCCCTGTCTGGGTCTCTGTAGAAGTTAGATTACTCGAAGGGCTCGATGACACACTGTCAAACTTAAAATTAAGTTTTGGTTCAAACAAACAGACACAAGTCTGCGTTTCTTTAATACTTAAATCCGGAGACTGCGTTTCACATGTTTTTGTCTGCTTGTTAGATCGACTCAGTCCAAATTCTACGGGGAAGGTCTGAGTTTGAATATCAGATAGGGATACAGTTTCAGAAAAGAATATAGATTCATCTTCGCTGGTTTGTGATTTGAGCGATAACAAATCTTCGAAGACGGTTTGCGTTGAAATCTCATCGGTTTTAGCTTCGCTATCTTTCCACGAAGGAAGGGCTACATCATTTTTAATATTATCCTCTGGTCTAGTCTGCGTTGCTAGCGTTCGTTTTGGACTATCACACATATAATCTTTATCCTCAATTTTGATTTTCTTACACTCGGTCAAAGATTCCGCTTTGCGTTTGGATTTCCTTTCCTTTTTATACTGCTTGTGCAAATCAGGATGTCTTCGCATTAAATGAACGAGTAACCTCTCATTGCTCTTATATTCCACATTACAAATCTGACAAACATATTTCACATTACAATCTTTGATATGTCTTTCGAATTCCATACTAGCCATATTGACTCCGCAATGTTCACATGTTATCTTCTCACTATGAACCTTGTTGTAATGTTGATTGAGATACTTTCGTTCTGTAAAATGTTTATTATTACTCTTAACATAATACGAACAATTTTCATAGGTGCAGTAGTATTTAGTCTCAATTGTTATATTTTTTAAGCCGTGTTGTTTAGCCAAGTGGCTATTGAGGTATCTCTTCAAGTATTTTTCTTGGCAAGTACTGGTCGTTGCAAAAGGGCATGGGAGGAGTATTTTTGAATCCATATCGGTAGCAGTTATTATTAAAGTAAGTGTATTCTCGTTTAAGATACATGTGACCGAGTTTTCTTCGACGTTAGTATGATTAGGTTTTTTCTGAAACAAAGAAAGCTTGATAACTATGATGAAGAAAGAGATTTAAACCAATCGCGTCACTGGTAGATGACGTGATACGAAAAGTCACGTGATCTACCAGTGACGCGATTGGTTAAAGATGAAACGAAGAGAAACGCTAGTTAGCGTAGTGCATCTTGGCAGGGCCCTTTGGTCATATTTCCTTGAGACTGGTAAACGTGAAAACACGATTATAAACAAAATATTCGATATATTTGACGACGCGCTGGCCTAGTTGGTAGTGACCCTGCCTACAAAGCTAGCGGTCCTGGGTTCAAATCCCGGTAAGGGCAGACATTTGTGTGATGAGCAAGAATATTTGTTCCCGAGTCTTGTATGTTCTCTATATATTTAAGTATATATTTCTCTATATAAGTATTTATATCGTTGTCTAGTACACATAGTACAAGCCTAGAGCTTAGTTTGGGACTAGGTCAATTGGTGTGACATTGTCCCCTGATATTTTTTTAATTCATTTATTTATATTTTTGGTTGAATCTTCGAAATCCTACGACCTTTAACGATGATTTTTTAATCCAATATAAACCATTATTTTAATATATCACGTAGTTTTAAAGTAAACAGCAATTATTTGAATTTGACCCTGCAATCAACGCGCGCGCAAACTATATTCATCTCACGTTCCTTGCGCAGAAGCCCTTAATCCATCCCTTTTTATTATCGTGTTGTGAGCATCATATGTGGCCTCTTAATTGATAAAATTCCCCGATATAATGAGGACCCCTTTCTTCACAGTTGATATCTATTAGACCCTGTCCAGATGGAGCGTTTTGCGCGCGTGAGCTCTCGCGCGTTGCCACTCGCGCGTTCCCGAAATACTAGAGCTACATTCAACCCATCCAGATGCTCTCGCGCGTTTCAAAACTCGCGCGTAAAACGCGTGCCATGCGCCGGACTCTCGACTCGCACGTTTTACGCGCGAGCGCCGCGCTAGTCGAGATACTTGGGCGCCATTGCTGCGTCCAGTACTACGCGCGAGTCCACTCACGCGCATCAATTTATATTGCATCCAGGTACCGCGTTTACACGCGGCAGCATCTGGACGTGATGTATGTAGCTCTAGTATCTCGGAAACGCGCGGTGTCTACGCGTGAGTCAGTTCGCGCGTAAAACGCCCCACCTGGATAGGCTCAAAATACAAGCGCGCGAGTGGACTCGCGCGCAGATCCCCTCATCTGGACAGGCTCTAAACAGCGTTACCGATTTCGAAGTAACCTAGCTAAGAACCACCCCGAAAAAGACTGCGCCGGGCGTCCAGTGGCGCCCTCATTACTGTTATTGTGTTTTATAATATACTATAACATTGTCTTGAAATTAAGCGTTTGTTAGTACTTTACCTCAAAAGCATAAAATCCTGGTAGCGATTCACCGGTTCGCATTTCACCTCGAACGTATATTTAAGTATCGCGTTGTACCTTGATCGTTTACTTTTTTAGTCGCTATAAGTTTTAGTCCCATTTAACCTCGATCGTACATTTAACTATAGCGTTGCGTCTCAATCTTAATTTTTTTTAGTTGATATTAATTTTTGTCGCATTTCACCTCGAACGTATATTTAAGTATCGCGTTGTACCTTGATCGTCTACTTTTTTAGTCGCTATAAGTTTTAGTCGCATTTCACCTCGATCGTAAATTTAACTATAGCGTTGCGTCTCAATCTTCTTTTTTTTTAGTGGATAGTAGTTTTTGTCGCATTTCACCCCAATCGTTTGATAAATTTTCGCTTTGTATTCTAATCGTCTATTTCAGTATTAGACAGTATCTTAATATTTCAATGAGTTTGATAGCATTTAAGACATGAAACTACAGGTACAAAACACGTTTTACATAAAATGTTACAGAATTTTAGTGCGAACGTCAATTAACGCGTCAAATTAAATAGAGTCCCAAACAAATATCGATCGCGACGAAATGCGTCTAGGGTAAAATACTACACGAAAAATGAAATGCAAGAAATAAAACTATCGAGGTTTATTTCAAATAGCAATTAACGCGTCAAATAAAACAGCGTCCCAAACAAAACTCAGTCGCGGTGAAATGCGATTATGGTGAAACACTACTCGGAAAATAAGATGCTACAAATTACATATACTAAAGTGAACAGCCACATGAAATATTGCTTCAAGAAAATAAGCTATTGAGATTTTGTACGTTCGAGGTGAAATGCGAACCGGTGAATCGCTACAAGGATTTTATGCTTTTGAGGTAAAGTACTAACAAACGAAATTAAGTAGTTTTAATTTGTAATAAATTCAGCAGTTTAGCTGCAAAGGCGAAACAAACCAACAAATGAGGTAGCAGGGAAATAACGCTAATAATATTGCAGCTATGTTAAGACTACAATCTTAAGACTGCAATCCTAAGACCGATAATGCGTCGCCAACCCCGAGGACTAAGATGGAATGCCTCTATGCTAGTCATTTCACCGGTTGACTAATCCCCACACCGGAACACAACAAAGCGATCACGCGCTGCTTAGCGGCAGCATAAGATGGTGGCAGCAATCTGGACGGACCCTGCACAAGGTCCCACCACTACTAAAGTCGCCGTCAGTAGAACTTGCAAAAGATGTAAACAAAATCAATTATTGTTTTTTTTTGTACAATAAAGAGTTTACATACATACATACATACATGCAAAACCAAACGAACCAATTCACCATGATTACTCGACATACTTTTAAAGATCAAGTGAGGTTTGCGAAGATTTATACACTAGATCATTATTTTCATATTAAGTGTAAGATGAAATAACTAAGCTTAGTCATTATATGTTATTTTTAATAAAAACACGCTTGGTGAATATTTGAAGTTATGTGTCAAACAGTACTAATTTGTTTACATCGTTCACAAGTCTCATTGACGCCATTGATATGTAAATGATAATGAAGTTATGATAATGGTAAAGTTAGCTAGGAGAGTGCTAATGAAGTTAGAATAATGATAACTAAGTATAGTATCAATAATGATAAGGAAGTCAGTATAGTGATAATGAAGTTGGGATAACGATAATGTTAATAGTTATGATAGTGATAAGTTAGTTAGGATAATTATAATGAAGTTAGGATAATTATAATTAAGTTAGGATAATTATAATGAAGTTAGGATAATTATAATGAAGTTAGGATAATTATAATGAAGTTAGGATAATTATAATGAATTTAGGATAATGATAAGATTGATAAGGGAGTAGGACTAAGAATTATTTACCTTAGCTGTGTCTTTTAAGAACGCATCGGAGTCCTGGCACCGCTGCTGGAAGGCCCGGCAACGCATCAGGCTGTCTTCACATAATGTACACAGGAGCTCCGTCACATCCTCCCGTTTTGGTACCTGAAAGGTTCTTTTTATCAGGCTTTATGGTGAGGTGTGTGTGTGTTTGTCAAGACCTTTTTTTTTCTGGAAGACCTTTATGTACTGACATTAAAGCTTTTTTTACAACTCTAAGGAACCGTAGACCTTAGTAGTTGATATTTATTTCAACTTGATCCACAACTTCCTGAGAAAAATAGTCTGGATAGACGAACAGATACATATATTAAACCTATAATAGTATCAGGAATATACGTAGTTTATTGATTAGAATTAAACAGAGCTGCAATTATAACAATTTAAAAAAAAGCGGTCTAGTGCGAGTCGGACTCGCGCACCGAGGGTTCCGTATTTAAGATAATACGCTTGGTGACTCCAAAGAAAATAATAATTTTGTTATGGACTTTAATTTCTATGCATTAAGGTCCATTTTGACTAGCCAAAATTTAAAACCTTTGATTTGATTGATTTATAAAGTTTTTTTTTTTATATAGTTGCAAATTTAACTTTAACAAACCCAATTAATACCATACATGTATGACGCCTCATTAAGGGATAACTTAAGTACTTTAATTCAGCTCATCAGATTCAACAAATTTTTAGTAAATCAAGTAAAGAAAACTGTAAGCAGTATAGTAACGAGTATTTGAACCAATATATAAAACCAAAAACTTAATTTTTGAGACAAACATTTCCGGCCAAATGCATTTCTGCTTATCAAAATCAAACTAAAAAGTCCGAACTCTTGAAGCAAGGTAGGTATTGCATGTTCTGAACTCCTAGAGACCTATTTGCACGTAAGAATGCTGTTAGGGTACCAGAACCCCTCATTTGAGTGTTTGTGAGATTAGGTCAGCTTGAATAACTCGTTCCCTTCAAGAATATAACGTGAAATTATATGAAGATGTATATGATTATGCTTACTATGTGAGGATAAACTCCACATGGACGGCAACTATCTTAAATATTGGAAAAAGCAAATTCTACACAAAGACTATTATTTTTGATAAAAATTAAATACTGCATTTATGGATTGTGTGGCCTTCGTTTATAAGGGTATAAGCTGTGTATTAAAGCCAAACCCGCTCAGTTAAGAGGGAAACTAAAAATAAAGTGAAAAAACAAACTAACCACTGCCATTCTGTAGAAATCCTCTGCAAGGCCCCACTCTTGCATATTCTTCATTTCCCCTGACTCAGCCAAGCAGCCACGGCACAGTAATGCGTAATCGCTCAACGCCTTATCTAACTTAACGAAAGGTGTCGACATTATTTTTATTTACAGGAAATTTAAAAGGAAATAAAATAAACTCAAATGCAAATTCACGAATTATTTATTTATATTGAATTTTGACGTTTAACGTTTCGTTTCAAGTTGAACTCGGATGATAAAATGATAAGAGAGTATGTGAGTATGTGAGGTAATGTTGTTGTAAAATATATGTTAAAAATCGTAGGATGTATTTTATTACAAAACTCAAAAATAATCATCATATTTTTTATCCTTTTTATAACATGTCATCATTATTTCTGTGATTATTGTATTAAAACGGTAACTGTGGATATTGTATCGTAGCTTACTAATATTCGTTCAGAAATCTACTTGAGGTTTAACTATTAATTTATCATTTGTGTTACTTTTTTGTTTTAGGTATTGAAAAGAATGACGATATACAATTTTATATAAATAAAAAGGGTTTAATTAAACAGTACAGAAGATTTATTGATATTAGATACTCTCTGACAAAAAAATATCCCTAAATGTCAGATATCAAAACTTTTTTTGTAAATAAACATCAAATGACATAATTTATTTTTCAGGTATTTGACAACCATTTTGGCTAATCTAAATTTACAAGAGTATGATTGTCGCCTAGAAAGGTAATTTTATTCAATTTAATCCCCTCTATTTACCTCCATAACTACCCTCATTTTCAAATATAGCCGGCTTTCTAATTGCCACGAAGTTAGATCAATATTCTTATTTGCTCAAAAACGGTTTCGTCGGTGGCGAACTTAACTGCGGTCGCCATTTGCGCCACGAACGCTGGTAGATTGTCTTGTGTGTAAAGTTGTGAAATTGGAGGTTATAGTGCTAATTTACTAGTTATAAGTGCGCTAAAATTATCAAAACCGTCTTGGAGCACAATAATTGAGTGTTCAATGTCTCGTGAGCACGGAAAGTGCTTTGATTGAGTAAGTATGGTGTTTTTTGCAATGTTACGTAGCATGTAGGATAGAAACACGTGCTAAATTATAGTTCAATTTTTCTCCAGTTAAATTGCTTTTACACGGTGCCAGCGCGCTGTTTACTGTCGACTTTGTACCTCAATTTGCGTTGCATTGATTCCATCACGTCGTTTATATGCAAACTCGGTCAGTTTATTATTATTTTAGTTTCTAGGTGATCTATTTTAGGCTTGGCCGTTCTGCGGAGTTCCTAGTTCGAATTTCAAAAAATGATTAGTTTTTAATATGCATTCTCGTCTACTGTTAAAGCTTGGCCGTGTGCGATTACTCTGCATTCCGAGCATCGAGTAGAAAGCAGAATATTTTAAATTCAATTCAGGGCACCTTTCATTTGTTGACATCCAGTTTCATAACATTATCATCGTTTACGTCGACAACAATTACGTTTTTGTTTCGTCCGAACGCATAGAGAATGTGTTATTACTTTTTCGCGCAGCAATTAAAGGTGGCTTTTGCACACATAAACTATAGATAAGTTTTTAAATATTTTTTAATGAAAATTATGTTGTGCAATGTACTATTAAATCAGAGACAAGTAAACAATTTTTTTATCTAAGTTGCCGACACGTCCCAATGCTATCTTTGTGACCTTGGGATGTTTGTAATCTGTAAATGCACAGTTTTTGTTGCAAAATGAAATCAATTTCATGGTTTGCATAAACTGTTGTTATTATGTTTTAATCATTTGACAAGAACGTTTTTCGTTGAATTGTGGCAGATTTGTAAGGAGAGTTATATATGAAATATAAATACTAGCCATTTAATAAGTTTGAAATATCCATACCATAGACTTCTTATATAGGTCTTCCTGTAATCTACAGGTAAATTGCCTGTTCCTTTTTTTCAAGATTTTAGGCCCAGTAAGTACTTTTGGAGATAAGTGAGGGGAATGGTCAAGTTTTGTCTATTTTCATAGACTTCAAAACTGTAGGTCTTAAAATGAAAAAATAAAATGTCGACTTAGGTTGAGTTGTGTGATTGTTGCAACCATGTAGAAGGGGTTTTTAGTTTCTATCTCACCCACACATATGTTTATCCAAGGCCAATTTTATTGGCACCGTGACTTGTGCCACACAATGGAGTGAATTGTTGCTTTTTACAATTTAATTGTTTGTTGTTTGTGTTTTCGTAAACATCTGTGATCTGAATTGTTGGATTCATACCCAGATTGCTTGAAAAGATGAAAACATAACCTTTCACCAATGATAATTTCTCATGATTAACCGCCTTGATAAGCTAGACACTCAATGTACAAGCTTTGTCTGCTAAACGTGATATGTGATTTGGTCGGGTTGTCCGTATTGCTATCTCAAAAGGTATATGTGTGCAGTTTGTCTAGGTAATACACATGTATTACTTGTAATTGGTATAAATTCCATTAGGTAATGAAAGTTACTCATTAATAGTCATGCAGACTTTGTAACAACTACATTAATACAAACATAATGTAACAACGCACGTTATCTTTGCTGATAAGCCATGAGTAATTATTTACAAACAATAATAGATACTAATTATCCTTTGAACAGTTATTTAATTGCAAACCTAAGTGAGGAAGCTACAGGGTTGTTTTGATTAGACATTGTTACTTATAACTTATGATCTTTGGGCATTAGACTGTTTAAATGAATTAGGGAATTAAATACAGGGGAAACCTCATTGAAAATGATAATGCCTTTCACATTATTAAAATCAATAACAAAATTTATGAAATGTTTCTAGTATTGGACATTCTTGGTGTTTATTCTTTATACCAACTTTTAACATAATTTTACTTAACTACTCATGAAATTCATAGTAAACAGTCCATATAAAAACAAAATTCATTATTTGGTGGGTCATAATAATTAAATAACAGAATACTCAATGTTCATTAGGAATAATATTATTTGGTATATCATACACTTACTATAATTATTAGAATTTAGAACAACATTTGAACTAAATGATCAGGTGACATAATATTATAAAATATACTCATCTAAATTATACCAGAACAGTTAATAAAAGCGAATTGCTACCAAAACACTAGGTTAGGTTAGAAGTTTATTTTCTTTGAGCATTATGAGCTTGGTATTTATTAACAAATAATGTTATGAGCAATAAATACTATACAAAGTGACCATTATACTGATTGTCTATTATGTAGATTAATTACTATGCTACTAAACTATTATTGCTTTTGAAATTATACAAAAACATTACACACCCGTATTTATTATTGAAATAATTTTTAAATAAATGTCGGGGACAATCTCACACAAGTTGACATAGTGCCAAACTAAGTTCTGGGCTTGTACTGTGGGTACTAGACAACAATAGTCAGTGGTTTCAGTTTATGTGAGTTTTTTGTGACACTACTGACACGTGGACATAAACCAGAATTGATTATACATAAAAACCTTCCTCTTGAAACTATCTATTGATATTTGTAAATAACATGTAATGGCAGAGATTGTTTCTTCTTCTTTTTTTATTAATCGCATTCACCGTGGTATTCCGCAGTAATTTCGCCAATTTAGTGCGTGGAGAGTAAATCAGTAAGCGGAATAAATCAAAAGTAGAAGCCGGACATCTTTCAATCGGCCATCTTTACACCCCTAGGGTTACCGGCTATAGTCCAGGGATTGTTTCATCTGTTTCTGACAGTTGTTTTTTTTTTTAATTTCAGTTGCAGAGAACCCCAGAAATGAAGATAGACGGCCACACACTCACAAATTATATTGAATACCTTATGAAAGCAGTGCCTCAAACATACTTTAAAAAGCAAAACCTTTTACTCTAAATTTAAAAACATATTAAGAATTATTTTAAACGTTAAGAAGATATTGTGACAGTATTAACTAAGTTTTCTACGGTTAAGGAGTTTTTTCTAGTTATAGACAGTTGTGTGAAGTTTTTTTAGTATTTGACAATACAATATGAAAATTCCGGAGACCTCTGCCAATGTTGGTGCTTATTATGGAAATGAAGAAAATGGACAGTGGCAGGTATGGTCCCACAAACTCTGGATTGGTTTTACCCGGGGAATGTCATGTCAATCTTAGTAGAAACACACTGAGCTCCAAATTCAAATATTCTGGACCACCAGTCCACAGGACGTGCCACGTGTTTAAGCAATCCAATGAAATTCAACTCAGATATTTGTTTTTACCGGACTGCACATGAAGGAGGGTTATGTATTTGTGGCTATAGCCTCAGCAGCTTGATGGATTTTAACGTACGTCATGTCGTTAGGTTGTTCTTAGTTGTGGGAGTGGCATAGGCATATTTTAATTAAATTAATGAGGGGGGGTTATTTTTTTTTGTCTCTGATCTGTGTCTGTAAGGCCCCAAGAGGACCAAGAGAAGTCCATTCGACTTTGAATTTAATGTTGTGATCGTGACAGTTGAAGTAGAAAAAAACAACCTAGTTTTTTTAAAATTTAAATTTTAGAAAAACAATCTAAAAAGTAGAGAAGGATAGTTGGTGCAAATTCTGCATTCTGGCTTCTTTGCTATATCGCTGCTTATCGATGATAGTGTCATAACACGAAATACTACGTTTTTGAGATAAGTATAACACGACGCGTGAAATATTCAAAAGTTTATGATGACTAAGACACCCATTGCATTATCTCCAAAAACAGACACGTGGCAGCACTGTGCCCTTATGCCATTGGTCCAATTGTGACGCCATATTGTGGGCAACAGCGTAGGTAAGCCAGTTGAGCCGCAACTACCAACAAACAAGCTAAATTTTTATCATGACTACAGGCACACCCCAAAATAATTCAGAAAAAAATGCTGATTATATTTGTAACATTGATACATTACAAAATAGTTTGTGCAATAGTGATTAATTTTTAGTTGCAACTTTATCATACAGAAAGTAAGTAATTTTTTTTTGTAACATGTCAAAATAAGCTCTTAGTCATGAAAAAATAGTCGTTAAGGTACATAATGTTTTCGGTATATGCCTATATTCAATATTTATATGTAAATAAAATTATGACCTATAACTTAAAAAATCTTTATGCACGATACATTTCGATACATTTTATGAAAAATAATTTGATCAGAAACCAAATGTTACCTTGTTAGTGAAAAAATCTAAATAAGAAGTAGATTAAAAGTATTTCAAAAAGATTATTTGCGCATGAAACTAATTTATAAAGGCCCTTTATTTAGTTAACTTGTATGTTAGTATTTAAGCATATTATTATAAAATGCCTAGCAACATTGCTAGGCATTTATATAACCAGTTTCCGTTATTTAAATGGGATGAAATACAAATTACCGTCAATTATGCTGATAATTTATCTATACCTACTAATATTATAAATGCGAAAGTGTGTCTGTTTGATACGCTTTCAAAACCGCTTACGTTACGGCCAAACCGCTAAGCCGATTTCGATGAAATTTGGTATGGAGATTGCTTGAGTCTCGAGAAATGACATAGGATACTGTTTGATTGCGGGAGCAGCGATAGACGACTTCTACGCGGGTGGAGTCGGGCAAAAACTAGTTTATAATATAGGTAGCGAATTAGTCCGGCGGGGCGCTGGCATGTTTTGAGGTCATAAATTACAAAAACTCTAAAGTCGCTTATTTTTTGCATGTATCCACATGCAAAAAATAAGCGACTTTAGACTTTTTAGTGTGTTGTTAGTGTGTACTTGTGAGGCTTATATTGCGTTTTGTGTCACATTTTGCCATTGCATATTCAGCAATTCGATGTTTTGTGGCAAAAAAATCATTTCAATTTAGAACGTTCAAAAAATAAAATTAAAGTTAAAAAATATATCAGTATCCTATCTAGGTAGAATAACTAGGGGGCATTCGTATTCCTTTCCGTACCGCTGGTGGCGGAGTCTTCAACCTTGCAATAGGTACTAAAAGCTGGCACCAAGGTGTCTCACGGAACTATTACGGAGTTGATCTATGCTATTTATGAGGTTTTGTGGCGGAATCCCCAGAGGATCTAAAAAGGCTTATGACGAGTCTCGATGAGTGATGTCGCAAATTTGGCCTGAAAATCAGTGTGAAAAAGACCGAAGTATTGGTTCTTGACACGCTAAATGGGGCCCAGGTTGACATCAAACTCGGTGATAACTCGTTGAAGCAGATAGATAAGTTCAAATATCTGGGTAGCACCATAATATCGCGGTGCCTCCTTGAGAACGAAGTCAACGGCAGAATTGGAGCAGCTGCCGCAGCCTTCGGCAAACTTCTTTCCAAGGTGTTTCGCTCACACTACATAAAAGCTCTAAGAAAATAGGTGTTTACATGGCGATAGTTCTACCGCAAGCATATTCGAACATAAGATAGATTCCACCTAGAATGCCTACGCGACATTATGAACATTCTTTGATCTGACCGTGTTCGTCAGTGCCGGATTAAGCCAGCGCGGGGCCCGTAGTAAGTTCTATATATAAAGAGACCCTTGGTTTGTTTTAGGTTATTTCTTAAATCTAGGGTGCTAAATAAAACAGAACTGGTAGAAATCCATGTCAGGGAGATGTGAGTGCGCGGGGCTTCTCAATGCGCGGGGCCCAGCATTTGCTACTCTTGCTACGTAGCTAATCCGGCACTGGTGTTCGTAACACAGAAGTCCTACGAAGAGTTAATGTCGATGGAATAGAGGCCTATCTAATGCGACGACAGCTGCGGTGGGGCGGCCATGTTTCCCGCATGTCAGATGACAGAGAGGCAAAGCGCATCTTCTACTCAGAACTACAGGATGGCAAGCGGAAACAAGGCGGCCAATTCCTGCGGTACAAACATGTGCTTGAGCGATATATGAAGCGGTGTGACGTGGACCCGTCACCATGGGAGGCAATGGCAGCAGACCGGCCGTCTTGGAGGCATACAGTGAGCACTAAGGTGTCCGAGTTCGAAAGGAAGAGACGTGAGGTGCTCGATGTTAAGCGAGAAAAGCTCAAGGCCCGTACACCTGCGGTTATTCACTACAATAGGGTATTTATTTGCCTGATATTACATTTCATATTAATTTGGATAATATATCAACATACAACATATATTTGTATTTTTAAAGATATTAAAAAACTATTTAAATTAGGCTATTCGGAAGGTAAAAAAGCTTCAATTTAAATACTAATAAAACATTAAGAATACCCTATTGTATTGGAGGGATGACTTGCATCGAATGTGGTCGAACTTTTGATGCAAGAATCAGCTATGTCAATCATCATAGAGCTCACGAGCGACGCTCTAAATAGTCGGATCCCAGTCGCTGTGGCCGAAATCGGTCAGGATCGATCGATGGGACAATCTCACACAAATTGACCTTGTCCCAAACTATGTCCTAAGCTTGGTACAATGGGTACTGGACTACGATAAACATACTTAAATAGAGAAATAAATGCTTAAATACATAGGAAACTTCAAAGACTAGGAAAAAATACTTGCGCTCAGCTCACAAATATTTTCCTTTACCGGGAATCGAGCCCTGGACCGCTAGCCTCGTAGGCAGGGTCACTACCAACTAGGCTAACCGCATCGTTGAACCTCTGATCGCCAGTTTGTCTTAGATATTATGTTAGCAAAACAATTCAGGGTTTATTATGCTCGACCAAGGCGTTTCCTAAGGTCTCACACGTCAAATACGGAAAATCATAACTTTGTAATGTAATAAAAGAGGTGTGCGATCACAAAATATGCCCTTATTTATGACAAAGAATTAATATTTTTATAGACATAATTCGTATTTATTCGGTTTTGTCCATGATTTATTGATATTTTTTTAGGTATAAAACGATATGCATCATTAGCCATCAAAAAAAGAAAAAAATACTAGGGCTTAACACGAAAGCATCGTTGTTGTCCAAAAGATTACACGTATAATTTTGTAGTTTCACTACTTGAGTCCTTATTGCACATAATCACGACGAAGGTTTTGAGAAGCATGTCGAATAGATCTACAATTTGTAAAGATATTAAATTAGACTTGCGTCTCTTGTATTTGATTTTTGGTTTCATAAATTAACTGGGAGGTGATAATATTACGACAAAAACAAGTATCTTTTTATCTTATAAAGGTCAAAAGTTATTTCAAAATGTTTTTGTTTTTTTTTTTAAATGGCTCTCCTGAAAAAAATGCTTTTTTGAGTTATGCCTCTATCATTGATAGGCAGCGATATGTTCTTATTCTGAGACTGACTTTATGAAGCCATTAATATTAAAATTTGATGTTAAAATGGTATTTTTTTTGAACAAAAAAGTTGACTTTCGAATACTTTCGTGTAGTATTTTCTTGTCCCGCAATAATTTTGTCCTGATCAATAAATATTGATGGTTCAAATTGATGTTTCAGCCAAACGGCGTGATCATTGACAGCGGCGTG
The DNA here is from genome assembly GCA_948252455.1 of Acleris cristana. NCBI lineage: Eukaryota > Metazoa > Arthropoda > Insecta > Lepidoptera > Tortricidae > Acleris > Acleris cristana. The sequence continues at coordinate 1,228,114 of OX411800.1, read as the reverse complement.
GCTGGTGGTGTTGTTGGCAGCGGGGACGGTCTACACCCTGCTCCCGTGTACCCGGTACATATACCGCGCTCGCACATTCCCGGTGAGTGATCAATCAATCAGTCAGTCAGTCATACGGTGGAGTCGTTGCCAGCGGGGACGGTCTACACTCTACACCCTGTGCCCATATACCCTGTGCATATACCGTGCTCGCAAATCTCCGGTGAGTGATCAATCAATCAATCAATCAATCAATCAATCAGCCAGTCAGTCAGACCTAACTTTCAGTTTCGGTTCCTGCCAATAAACGAGTTTTGGCTTGGTTTACGTAGAGATTTCGTGCTGTGATCATCTCCGGCATATCCGCTGCACGTCAGTTTGAGCGACGAAGTCCAGCCTTCTAGAGTTTTTAGGATCACTTTGTTGTCCGTCTGTGCGTCTGTCTGTCAAGTCAAGACCCTTTATCTCGGGAACGCGTAAAGCTATCGAGTTGAATTTAAAACTATATACTCCGATCTACAGTCCCTTGCAGCTGTGAAAAAATCAAACTTAGACATTAACTTAAAAAGAAGATACAGCCCTTAATGCCGCCAAAAACGTGTATTTCGACACTCGAGGGAGTCAAAATGTATAGGGTATTTCCCGTTGACCTAGAAAAAAAAACCCTTTAAAGTTATATACTTCTCATCAAATATACACTTTCTTTATATATGAGTATTAAATATGAGTTTTAGCCGATATAACAAAACACGTGCTCATTATTTTTTCATGTTCTTAAACATATAATCAAAAAAAGAAGGAAAATAGCAAGTTTATTTTTTTAAATTCTCTATAGTAGTTAGAGGGTGTAGTCACTTTTCAGTACTTTGGAGGTCAATTTCTCCCAACAGGTTGAGTTTGGGCCGCTAAAAAAACATGTGTCTGTTATTTTAGACTACTCTCTAACATATATCAAAATAAACCAAATCGGAGCCGGACAGTTGGGTACCTTTCCTTGTGAGAAACAGCCTTGTATCAAGGTGCTTTTCCACCGGCGACGAGAGGCGAGACGAGGCGGGATGAGAATTGAAATTTGTATTGAGAAATCGCGCAACCTCACGCGCGCGCGTCGGGAATGGGTGTTTTAATACAAATAAAAATTCTCGCGCCGCCTCGCCGGTGGAAAAGCACCTTAAGAGAGTGTTTTATATCCGTTTGCTGATGACGACGATGTTATTTGCAGGCTACGTCATGGCCGGCGCGTACTACGGAACTGGCTATCCGGCGCAACCTGATGACTTCGCTGACTACATGTGGATGGAGAATGAGGAAGAATTTGACAAGCAGGTGAGCTTGGAAATTCATCAATACAATATAAATACTCTTTTCATCACACTTGCTCGGAAAGGGTGTTATAACACGCAGGCGTATAGGGCAGTTATAGCCGATTTAACTCCCGCGGGAGTTATGGATTTTTGTAACTCCCTAGGGAGTTATGAGTTTAGTTTTAAAATGTAGACCCCACTCGTGCATCATTTCAGACTACGGAGGTGTAAAATCAGCCAAGGTTTATTTCCTATATTCAAAACTTGGCTACAAACCAAATTTTACTGTATAATTAAACTTATACGGTAGATTTATCTGCATTATAATTATATTTTACCGTTATTTCAGAGACATTTGCAATTATTTTATTAAATATCTGGCAGCATGGCCTGTCAAGTTTAAAAACGAAAGCAGGTCTAAGCATTATCTGTGGAAGGCTGAAAAAGTTGACAAACTCTTTTAACGAGTAGAGTTCATTTGTTTGATTGTTGGTTTTTTTTTTATTTTCTCGCAAATGTGATGAAAAACATTGTGTGTATCACGGGCAGTAAGGGGATTACAAACTCGAGTCATTAAAAGCCCTCTGCTCTCTCGTTGCTGCATTGGGTTTCATACAAAAATCCTGTTTGGTTTACACGGCGAAGCAAAACCAGCTGGACTTTTGTATGCAGCAGAAATTACAGGACTCTCAAACTCGAAAAATTACGCTCGTCTGGCTTCACCCTTACCATGATGGAAGTAATCACCACTGCCCATAAATAACAGCAACACTAGAGTTGTCTGTCCGTTTCCGGCCAATTAGGGAAATTAAGGCTTGCATGCATGTCCAGCTAAGTATGGACCTGTGTCCGGCTTCTCTATATTTTGGGCCTGGCAACCCTCCATCTGTCGCAGAACCGACGAGAGGTGGAGGAAGGTTCTCGAATGGAGACCACGCTTAGGCAGACGTAGTGTAGGACGCCCCCCGGCTAGATGGACCGATGACCTGAGGAAGGCAGCTGGCAGTGACTGGATGCAAAGGGCGGGAGATCCCGCGCTGTGGCGCTCCTTGGGGGAGGCCCTATGTCCAGCAGTGGACTGCAACAGGCTGATAATATGAACCCTCCGTGATTTAGGCGTGTATTGACTATAAGGAAATATGCCGAAGTGTAAAAATGACCACTTGAATAATTTCGTCCATGCATAATTTGGTCAAAGTATAAAAATGTGCCCATATATATTAGACGACGTATAAAGATGTTACGACAATAGACTATAAAGGCTCCGGCAAACCAAACGCGTGGCAGCAGCAGTGCGTAGCGTCGCGTGGCGTCAGGGAGTTATAAAGCAACAAAACAAATGACACCCTGGCACACCGAGACGCGCGTCTCGCGCGCTGCAGACGCGCCGCACAGGCACGTCTCGGTGTGCCGGGGTGTCATTTGTTTTGTTGCTTTATAATCTCCCTGACGCCACGCGACGCTACGCACTGCTGCTGCCATGCGTTTGGTGTGCCGAAGCCTTAAGGAAATATGCCGAAGTATAAAAATGTCCACTTGAATAATTTCATCCGTGCATAATTTGATAATAATTTGTATATCAGACATTTACTTACTATGATTGTAGACATTTTTATACTTTGAGAGTAGTCATTTCTATATTTCGACTTAATAAGACTTAGACGTTTCGAAGTATTGGCTTTCTTATACTTATTTATGTTTTAAAGGTAGACATTTTTATACTTCGGCATATTTCCTTATAGTCTATACACGCATAAATCCCCTCCGTATGTCAACCTGGCTGGTTGGTGTTTCAGGTGATGCAGCAGCTAGAAGAAGAGGCCCTCATGGAGCAGTGCATCGAGGCGATGCTGGAGGACGAGCAGCGCGAGCGGCAGAGGCCGCACAATGGACACTGCCCAACGTGAGTGCAGTTCTGCCTACCTTAGGCTTGATTTCCTCCTACGCTGGCATCGGTCGCTGACGTCGGTCGAGCGTACGAATATATGACAAATCTGCTGCAGACGTCAGCGTCGCTGTGCGGTGTCCCATAGAACATGGTGTATATTCGTACGCTCGACTAGCGTTGAAAGTATCGGAAAAAATCAAATGATTTTTTCGGGAATTAATGAAAATTTTGTTTTTTTTTTCGTTTTTTTCGGGTTTTTTAGGAAAAATATCAAATGAATAATGACAATTTATTCATAGTCAATCACTATCACTCTCGCTACCTATTTCAATTGCTTCTGCCTTCATGTCGTCGATGTCGCCCTTTTGTAGGTGCAAATAAGACCGAATATAGATTAAAGTTAGCAGAAATTTTCTTTGGTTTTTTTCTATAAAAATCCGAAAAAACTAGTTGTTTGGAATAAAACCGGATTTTTCCGGACTTTTTCAACGCTACGCTCGACCGACGTCAGCGTAGGAGGAAATCAAGCTTTAGAAATAACTTTTCTCAGAAATGTCCGGAAATGTTGACATTACTATCTACATATTGAGACGCGAAGTACATAGTTTACCGACAGTTCTTAAATTAAAATAAAAACATTGCGTGCTCGCTACACAAGCCCGCAATGTTGCACACAAATTCCATTATCGAGCTTGTAACTTTTTAAAAAGTGAAAAGGGCCATAATAAAATGAGGGCACAAGTCTTATACATCCATATTTTATTCGAAACGTAACTTTTTTATCTGTGTCTGGAATAGCTTGAGTGTTTTAAAAAACAAAGCTTGCGCTTCTCCTTGTCATAAACAAAAGGCGGTAAAGAGTGATGGTTTTTTCACGTGACGTTTGCAATTCAAAAAATGAGTTCAAGCGATTTTACGCCAACACGAAATTTTCCTTGCAATTTTTGAGAAAAGCACTATATTTGCCTCGGCAGGAATAGCAATTGCGGGCTTCGTATTTTTAAACGGACTCGCAAGGTCGTCCGTTTAAACCAATACTCCGCCCGCAATTGCCTACATCCCTGCCTAGGCAATAATGTACTACTACGAAAAAGCAACGTTTAAAAAACCCGACGAAAAAGAAAGAAAATAAAGTCGCAAATGGGGTATCATTGAATAGATATTTACAAATCGTCTTTAGGTTTTTGTTACCATTTTTTATTTTAATCGATCATTTAGATCAATACAATCTAAACTAACGTGCGGAAGGGCCGCTCGACGTGATCGCATGCGCCTTCTATTGGTTAATATTGGCAAATCTCCGCTCCGCCTCAGTAGAGCCGCACCCTAAATATGGTCATAAATCATTTTTAGGGTTCCGTACCAAAATGGTAAAAAGGAACGCTTATGGTGAGACTTCGTTGTCTGTCTGTCTGTATGTCACAGCAGGTTTTCTCAGCAACTACAAATGCTATCAACTTGAAATTTGGCATAGTTGTACCACTTGCTTGCCCGTATCTGTTTTTAGTAAAAAAAAAATGAAATTAATTTTATTAATAATAATAAATAAATATCAGGGGACAATGTCACACCAATTGACCTAGTCCCTAACTAAGCTCTAGGCTTGTACTATGGGTACTAGACAACGATATAAATACTTATATAGATAAATATATACTTAAATACATAGAAAACATCCATGACCCAGAAACAAATATTCGCGCTCATCACATAAATGTCTGCCCTTACCGGGATTTGAACCCAGGACCGCTAGCTTCGTAGGCAGGGTCACTACCAACTAGGCCAGGTCGTCGTCGTCGTCGTTTATGAATAATTGAAAAGTCCGACTCGCACTTGACCGGTTTTTTTTTTATTTTAACCTGTGTGGTTGGCAGCACCAGCAACGGCAACCCGTCCCTGTCGCTGGAGGAGGCGGTGTCGCGCTCCACGCTCAACCCGCTCGCGGCCGAGTTCGTGCCCACGGGGGTTAAGGCCACGACAGGTATGTTTTTAGGGTTCCGTACCTCAAGAGGAAAAAACGGAACCCTTATAGGATCACTTTGATGTCCGTCTGTCTGGTTTTTTTTATCTTTTGTCTTAGGAAGGGTACAGATAATCTCGTTCATTGAATACAAAACGGACACATTCCAAAATCAGTCAGTGTTGCATTTTAAAATTAGAAGCTGTTAGTATAAGATTTTCAATGCAAGTGCAAAATAAAAAAATTTTTTTGGAATGTGTCCGTTTTGTATTAAATGAGCGATCTATATCTATATAATATATAAAAAGCAAACCTGACTTACTGACTTATATATCAACGCACAGCTGAAACTACTGTACCTAGAAACTTGAAATTTGGTACAGGGGTTCCTTTCATGATGTAAGCGACCACTAAGAAAGGATTTTCCGAAAATCGACCCCCAACGGAAAGAAATGAGGGGAGAAGCTAATTCTACGCGTACGAGGTCGCGGGCGTCCTCTAGTGAATTATAAAAACTACAGTCTTTACAAGTTTGTCATTTATTTTTATTTTTAACTATTTTTAAAAATATATTTCAATGTTGTATCACCGATGTTCTTGCAGAAGATAAGAAGGTGGCAGAAGTAAAAAGCACAGAAGAGCCGCAGAAGGAACCGAGCGAGGGGCCCGCGGAGGCGCCGCCCGCCTCGGAGGAAGTCAAAACAGAAGGTAACGAGGAATTACGGTGCCGCTCCACTAGGGAATGCAATTTAACCGGTTATTAACCGTTTTTGTATGAAAATAACCGGTTAAAACCAGTTATAACCGGTTAAAACCAGTTATAACCGGTTATTTGCATTCCCTAGGCTCCACTGAAGCGGAGCTGAGCTAATATCAATAGAAGGCGCATGCGGTCACGTCGAGCGCGCCTTGTGCACGTTAGTTTAGTTAGATTCTATTGGTTAATATTGGCACTGCTCCGCTCGTCTCCGCCTCAGTGGAGCCGCAGCCTTAAGGTGTAATTTGCTTAGCTTGCTACTTGTTTGTAAATATTATGTAAGTATTTTTATTTAGATGTATAAAGGGGCTTCTAAACGGGCCATATTTTCAATGCAATATGTGGCCGGCAACTATTGGTGTCCCTCTCTTACTCGTATGTTAGAGAAAGACATCAATAGTTGCCGGCCACATATTGCAGTGAAAATATGGCCCGTTTAGAAGCCCCTTAATGTAGGTATATTTTTTTTATGTATTCGTATGTGTATTTGTTCTTATATAGATATGTTGTTTATTTATTCGACATACATACATACACATACATTAAATCACGCCTGTTTCCCAGAGGGGTAGGCAGAGACCACTTCTTTCCACCTGCTACGATCCTGACAAATCTCTTTCGCTTCTTCCACATTCATACATCGAGTCATGCACGCACGTCGGTTTCGGGTACTTAAAATTCGGCCCTTTTCCAGTATTTCTCCGATTTGATTCGAAAAAGTACGCCTAGGGCGGCCCCTTCCGAGCCTCCCACTCACTTTCGCTCTGTATATCTCTTTCGTCAATGTTCTTCTTTATTCGACATAATAGTATGTAATTTATTAATTTAACGTTTCATCAAATTTAGCACCAACCTCTACTTGTTTCTGTTTGGCCCAATGGTTGACTGCTAGAGAATGCATCAAGCCATTAAGTCCGCCATTTTTACTTACTTTGTGTATTGTACAATAAAGTTTAAATAAATAAATGTTTGCCGTGTGATTGACACGTTTTGTATCGGACGTAAGGCTAAACTATATTAAGGGCTGATATTTCAATCCCCAGATAAAGCTATCCGGAAGGTAAATTTTAGCTCTGTCCTTTTCTTTCATATGACTTCAGAAAAGGATAGTAATACATTTAACTGACGGATAGTTTTATCTGGGGATTGAAAAATCAGCCCTTAAGCGAATAAATTTCGTCGGTCTTAGGCAGGATTCGAACCTACATCTCTGGTTCTCCGAGCCAATGCAGGCGGTAAAGCTGGGTCCACATTGTATCATTGTACCGATCACGATCACGCGTATCGTATCGAGCTCGCGTATCCTAAGTATGGACGCTCACTTTGGGCACACCGGATCACTACCATCGTCGCGTGAAAAAATGCGTCCATACTAACCGTAGCGTAGCAGCGTATCGTATCATAACGCCGTATAATTAAGTGTGGACGCTAGCCGTATCCCCTTTGATGATCGGGGAAAAACCGCCTCGAGAGCGATCACGGCGTATCGCGTACCAAATCATAACTTCGTATCGTGATACAGTATTAAAACACGTCCATACTTACCGATCTTGATACGCGTATCCGGTCGCGAGTGTGCGGGGTATATAATAAACGCGTGTCAACATCGATCCCGAGCGATCAGATACGGCGCGCCGCATGATCGCGCTGTTTTTGCGTCCACACTAGCACTCTTGATACGCGTCGGTGCAACGCGACGGAGATACGATACGACGAAATGATACAAATGTGGACCCAGCTTAACGCATTTGCGTTCCTAGGATTGCAATCTTTAGATTGTTATCTCGAGAATGCACATGGGTTACAGATCCGACTTACCATCATTTAAAAAGAAATTAGAAAAATATTAGGACAAAAACGAATAACTTTATAATAATTTAATTTCAGATCCTATACCACCGGTCGAGCCGCCGGAAGTGAGCGCAGCAGATGTCCAGCCAATAGACAAAAAGAAAGACATAAAAAAGGACACGAAAACGAAAACTGAGCCCAGAAAAGTAGTCAAAATTGAGCCTAAGAAAGTGAAACCGGTTGCGGTCAAGTCTGAAACTAAAGTTCAACCGAAGAAAAAGGAGATTAAAGCGGTTAAGAGCGAAGCCAAGGTGGATGAGAGAGAGAAGGAAGATGCGCCGGTTATAGTGGCAGAGATACCCAAGGTAAATTTTTTTATTTGTCTTTTAGGCAGGATTGTAGCTATACTCCGTCTGTTTTTAAGTACTTGAATAAATGTAAACAAAAACCACGTGACATAGTTGGTTAGCCAATAGGAGTAGAACAATAATACGTCAAAGCTCGACCAAACAGTTTTGTTTGGCTGTTGAACAGAGTGACGTGGTTTGGTTTGTTTACATGTATTTAAGTACCTAGGCAAATGGGATGGATGGGGTTGGGCCATTGTTTAAATTGTTCTTTCTCAAAAATGTCCGGAAATGTTGACATTACTATCTAGATATTGAGAGGCGAAGTACATAGTTTACTGACATTGTGATGTTGCATACGAATTCCATCATAATCTAGCTTGTAACTTTTTAAAAAGTGAAAAGGGCAATGATAAAATGAGGGCACAAGTCTTATACATCCATATTTTATTCGAAACATAACTTTTTTATCTGTGTCTGGAATAGATTGTTTTTTTTATAATTCCTTTCTTCTTGTCATAAACAAAAAAGCGGTAAAGAATGATAGTTTTTTCACGTGCAGTTTCTGTTTGTATGCAATTCAAAAACACAAAAAAATCTTGCGATTTTTGAGAAAATAACTATATTTGCCTTGGCAGGAACAGCAATTGCGGTCTTCGTATTTTTTAACGGACAAACACCATCACTGACATTATTCATGCGTGTAACCGTGGTAATAATGCAATAATAATTATAAAAGAACTGTTATTATCATGGCAACGCTCATTATAAAACTTTTGAATTTTATTGTAATTGGTATTAAAATATTTTTAACGGTTTATTATACAAATATTAGGATCTCAAGTGTTCTTCTTCTTTTTAAAGTGCTTTTCCAACTTATTGAAGGTTGACTATCAGAGGCGGAACAGCTGACGCGCTCGTAATTCCAGCCCACTCCCGGATTTTGCGAAGTCACGACTTGTTTCTTCGCCCAATTCTTCAACGCCAAAACGAATATCCGGAATGACCGTAATCATGGTAATAACAATGCTATAATATTCATTATAGAACTGTTATTACCATGGCAACGCTCATTATAGAACTGTTTTCACGCTTCGGTTACGCTATGAATATTAGCCGTTTATACACACATCAAATATGTCTAAGTATCAAAAATATTGTTATTTTTATATTTTGCAATGTATCGTAACGCAGTACATTCTAAAATATCAAAATAATATAGGCATATTTTTGACCCTTAAGCATTTTTGATGTGTAGTGTATGAGTAGAACATTTAGCCCTAACCGGGAAGGTTGTGATTAAAGCAAGTTGATCCCCCCCCCTTAGGTCCTGGCGGAGGCGCCGGCGGCGCTGAAGCCGGTGAACTACGCCGCCGCCGCGCGCGCCGCGCCGCGCCGCGCCGAGCCCGCGCCCGCGCGCGACAAGCTCAAGGACAAGAAGCCCGCAGCTAGGAACAACTCTGCCAAGTCAGTACCAACAGTATAAGGCTTTGTTCACACCAAACATATTGTCCGCCGTAGATTGTGAGTGCGCGTTACGCAGATCGCTTTTCCATATGTATTTAACTTCTCGTTCACACCGAACCGACAATACGCTATGACAACAAACAATACAGAAAATGAGCAAGCTGACAGTACGTTTGGTGTGAACGATGCCTAAAAGTGCGGCTCCATTTAGGCGGAGACGAGCAGAGCAGAGAGGAGACGTGTCGGGATTGACCAATCATATTAGTTGAAATCCGCATCTCGTCCCCACTCCGCTTCAGTGGAAACAGTCAAGCGAAGATGAGCGGAGCGGAGAGGAGACGTGTAGGAATCGACCAATCATATTAGTTGAAATCCACATCTCATCCCCGCTCCGCTTCAGTGGAAACAGTCAAGCGGAGACGAACGGAGCGGAGAGGAGACGTAACTGCACTACTACATTGTAGTCACTCCACTCAGTTCCGCTCGTCTCCGCCTCAGTGGAGCCGCAGCCTAATAGTACATTTTGATGCAAGTGCGGAAAGTATGTCATTTTGCACGAGTCCCGAGGTGTCTTGACCCGAGCTGCAAGCGAGTGTATGAAACGACGTTTTTTAATACATTTGCAAAAAAATGTGTATGTGTGTATCTATGTATGTGTATATGTGGGTATCTGTCCTCTTCCCCCCGAACCTCTGAAGTGAGATAACGTATGAACACACTCAGTCCGAAATTACTTTAATTTTAATAAAATTATTGGAACGAAAATTATAACATATGTGCATAAACATTAAAGTCATCCGCGCTGTGTCGTGTGCGCCCGCCCGCCCGCCGTTGCGCCGCACCGTGCTACGTCATCGCCTGCGATCTAAGTTGCTCTACGCACCCCCTAACTAACTCTGCGCTCCTAGTACTTTATTTAAACATGCTCTTTGGTTGGATGCACGGCTTAGTATATTTAAAAAAAATGGAAAATTACAACGCAAAAAAAGAAGAGTAAAAAGCACTAGATCAAAAAATACAACTTTTTGCACGACATACAGCTACGAAAATCACCAGTTTTTGAGCAACTGTATTAAACAATTGTAGATTGTACAACAAGGGCATAAAACAAAACATTTTACCCAAGACTTATGGTATCCATCCGAGCCAGGCGAGGGTGGATAATTAAGTCGAGGATAAAATGAGTTTTAAGACCTTACACTCTGCATAAGTTCTTTTGCATTTTTTTCTATTTAATGTTAGGTGTGAGCATTATTTCCTCTTAGCATCGAGCATTAACCACAAGTTTTGAAACAACACAAATAAAACAACTACCTAATTAATAATCCAAAACTATAGACAAAAATCTCTTTCCCGCCACTGTAAATCTTTAAAAAAAACTGCTTGTGATTTTTAAATAAATTAACGTAAATGTATTGAAAATAACAAGTTTATTTAATTAATGCAATCACCTCGTCTGTCTGGCTGTAGGGCTTAACTGTCTTAGCCTAGATGACGACAACACTTTATGCACTAGTGCATAAAATGCGATTTTATGCAGCCTATACCCAGCATAAAGAACAACTTTATGAGCTTATAATGAGAAGTGAAATAGTATTTTTTGTTTGTTTCAGGTAGTGGCATAAAGTGACTTGTAACCCACCGGAAAGCTGGTTACAAACATGGTATTTAAACTTCTAAATTTGTAGCTAGTTTCGTAACTGGGACACGATCCCATTTCAAACCTGGGCGCGGAGCTGGCGACAGTGAGGTAACCAGTCTGAAATGGGATGTACTCCCATTTCGAAACCAGTTGTAAATGATGGTTACCATATGACAAAAACATTTTATTATATATGACACCATTGACACCGGTTATTACGTATGTATTACGTACAGATGACCAAATTCATGTTTTTATTTAATGTTTATCATGAAAAATCGAATGACAGAATATTTTATTAAGTGTGCAAAATAGAAGCAGTCAAACCATTTGCATTTTTGCTTTGAGGGAGAGTGAAAAAAAAATACTGTATAAAAGTCCTTGTTAATTAATAAAATATAAAATAAATAGCAAATAGCAAACGATATGTGAATATAATTATTAGATTAAAAAAATATAATTTTAGTGTATGTTTTTATTTGAGGAAATGTGTTTTTGGGTGAGTGTTTTTTTTTTTGTTTTAAACATAAAAAAGTAGTTTAAAAGCCTGTTCATGTATAAACGTTGGAAGGGTTTCGCTTAAGTTTGACAAGGCTCAGCTTTGGGAAAATGAACTTTTGAAAAGCATATTTCCTCTAATAAAAAAATAATAGCCTAGAAAACTAAGGCTGTCCATATAAAATAGTACGTAAAGTGATAAAAAAAATTCGTGTATATTGTATAATTAAAAAAAAAACCACCGCGTTTTAACGTTAAGGGGTCTACACATGATATAAGGTGATACAGAAGTCGCAATATAACTATTTTTTTTGTGTTTATAACCATGTTACCATGGCAACTTACTAGTAATTTTATTTTAATATTTTATCCGTTGCTTAAAAAGGCAAGTGTGATTCAACAAGACGTTTCTACCAGGAGTCTATTACGAGTAATGTTAATCACGAATACCATTTATTTAAATAAAAAAACTTATCAGATTTTTTCCATTCCGGTTCCGTTACTGACAAATGTATAATCATTTGTGACTAACAAAATGGGACTTGAAGATTTGTATGGAAAGTTAAGGATTTTTTTACAAGCTTTTATTTTTATAGGTGTATAGTATTCTTGGTTCTTAGCAGAAATAACCTGAAACTTGATTCAGAGAAAGTTGTATGGAATGCTTCTGATGATATAATGTCTTAACCGACTTGGCATTCGGCCGGATTTTTTCTGTCTCAGATATGGAAAAAATAATCGTTGTTGATTTTAATTACATTTATTTTGCCAGAAACATATAATGTTTAAATAATTAATTCGTAATATATTTGATATAAAGTGACTCTGTAGTTTTTTTGTATCTAAAAGTATTATATTTCATACAGCATAGTATAAAATATGTTTGATGAAACCGTTTCCAAATACCACCGCACTATTTAAGTATATTAAATCGAAGAACATAGTCCCTTTAGCAAATTATGAAAAACGAAGGGAGTTTCTTCGATCCTACGTTTTTTTTTTTTAGGTAATGAAAGAAAGATTTTTAAAATTTAAAAGTTAGAACCTCAATAATTATACACATATTGTATAATAAAATGTATGTAGACAATTTGAGATACGTCTTAATTCTAAAGAATTGTAATGACATCTCTTTTTTAATACATAGCAAAATTAGTCTGTATAGTGGGTAATCTTTCTTTCATGAGTATTGGAGCCATTTATTTTTAAATTGTTTAGTATACTAAAAAGTTTCGTGTAGTAAAATCTTCTAATATATTGGCGAAACCCCCCCCCGTACTGTCACTATTAAAGTACCATTAAAAAAAAGCGTTCGTCCCATCTGCTTGGAAGCTACAATACCACTGACACATTAAATCGGAACTAACACCCCTTGCGACGGCGGTGGTAAAAAGTGGTTTTGTATTTTGATGTGTTTATCTTATACCATGTGCGCAGACCTCCTAATTTATGGCAACGTTGTTTACAATTATACCCTTACGGTATGTTTGTTATTTAAAAAAAGACAGGGTTGGGTATGGGCGAAAATTTGTGGTTTAAAAACAATAGTTTGGAGTAATGTAGACAGATTAACGCCTGCTACTTTGGATTCGTAGAAATTGTTCAAATTTTTTTTTTAGACTTCGTTGTTTTTACCTGGGCGATACCTAAAAGTGGGTATTTGCTGGATATTTACCTGGTATATTGTTTATATACCCAGATATTTACCTTAAACTTGGGTATTTACCTAGGTATAGCCTGTGTCAATTGAAATTGCCAAAGATGTAAACAAATTAGTACTGTTTGACACATAACCTCAAATATTCATCAAGCGTGTTTTTACTATGAATAACGTATAATTAATAGTTATTACATCTTAAACTTGATGTGGAAGTACAGATCCAGCGTTTAAACCATTGCTAAGACCTCACTTGATCTTTAAAAGCTGGTGATTATCGAGTAATAATGGTAAATTGGTTTATTTGGTTGTGTTTATGTCTTTGCCAATTTCAATTAGCACAGACTATATGTATGTCATAAAACGTAAAAAAAAGTTTAATGAAACGTTTTAATAAGTTACAGTATATACGCCTTTATTTAATAGTAAAATCATTTAATATATAAAAGTACTCTCAACTAATTCTACTTTTATAATCTGTTCTGTACAGCTTTTTTTTAAATAAATTTGGAATGCATATTAATCCCAATATAAAACAAGATAGTTACCAAGTATATAACAATGAATGAGACCAGCCCCTATTTCACCATCCTTACAATGACAGGTGACAGGTGACATTTCAGTGTACATGGCGCAGCTTATGAATCCTACTGATGTGAAACATTGTTATCTTAACAATGTATAGCTAATTGTCACCTGTCACCTATCATTGTCAAGATGGTGAAATGATGCTGATAAAGTTGCAGAAAACTTGTGATCAATGATGTACTAAACCAATCTATCGATCAACGGATCAATTCGGATCCATACTAAATCGATTAATGCTGTCTATATTACTCCAACATTACAATCTGATTTATTCCTTTACTTAGTTCATTGGGAAATCTTTTTACTTTTAAGTTGATAGAATTTAAATCATAGTTTTGTTTAGATTAAAAAGACTATGTGAACGTGTGTTGTGATACATATGCGTGGAAAAGTGCTTTAAAATTCACTCTTTTAAACTATAGAATGACAGACGGATAGACAGACAAACCTGTCCTCATAATTGGCAGCATATTTGCAGTCTTGAGATTTAACTTACCATCAGCCTCCTATTTCATCATGACAATTATAGGTGACAGGTGACAATTCGATGTAAATGTACAGTTGTCAAACTATCACATCAGTGAGATTCATGTATACTGACATGTCACTTGTCACCTAAATTGACAGAATGGTGAAATAGGTGCTTGTCTACATTCTCACTAAAAAAAAAACTGTAGGGGATTAAAAATAGTCTTCGATACTTTTGGCTGTTGCCATATGTTTCTGTCGGGTCTGTATTTAAATCCCTAATCGTCATTTGTCCTAATGCATCGTTTGTCCTAATTTTCGTTTATCCCAAAGTCATTTCCATCTTTTTTTTTGTGTTGTGTTAATACAACCCTAACTGCAGGTTTTTTTGGAAAGCTTTAAAGTTATCTGACTCAGCTAAAAACAAGTTTATTACAATCAATAATTCGGACAAGGGATACGTTAGGTCAAGCTTTATTAGGGATTCTAAAGGATACACATTTCTGTCCTTTAGTTTCAAAATCATGTTTATATAAACTAGGTTTTTTTCTCCTTTAAATATCAGTCACAAAGCTTACAGACAGACATCTACTCAAACCTTGTGACAACCTACCAAATAACGAAAGAAAATCAATAAACATTCTTTCTCATTATCAATGCCCTAAATAATACGTCAAACAAGAAACATAATGTCTTTTGTTCATTTTATAGTCTGGCTTCTAAGCTAGTATTTATATATCTGAGGTGTTAGTTGGTAGACAATAATCTTGACGTATCTAATAATTTTTAATGCAACCACTGAATTTACTGAGTTAATATTAAATACCCTTATATGCTACGCTAGATGCACAGGCATTGCAACCAATAGATGCATTTTTCATGTAAATACTTATAATAAAAAAAAACTGCCACATTTTCAATACCATCAAGTGTTCTTTAATCTAGTGAAATTAATTATTATAATGTAATATTAATAGATAATGGTCAATTTTCATGTTTTGGAAAGCATTTTGTATCACAACTACACGTGTATGTCAACTGTTCTAATATTTAATATTATTGTCACAATTTCATAGATAAATGCCCTTTTACATGCTTTGTATGTATTTTGACATTAGATCATAAAGGACCTTAATATACCATGGGTAGTCAAATATTTGTAGTTAAAGTCTATATTAGAATCTCTAATCGTCATTTGTCCTAATGCAACGTTGTCCGAATTCTCGTTTATCCTAAAACCATTTTAATCTTTTTTTTAGTCTTATAATACAACCCTAACCGCCAAAAGCCAGTTTATGACAAACAAAAATTCGAACAAACGATGCCTTAGGAAAGACGGCTAAAGAAGCTTATGCAATCTTAGTAGATATGGGTTTACTAGTCCTAAATAATACCTAGTCCAGGGATACTAGATATATACCCGATAAATACTCTATATTGGGTTTTTTCCAGGTTATGCCCATCTCTATTTTGTACTTTGGCGTTGCGTATTCGAGTATTTGGAATGTTTGACAGATGGCTATGTGTAGAAGGCAAAAATGACAAGATATTGGCATTATTTTGTCAATTTGACAAATGCCAATAGCTATTTATATACGCAGTGAAGCCGTCTCCACATGGCTGTGCTCTTATTCATTCGGAATGAGTTGTTGTTGGGATCCACGTATAGTTGGTAACTTGAAACATTTGTCAAACTCATCGACAAGAAATGCTATTAGCTTTATTTTTTCAAGTAGGCAAACGTTTGACCTAATACTTGCCTAATGGTATGAGGTCAATGCATGCTTTACTTAATATCCAGGTTATGTCTGGAGAAACATAGTAAGATCTTCTCACTCTAACTTATATGTGCAGCTCTTGTTGTGACGCGTAAATGCTATTTACTACCCATGGTATAATATATTTTTATCGATTCTTATGACACGCGAAATATGTTTTTATATTGGGCTAATTATAGAATTTGTCAATAGAATTCTAGAGAAACTTTTGGATTATTGAAAATTTTGGTCATCCTAACGACTGATATATAGATAAATATGATAAATTCATGCTTTTCACTAATTGTGACGATTTGTAAACAAATCCACGCGAGTTTAATGCCGTAATGAATGCGATAGTGCTGTGACCAGCCGCAACTTGAGTATCGCCATCGATATTATACGACAGCTGTCAAGGACGTCACTACACTGCAGGCGCGTGAGGGGAGGTATGCGGAAGGCGCGGGGAGAGGCTCCCACTCTTCACCTGCGGCATTCAACTCGCGCCCTATCTTGTATACTATACTCCATTCGCTTAGACTAAATGTAAACAAAAATACCACGTGGTATAGTTCAGCCAATAGCAGAACGTTGATACGTCACTCGACGAAACGGTTTTGACTGACTGAGGCTCTACTTTGAAATCCGTAATTCGAACTTCGGATCGCCCTGTCACTTTCTTGCGAATTAGTTACGCGTCGAGAACAAAAGGGATAGCAATAGACGAAGTTCGAATTACGGATTTCAAAGTAGAGCACCTGTTTAACAAACCACGTGTTTGATTTGTTTACATATTTTTGAGTACCTAAGCAAAGGAGTTAGGAGCAAAATGCACTTTTTTTTAAGATGTTAAGGTTTATTTTGCTCTATAATAAATTTGTTGGTTACGCGGTTTTTTATCACGGACGATTTCACTTTGTGGATACTGTCAGTGAAACGCTGTAATTTACCGAACGCATTACTGTGACAAGATGAATAATGCTAGTAAACTATCTCCGAAAACTGTGAAAAATGTGTGGAATTGACATACGTATTAGATAAGGGTCTATATCGGAATCCATAATGGTTTTTTCGCATAATGTATCATATGGTATAAAATCGTTTGACCTAAAACGGTTTTTACAATAGAAAGGGTTTTATTTCAATTATTTTAATAACGTAATCTACACAATAGACGTTTATTAAATTCTGCATTGTCAGCCTAAAAGGGAGTTATGCGAAAAAAATATTATGCGATACGATGTTTTGGACAAACAATCATTATGCCATACGAATGAGTCCCGTTTAATAACGATGCCAAAACGAGTGCATCTTGTCTATGCCTACAAGACTGTCAATAGTCACTGTAATTAAATGCATTAACTATAATAAATAAAAATCCGATAGCAACCCTTTTCAGAGCAACTCAACTGCCCAATAGATTTTCATGAAACGTAGCTAAGAACTATCCCGATTAGGGTTACCATTTAGGAATTTGAAAAGTCCTGACGAAAAGCTTGACTAACGATAAAAGTCCGGACTTTTTAGTCACAACATGGAAACGTTACTCATGTGAAGTTTTATTACTCATATTCCAACTAATTAAAAAAATCCGGACAAATTAAAAAGCCGGACAAAGTCCGGACTGCTCTAAAAGTCCGGACATGTCCGGACTAATCCGGACGGATGGTAACCCTAATCCCGATTCAACTAGATTTAAAAAACCGCGTCCAATTCTGTCTATTCGTTTGGATACCACAGATACACATATAAGACACTTTGTCGGGGGAAAACTGATTAGTTGATTTTTAAATCTAAAATCGTCACAATTCGTAATTTGCAGGAGTACTTCGCTTGGATAGAGTAGTTGTTAGCGCATAGAGTTTTTAGGTTAAATAGCCCTTGATGTAATTATTAATAATTTTTCAATTAGTTCACTGTACTATATTATTATACACATTAAAATTATTGTTTACGGAGTCTACGGCTCCATAGGAGTGACATTATGAATTATAAGTACGTTGCAATAAAATTGTACATTAAATATATTATTTTTATTTTGAATTTTTAATCGCCCTTTGTCCCTCCCAAGGCTTTTCGATTTCAGACACATTCGCCAAGATTCCTTTTTCGTCAGAAAAAAAACAGACTATAATTTACTAGCGACCCGCCCTCGCTTCGCTTCGGTTTATTTGAGTTTTCTGTAATACCCGTACAATAAACCAGCATTTATTTATTATACATAAAAACCTTCCTCTTGAATCACTGTCTATTTAAAAAAAACCGCATCAAAATCCGTTGCGTAGTTTTAAAGATCTAAGCATACATAGGGACAGACAGCCAGACAGCGGGAAGCGACTTTGTTTTATACTAGGCATGTATTGATTCTGACAAAAAAGGAATCTGACTTGAGTAACGGTTTCGGAACCCTAACTATGAGGTAGTAGTTTTGCAGCTGGCCCGGAGGGCCGAAACGCCGCGTCAGCGGAGCTCCGTCGACCCTTTTAATTTGATATTCAAATAGAAATCATTGGTCAGTAGGACTACGCAGTAAGTAACCAAGGGCAAAAAAGGCCAAATTGCAATTGCTCGGTTTTTTAAAATAAATATGTCGGGGAGGGTACGGGGATGGCATCTTCATCAGACATCGCAATGGGCGAGATTGGGAGATCGTGTAATGAGACAACGAAGTTAATCTAATCCACACTTGTATTCAGCTAACACTTAGCAGTAGGTACAGGGTAGCGTGGACAGTTCCGAGGTCGGACCAATACGTGCAGTCTCTAGTGCAACCAGCCAGAGAATGCCCGGGTCTTGGCCCCACCTGGCTCCGTCCTAGCGCACGATGTCGGTTAACCGGTTCGGTGTGACGTCACCGAGGGATCGGCCAATCGCAAACAACCTCGCGCTGCGCTACCGTTGAGTGTCCGTGCTCATGACCTTCCTGTCTCCGACACGGCCATCCTGCGCAGACACACGCCCTCGTGTGTTTACTCTGTAACAATAGGACCAAGGCACAGTATACCGTTCGGTCATACCTGACACTACCTACTATGTACGTAATTAAGTAAAACGCCATTGCGCAAGCTTACTACTTTTATTATCTACCACACTACATACGATATGTGACAAACTTTATATCACCTTATCTTACCACGTAATTACAGCTTAAACAATAATAGCACGAGTGTCATGTACCAATCATACTGCCATAATGCAGTCTCATTAGCACTACAAACACATTAAAATCACCAAATTAACAAACAGGTATCTCATTCGTGGCCTAGGGCTATTATTTAACCTCCCACACTACGCGCATCCCCACGGGATCGCCGAGTCAACCCTATGACTCTACGGTCTCCACGAGACCCGACCTCCACCAGAGCTCCCCGCGCACCGCGTACCCACGGACTGCTCACAGCAGATACCGACTTCTAACGGGCTACGGCTACGATAGAGCCTCTGGTACGGTCTGACCAGCCGAACCGATATCCTCATTATCCACTTCGCACTCTTCTACTTCGAATGGTACATGACTCTCTGGCATACTCCTTAACCTATCGTGCGCGTATTTATGCGTGCGCTTCGAGTTCAAACTAGCCAATGTGTATCTATCACCCTCTAATACTTCTATCACTTTAAATGGGCCTCTAAATTTAACATCTAATTTGGTCTGATTGCGTTCTTCATTTTCTACTAATACATACTCCCCAACCGAAAACTTTTTCAACGGCGCTTTTGTACGATCGAACCGGGATTTATCATATACAGCAGATTTCTCTATTTGTTGCGCAGCGTGCTCCCTAACTTCCGATATATCTACCTCAGGGTCGTCTTCACTTGTCATTAGTTCTAAGGGGCGCGATACTTTCCCTATCATAAGTTCAAGCGGACTCGACTGAGTTACCCTATTCATAGTACAGTTTAAAGCGAGCTGAATGTCATCTAACGAATCCTGCCACGACCGATCATCACACGTTTCTACCGCTGTCAGCATCGACTTAAGCGTGCTCATAACTCGTTCGACTTGTCCGTTAGCTCGCGATGACCCGGTAGCTATTAAATGTAAACCGATTTGTTTACTATTGCAGAACTCTTTAAACTCGCGACTGGCGAAACAACGACCTTGGTCAGCGATTATTCTCACTGGAGCACCGAAAATAGAAGCACTTTTTCTAACCGCCCTAATGCTACTCTTTGTGTCGATATTCTTTGTGTGGTGAAGGAGGACAAACTTCGTAAACGCGTCAATGAGAACGAACACATATTCTTTGTTGTCACACTTACCACTGAGCTTTCCTGTCGCATCAATGTGCACCGTGTGCCACGGAATAGTAACCTTGGGTATAGGGTGTAACTCCGCTTGTACTTTACCGGAATGACTCTTAGCAACCTTACATGTTACACAGTTGTCTACTAGCTTACGAACATAGCGAGCCATCCCTTCAAACCAATAATGATTGTAGAGTTTCTCCAAGGTTTTCTCCCACCCCAAATGAATAATCGAATCATGCACATTGTTTACGACAGAAAATCTCAGGGCCCTAGGTATAATAGGCAAACACTTGTTACGACCGTTTCTTTGAATTTTGCGGTAAAGGACACTTTTTCGAACTTCATAAGTTTTCGTGATATCTTCAGGCATTTGACCCTCACTAAACGCAGTCTTAAGTTTTTGAATGTCCTCGTCTCTTTGTTGCTCTGCCAAAAGCCAATTTTCGGAAAGCTCAGTTAGATTAACACGTTTGTCGGCTACCCTAACATCTCGTTGTTTACGCTCGTTTGACAGGGGGTTGCGAGAAAGGAAATCAACGTGTGCCATGTGTTTTCCAGCTCTATAAACAACATCGAAGTCAAATGACTGCAAAAAGCACCACCATCGGTGAACGCGGGGGGTCAGATCGATTTTATCACGTGACGACTTAAGTGAGTTGCAGTCGGTTACTACTGTAAACTTCCTCCCGTGTAAGTAAGATCTGAAATGTTTGACTCCATTTACAACGGCTAGAGTTTCCAACTCGTATGAGTGATACCTTGATTCTGCCGGAGAGGTGCGTTTACTGTAATAACCCACTACACGCCGCTTGCCTTCTACATGCTGCAGCAACATTGCACCATACCCGTCTGCACTAGCGTCCGCGTGGAGCTCTGCAGGGTAGCGTGGATCAAAAATTATCAAAACCGGTTCTTCGGTAAGAATAGAAATAACCCGCTGACGTATGCTTTCGTGATTTTCTTTCCAAATTAAAGGACACTTGCCTGACGTGAGTCTATGTAACGGGGCCATCACACGGGAAAAGTTGGGGACGAACTGCCGGAAATATGAGGCCAGACCTATAAATTGCCTAAGTTGGGTAACTGACTCTGGCGGCGGTAGTGCAGACAATGCCTCGATTTTTCTTTTGTTAGGTTTAACCTCACCTGCCTCAACCTCGTAACCTAAGAAATCCACGCGTGTCTTAAGAAACGAACATTTCTTTAAATTCAGAGAAAACCCGGCTTTTGTCAACGAATCTAGCACTATCCTTAACCTATCAAGGCCCTCCTCCTCTGTTTCCGACACTATTAAAATATCATCGACATACACAATAACATACGAGAACGCTAACTCACCCAAAGCCTGTACTATCGCCCTCTGAAAGACGGAAATTGCGTTCCGGAGACCAAACGGCATAGTTAGATATTCATACTGTCCAAACGGTGTAATAAATGCAGTACGTTCAATGGACTCCTCACTTACTGGTATTAAATGAAATCCACTCGCGCAATCTAATTTGGAAAAGAACTTGGCACCATGTAAACGGGAAATCTGATCCGAAATTAACGGCAATGGGTATCTATCCGGCACTGTGTTTTTGTTTACTTCGCGGTAATCAACGCACATACGTTTACTTCCGTTTTGTTTGTCAACTAAAAGCGCGGGACTAGCGAATGGAGATTGACTCGGTCTAATTATATTCGCGTCTAAAAGTTCGTTCACACGTTCGCGCATTAATTCACTCTCGGCAGGCGAACATTTGTACGGTCGCCTTTGCACGGTACGACTAGGGTCAACCAAACGGATCTCGCACTTACCCGTTGTCACGCGGGTAGTTGGAAAACTTTGTGTAAAATATTCAGAGTACCCGTTTAACAACCGTCCAAGTGCCCGCCTACCCTCGGGTGAACTATCCGTGTCTATTTCCGCGAAACTAGTAACTTGTTTGTTTTGGTTCGGCGCAACGCAAGTTTTTACCTGACATGATTTAGTCAATGAGAACTCATTAGCCCCTATGTTCACGATGAAACCTCCGCTTAAGATTTCGCGGCCTATCAACATATCGCTACTAAGGTACGTGTCAGGTAAAACGTGAAATAAGATTTCGGTTGGGTAGCCGCAAATCTCAACAAGGCACACAATTTGCTCAGTACTATTTACATTTTTGTTACCAATACCTACTAAAGATACTACTTGGTTTACACGTCTACCTGTCAGTTTATTTGCAACAGTTTCTTTAACTAAAGAACACTCAGCGCCTGAGTCAAAGTGAAAAGCAAACTGCTTACCGAAGTGAGTTAGTGATCCAGTTGGAGGTTCAACTGCACACACGTTCACGTGCCGCTCGATAGCAGCCGCGCTAGTGGTGGCAGCCCGGCTCGGACAGCGGCTCGCGATGTGGCCCGGCGCTCCGCACTTGAAGCAAATCATGGCTCCACTCGTGGATGGTTGAGAGTTCAGGTGTTTCGTGGTAGCGTCGGGGATAAATGGTTTCTTCACGTCCTTTGTTTTCTGTCGGCACTCGGCTTGTTTGTGTCCGAGTTTTCCGCAAATGAAACATTTGATTGGCGCTGCGGATAGTCTTGGGCGTTTGAAGTCGGGTTTGTTCTTCTCATCAGGGGTAGGGGCCTTACGTTTCAAGAAAGAGAAAGCTTGTAACTCCTTTTGTAGTTGAGTGCGCGAAGTAATCTCTGTGGTAAAGGCGAGGCGTTGCAATCTCGTGTCAATTTGTGCTAAGTGAGCAAGCACAATGGACACCATAACACGTTCAGTGTCAATGTTTTTAAAGCGATTCATAAGAGACGACATCACGCGACTTGCGTAAGCCCCGTACGTTTCTTTCTCGCCTGGTTTGTCGCTGCAGAGGTTAATTAGGGTGGCGGCCAGAGTTTCATTCGAGATGAATCTTGCGATAAACAGCTCCTTGAATTCTAACCACGTGATGCCGGGGTAGGCGACTTGTGACAGCCACGTCGACGCTGCTCCTTTGAGTGCCTTGCTGATGGCGACGATAAGCTGGCCGCCGGCTAGTGGAGCGTCGGTCATGCACACGTCGGCCGTTGTGCACCACGACAGTGCGTCCGAGTCGTGCTTGTCGGGGTCAAAGTCCGGGAAAACCACGCGCTGGATGGCGGTTTGCGGGCGACTCAGAGCCTCGATCAGTGCGCGAATTTGGTCATTTTGCGACTCGAGCATCTGCCGCCATGGTGTACCACATATCGTGCCACTACGCTGCGTCTCATTTACTCGACCCGATCCCACTTCTGATGTCGGGGAGGGTACGGGGATGGCATCTTCATCAGACATCGCAATGGGCGAGATTGGGAGATCGTGTAATGAGACAACGAAGTTAATCTAATCCACACTTGTATTCAGCTAACACTTAGCAGTAGGTACAGGGTAGCGTGGACAGTTCCGAGGTCGGACCAATACGTGCAGTCTCTAGTGCAACCAGCCAGAGAATGCCCGGGTCTTGGCCCCACCTGGCTCCGTCCTAGCGCACGATGTCGGTTAACCGGTTCGGTGTGACGTCACCGAGGGATCGGCCAATCGCAAACAACCTCGCGCTGCGCTACCGTTGAGTGTCCGTGCTCATGACCTTCCTGTCTCCGACACGGCCATCCTGCGCAGACACACGCCCTCGTGTGTTTACTCTGTAACAATAGGACCAAGGCACAGTATACCGTTCGGTCATACCTGACACTACCTACTATGTACGTAATTAAGTAAAACGCCATTGCGCAAGCTTACTACTTTTATTATCTACCACACTACATACGATATGTGACAAACTTTATATCACCTTATCTTACCACGTAATTACAGCTTAAACAATAATAGCACGAGTGTCATGTACCAATCATACTGCCATAATGCAGTCTCATTAGCACTACAAACACATTAAAATCACCAAATTAACAAACAGGTATCTCATTCGTGGCCTAGGGCTATTATTTAACCTCCCACACTACGCGCATCCCCACGGGATCGCCGAGTCAACCCTATGACTCTACGGTCTCCACGAGACCCGACCTCCACCAGAGCTCCCCGCGCACCGCGTACCCACGGACTGCTCACAGCAGATACCGACTTCTAACGGGCTACGGCTACGATAGAGCCTCTGGTACGGTCTGACCAGCCGAACCGATATCCTCATTATCCACTTCGCACTCTTCTACTTCGAATGGTACATGACTCTCTGGCATACTCCTTAACCTATCGTGCGCGTATTTATGCGTGCGCTTCGAGTTCAAACTAGCCAATGTGTATCTATCACCCTCTAATACTTCTATCACTTTAAATGGGCCTCTAAATTTAACATCTAATTTGGTCTGATTGCGTTCTTCATTTTCTACTAATACATACTCCCCAACCGAAAACTTTTTCAACGGCGCTTTTGTACGATCGAACCGGGATTTATCATATACAGCAGATTTCTCTATTTGTTGCGCAGCGTGCTCCCTAACTTCCGATATATCTACCTCAGGGTCGTCTTCACTTGTCATTAGTTCTAAGGGGCGCGATACTTTCCCTATCATAAGTTCAAGCGGACTCGACTGAGTTACCCTATTCATAGTACAGTTTAAAGCGAGCTGAATGTCATCTAACGAATCCTGCCACGACCGATCATCACACGTTTCTACCGCTGTCAGCATCGACTTAAGCGTGCTCATAACTCGTTCGACTTGTCCGTTAGCTCGCGATGACCCGGTAGCTATTAAATGTAAACCGATTTGTTTACTATTGCAGAACTCTTTAAACTCGCGACTGGCGAAACAACGACCTTGGTCAGCGATTATTCTCACTGGAGCACCGAAAATAGAAGCACTTTTTCTAACCGCCCTAATGCTACTCTTTGTGTCGATATTCTTTGTGTGGTGAAGGAGGACAAACTTCGTAAACGCGTCAATGAGAACGAACACATATTCTTTGTTGTCACACTTACCACTGAGCTTTCCTGTCGCATCAATGTGCACCGTGTGCCACGGAATAGTAACCTTGGGTATAGGGTGTAACTCCGCTTGTACTTTACCGGAATGACTCTTAGCAACCTTACATGTTACACAGTTGTCTACTAGCTTAAAAAAAAAAACGCCTAAGCGCCTTCAACAGTCAAGACGTATATTTAATTGCTCCGGGATATTAATTAAATAATAGTGTTAAAAAGCCTCAGCTCGTAAATATAAGCAACGGAATCCTGCATGCAGCAAAAGTGAAATATATAAGTGCCGAAATTTCTTCTAACAATCTACGGAACTGTGAGTTATTCGACAATCTAATTAGAAATATACCACTCAACCGTTATATTCATTTAAATTTGCCTGATTTATAGAGGTGTTTTTCAAGTCTGCATCAATAACGGTGTTTGACCTTAGCGCCTTTGGTCCGAATTGGACAAAGAAAAACCATTGTTTAATCGGTCCGAATTGGAGTCACAGACTTCGGTCCGAATTGGACACAGAATGTAACGATTGACACGGTCCGAATTGGAGTAACAAACTTCGGTCCAAATCGAACTTGTAGAGTACGTGCAAATTGGATTCATAAAATTATACCTAGCGTTATAAAATCAAGGAGTTTGGAAGTAGGTCTCTAGGACAAAATAGTGCTGTGAAATGGCGTCTGAATGTGCGAAATGCCATAAGGTCATACAGAATAAAGAAATTCTTAATTGTTGTAAATGTAAAAAAACATATCATATAGAATGCTCTGGCAGATCGGCAAAACTATTTGGTTTAATGACACCTGAAAGCAAAAATAAATGGATATGTTCGCCATGCTGCCGAACAAATACCAATACGTCAAAGGAAGTAACGAAAAAAGTTAATACTTTTCCAAAACCTACCGGTGCCCGGAAAAAAACTGCGAGGATGGGCACGAATACAATAAGTAGTCCTCCCGTTGCCTGCGCTACAGCTACTCCCACTCAAGGCACAGTGCTATTTAACACTGCCATGCCAACCCCACCTAATATAATTGATAAATCATCATCCATCGAGTTGCAAAGTGACAAGAATAAATCACTGTCAACAAGTAGCAATGTTACGATGCGTAAGCCATTCATAGTTAATGTGCCTACCAAAAATTCCTTTGACTCATTAACGGATGAGGAAGACTGTGATCACTCAAAGTTGTCATTGTCATCATTATCGTCATCATCCTCAACCATGCTGAGAAATAATTTCAATAGGAGTTGTCCAGAAATTGGTGAGAGTATGCAAGATAAATTGGAGATAATGAATAGCAAACTTAACAGCCTACAAGAACAATTGAAAAGTGCAGAACAGGAAATAGAAAACTTACTTATAGAAAACAGTACACTTAAAAACGCCATGAAAGAATATGCAAATAAAATTAATAAATTGACCCACATCTGTAAATCCGAGGGAAAAAAGAAAACTGGAACCAAAAAAAAGAAACTCCTTAGCAAGGCAACTTTATCTTTTGCAGCAAATTCGACAGAAATTGAACGCAATCAAGATCACCACGAATTAAATTTGAGT
Organism: Acleris cristana; assembly: GCA_948252455.1. NCBI lineage: Eukaryota > Metazoa > Arthropoda > Insecta > Lepidoptera > Tortricidae > Acleris > Acleris cristana. Next base: position 1,201,271 of record OX411800.1, on the reverse strand, counting down.
AATAATTTAAACCTCCTAGATTCCCCAAGTTCAGTTAAATCTCAAGTAGACGACCACAGCAACCAGGATTCTTTACCCGAAACAGCATTTCATACACCGGATACAGTCACGGTCCAAGAATTAAATGAGTGTCCGAGGCCTAAGGATGATCAAAGAAATCGAATTTGTTTAATTAGCTCAAACAAGTTTAATAAGATAATTCCTATTGCAAATTTGTTTCACGATGGTTATCATATATGTCATTACTTAACTCCAGGCGTGGGAGTCGGAAACCTTTTTATTAACATAGATAAGAAATTAACGGACTTTACTATGAATGACTACTGTGTAATATTAATTGGTGAAGAGGACTTCCTTAAATCGCAAAATTATGGTAAAGTAATAATGCACATCAAAAACAGTTTGCAAAATTTGACTCATACCAATTTCATTATTTGTACTCCTACTTTTAACTGTGGTAACTTTTCCAACATGTTCAACAGAAGGATAGAAATCTTCAATAACCTCTTGTACCATGATGCTCAAAAATATGAATATGCTTATATATTAGATTGTAATCGTAACCTTTCGTATGATTATAAGATGTTTTTTAGAACATCTGGGCGTGTAAATGATACAGGCATGAAGGTTATATTTAAAGATATTAGTAAAATGGTAGAGCTTATAAACGACTCTAACACGTTTTTTCGTGAATCATAATTATAATTCTAGTTCTAAGAAACATAATTTTAAGTTATATAATAGCAAGCTCCATCAAAATTTGAGTAGGAACTCTGGTAAAAATCACAAAGGTAAAGGTGAGTTTGTAGTTTTTCACCAAAATATAGCTGGAGTCCTGAATAAAATTGAAGATTTAGAACTGGTTATTTCTGAGCTTAAGGCCAATGTTGATGTTAATGTTATTTGTCTTAGTGAAACATTTATTCAGCAAGGTCAAGAAAACTACCTTCAGATGCAAAATTTTAAGATAGCATCATGCTACTCGAGACAAAACAAAAAAAGAGGCGGTACTTGCATACTATTGCGTAATACGATGAAATTCGAGGAGCTGAGCTCTATAAATCATTTAGCAGCGGATAAGCAATTCGAAGTATGTGGTGTAAAAATTAACTCTCATAATATTATTATAATTTGTTTATACCGTACTCCGGATTCAGATATTCAAAAGTTTTTCCAACTCTTTAATGATCTTTGCACAATTTTAGGGTATCAGAAAGAAAAAATCGTAATAGCCGGTGATTTTAACATTGATTTCCTCAGTAATAATAAAG